>OY856186.1:429042831-429681033 GCA_963693315.1 Diogma glabrata | reverse complement strand
CTTACCAACGCGATTTATTAGAAATATGAATTACTGAATATAACGTACAAAATATCAGATATCATTAAAATTTGCATATCAATTTTCATATTAAACTCACGCGAGTTCACCGTGCTTATAAATATTTTTCATGTATATATATTTATCTAAATATATATATATATATATATATATATATATATATATATATATATATATATATATATATATATATATATATATATATATATATATATATATATATATATATATATATTTATATATATATATATATATATATATATATATATATATATATATATATATATATATATATATATATATATATATATATATATATATATATATATATATATATATATATATATATATATATATATATATCAGGGTTGTTAATATACACGTATAAAACGTTTTATACGTTACACGTATAATACGTAACGTATAAAACGTATAAAACGTATAAAACGTATATAACGTATAAAACGTATAATATGATTTTGTTTTGAAATTTATTCATAAAAAATTAAAAATACTTATTATTTCAGATACTGATTATATTTTTAGTAAAAATATATATATTTTAGTAAAAATATAATTACGTAGTTATAAATTATTTATATATTTTATAATTTATAACAAAAACTATTCAAATTCTAGATGTTATTTTAATGTATATTCACTCGTATACTATATGATTTTCTTTCATTTTGATTCCAACATTTTGGGAAGCATTTTGGATGAGAAACATTTGGCTCATGAACTTAATTATTTGGCATCATGAAATGTTATTGAATATATAAAATATGGTTCAATCCAACTTCAGTTCCTCCCATCTAATAAGAACAGCTGGAAATATAATGTTGTTTCAGAATAAATGTCGTTTTTTCATAGCAGTTTTGGAAATTATTAGAGATTATTAGAGAGATGTTTTTAAAAAAATTTTATTGTGTGAATCCGGGTTGCACTACTTCCAATTAATAAACACAGTTTGAAAATAACAGGTTCTTGCAGATCAAATCTTCTTTTTATACAAAAGTTGTAATAGTTAAAATAATATGTATTTACGTCAAACGAAAAAGTTTAGTGAGAAGTTTATTGAGTAAATTCATTTTTGGTCATTGATGAATAATAGGTATGGTTGGAAATGTCAAATTATTGCAGACTAAATTTGTTTTGAAAATAAATAATTATATTTTGAAAAGAAGCATTTAGGTTGAATGTGGAAGTTTTCTGAACTAATAGGAATAGTTGGGTAAGAAATTATCATGCCGACGCTATATTTTCTAAAGCACCTGTTCCTGTTAGTCCCGAAATCCAGACTTTATAAATATTAAATATCACGAGTACGATACGAGTTAACGCCCGCGTTAATGTTATATAAATGTATTTTTATTTATTAAGGATTTTACTTTTATACGGTATAAAACGTAAATAATTGTGTATTTTATACTGTACGTTTTATACGTTTTATACGTACGTATAATACGTGTTTTATACGTTACCGTATTATACGTTACAACCCTGATATATATATATATATATATATATATATATATATATATATATATATATATATATATATATATATATATATATATATATATATATATACATAATAAAAAATTAAAGACTCAGTTTTCCTAACATAACAAAAAAATCTTATCAAAACATTATTAAATTACTTCATGTGGTGGTACAATAAAAAAATCCATGCAACAACAACAAACAATAATTAATAGATAAAATAATTTTATTTATGCAAAAATTTGCGATTTTAATTACGTGTGTTAAGTTCAATCAAAAATGTTTGTGTTATGTCATAAAAACTGCATTCACAATTTAAAACAAATAATTTTCTATAACAAAACAATAAATAAACACAATTATATGACTCTTTGTTGTTGTATTAAATAATAAAAGTAATACACTAACTGACTAACACAATATGACATAAAGTAATTTAAGTCCTACATATGAATTCGAGGCCAATCATTATCACTTAAAACCAATTTAATGTGATAATCCAGAACATATGTATATAGATTTATACATTATTTTATTTTTAACGTGAGTATACGTTTAAGATTGTATATAAAAATCTTAAGTAAATATAAGATCAGTAATAATAAGATAATCTAAACAAAAAGAAATCTTCATCTACATTACACTTCCTACTTACTAACGGTTATATTTGTTGTAGATTTGTAGATAAAATAATATTTGTTTAAGAAATATCTGCAATTTAATAGATCGAGAATCTTGATTGATTGTATCCTCTCTAGACGTACGACTTAGTGAAAGAAATCTTTCAAAATCGTTTTCCTCTTAGTGTTTATATGTAAGTCAAAACCCAGTGTGAAATGTGTAAAATAAAATTGATTACTACTAAAAGTGCAGCGAAAATGACTAATATAAATAGATTGGTCTAGATTTTTGGATATTCTGCATTTTTTAGTGTAAGATAAAAAGAAATAGAAAAATTTAAGTATCCGTTTTCTACACAAAATGTTTATTGAAATTTCAGGGAAAAAATACCAAAAATTCCAAAAAAAATAGGCGGTCTAAGGAAGGGGGACTGTAATAGAAGGTGCGTCCTGGTTGACGTGGTTTCAGGTCTTGCATTATTATGAAAAAAAATTGTTTTTCAAATTCTGCATTAGAAAAGATGTCGCTATGATTCGGCCCCTGAAAAAAAATCACAAAATGGCGACGATTTAAAAAAAAAAATTTTTGACCTCTTTTTCACCTTTCCGAATTTTTTAAAAATAGTAAAAAAAAATCTATAATGCCATATTTCAAAATCCAAACAATAAATAGAGAGATAAACAAAGAAGGTTTCCATCAGATTTCAAATGAACCGTTCGAGTCAACTATTTCGAAGAAGTAGTTACAGTTTAAGTTCAGTTTTAACTGAACTGAGCGATAAACATGAAATAATTAAAACAAAATACGTTATAATGAGCTTCGGATTAGAGAATTTTCAGTATATAGAGTACGAAAGAATTTCCCAAAAAGAATACGAGTTCCGGTAGTCGGGCAACGTCTGCCGTCTATTTTTTGATTCGCTCTGTTTGACCGGATTAGTTGCCGCGTCATAAGGGCCGCGGTAAATCCGAAAAGAATTCTGATTTTGAAAAATCCTTTTGATCTTTGGTCCTTGGACATTCTCTTAAATGTCTAAATTTTAAAGATATCCAAAAAACATTTTTACAATTTCGCAAACAGAGTTTTTAAAAGTTTACATTTTATATCAAACGTCAATGTTATATTTTATTAAATTTTTTTTTAATAAAATGTGTTGTTTAGTACGAATTACAATATGTGTCAAAACAGCACATAAAAACCTTCAGCCCTAGAGATAAAAAGCAAAATTGCTTTAAAATTTGCAGATACAAAATTAAAATTCCCAATAATCCAGCTAGTTGTGCCATTTTTACGTTACGCCATTTTTATTTCATTTTTACTGCGGCAGTAAAGTAACTGAAATTTTGATTATGAAATTTTGTTTTTTTTTCAAACAAATTGTATAAGTATGACAACAAAAAATAAGAAATAATCTGATTGTATTATAAAATTTTGAATTATTGTATGTAACTATGGCAACAAAAAATAACAATCTGATTGGATTATAAATTTTGAGTTATTGTAAAAATATGACAACAAAACACAACAAATAGTTTGAATGGATAATGAAATTTTGAATTGGAGCTTGCTTTGATAAAAAATTTTATTGATATAAATTTAAATGTTTTTTACTTTTTGGACGTAATTATGACGGTTATAAATCATATTTATAAAAAATTAAAACATTTGCCGAAAAAATACTGTATTCAATTCGGAGCTAAAATAACTTTTTGTTTATCGTCTATAATTCTCGGCCTCCCTACGTTTGACCGCCAAACTATAGACTCAACACAAAAAGTAGCACTTTAGCTCCTAATTAAATAATATACTATTGTTCTATTTTCTTGGTTTTTCTATTTTTTTTGGTCATAGACTCCAATCAAAACCGATCCAAATGTCAAGAAAATGGACGATGCAAGACAGTATATAGAATAATTAAGATTATTGTTTTTTACATAGAAGCGATGGACCATATGACAACTTTATTTAAAAAATATTTCATTTTTAAAAAATACGCAAACTAAATCAAATATAGAAAATCAAAACAAAATGAAAAGATGTAAACTTTACAAAATATGACAAGAACTTAAACAGTTAATTAAAATATCAACTAAGAAAAATCATTAGGTGTTGAGCAAAAATTTATTTTAGGTCAAGGATATTTTTATTTAGGTAAATGTTCCAAAAATCTGTTGATGAATTTTCTACCTGTTTGGCCAATATAACATTCGTCACAGAAATCACAATTTATACTGTCAATTGTTTTTAAAGAATATTTAAATGGTGTACTGACTTAGTGCCGAATGTAATAATGCCGAGAAAAATATTGCAATTGCGCCGAGAAAATTTTATATGGAATCTCGGCACTAACTCAACGCAAGGATGAAATTTTCAATATGATTACACTGAAATAGTGCCGAGAATCAAAAACCTTTGGAATTATGTCAGAAAAATTAAATATCTCGGTGTTAATTCAGTTTGAAATGATTTAGGGCAGAGTTGAAAACTCGGCGCTATTATAGAAATTGTTTAATTTGATTTCTTGGCGGTGTTTCAATTTAATCTGAATTAGTGACGTAAGACAAAATTCCTGGTTGGACACGAATTTTGAGCACTTTGACACACATATCTATAAAATTTATTTAAAATTATTTTTTACATATACGTATGAGGAGTAACGGACACAGAGAAACATAAACAGAGAACCGAACTTTCATTTTCAGCTGCGAATAGTGCTTTAGTGTATGTATATATTCGTAATTCCCCCAAAAATATGAATGTAAAAATAAGAAAATGATATAAGACAACGATCATCACTGATTCCAATCAGTTCTAGTTTCGTTCTTTTTGCATGTGCATCAAATCATTATTGGTTAGTTTGCGTCATTTAATTCAATTCAAAATGTCGTCAGATAAATCAGAAGACCATCAATTAACGTAAGACGTAATAATGTAAAATATCGAAATACCAAGTTGCTGTTCACGTCAACCGATAATCAATTGTTTTAAAAATGCACCAAATATAGGGATAACGGATATTGGTATGTGACCATATCACACCGTGTGGGGCACGTGGTTTTTTCCAATTTCAAGACTCAGAAGTGTTTTGTTAAAAGTTTACCAGAAAGCCATGTAGAACGAAATTGTGGTGAAAACATTAATAAACAACAACTGCAGACCGGTAGAGTTGAAGAGAATATTTCACAAATATTCCAAATTGCCATTCTCGTGAACGTTTTTTTTTTCGTTCATACATACGCGTACAACAAATGCACTCGAAGCACATAAGGGAGTAATCAGCCGTCATATGCCTAAGAAGGTTCACTTTTTTAAGCTTCTTTTGGCAAAGGAATAAAACAAAAGCAGATATTTTTCAAGCCTCATGGTGCGGCACGAGGGAGTTAGGGAAGCCACAGAAAAATTGAATAAAAAAGAAATATTGCCCATCGAGATTGTGATGTGACGTGTCCTGTCATAGATGGTGACAAAATTCATAAAATTTCGTTGATTTCGATAATTTTGGCAATTATGATGCCGCTGAGCAAGAGGACGAAAGCGATGATAATGAACCGAATAAAAATACCAATAATGGACCCAAACGGTCAGTAGATTGTGAAATCTGCTTTGTCAATTAAGTTTTTAAATACTTATTTAAGGTCGTAGTGATTAAGAAAGTCTCCAACAATAAGTCGTGGTTTCACACACAACCACAGAATTTCTGTTTTCACTTATTTAAGGGCATTTCAGAAATATATACGCTATTCTTACTGGAACATTGTCCAGACCAGCGTCTGATTTACGCATGTGCCAATCTAGGCTATGGCACAGGGCTTCAAATTTTAGAATACAATACAACATTTTTTCTTAATTTTAAAATATGCGACGACCAACATAGCGATAATAATTTTTGTCAAGCTTCAAAGAGCGAAATATATACAACTGGAAGATAATAATCTTTATTTTATAACAATTAATTTTTAAGTTCAATGTTTACGTCTAACTTTTGCCTCAGCAAAATCAATGAAAAGTTCATTAGAGTTAATTGACGTCGTAAAAAATTTAACTATATATTTTAAGAACTGCTAAGAAGCCAACTTGATTTTGTGCTATAGACGAACAAAAATAAGTTTTGATGCGTTATATTATGGTGTGCATAAGCATGGTGTACATAAGAATATGTGTAAAGCATTATGCATGTAAGGAAAAATTTGTGCAAGATCCTCCTCTCTTATCATTTTAAACATTTCCACAATTTACGCAGTTCTAGGTAGATCCTCATTTAGTACTTCTATGTTATTTTTAAAATTCACACGTGCGTCGATTAATGATTTATTCAAGTTAATGGGGTGCATTGAAATAAGTATAATCTCACAGCAGTTGTGATATCCTCTATTGGGATATTCGTGATTTAAAGAAAACTGAGAATTACAGCAAAAATTCTTTATAAACTTGCCGTCGTTTATAAAGCTCATCCAACAAGCGGTCTACGATGGCGAGGTGCGTGCCAACATGGAACTTGTTACGCGCTATAGGACTTTCTCCTCTCGCGTTTCATCAGCTTGCCATGTTCTACGTCTATTTTTTTGTTCACTTGATATGATATTCTTGCACTCCAAATTTTTCATGACCATCTCTTCGAAATTTTCAAACTGTTCGTGGAGCTCATTAATATAACTGTACAAGGAATCATAAAGGACAGTTACCAGGCTTACATTAATGTTGGCACCTATCAAAAATCAAATATGATTTCTCTATTCTTGAATCTCTTTTTTGTTCTGGGCTGATTTGATCTGGATAGTTTAAAGTGCAAAATGCCGCATAAAAACCTAATTAAGCACAGATTTGAACCCTTTTTATAGCATTTTTTGTATTAAGTTTTTCATTAATTTTTGTATTTCTTTAATTACAAAAACAGATTTTTTGGGAAGATGAAAATTTCGTTTTTTTGATGAAAAACGAGTCTGTGCTGGTCGATTTAAAATTTAATAAATATTTAACAGATTCCAGTTGGAGTCAAACGATAACCCTGTCATGGAAAAATAAATGTTTTTGTTCATTTACCTGCGCTAATTAAAAAATTATTGAATTAATGACGAGATTTCTTAAAAAAATTAATCCTATCGGTGCTAATTCACTATCCCGTGAATAAGTGTTGACCGTTTAATCTCGACATTAAGTCAAATACTTAATGAATTCAATTTCTACACAAACTCAAAAAAATTGAATTAATACCGAAATTTATGCTAATTAAAAAAATCTGAATTAGTGCTGAGAATTTTCTGGGCGCTATGTCATCGATGCATTGTCATTGGCGCTATGACAGTCGGTGCTATTTCATGGAGCATTTTTCTTTTTTATATTTGAAAAATGTGTTATTTACCCAAAACACAGGCATTTGAATATATTTATAGTTTGATATTTTGTACTTTGTGCCATTTACTAAAAACAAGTTTATCGTTTTTATTGAACTTGTTATGTTAAAAGATAATATTTATAAGCATTTATAAAAGTAATGAAATTGAACAATTTTTACTTCACATAGGGTGGTTAAAACAGGTGGTTTAGAAATTTCTAAAAAATCAGAAATGGTCAGGGTCATATCATCGGCTGCTTGATTCGATTTTTAAATTTATTTGGCTTTCAGTTCCAATTTTCCCTTTATAGATTGGCTAGCTGCAAAACTCATTTATTTAATTCAATCATTTAAGTTTACGTGATGCAATGCCATTTAATCATGCTATAAACAGGACCAGGAAAATCTCTAATCAAATCTAATTTAGTTTATAATTTTAAGACAAAAAAGATTTCAGAATATATGCAAAATAAAATAAAAGAACATAAGAATAAAAATAATAAAAAAAACCTAAGCTTAAAATGTTGATTGAAGTTCATGAATTTATTTCCTTTTCCTTGTTTAAATGAATCTATTTGTGATTGGTCTGTTGTTGCCAACTTACAACCATCAATTAAATACACTGTAACGAAGGCTAATAATCAATTGTCGTAATTGGGACTCGCCCTGCTTTTCCACACGCATTAGGTTTACATTGACAAAAACTTCTGTAGTTATTGTCGTCATTTTTAACATGGTTTCTTGCTCGTAATTGTCTATCGCAATAATTTCTGTTTGAAGTGGACATGAAACCATTGTTCAATATCATTAATTCGTAATTACGCTGTTTCCAAATATGATTTCTTACCATCATTTCGTAATCAACGTTTTTTTTAAAATTCTTTTCCAATTTTTATTCCAAAATAGTTGCCCATACTCCTTAGTGGGTACAATAATTGACGTTAATAAAAATTTCCCAAGAAACTACCTTATCGATTCGTTATTGTTAGCAAACGGCGTTAACTTACTATATATAGACAGCTAGCTTCTCTCTCTTAGTTTTTGATTCATTTTTGTGGAATGTTTGGTTTTGACATTGATGAAACGCGTGAAAAATGAATGCTTAAAATATGCTTGTAAAGAAAATTGATTTCGTTTCTGTGATATTTATTTTTCTGTGATAGTTATTCCTGTGATATTACTAGTAAATTTTTCGTGTCTGTGATATCTAGCAAAATTTTTTTTAAAATAACAAATTATTAACGCCAGAGTTTCGAGGAGATTAGTTTTGCTGTTTTTGATGTTTTCATCGACCTTGACAGGTCAAAGTAAATTAAATTTAAACTCAGGTAATTTCCTATGGAAAATTCAATTTAATACAATAAAAGTTCTGCATGTAGTGTAAAATAATAAAACTTTATTGATACATTTCAAAGAACAAACAAATTATAATAAATATCAAAACATGATAAATAATTAATGAACCGGGAGTGCAGATTAGAACATTTTTCGTAGTTGGTAGCTTAATTTTTTTTGAATGAGTAGTCTAATTACAGTTGGACATATTCAAATTAGTGGTGCAATAAAAATAATTGTTTGTGAAGTGGTAGATCTCAAAATTTTTTTTTGTGTATATAAACGATTTAGATTCCCAAATTTTTATGATTGAATTAGCGGGGCTAATTGTTTTTTTTTTTTGATTATCGATATCAGAACAATAAATGACATAACTGGTTCATGTATTAAACATTATACTGCCTGATTCATTAAGTAAATTTACAGTTTGTAGTTTAAACATAATTTGATAATAATTCCGAGTTATAGATTAAATAAATACTAAAATTAAATTACTCAAATTAATTCAATTAATTAGATTAAATATAAAAAAAACAACGTAAATTAACGAAACAGTGGTCAAGGTGACAATTTCACCGTTTTTTCTTGTATAACTGCCAACCAATGTTAATAAATTTAATAATCAAATACAGAAAACTTTTAACGCAAATAATATCTTTTGATTTGGGTGATGGATTGATTGGTGAGGTATGCTACTGTAAGGAAGCAATCGTGTGAATTCGTGATCTGACAACAGGGAGAAGTTTATTCAACTTATAACTACGTTACTGAAGCATCACCACGCATACGTGTATATTGTCCGTCCGATGATGATCGGCTGATCAAATCAGATTACTCAGGAGTGGAATCTGCACTAACCACGGGGTGAGTAAGCTTATCTGTAGTTGTATGGACATGTATGTATGAATGAGAGCGTGTGTCAATATGGTCGTGAGTATGGGTTTGCGCGTAGGTGAGCGAATGCAGTGCGAGAGTGTGTGAATGAGTGATTGAATGTGGGGGGGGGGGGGGGGTTCGTTGCGATCGTGGCTTTTATTCACCTATTTGGGTCGCCAGAGTCTACCTTTTTTCACTTACTTTTTGTTTAATCAGTTATTACCAAGACGTACGCTTACAACACTGTTATTTGTGTTGGAGCAGCAGGATTTCTATCTCGACCCCATAGGCTGAAGCTAGCTTGGGGCTAAATAAATCTCATCCAGGTTGATTCGTGACCTGCTATGCCCCTTCGTTGATTCGTCAACGAAGCAGCTCTTCACTACAACACATACTCGAAATCATCCAAAATCCAAATCGAATCAAAGAAATCCAATCGATCGATTAAGTCCTGATTAATTTAAATTCATTTTTATGGAAAGATGTACTAAATTATATAACTTCTTCAACATTGTCCAAAACAAAGTTTCTTACTGCACAACTTCCTTAATTTTACATAAAATATTTTGACTTTCAATTTTTCTTTATATTATTTATAAAATTCAGAAAAAAATGAAATATAAATAACTCAATTTTTTTTATCTGTTTCGATTTTTGTTATAATAAATTTTGATTTTTATTTTTGTTTTAAGCTCAACAAAGAACAAAATTTTTAATTTTATTTCATAACATAATCATTATAATATGAGCCAAATTTAATCAAATTGAAACAATTGATTGCACTTTGAAACACAAAATAAGTGTAATTCAAACGTAAATTGAGATTAAATTCATGAAAGTTAAAACTTAACTTGACCAAAGTCAAAAACTAAACTAATTTTTATCATCAAAATCGTTTCATGCAACGACTTTATATTTTGAAAAGGCTTTCTATTTATCTCTGTCATTGTGTTTTCCGTCTCATTTTTAAAAATAAACGGCTAATATAGGGTATATGGAGGTATCTCCGTATAGATAATGGTATCATTGGAAAGGTCTTTATGAGATCAAATGATCTGATCAAATCAAGATCAAAGTTGTTAGTGCTTAAAGTTTAGCTTCTTTGATGCATTTTTTCTCAATATTTTACCTAAGTCGCCTTGTTTTTCTTGTCATATTTTTCATTTTAAGATTCGAAAAATTATACAATTCTATTCATCCCATTTTGGCTAATATAGGTTACCCGACCCGAATATACCCAACCCGATCTGAGCTAGTTATAAAGAATCATACTTTCAAATCTACATTAATGAATAGGGTTATATAATTATTCATTTTTATATTAATTATTTGCCAAGATTCTGCGACCTTGCAATCCTTCGATCAAAACTAGCCACCACCTCTCCCCCTCCCACGCCGTACAAAAATAAATCAAAAGAAACAAACAGAGACAAATCATTAAATCATTAAATCATAAGGTCCCTCAAAAATCAAACAATTACACTGTGCAACAGCCAAAATCCGCTGGGGTTCTGACTACCAGGAAAAGTTAAATCGGCAAAAAAAAGTTATACGTGTCCCGGCGTTTCGCTGGATCACGTCTAGGAATCAAGATATATCGTTTTGAAGTTAGCAAGTATCATATAGAAGAAATTGTCACGTTTGGGGTTCCTTTTTTGACATAACTCGAGAACGACTAGTCCGATTTTGCTGAAACAAATTTAGAAATTAAGAATTACAATTCCTTTAATCTACTGATATACTATACTGAAAAAGTAACGAAAAAATAAAAAAATTAAAATTAAATAAATAAGAAAGACATAAAAAAATAAAATAAATAAATAAATTAAATAAAAATAATAAAGTAAAATAAAAAAAAAAAAATAATATAATAAAAATATAATAAAAATATGAAATAAAAAATTTAACAAATAAATAAAATAAATAATAAATAAATAATGTATAAATAATAAAAAAAGTAATAAATAAATAATAAATAAATAATAAATAAATAATAAATAAACAATAAAAAAAAATAATAAATAATAAACAATAATAACAAATAATGAATAATAAATAATAATAATAAATAATCATATTAATAGTAATAAATAATAATAAATAATAGTAGTAAATAATAATAATAAATAGTAATAATAATAAACAATACTAATAATAATAATAATAATAAATAATAATAATAATATAATAAAATATAATAAAAATATAAAACAAAATTATACTAAAAATAATAAAATAAAACAATAAAATAAAATAAATAAATAAAAAATAAAAAAATAAAATAGAAAATAATAAATAAAAAAGTAAAAAAAAATAAAATTAATATACAAAGCCACATAGACACTTGTCCAAATACATTAAAAACAATAAATTTTGGAGTTTATTCCAGTACAAATATTAAAAAAAAATGTCTATGAAAAATCAATATTCTTGTCAAAATGAGATACCTTTACTTAATTGTGAGTAAAAGCGAAATGCGTTAATCGATTTTCATGATCTATGTCTCGTTTTGTGCACAGATTATGTGACTTTACGTCAAAGTAATAATACTTGACACTTTTTTCCGTTTTGAGTGTTTCATGATTTTTTAAAATACAATTTTTTTATTTGTTGGACAAAAAATAATTATTTTTCTTCATAAATTTATTTATAACTGCGAAACTGTTGATTGCGTAAAGAAATAGTGTATCAGTAGATTAAAGGAATTGTAATTCTTAATTTTTCTTTTCTTAACTTTTCTTTTCTTGTTTCAGTAAAATATGACTAGTTGTTCTCGAGTTATGCCCCCAAAACGTGACTATTTCCCCTACATGATACATACTAACTTGAAATCGATTCCTAGACGTGACCCAGCGAAACGCCGGGACACGTATAACTTTTTTTTTACCGATATAACTTTTCCCGGTAGTCAGAACCCAAGCGGATCACTGACCCCTACCATTTATCGCACAGTATTATTATTAATCGAATATTTTTTTATTCAAACTTTACAAAGTGAAATACCGTATCACATATGATAGGTCTGCGCAGGATCAATATACTTTATTTCAACATCTGTTTTATAAACACAAAACAAAGTATTTATATGTTTCACATAGAAAAACGAAAAACAATAATAAATGAAAATCATTGATTAATCATCGTAATATACGATCCGTTAATTGCTTTAAAATTAACATTACAGTGCACCGTCATAAATAGACAGATGTTACTTTATGAAGTGATTTTAAGTTGCTTGATATAACGGAATGAATGTATATGGTTAATATGTTGGCTGTTTGTTTTTTTTTAAAGAAAATGTTTATTGAATAGGCTTTTGTTTGTCGTTTCACTAATAGTGTTAGACTAGACTCCGTCTGATGCCGATGTTTTGTTAAGTCGATTCAGTTATTTATGTACCCCAAAAAAAATAAACTCCTTTTTTTTGTAACCTTTTCCTCATATTTAACATTACAAAAAATGCCTCTGGCTTGTGACTTCCAAAATTGGTAGTCTTGTTTTATCTTTCATCACCTTCTTTGGAGTACCGTACCCTATAACTAACAAAATTGTTCGAAAGCAAAAAATTTTAAATGAAATACTTTGTCTAATTAATGGTTTCAAAAACCGGCAATTCACATCTCGCTTCCTATTATAAGATCTTTCTAAATATTTTCTTTAACTAAATGAAATATTTTTTGCGGAATTTACTTAGTGGTTGAAAACAAGTTTTTTAGTGCTGACTAAGCTAACTAACTATCTATATGCTTAAGAAATGATTTTATGAAATTTGATTATGTTTTGTTGGTGTTTGATTATCCGGTTATGGTTTGATTACATTTTATATATTTAGACCGGAAATTAAAATATTGTTTTCTTTTGATTTTCTAGGGTTTCTTTTTGGTGTGACGTTATAAAAGATAACTGGTATGTGCATGTTAAACTGGTGTAAGTTAAATTAAAGTCCTATGTTGATGTTATTATTAAAGTTTTCGTTTTTCAATAAAAATTTATATAAAAAATGTTACCAGTTAAAACTAAAAACAATCAATATCCTTCGAAGATATTGTAAGCAAATCTATTTATTTTTTTTACATTATATCAATTTTAATATCTTATGCATTACTATGGAAAAGCATCTCGTACATCTACATCTCTTCTAAAAATTAATTCCACCCAAGGGAGATTTTTGCTATAACGAATGATTGTTACAGGAAAAAAATTGAATAATTTCGAAGTTTATTTTATATTCTTTACATTTTTATCCACACAACCCGTTCACATTATCAATTCATTTATCACTTAATATCAAGAATACTCTAGAATTGTTCTGTCGGTATTGTCTGTGTCATTCGTATCTCCTGAGTCCTGATTGATTAAATTCAACTGTTTTTATTATATGAAACTGTTTTAAATTTCCATTTAATTTGATTGTGTTGAGTTAAAATTTCATAGGAGTTTTCAAATTGTTTACGTAAATGTACGTTGGAAAAAAAAGTTTGTGTGAAAATTGTTATTTATTTTCTTTTACTTTAATTCAGAATTCTAATTATAGAACAATTTAGTTGTCTTAAGTTTATATTTAGAAAAAAAAATACGTTTGTCGTATGTTTTCGAATTTTCTTGGAAATGTTTATCAGGTGAACTAGGTCGAGTATAAATATCAAAAACTAGTCAAAATCTAATTTAATTTCAACGTTATGATACCTCAATCCAATTTATAAAGTCTATAAATAGAGCAATCATGTCATCACAGCTTACAAGTTTAAGGAAATAAAATTAAAATAATTATTCCTTACAATATAAATAATTTAAATTTTTTCGTCCAAAGTTCTGTAAAGTTAAACAAAATAATTTATGTACTGTGCCTACCAGTGCATGAACAAATCGTAAAATTTAGAATATTACTTCAAAGTTGCAGATATAAAAACTTATTCGAAAGATAAATGAGACGAGATAGGATTTCGAAACTTTTATACAAATGTAATGCTTTTTGTGCAATGTAATAATTTTATATTTATTATTATAAAAATTATTATAATTATTTAATAGAAATATTGTTTGAAGAGAAAACTGACACTATCAAAAATGTCACACAACCAAACAGTTCTATCCGGTATTTTTGTTAATTAATAGTTTAACTATGACTAACATTGCCTTTAACTCATGCACCTTAATAACCAAATTAATTAAAAACAACATGATTTTTGAGCTAATTAAATTAAAATATAATATGTAGAAAGAATTTTCGTGCTTAAACTTATTAGTAAATAAGAGTTTTTATTTGTTTTATATTCAGAAAATTTACTGACAAGTGACAGTAAAAGTTCGTAAAATGTTTTACAATGCATCGGTTTGTTTTAATCAGGGTTCATAAAGCTGGTAACAAAAATTTTATAGAAACCTGTGGAAAAATAAAAATAATGATTTCAAAGGGAACTAATGCGCTGCTCCAAACAAATTTGAGTGTTAAGCGATTTTTAAGGCTCCTATTTAAAAATATTGACTCATATTGTCGCTTTTGAAGTCAAACTAAACAACAATAACGATATGGGGAAGAAAATCGAATCATATTGCAGAATAAAATGAATATGTACGTTGAAGCTTTTCAGTTAGAGGTCCGTCATTTTCACTTGGCGTCTAACAGAACTTCCAGGGCGACAGTGTTTGGGTCTCGGTGATCTGAAGACCGTTATTCTACAGTGTAATTTTTTTTTTGGTTTTAGTTTTTTTTTATCTTTTTGAAAATTTTATGTTTAGATGCACTGAAAAAGTTAGATCTGCAGACTAAAACTTGTCGGAGCTTAGGATGCCGCAGCCTCTGAGTAGAGGTAAAGTTTTGTTTCGTAGAGGAAATAAGGGGTGACGGAGGTGCAAATAATGCACCTTGTTGGTTATCTGTGGTTTTCACCAGATCCATTCAATCCTGTGCTATTTCGTCTGGTCCTGGGTCCTCGGCGAAATAAAAATTTTACACAACTCGAATAAAATTTTTTTTATTTTTTAGTTAATATTTTTTTCGAAAAGTTTAAGAAATATTTTAATTTTGAATTACATTTGTGAAACTTATTTTGAGTAAATTTTAAGATTTGTTATGAATTGTGTTTTTTTAATTTTGGCAAATTAAGGTTAAATTGACCCAGTGTCAGCCATTGATTTCACATTGATTGGAAACAATCAATAATGACTATACAATCGTGACTTAGGATGTTAATTAGAATAGAAATGTTCCCCATTCTATGAATTCACACAAAGTATTGTCTAAAAATTTAATGCAAAAAATCCCATATAATGTAAAAACATTTCCGTAGTATGGAGTCTAATGACAGTGGAAAAATTCAACTTAAGTAAAAACAAATAAGTGATGAAGAAGTTTCAACTTTGAAATTGTCATCGCCTCAACGGGGTAATCGATAGCGTGTCTACACAATGATTCGAGCCGGGCCCTGACTAGGTTGGTTCGAATCCTAACCGAAACACGAAAAATGTGAAGTGGAGTTTTTTCTGAGAAACTTTAAACCATACCTTTGAATTGAAAAAATTCCAATTACTTCTATACTTACTTGAGTTTAATTGATCTCAAAAATTCAATATTAATTACGGTTAATGTTTTAAATATTGGTTTGGAAAATAATTTTCGATTTTCTTTTAGTTACAACAGTTTTTTCTTTTGATTTCATTTCTTTAATCAAAATTAAATATTTAGCATTGAGTTTCTCAGATACCATGTTAACCGTTCTCTTTTACTATATGCACAAAATGATTTATTCTGAATATTCTGATCAATGCATAGAGAAAAGTGGCCTCCTTCGGCAATCGAACCCAACATTCTTGAGTTACAAATCTAGCGCTTTAACATCTGGGCTAGAACCGCGAGAAGTTTATTCTTCAGAATAATTTGTTATCGGAAATTGTAGATTGGTTGAAACTTAATCTTAAAATTTATTTATGTTTTGTTGATTATTTTTTAAGCTTGTATGTTTTTTTAAGATTCCTAAACGTTTTAAATTTTTAAAAATTTTTGATTTATGTTTGAAAATTTTTAAATTTTTTTCTACAATCGAGTTGTTTCACGGCCATTTCGTTTTTGTCTGAGGAGTATTGTGTGTCCCGGTGGTTTTTGTTTTTTTAATGTGGGTCAATTTTTTTACAATCCAAACACCTTTCTGACCGAAAGGTTCTGGTAAAGATAGAAATTTTTTTCTGTTTTATTTTAAATCTAAAAGATGGGATTAAAAAAAAGTATTATACATATATAAAATTTTTTAACAATTTCCTATTGTTATAAACAAACTGTAGAACCAGTAAAAAAATGTTCAGCCAAATCAAAAATGTCTTGGTCACATTTTGTTCTAATCTGTTCGGTATGTCGTCCCGTGCTCGATAAATTAATTTATTTCTAACAGCAAAAATGATTTCTACATTAATTAAAAATATTTATTTTATAAGAAATTAAACGTAGAACACGATGGTCGTACTAAAAACTGATTTTGTGGATGAAACAATGACTAAAGATCGATTTGATCATTTTATTTGTTTATAACAATAGGAGTTTTTTAATAACTTTTATTGATTTTTTTTTTTTAAACTAGCATCTTTTAAATATATAAATTATTTTTGTATTTTTTTTAAATTGTATATCCTGAAACTCACTCAAAAAAAAAAACAATAATAAAACAAAACTTTTTACTTGTTTAAAAATGAAAAATTATTTTAATTTTAATTGTTTTCTTTTTTTTATAACTTAACTACATGTTTCGAGATACATACAATATCTCATCTATAGGTTGTTTGATTCTCGATTTCTCTAATAGGGCACATCCTATTTGTACTGATACGACCCGCACTTCAAAAACCTATCTCATTCCTAGAAGCAAATCTGGATCCAGGCCGGATCAGAATCATATATGATTTTTCAATTAAGGTGTGCCCTATTTGTCTTGATTCGAGCCTTATTTCACATGAATCGGTCCTGGTCCGGTTCTGGTAGAGCTGCCTGATCCGATTTTGATAGTTTGAGGCCTGAGATTACTGATCAGATCCTGTTCATGGTGCCTGATCCGGTCCCTATCATGGTACGAAAAGCCGTATCCGGTTCAGATCTGAGCCATTACATAATGCTAGTCGGGATGGCTACCAATTCCAAAGTTTATTGTCAGGGATATTGAAACTGCACATTATGATAAAAAAAATTTTAAGGATTTGAGTAAATTATTATCACGCCTTACATTTTCGTTTTCTATAGGATATGTATATGTAAAGGAATAAAATTGGTGCACGCATGTTCATATTACCCAAAAACATTCTGAAATCTACAGTATTTCCTCATCAATCTTTAGGAGTAATCCCAAAAATTACAACTATCTTGAAAATTACTGCTTAACGCCTTCGATATGAGGCAGCGTCAACTACGTATCTAATATTGCCGCTAAAAGTGTTTATTCTAAACCCAAACTGTCAGGAGCAATGAGGCCACAAGATAACTGACCATGCTTGATGCATTTCAACGTTATGGATTGAGATAAAGATAGTCTACACAATTTTCTGGTAGCTAAACTACAATCTGGCAACCTTTAAGCCCAGCATTATCCATAGAATAATCATAGAATTTATTGTGTCAGAGACTGTATGGTCAAAGACTGTATCCATTTCAAATTCCTTTGTTATTCACTAAATACCGAACTAGCATTTTAACTTCTTTTAAAACACTAAACAGTCTTACTGAAACTAGCTTCTCCCACCTTCATAGTTTCTTTATAACTTCTAAGAGGTTTCTATAAAAGCCATTTGGAGAAATTTTCCGGCCTTTAACGCAGCTATGATTTGTAAAAGAACTTCGGAAATAACTTCGGTATGGTCTTTTGTAATCAGTTATGCAAGCTGAAAAGAATTTATGGTTTCACAAGTTACAGCTTCGGTAAAGTGCTTCTAATAGCACGTTTTAAGCAATCTTTAGAAGTCTTATAGAAGCTATTAAAAAATGTGACAAAAATATTACAATATTTTTTATATATCTACTCACCGATTGATAGCGGTTAATTAAAATGTTGACAAACAATAAATATCTTTGATAGTAGTTACAATAACAATGGCTTCTGTAAGACTTCCATAGAATTTTGTTTTTAATTTAGATGTAGAAAATATAGTATAATTTAGGGGCTTACTTTTTATGGAAAAAGTTAAGGCAAGTAACTTCAATGGGTTTTTTAATGATGAAATCATAATCTGAGATTTACGTTCTTTTTTTTTCACTATTTCATTTCTTTTTTTATTATTGTATAATACAAGTATAAAAAAATCATTTTAATTAGCAATCTAATTTTTGAAGGATTATTTGACATTTTTAAAATTTTGATATAGATTAAAAGTATGAATAAGCTTATATATAAGTTTAACATTTTAATTACAATTTCAGTAGAACACAAATTATAGTTCAATTTATGTTAACAGTTTATTACAATTAATTTTGATTTATAATTTAAAAAAAAATATTAAAATTTTTTATATACATTTAAACCAAAGAAAAAAATTAGAATAAATTTATTGCATTAATCTGATTCTGTTTTCATCTTTCAATTCAACAGGAAGACTGTTATATATACTAATGTTATGACTGTTAAACACACCAACATTTTGACCTAAATCAGTGACTTTTCATTTCATACCCAAGTTGCGCTATTGACTACCAGGCGGCGGACGAAAAATCCCCTCGTCAACTTGCTTTTCAATTTAGTTGTCAATTCATTGAAACGTCAATATATTTAAAAACAGTTATTTAAAAAAATTTGAAAAAATTCAAATTCATACATAAGAAAATATTCGGTATGACATAAGTATTTTCATCCTCCATTATGACAATGTTTACTAATTTTGACATTTAAAAAGATTCTAATTTAAATATGAGGTCAGACACAGGTTGTACGTTTGATACAAGTGGCATCTATGAATAGCATATGTGCACTAGCAATTAATTTAGAAAAGTCAGTAATTTAGCAAAAAATACTAGTGTGAGCCACACAGCATAAGTCCTTAAAAGATAGGCGAGCTTTGGCCACCGATAGTTCGAAAAAATTCAGTGTGGAAATCAGTGTTTTTTTCTGGTTGCGTAGTCATGAAAAGCATTCGCTTGTCAAAGGATGCAATTGTTCTTGATCATATCATGCTTAATCTTAAATATGAATGGAACAAGTTCGTACTCAACAAGTTTCCTAATAGGAAGAAGTTTCTCGCAATAAATCAAGTGGGTAGGATAGATGAGTGGTTCCAATTTAATATATTTTAAACTTTTATTAATTGAAACGTGAATTTCTTGAAGTGTATAGTGTGAAGTAATACCCCAAATTGGGAGAAGATCTCTAACATGGCTTAAGATATATGGGTAGAGATATTTTCTCTATTCAGGTCTAGTTGATTTTGGATTCTGATTCTCTAGTTGATTATGATTTTAAATGTTTTTTGTCTATTTCAAGAGTCTAAATTGTGGAAAATAGGTCTAAATAATAGACTAAAAAACAAAAACCACCTTATGCACAATGCTTTTCTGACAAAAACCCTCAAGCAATCCAATCAACATTCTTTCCAATTTGCACATCCATTCGGGGTAAACAACTCTCTTCTTCCAATTCCACAAACTTCTTTTTTCGGAGAGAGTTGTGACACGGCAGTGCACTCTTCTACAAACCTTAGGTGGTAGCTCCGTTTTTGTTTTAAATTTATATTTAAAAGTTTAATGTTTGTTAGGTAGTCGCTCAAATCGTGCTTGTGCCGACTGAATCTCACTTGCGCTGCCATCTGGTGGATATTCACTGTAGCTCACCAAACCTCTTTTAGTTGCCTTTTTGACTTGACAGTAAAAGCATTCAAAAACACAGAAGCATTCAAACATTCAAAAACACGGAAACACTTGCATGCATCTGTTTTTCTTGGGAATGTAAATTAGATACAGTAACGACCAAAGATGTGCATTTACACGTAAAGAATAATTCTTTACATCTTTACGTAAAGAATTAGTAAACTATAATATGTAAAGAATGTAAATAATGTAAAAAATCTAAAGAAATTTAATTTCAGTTGTTAATGTTGTGTTAAGTGTTATGATATTGATAAATGAAATAAGAACGAATCTAGCTGCAAAATATTAAAACAAATTCTATCGATTTTCAAAGAAAATCATTTTAAAAGTATCTTTTATTTATAAAATTCCAAATAAAACTAATATTCTGTATCACCCATTTTCTAATTTAAAAAGCAATTGTAAAAAATTGTAAAATAACTGTAAAAAAAAAGAAAACAAATTTTATTGTATAAATTGAAAATGAAAAGCGATTTTTTTAAATTGACAATATAATTGTTTTCAATTTATAATTTTTTTTAATAGATTAAACGTTATTTCATAGGTCACACTATTAATTTGTTTTTTTTTTTCATTTTATATTTGCTTTGAAATTAGTTTTTTTTTTTTAAATTAAATTGTGTGATGAAGTTTTAGCAACAATAACAAAACTAAAAAACATGACGGAAAATTGAATAAAGACACTGATAAAATACGAAATTTGAGTCTTACCATTTCTGATTTTCCTGAAACTTTTATTTTTTCACTAGTTTTGACACAGGGTGGCTCGAAATTTGTTTAGAAATTTAAAGACAAAAAAAGTTTAAAGTTAAATTATGCTCAAATGGGTTAACCGATGTAAACGGAATTTTTTAGTTTAGAAGGTACTAAGTAAGGCTTCATCAAAATATTACACTTAGTAAAATTTCAATATTATATTAGCTTGATTTTTTTGTACGTTGTGCTATTTAATAAAACAAGCTTACCGATTTTATTCAACTATTTTTTGTTTAAAAGGATTAAATAAGATATAATTTAAATAAGGTTTACTAAAACATTAAGCTGAAAATTTTTTTAGTCTATTTTACATGAAATTTTTCGGTTTCAATTTCAAGCAAAACTCAAACGTACCATTTTTTTAGTATTTCAATGATTATAGTATTTTACAAAATATATTCAAATTACAGACGGGCGTTTTTTTTGCCGAAGAGAAAACTAAATCCAAGGGTCCGGGGTTCAGGTCCCTGTTTCGGCGCCATCTTTACTGCACGCGTTACAGACTTCTCATACCTGGCTATTACGGGATAGCTTCATAAACACTGGACCTGCTAGTGAGTCACTATACAGGAAGCAAACAGAGGACTGCGTGCCTATTGAGGTTTTTGTTCCAGCGAGTTTCAGTCATGTGCGTCCGAGAAGAAATTTCCCACAGTTCAGTACAAATAATCAAATATGCACGCAAATGAGATTGTGTAAACGGGATGAATTAAGCGAAAACAAAGAACAAGGACTCTGGCGACCCCAAAGACCGAAGAAACCGAGATCATAACACACACAACTATAACTAAAATTATTACAGTTAACAAATATTATATAAAAGTTTCACTCACCCCATGATTTGTTCGAGATCCAAATCTTTCTGCCCACGTAATTTAATCTAGTAAATCATCCAATGCAAATAAATTGTTAACCAATCAATGTTCCAATAAATTGTTGACAAGGTTAACCAATAAATTGTTATTAAAAATTGTTGACGATATTGACCAACAAGTTTTTCGATAAATTGTTGACAATGTTGACTAATAAATTGTCCTAATAAATGTTTGGCAATGGTGACCAATGAATAGTCATCAATAGTCATGATCAATCATATAAATTTTTGACGATATGGATTTTTGGATTGTACTAACAGATCAAACTTTTAATTTTTTTTTATTTTAAATTAGACTAATTTTAAACAACAAATTAGATAAAATGGCAGCACTATCATATACTAACAGAATAACCAGAAAAACAATTTTTGTTAAATAAAAGCAAATATGTATTATGTGATTGAATCTATGAATCTTACGGACAAAATTAAACACATTTTTATCTAATTTGAGCACAGCACATAATATGTTTTTAATGTTTCTCCAATCTTGAATATATACGCAGAACTGTCCTATTTCACGTAAAAACTCACTAAACAGTTAATAAGACGATACTAATTTAACTTATCATATTTCTATACTTTACTAATCAATTTGAACTAAATGTTGCTAAATATTTGATTCATTATCTTATATATTAATACGCTAAAAAACTTTCTGGAGCCTAAGCCTTTTTTATTCGAATTTTGATTCATTTCAAATCTTCACTGCTAACTGATATTAGTGTAACTTAGGTTTAAAGATTTTTGGGATTTTTCGGATCATAAATAAAAAAGTTATAGACGAATTAAGATGTATTTTTGAACTTAACGTCCCTCCCCCACTATACAATATCAAATGGAATTGCCCAAGTCTTTTCTTTGTTTTTTTATTATTATTATTTAGTATTTTATATTTTCTTTTCAAATTTCAATTTAGTTTATGCATTGATTTAGGAGTGGATGGACGTGTTATTTTTCTTTGTTTTTTTATTATTATTATTTTTCTTTGATTTTCTTTGATTTAATTATTATGGTGTTAATGGTGAAATGAATGTTATGAATGAATGATAATGGTATGAGTGAGTTTATGCATTGATTTAGTTAGCTTTGATTGTTTTTGATTTATTTATTATGGTGTTAATGGTGAAATGAATGTTGTGAATGAATGATAATGGTATGAGTGAGTTAATGCATTGATTTAGTTGGTATATTATATTTTCTTTTCAAATTTCAATTTAGTTTATGCATTGATTTAGGAGTGAATAGACATGTTATTTTTCTTTGTTTTTTTATTATTATTATTTTTCTTTGATTTAATTATTATGGTGTTAATTGTGAAATGAATGTTGTGAATGAATGATAATTGTATGAGTGAGTTTATGCATTGATTTAGTTAGCTTTGATTTTCTTTGATTTATTTATTATGGTGTTAATGGTGAAATGAATGTTGTGAATGAATGATAATGGTATGAGTGAGTTTATGCATTGATTTAATTAGTATTTTATATTTTCTTTTCAAATTTCAATTTAGTTTATGCATTGATTTAGGAGTGAATAGACATGTTATTGTTCTTTGTTTTTGTATTATTATTATTTTTCTTTGATTTTCTTTGATTTATTTATTATGGTGTTAATGGTGAAATGAATGTTGTGAATGAATGATAATGGTATGAGTGAGTTTATGCATTGATTTAGTTAGCTTTGATTTTCATGGATTTAATTATTATGGTTTTAATGGTGAAATGAATATTGTGAATGAATGATAATGGTATGAGTAAGTTTATGCATTGATTTAGTTAGTGTTTTATATTTTCTTTTCAAATTTCAATTTAGTTTATGCATTGATTTAGGAGTGGATTGGCGTGTTATATTTCTTTGTTTTTTTATTATTATTATTTTTCTTTGGTTTTCTTTGATTTATTTATTATGGTGTTAATGGTGAAATGAATGTTGTGAATGAATGATAATGGTATGAGTGTGTTTATGCATTGATTTAGACGTATTATTTTTCTTTGTTTTTTTATTATTACTAGGAGGGCCCGGCGGGCTTCGCTACGCTTATAAATAAAGTTTTTACGTAGACATTTTGTTGACGTAGAAGCAATGATTTCAAAAAGTGGTAATGAGATATGCTAGCAAATAACTTTGAATTTTTCATTTTAAATACATGAATGAAAAATAATCAGAACTCTAGCTGATCAGTTTGGATGTATGAAAAATTAGCGATCAAATAAGTTTTCAAGTAAGCTTATTTGATCTCTAACTTATTTGATCGCTAATTTTTCATATATCCGAACTGATCAGCTAGAGTTCTGATTATTTTTCATTCATATATTTAAAGAGAAAAATTAAAAATTATATGCTAGCATTTCTCATTACCACTTTTTGAAATCATTGCTTCTACGTCAACAAAATGTCTACGCAAAAACTTTATTTATAAGCGTAGCGAAGCACGCCGGGCCCTCCTAGTCACTATAAATTTGACTAGTAACGATTCAAACAAATATAACTGTTTACTTTCTTCCATTAAACTTTGATGTAATTGAATAATTTAATCTTACTAATCTAACTAGAAGTGTGAAAATATAAAAATTCAAAATCTTTTTTTTTATGTTTCTCATTTGAGTATATTCACGGAACTGCAATAAAATAACAAATGTGCCAGTACATATATAAAAATAGCATGAATCAACAACATATCAAAATGAGACAGCAATCAACAAAAAAATATCATTTCAAACAGGGTTAAAAACGATATAAATAAAAAAAACGATAAGTTGTATTGAACGCGCTGATTCATGTATAAAAAGTTGTTTAGACAAATTCATTTTTACGAACTAAACAGCTTTGTAACACTGAGCACTTGCTGTGTCAAGACCAAGGCGGTTGGATTCATACCGTCAAAAAGCTGCAGGCACTGAATTTTAAAATATAGTTAGGGCATTCTTTGCAAGTCGGAGACCCCCTGCTTTCCAGAATTGGTTTAGGATTTTCTAAAGGTTTTTGAGCAGAAATTGTAGCTTATTGTCTTTAGTTTTCAATGCCGTGTGCCCTTTTTCAAAATTCAAAATGGCGGAATCAAAATGGCGGCTACAGACTTACGGCCTCACTCGGAAAGTATAGCAATTTGGCTGCTACACAAATTTAAAATATCAACAGATGCGTTTGTGGGCTTAAAATGTTGGTAATTATAAGTAGTTTCAAATACCAAGGGGTTTTCAATTTTTTTCGCAATGGTTGATCAAAATGGCATCTGTTGATATTTTAAATTTGTGTTGGCAGCCAAATTGCTATGCTTCCAGAGTGAGGCCATAAGCCCGTAGCCGCCATATTCATTCCGCCATTTTGAATTTTGAAAAGGGGCATTTGGCCCCAATTCTGGAGAGCAACGGGTCTCGAAGTTGCAAGGAAAGCCTCAGTTGCCCACTTGGTTCACAGGAATGCCCACTTCCCATGGTCGAAAAAAAGATCTTGATTGGGTAGGGATTATCGCATGCTGAATTCGGTTGCAATTCCTGTGCATTATCTGAAACAGCACATTTAAAATTGCTCTGTGAACTTGCATGACTGTTTATTTTTTTCGATAATTGACCTTGTTTGAGCTTACCATCTCATTCCAGTAGCGCATGAAGACATCTCACAAAACGGCTATCAGAACTCCATTTGGTCTTTTCGAATTCAATTGAATGCCTTTTGGACTAGCCTACGCCGCTCAAACGTTTCATCGTTTCATTAACGAACTCGTTTGAGATTTAACCTTTTTATTCGTTGACATCGATGGTATCATAGTGGCCTCGATAAATGAGGAACGTTACAAACTCCATCTAGAACAACTGTTCCAAAAACTTATCGAGTTTGGCATACACATAAAGATTTTAAAATGGTTTTTTAGGGCAAATATTCTTGACTTTCTGAGCCACACGATAACGCCTAATGATATTCTACTTTCTCAAGAACGAATAATTGCCATTACGAGATACCCAACTCCAACCCAATTTAAACAAATTTTGCAATTCGTCGGTTTACTAAATTACTATTACCGATTTATACCGAAACTAGCTGATAACTGCGAAAAATTTCACTTATTCAAATGAAAAAATAAAAACATAATCGTCTCCATAGGAGTGAAATCGAAAAAATTCAAAAGTTACTTCTGCAAGTAAGAACGATGTAAAAAAAATTTAACTTATGAATATCATATTGAAGAGTACAACGAGAGCTTAAATAAAATTAAATTCAAGCAGTTTAATTGTATTTAGCACAGCTATCAAGTTTCAAAATATTTTTTATTACTAAAACATAAATATAATTTGCATGCTTTTCACATGGTTAAACTTTTAAACAATCACTGAAGCACTAGTTAAGTGTTCTCTTTCTACCATGTCGCCCCATATAATCGATGATCAAAAATTAGTAACTGTTAAACAAGCACTCAACCCTGGTCTAAACAAATTTAAAGCGTCATAAAAACTGACATGGAATAGGCGCGGAATGGTGTTTTTCCAACATGCTTTAATCTATGCATGTACGATATCGTCGCTTTAATAATGAAATGACGTATACGCAAAAGTATAGTTTCGAGATATTTGAGTTTAAAGTTTGATGTGCGCATGCATTTGCATGGACGTTAATTTATAATTTATTAATTCTTACCCCCAGTCATAAAATAATTTGAAAATGTAAAAATGCCAATTCAAAGATACCCTTATGGGGAATGCAGCGCACCTATTATATAAAAACAACGTATAAATAGCATACGTTGTTTCATTATTAAAGCGACGATATGTGTAATGTTCAGATAGATTCGATTGATTCGTGTGGTTCTAGTAAATGTATACAGATATAATGAGCAATTTTTAAAAAATCTTCTGATTTGGAATCATGCCATCACTGCGAGTTGATATGATGAATTTTCTAGCCTCTTTAGTTCGGTAAAAACAAACGATAATTTCAAACTGGGCTGCAAATTTTTCAGGGCTGTTTTTGCCCACTTGTTTCATAATATTAAACATATATAATTTTATTTAAAAAATTTAATCATAAAAACCACATGTTCGTTATAGTAAACATTATTACAACAAAACAAACTTTTTTGTCGCAAAAAACATATATGTGTAAAGTTTTGGTTAATTTACTGGTCGTTTGTGAAAGTTTATGATAATTTATTTTTATTTTAAATTTTTTGTTGTTGTTATTATGCTTATATTGTCTTAAGATGCCCTAAGCAACAAACAAGTGGTTCATATTAATTGATTTGTTGTTTGTGTTGTTATATTGTGTCAATTATTACATTAATTGATCATGTGAATTTTAAAATATTTTGTAAGATAAAAAATTATAATATGAATACTAATTTGAATAATATTCTATTAAAATATCTTTAGAGAAACAATAAAACAAGAAGAAATATTAAATTTATGATTGTTGTTGATTAATTTCACAAAATTAAGTAATTAAATAAATTTGTGTTTTATTATACGAAATTATATTGGGGGACATAAAACAATTATAAAACTATAAATTTAAATTGAATACACATGGGCTTAAAGCTAGAATTTAACTAGTTCTTATGTTATTTATCGAATTATTTTTAGTTAATATATATGCCGGTATGGCACCGGCTTGTTTTATAAATACTTGCTACATCGCTACCCCTCTGCTACCCAATTCATATAAAATGATGAAAAAAACGAAGAATTTCAAACGAATTTAAGTTTCATACAAAATATTATCATTTATAAATAATTTAATCAAAAAATAAAATCAACCTCGAATTCTTATTTAGATCGCAAAACAATAATAATTATTAATTAAGATTATTTTAATTAATTTTATTGAGATAAATACGATTTTCAAGAATAAAAATCAAAATGAATTTATCAGATGAATCATAACAATGTTATAGTTTTACAAAGATAAATAAAATAACAAAACTAATTGGATTGCCTAACAGATTTTCTGTTGTTTACGGCATAAACTTTTCCTAACTTTAACGATAAGAAAAGTATTGATTTTGTTCAATCTTATATCAAACCTGTTTTAAATTTTTATGAATGGAAAATTCTATCATCACGTTTCCATATGACATTAATTGGAATTTTTCTATAACTTTTTGAAAGCGGTTAAAACTGGGATAAGCTTAGAAAAAAGACAATACACAATAAGACAGCTCTTGTGGAATGTTGATATAATACTAATTAAATCCATGCATTAATTAATTTTTTTTCTGTTACTAGGAAAAAATCAACCGAGTCTTACAAACCGAGTTGTACAAGAATATATATTTTTTTTTTTGAGTTTGTAAAATTTAATCAATAAGAAAAACTCCTTGAATAGTCACTCCTTTGATATACATCTTATGATATCGTAAAACATTTCTTTGTGTTATCTGATCGAATGAAACCTTGGAGAAACATTGCTCTAGGCAAAAACTTTGTAATTGTTTTGTCTACCAAATCAGTACGATAACTTACTTTTTTCTCAGATTTTATTTTTTAGATTGATTTTCGTGTTGATACAAATTGATGAAATGAAGGTAAAAATTCTAGAACTGTTTTTATTGAATTCGTGTGAAAACAAAGGTTATATGGATTTATGTTGGTTTTATCGTGAGTGATGAAAATGGTTGCAATAGTTTACTGAAAAAGATTGATGTGGAAACAGTTAATACGGAAATGTATCTAAACGTTGTGTTATAAAAAATCGTTTTATCTTTTAGAAATAATTAAACTATCTCGTTCCAAGATTTATATTTGTTCATTTCCATCCTCAACCTCGAGAAGGTAATTGTTCACATATTTATTTTATAAACATGTTCTACTATCTTTTGAGCTTGTTTTTTTAACCTGTAATGAGCAATTGAACTGCTAGTAATGTCACTAACAGGGAAAACGGGAGGACTGCGTGCCGAGCGAGGTTTTGTTCCAGCGAGCTTCAACCATGTGGGTCCGGGAAGTAATTTCCTCTAATTTAGCACAAATAATCAGATATGCACTAAAATGAGACTGTAAACGAAATTAAACAAGAGAAAACAAAGAGCAAGGACTCTTACGACCTCAACGGCTGAAAAAACCGAGATCACCACACACACTATATAACAACGAGTATTACATTTAAAAAAGATTACATTAAAGTTTCTCAAACCTCATGATTGCATCGGTTCTAACTCCTCATCCCCTCTCCCCCACGTTGAATCAGTCGATAATACTAGCTAAAGATTAGATCTTATTCCCAAAATAACACTAATAATGTTGCACCTCTGGTCCCAGCGATTGTTTCATAAGAATAATGAGGCCAATATGAAATAACACTATTCACTGCATTTTTTTAAACTATACATTGTTGCTTTTTTTAAACTATATAAGTTTTTTTGTTTTGAATTGGATTTTGGCAATTTTTTTAATAACACAGACAAAAAATCCAAAGTAATAAGGCATGTAATAATGTATAGTAATTTTTATTATAGAAATAAATAAATAAAGAATTTAAATATAAAGAAATAAATGCAATTCACTTGTTTATTAACACTTATATTGTACTACATAGCTAGATCTTTATTGAAAAATAATAATTATTATATACTTTCTTAAAATTAATTTAGACTGTAAGATATTAATTTACTTTTTGTTTTAAAATTTTCCAATTCATTTTATTTATTTATTTATTTATTAGTCAAATAAAGACTTAAGTTATTCCATTTTATAAACTAAAATATTGCTTATATTCTATTATTGCACTTCATGTTCAAGCTAATGTATGTGAAGTTAGCCCGTTTTTCATCCCGTAAAAATGCGATGGCAACACTAAGAAGTGATATCATGAAATTTTCACTATCATCTCAAAAATGTACTCTCAGAAAAAATTAACTATCACAATAATTCATCGTAAAACTAGTTAATGTCGTATATATGAATTTTAATTTTTTTTCATTTTCAATCATTTTTTTCAAAAACATGTTAAATATTGAAATTAACAATTTTTAGGGAAATTTGTCTGCTCTCAATTATATATGTATATAATATTTTAAAACAATTTTGTAGTATATGCTACTCTCAGCCCGTAATTTCCTCTATCGCGATATAACTATAAGTTGATTGAACACTTATTTAAATTATTTTTATAATTTTATAACATTTATATTATTAATGAATATTTCCAAATCTCGCAATGGATAAACAAATGTCACTTGTCGCATAAGAAAGCGAGAAGAAAGAATTTTTGTTCCGGTGAGAATTTAAGATAAAAATTGACGAGTTTTATTAAAATTTATTAATACATACTCAGGGCCATGCCGATGATAGAACTCTTGTATATTGAATAATACATTCTGCCCGGAAATTGTAACTATTCCACGTAATTGTGGATGGTTCAATGTATCTTAAGTGATTTTTTCAGAATTTTCTTCCGTTGGGGGCTGAGATAAACAACCAAATTTATTAAAATTTATTAACAGTCGAGGTTATTTCGATGAAAGAATGCTTGTATATTGAACACTACATTCTGACCGGAAATTGTGACTATTCCACTTCCAATTCGGTTGTTTATCTCAGTCCCCCAATGTAAGAAAATTTTGAAAAAATCACTTAAGATACATTAAACCATCCACAACTACGTGGATAGTCACAATTTCCGGCCAGAATGTATTGTTCAATATACAAGCATTCTATCATAGAAATAACCTCACCGTTAATAAATCCCGTTTACACCTTAGACTTCCTGTTAACACAGAACGTCCACAGAATGAGCTGAAATGCATTTACACAGTTGATGCACTGCCAGCATTGAGAATTTATTGTAAATTTACCTGCGTATACTTCAGTTTCAGACTCGAATTTTCCGTATAACTTAGGCTTCTCCTTTTTTTTTTTTATTTTTTTTTAAATGGGTCTCGAGACTGAACTAATTCGTTAGCTAGTTCGAGTAGCACTGCGACCTTGGGATCTATTGTGCTTAACCCTGATGTTGTTATAGTGCAGATGACGTCGATGCCACCGCAGAATGTGCAATGTGGCCGATTCCGAGCCCCTTAACATAGTTAATTAGCTGGATTGGACTGTTGCTTTTTGGTAGAGGAAGTTCTAGTCTCCCTTGACCGATTTTAATGTATCTGCGTCATGCAAGTTCAGCGCAGTTACAGATAATGTGCTCCATGGTCCCTCCGAGTTGCAGAATCTGCATCTGTCGGAGGCAACAAGGCCTATTTTGTTTAGGTGATGATTTATCGGACCGTGTCCCGTCACGAACCATGTTAATATCTTCAGAGACTTGCTCTCAAGATCGATTGTTTTGAGAGGGGAGACGGGGAAGTTGCCTAAAAACTTTTTTAAGTGCAGCAGACCCTCCCGCATACACCATAGTTATTTATTTTGTTCCTGTTCCATGAACTTTGTAGTGGCGCCCTTCTTAGCTAGCGAGTCTGCTACTTTATTGCCGTATACTCCTGGGTGACCAGGTGCCAACACAAGTGTAAAGCGGTTATTTTCTGCAATTTTTTGTATATTCTGGTAGCATTCCCATACTAGCTTTGAGTTGAAGCGCGTCGACTTCAGAGCCATTAGCGTCGCCTGACTATCAGAAACAATGTATATATCTGTGTTGCTGTATCCTCTTTCAGCACACAGCATTGCACAGTAGTTAATGGCAAAAATTTCAGCTTGAAGTACCGTTGCAGAGACACCCAGTGCTAACGTCCGTTTGGCCCTGGGACCAAACACCCCTGCACCAGTACCTTCATTAGTTTGGGATCTATCCGTATACAAGATACTGGAATTAGATGGTAGTGTTTGTAAGTAGCTCTCGATTCCTTCACTGGCCCCTATATTGAAAATAAACAGTCTATCTAGATCAGTGATATTAGGCATACAGTCCGAAATGTAGTAGGTCTCCACTTCGTTCTGCAGTTCCGCAAGGATCGCTAGATGACCGGTTAGGTTACCAGAATGGAGTGTTTCGACCAGCTGTAGTCTGTGAGCACTAAATGCTGCTGCAGATTTGATGTATAGGTGCAATGGAGGAAGTATGAGAAGTACCTCCATTGCAGATGTTGGTGTGGTTCTAAAAGCACCTGTGGCGCAAAGGCACACAAGTCTCTGTATTTTTGTGAGCACTGTCTGAGCAGACATTCGTTTTATTTTTGGCCACCAGACGAAAGCTGCGTAAGACAGTATTGGTTTTATTATACTTTGATGTAACCAAAGTATCATTTTGGGGCTTAATCCCCAGGTTTTTCCAAATAAGTTTCTGCACGCGAAGAAAGCCTTATTTGCTTTGTCCGAGATATGTTTTAGGTGTGAGTTCCAAGTGAGCTTGTTGTCGAGGATCACACCCAAATATTTAATCTCTTTGACCACTTGTATCCGTTCGCCGTTAAAATCAGGAGGATTGAAATTAAAACTCCTTCTGTTGGTAAAGACAATGGTACTAGTTTTTTGTGTATTGACAGACAGCCCAACTTCGTTGCACCAATTCATCACGAGGTCGAGGGCTGCCTGGGTTCGTGCACTTACAGTAGAGTAATATTTCCCCCTGACTATGACTGCTATATCGTCAGCGTAGCCTACAGTGTTAAAGCCGGAACTTTTCAACCTATTTAGGAGATCATCAGCTACTATCAGCCAGAGCAACGGAGAGAGTATCCCTCCCTGGGGACATCCTCTAGAGGCCCTAACAGTTACCGATGTATCACCTAGTGTAGTTGTAATTTTCCGACTCTGTAGCATGTTAATGATCCACGCCAAAATGTGCGTGTTCAGATTTTTCTTTGTGGCCATTTCAGTAATAGCGTCGAAATGCACATTTGAAAAGGCCCCTTAAATGTCCATAAATGTGCATACAAGTGCCTCCTTGTACATCACTGTGCTCTTAATCTCTTTCACGACTTTATGCAATGCTGTTTCCGTGGATTTCTCAGTTTGGTATGCATGTGGGCAAAAGCTTAGAGGGTTTTGTTTAAGACATACATGCCGAATGATAGTCCATCACCTTTTCTATCGTTTTCAGAAGGAAAGATCTAAGACTTATTGGCCTGTATGATTTGGCTTCATTTGATTTCTTTCCTGACTTTGGTATGAATACTACTCTAGCTTCTCTCCATATCTGAGGAATGTACGCAAGATTAAAACTTGCTATAAACAAACGCTCGAGGTATGGGAGAATGGTAGCTAAACATTTTGGCAGGAAGATCGGGAATATTCCGTCGCCTCCTGGGAATTTGAACGGTCCAAACGATTTGATTGCCCAAATCGTTCTGTTGCGGGAAAAATTTTTTTTGACCTGTTGGTCTGAAACCTTCCTAGTTTCAGGATCCAACGAACCATAGCTTGGTATATTTACCTTTTCCGAGCTCAAGCATGTAGAACCCGGGAAGGGGGTCTGTAATAGTATTTCTAGAGTTTCACTGCAGCTGGTAGTGTAGGTACCGTCCAGCTTGCAGATTGAACCCAGAGGATTTGTGTGATCAGACGCAAGCAGTTTTTGGAGTCAAGCTGCAGCCGGTAGACTATCAATCGTTCCGCAGAGCTCTCTCCAACTACCCCTTTTTGATCGTCTGAGTTCTTTGTTGTGGTTACTAAGAGCCGATTGGTACTCCGTCCAGGTGTTAGTTCTTTTTGCTTTGTTGAAGAGCTTCCGAACTTTATTCCTCATCCTCTCCAAGTTGCCATTCCACCAAGGCACATCTCTGGTCCTTTTAGACTTGGCAATTGGAGAATTGCGGTGGTAAGCTTCGGTGATAACATCCTAAAGGTGATGTGCCGCAAAGTCGAGTTCCATTGTGGAGTTGATCCTGTCACAATCACCTACATTATCCCGAAGATGTACTTTAAAAAGGTCCCAATTGGTCTTCCTGGGGTTCCTAAAATGGGAAGTACTTTCCATTTGGTGTTCTATGCTGAAGCATATGTATGCGTGGTCCGACATAAAAGCTACGTCCGAGACATGCCAGTTACTGATTAAGTTCTCGGTGATGTTGTTGCTCAGAGTTAAGTCCAGGACCTCGTTTCTGATTGCGTTTCTAAAGGTGGATTTGTTGCCTTTGTTAGCTATAAACATGTTATTTGTATATAAGTATTGGAGCAGAGACTCACCTTCTGTGTTGATGTTACTAATACCCCACACGGTGTGATGAGCATTGGCATCGCACGCAATTATTAGGTTGTAGTGTTGGTCCTTGCAATGCCGGATTAGCTTGCTTACCTTATCAGGTGGTATTACCTCCTCATCTCCTGGAAAGTACGCAGATGCTAGGATAAACTTGCGAACTCCGCTGTTGGGAAGAGGGATTTCAATCTGCGCAGCTGTTAGATCTCTGCAAATGAATTCTGTTAAGGGAAATACTTTCATGCGTTTGTTGAAGAGCACCGCAGTTCTGGGTCTCTCCTGGCCTGAGAAGTATATCAGTTGTATGTTTTTGTTGGTCGACAGACCTTTTATTTTTTGCTGTCAGCCCATGGTTCCTGGATGAACACAATATCGTGAGCATCCTATTGGATAAAGCGGTTCAAATTAGCTGAGGCCATTGCTGACCGGTGCAGGTTAATTTGAACGCAACTTGCTTTAGGCATTTTTTTTCTTCTTCTTCTCTTCTCTTCTCTCTTCTTTTTTTTTTTCTCCAGACGACTATGGTGATCCAGCTGGGGACTTCGGTAGACCATGCTTTTTGCGTGGCGCTGCCTTAGTTCCCTTGGACGCAACAGTTCGCTCGTTCTGGGTTAGGTTAAAATATAGAAACTAAAAATAAAATTTAGTTTCTATAAAATATATAAACTAAAATAAGGCTTCTCCTTATTTTAGTTTCTATATTTTATGTTTCATTTTTTAAACTGCTACAAGCGTTATCTCCTATCATATGAGAATGTGGTTTGCCCTTTGCCTTATATGTTGCACACTTTGAGAAATTGCTTTTACCTGCCAGTTTTGCTTTCCTTTCGTTTTACGCCTTTTAATAACTCACCATAATACCTTTGTCTCAATTCTCCGTTAGATGGGTTGACGTGGGTTAAGAGACCAGCTTTAATTTCACCACACCCCTTGTTATGTAGGTGAATTACCGATATGTTTGTCCTTTCGTCCTTATTAGTTTCGTTTGGGGATCTTTCGACTGTACAAGTTCAACATATTAGATTTGATTGCACTGTAGTTTCTTGCTCTTCTTGCATCTGTTTCCGATTACGTTTGTTTCATCGGTATTATTCTTTTTTTACTCGTTTTGTATGTTTGACTGTTTATTTATCTCGTTTCTTTTATATATTTTCTCCTCAATTCTTTTATATATTTTCTCCTGCAAAATGTCGGATTTGATTGCTTGGTGATTGTCCTGGCGATCTTGTTTCGAAACAGGCGACATAGGTTAACACCTTAAACTCTAAAGTATGTTTTCTGTATAGTACTTACCACTTCGATTAATTTACTGAGCGTTTTTCTTGGAGCGCCTTTCGTCACTGTGGTTAAGCTAGAATGCTTTGTGTAAAGGTCTTTGATACCTTTTCGAACTTCTCCTACAACAGAGCATGCGATTTCAATATATTTTTTTCCGATTGAATTCTTTGGTGATTATTAAATTGCTACTTGTTACTTGAATATTAGTATTCCTTAATTTCTTTAACAAAACTTTCAACTACTAATAACCTTCCCCCCATCTTAAAATAAGTTGACCAAGTCTTCGCCGTATGGAGGATTTTTAATTTCGCCACGTAGAATGGGACTTCCAGTTTACTACTTCCTGCTACACCGGAGAGGTACTTGATCTTAGACTGAACTAGCCAAAAATCTAGAAATCCAGTCTAAAAATAAATTGGTATAATAATTGAGGCTGCAAGGATGCAAAAGTCAATAGATTCTAATCCGTGTTAGACTTATTTCGCGGGAGTGACACCACTTTAATGCCAATCACTCCTCTGTCCGGTAAGGAGGGCTGTACTGCATAGGATTTTTTTATCATTAGAGTGATCAGCTGGCAACAATAACTTGTCGATTTTAAGCGATCACTTTCTTCATGGACCTGAATAATGAGACCTGCTTGCCTCTCAGCATGGAAGTCTGTTTGGTCTCAGACAGTAATGGCAAGACTGGTCGTTTCCGCTTTTTAGTCTAGTGCAGTGGTTCTTAAAGCGTGTTCCGCGGAACACTGGTGTTCCGCGATGCACTTTCCACTGTTCCGCGAAAAAATCAAATGTACAATCAATTCAATTAAAAATTGTTTGAAAATAAAAATCAATTCAATGTAAAATTTACACGCACGTAAAATTTACACGTTTCTCGGCTTTGTATGAATAAAAATATCTTTCGGGTTAAAATTACTTTTGAAAACATAAAATATTATTGCAGTTATTAAAATTCTCCTTTTACACATAAATAAATAAAAAATGTATGAAGTTTTTGTTGCACACAATATGAACAAATGATTGGATAAGAAACCCGTTTACTTCTTCCGAATTTTCTAGTTTTGCTTTAATTGAAGAAGAAGAAGTGACGTCGCTTTCTTCAGATCGTGGATTAAAATTATAGTTCCATGAAAACACTCCTGAAAATTTATGAATCTCTGTTAAAGATGAATACCCGAGTATAAGCAAAAAAATCCTTGAACATATTATTGTTATTTTTTACGACATAACTTTGCGAAGCAGGATTTTCAACTAGGATCAATATAAAGACAAACAAACGTGAGAGACTAGGGAATTAAGAAGAAGAAATGCGTGTAGCGTTATCATTTATTCGCCCCGATATCGCTGAGATCTGTAAAGATCGTCAAGCTCATGGATCGCATTAAGTTTGATATTTTTTTAAAAGTATTGTAATTTTAATTGTGCTTTCAATAAATATATTTGCATCAATCGTTATCGCTACATATTTTATTTATATACATATTATTTTCTGAAAGTAGTACTTGGAAGCAGGGGGTTGCCAATCACACGCTGCGACACGATTCCGTTTCCTTTTTGCTTTATAATTACTACGTTTTCATGCAGATCGAAAAAGAATTGAATCCTCATCCCGTTTTCAAACTGTAAAGTGTTTTCATGATTGGATTGAAAACGGTTGAAAACGTTTTTAAAACTGTCAAAAGGTCAAAAAGCGTTTAATTATGTTTCATTAATTGTGTTCAATATTTTATTTTTTTATGCTTGATATTGTATTTTTCTTTTAAATAAAGTTAATGAAACAAACATTTTATAAATCAATGTGAAATTAGTTGTTTTGTAATTAAAAACAAACATAAACATTTTGCTGCGCATGACACGATCCAGTTTTCCGTTTTCATGTATTTTCGAATATTTGGATACCGATACGATCCTAAAAAAAATCGAGATCGTATTTATAAATAAATAGTATTCCAAACTGTAATTGTTGATGTTTTCATGGTGAATTCAATTTGAATTTGGTTTTCAAATCGATTTGAACTAAGCATGAAAACGTAGTAAATAATGGAGTGTCTTGGCAAACATTATTTTGTTTTTTATTGCACTTTTGGTTTCAAAAATGTTAGCCACCCTCGCCCCCTGTTGTAAAGTGTATGCTGTATTGTAGATGTTCCGCCTAAAAACATATCAGAGTTTAGTGTTCCCCGACTTCAAAAAGTTTGAGAACCAAGGGTCTAGTGTGAGGGATAAACAATTGATTTAATAAATGTCTTTGAGATCAAACAATTTCAATCGATTCAGTAATGACAGTCAAATTCTGTTTTGTGGCACCGTGTTGGTGTAGTTTGTTTGTTTTTTAACAATATCAGCATTGTGCGAATACAACATCGTCATAGCAGGATGACGATTTAACCTATTGTTAATGGCCCAATGGACAGCGTCAATACATAATTTATTCAATTTGGAAATACCCATTTCCAAATTACTCACAACAAAATTTTGTAAATTTTATTACTAAAGAATTATTAGTCATCACAAAACATATGACATGTGGATTCCCACAATCAACCAAATCAAACATTAAACTCATAATATTTATTCATATCAAACACTAATTATATCAATTATTTCAAAACAATTTTAAAAACCTTCCAGAGTTCTTGGAAAAATTTAAAGTTCTTGAAATTATACAAATAATATTAATTTACATAAACTTTAATTCGAAAACAATTTGATTACAAAATATACAAATAATACACAAATGTCTGAATATCTGTGCAAAATCGGTCAAATCTTAAAAAAAAAAAAAACAAAAAAAAAACTAAACTCGATATTTCCTTTAAAAAAAAATTAAAATCAAAAGAGAAATTGAAATAATTAATTTTGATTGATGCTTAGAATGGCCTTAAAATAAATAAAATTCACTAGAAAAGAAATAAATAATATTTATAGATGCTTACGCTAATATATCTCTATGACTTTGATATGTAAATATATTATCATAAATTTATAGTTTTTTGTCAGATACAAAACAAAAAGAAGTTCAAGGAAAAAAACGAAATGCATCTTCCATCGACATTCAAATGTCATCATCCGAATACTAACTTGTTTCCCCAATACGAAAATTAAATTAAAATTAAAAGATTATAGATTTCGTATTTATGTTGTTTTCTTTTTATTTTAATTATATCAACTTATCTTTTAGAAAGAAACATATAGACTTTTAAAGGTTACGATGTCGATCAATCGATTAATTAAAAACTATAATTTCAAGTTTAAAGACAATAACATTTCGAAGAAAATTTTAAAATTTCTTAGAAATTTAAACAAAATTGCGACTTTGTAAATGGCAATCAGGTGTCAACAACATGCGTATCATATGACATTTTTAATATGAAAAATTACGAAGAGGAAATAATATTTTTAAAGTTATAAATCGCATAATAAAATTACATCACTTATGCTAATTTAATATATTAAATCTGTTGGTTTACTATCAGTTTTCACAATTTTAATACATATATATATATATATATATATATATATATATATATATATATATATATATATATATATATATATATATATATATATATATATATATATATATATATATATATATATATATATATATATATATATATATATATATATATATATATATATATATATATATATATATATATATATATATATATATATATATATATATATATATATATATATATATATATATTAAAAAATTGTATGACTTTCAAAAGGACTTGAATTTAATTTTTAATGAGTTTAAAGACTTCTTCTTGGGAAACTAATTTTTATTGTTCGATTATCAATTACAATAACATGGATATACATAGAGTGCGAGCCTTTTCCATATATCTTTGATATATATCTAAGGTTTTCTGCTTAGTCATTAAAGGACTGTGCTAGACTAGTTTACGTTGTGACCGTTTATAGATCTCATGAAGAATATACTGCAAAAACAAAAGGATATACAAAAACGATTTTTCCTATGATAGCATATGAAGAGTCTATTTTCATCACGCTTAATCCCCTGTGAAAATCTTTTTTTTCCTCTAGTGTAAAAAGAATAACAAATTGTAGTTGCTATGGTATCTTCATATAATTTTACAAAGTTTTTAAAATAAAGCAACCATGAAAAAGTAGAATATGAATTCTAAATGTTATTTTGTTGATTTCTAATTTGATAATTTTTATAAATATCATTAATATATTTACTATCATAGAAAAAATTGGATTTCCTACTCGAGATAAAAACATTTTACGTTCGTGAAATTGCCCCATTCAACGCTAACGCGTCTCGTGAACAAATTTTCACTCACGAAATAGCAGTGTTTTCATCTCTTGTAGGAAAATATACTATTTTTACATATAAACATATAACTGCAGTGAAGAAAGCTGGAGAAAAGTTTTCGCTACTGTTGTTTGCGTGGTACTGAAAGCATCTGTGACAATGGAATATACAAGTAAATATTTTCTGAGCACACGGAATTCGTGTTTTTTACAACATAGCAAAAGCTGTGTGTGTCAAAATGGGTTTTATATAACACTTATGTGCAATCGGAAATAAATGCAACGATAAAAGTATGAAGGGGTTGAAATCTCACAGCTCTGAGATATCAAGACTTCGGCTGGGTAAAGGATTTTGATATAGTTTTCAGCAAAACAGTTTTATGAGGACATTGTTTTTAGTTTTGGTCAGCGATGTATATCAAACATAAAACTCTTTGTTAAAGTGCACGTATTTTTTTATTTCTGTGTAGAAATTTATTAAAAAACTAACATGAAACATCAATACGTTGCCGGAAAATTATAACAGATCATAAATTAACATAATTTAGTGAAAATATTATACAATCAGCAAACTACTCAAAAACCTCTCGAGAAAATATTACAAAACCACAAATTCATATTTCTTTCAAAATTCCAAAAATATTCCAAAAATTAGAACAAAATCAAACATTTAAACTTTTTCTAAATTCTAAATAATAATCCAGAAATTCTTAAAATTTTAAAAATTCAAACTTATACCAATATCAAAAATTGAAACTGTTTTCAAAATTCTAAGAATATATATGTAAATGTATATAAAATTCACAAATTTTAAAAATATTTCAAAAATTATAAAAAAATCAAAAATTGACACTTTTTCAAAATTCTAAGAATATATATAGTATATATGGGGCATTCCACGTGAAGTGGGACGACCAAAAATTTGTTTTTGCCCAAATTTTGGGCACTGACAGTACTTCAATTAAAAACGATTTCGTAATTTTTTTAGATTTTTCCCCTTTAGAACTCCCTTTCCCGTCGGTGACGGTCACAAATTTGAATTTTTTTCGTGAACGACAAACGTCTTTATTTTGTAGGCAGTTTCACGCGCATACAAATTTTTTAGAAATATATTAGTTCGTTAGAATTTTTTCCGTAGAATACGATAAAAATATTAAAAAATTTTTTGAGTTTAGCGGGAATATTATTAGCTCCCTTATTTTGAAGTTTTAAAGTTTAAAATCATTTTTTCGTATTGTATGACACTTTTTTTATTAATTTTTTTTTTTAATTTAGTTTGAAATATGCACTTTCAAATAATTTTTATCGCGTGATGGAAGTAGTATCGATGTGAGCGCTAGACAGCGCTGAAAGTTAAAAACCAGTTTTCACGCTTTATCTTGTACTGTAAGATGAAAATTTAAATTCAAAGAATGTATTATAAGAAAGTCGTAGCAATTAAATCCAAATTCAGGGTCAAATTATTAAAATTCAAAATGGCGGCACCAATATGGCGGCTAATATTTTTGAAATTGATGATTTTTGAAAATCGACAAATGTATTCGTAATTTACGTAAAATTTTAAATCAAAATTGTTATGTAGAAAATTTTCCTACATGGAGCTATTTCCGAGGAAAAAAATCATAAAGTTTTAGAACTACGTGAAAACCTTATTTTTTTTTATATACAGAGCCCTCTAGCGCTCACATCGATACTACTTCCATCACGCGATAAAAATTATTTGAAAGTGCATATTTCAAACTAAATTAAAAAAAAAAATTAAAAAAAAAAAAGTGTCATACAATCCAAAAAATGATTTAAACTTTAAAACCTCAAAATAAGGGAAAAACTACTCTCAAAAATTTTTTAAATATTTTTATCGTATTCTACGGAAAAAATTCTAACGAACTAATATATTTCTAAAAAACTTGTATGCGCGTGAAACTGCCTACAAAATAAAGTCGTTTGTCGTTCACGAAAAAAATTCTAATTTGTGACCGTCACCGACGGCAAAGGGGTTGGCCAAAAAATCTAAAAATATTACGAAATCGGTTTTTAATGGAGTACTATCAATTCCCAAAATTTGGGCAAAACCAAATTTTTGGTCCTCCCACTTCACGTATATATATATAAAATTCGCAAATTCTAAAAATATTTCAAAAATTATAATAAAATCAAAAATTTAATATTTTTCAAAATTCTAAAAATATTCCAAAAATTCTTACAAAATCAAAAATTCAAACTTTTTTAAAAATTATAAAAATATATATATATATAAAATTCAAAAATTCAATTTCTTTTCAAAATCCTAAAAATATTGCATAAATTATTACAAAATCAAAAATTCAAACTTTTTTCAAAATTCCAAAAGTATTTCAAAAACTATAACAAATTCAAAAATTTCTATGTCCAATTTCATATTCAATTACATTTACGTCATACAAACAACTTAATTTTTTTTTTCAAAAAATTGGCTAAAAAAATAAATGAAATTATTTTTTTGACACACTTGACAATATTTTTTTGCTAAACTTACAATGCAATAAAATTCTCAATAATAATAATTTCATGTTCATCACATTTCATTTCATATAAATAAGAAATTTTATTTTGTTCTAAAAAAATAAATGAAGATCATTCTTTTGACACACTTGACATTATTATTTTGAGAAACTTATAATGCCATAACTCTTCTCTATAATAATAACATAATTTCATGTCATACAAACAATTAATTTTATTTTTTCCAAACAATTGGGTAAAAATAAATAAAAATCTTTCTTTGGACACCCTTGTCAACATTTTTTGACATACTTCTAACGCAATAATCTAGTTTTTGATCTCACATACCAATCCCGACCATCAAGATTTTTCCACATAATCATTACTACTCATTATCACTTAAAATGAAAATTTTTTAAGCAAAAAATATGCAAATTTCCTTGTTTTAACACACACTGAAAAAAAAACTCATGTTAACATATCTCATGTCTATCATAAAGAAAATTTATTTCTCATATAAAATACAAGAAAGTTTATTATAAAATCATATATAGTATAGTATATTGCACGTGACGATTTTTTTGACACACTTCCGGAACAGTTATCGCACACATAGTCCTTTCGGACCTGTCTATTGAGTATGGTGTCGTGATAAAATATCACACGAAAAAGTCCCACACGAAATAATATCACGTCGAAAATATCACACCGATAAAATCACACTATACGAAAATATCACATCACGGAAATATCACATCACGAAAATATCACATCACGAAAATATCACATCCTAAAACCACACACGAGAAAATAGCACATCCTAAAATCGCACGCGAGAAAATATCACATCCTAATTTCAAACGCGAAAAAATATCACATCCTAAAATCACACAGGAAAAAAACCATCAAAGAAAATATTTTATTGTAAAAAAACAAAAAGTCGGTATAAATTTATATAATATATAAATTTTAACGAATTCTATTCCAACAATTGTAACGACCAGTGAGATTTGAAACAAAATCTTTCAAATGAAACCGCATTTGACTTGGACCGCTTTGAGCAAAAACGTTTTCAACGACTTCATGTTATAGACATATCAAACAAATTATTCTCACTGAATTTATTTTAGATCCCAAATAATTTAAGCAATACTCATCTTAAATTTTAGATCGAAAAGATTTATAGTTTACAAGCAGCAACATCATGCCTCAAACTTATTCTTGCCCCTGTCTCACTCGACAATCGGCTAGCGCAACCAGTTAAACGGTCGAGATCCCGCGCTGTCATACTGGCAGATCGCAGAAAAGCTTCTTTGTCTGAACTGCATACAAATGGAATAGTTTGCCGCAATCCATAGTCTCAGGTGGTCTCAATCCGCAGAGGTTTAAAAAAAACGTTCATCAACACCTTAGAGCGCAAGTTGTTGTGGGACGTAGATCTTATTAATACTTAATACTTAAGGTATTTATGTATTGTTGTGACACATATTGTAAACCCTATAACACAACACTTTTTATTTAAAAAAAACAAAAAAAAATATGTAACATACATGAGCAATTCTTCTTAAGATTTCGGTTCTTCAATCACGACTTTAATTTGTTAAAATATGTGGTATTCTTTCTGCCGTATGCCATATCTCCAAAATTACAGATCGAATGTACGCATTTCTGCAATCTCAAAACTTGTAATATTTCTGTTTTTTTTTTGCAATAAAAATTTTTCCACAATATTTGTTCGCGGGTGATTTTAGGATGTGATATTTTTTCGCGTGTGATTTTAGGATGTGATATTTTTTTGAGTGTGATTTTAGGATGTGATACTTTCGAGATGTGATATTTTCGTGATGTGACATTTTCGCATAGTGTGATTTTATCGCTGTGATATTTTCGACGTGATATTCTTTCGTGTGGGATTTTTTCGTGTGATATTTTATCATAGAACCATTGAGTATACCTATGTTTAGAAAAACAAATTTTCGAAATCACTCCAGCGGGTTTTTAGATTTCGTAGGTAATGACGGATGGTCGGCCGGCTGGCAGACAGACATTCATTTTGTTTTTGCACCTGATGAAAACCGAGCTTTTGAAATACGTATTTAATGAAGTAAAACTCAATTTAACAAAAATAAGGATTAAATTATTTTATTATATAATCAAGAACTATTTATGTAATAAGAGCTTTATGTTGAGTATTACGCCCGGAAAGTGACGTAATCTAGTCAGAAGATCCGAGGGATGAATGTCGCTGGATGGGTGTTATCCAAATAACCACAATGGACAGTGGTGCATACAAGATTTTATGCTTCACGTAATAAGTTAAAAACAAAGAAATAATTTAATTTGTTGGTCAATATTGAAATACAAAAAAATACAAATGTATCCTAGTATCTCATGAAAATAAATAGTTTGAAGTTTAAAATAACTATTTATTCTTCGTACGTTGCTATGTAAACAAATTCTTCTAAATTTCTTTAGCGTATGATAAAAGCATTGTATGACGTCTACAATAATTTGCTAGTTTTGGAAAATCAAACGAACATTTTAATAACAAAAATATTGCTAAAATTTTTTCACAATTATAAAACTCTTTTACCAGCTAAAGTTAAATAAGAATTATTTACATTTTATAGAAAAAAAAGAGTAAATATAAATTTAACGAGAGTAAAGTAGCTATTTATGCATTAAGGGCGTAAAGTAGGTCTAACGTCTCAAGTAACAATTTGACCCTCAAGCAAAAAAGATACGTTATGCCCGAATTACATACAAGGCTTTTTGTAAGATTCTGTATAATTTGCATAAATAAAAAAAATATATTTACACAAAATAGTAAACCAGTTTTTAAGAAAATTGTTTAATCCAAGCAGTTTTGCTTTTTATACTTATTTTCCTAATTTTCCATAGCAACCAATTTTTTTAAAATTTCTATATTAATTTATTTAAACATTTTGTTTTTCAGTTTATTTGATTTATGGTTTTGATTAGTTATATATTAGACTTATAGGTACGTTTTGTAAAATATTTTTTGAGAAAATCATTAAATTTAAGTAAAATGTTGTTTGTTATATTTTTCTAATTTTCTTAGCAAACAATTTATTTTATTTTAATGGCCTATTCCACACTTGTATTACCTATAAGCTGAAATGGCGTTGCCATATTTGAATTTAGTTTAAAAACAATTTATATAGGCAAAGAAACGAAGAAGTGATGCGATGCACTGCATACACGTGTAGAAAGGGCCATTAAAATTAAATTAATTGGTTAACCAATGCGCACAATATGGCGCACGCACAATGAAAAAACTTTTACTCATTAGATCCAACCAAGTTTGTATGAAAATTATTTTGAGTAAAATAAGATTTATACAAATTTGCTTTTGTTTTCACCATCTTTAAAAATGGCGCAAAACTTATCAACACTCACTTCAACCCACCTTTTGAGATGATTCGTGTAAAGTTTGATGTGAGCGAAAATTATGACGTCATAATTGACGTTTTTATCACGACCACAACGGCCGTCGTCGTCAAGTGGAACGGATGAAGGGTCATTTTGAGCGTGGTGAACGCTTAGTGGAACACACCCACACCCACATATAAACAAAACATAATTATTTCAAACTTCAGACAATTATTTTTCATGGCATACTAGGCTACATATGTATTTTTTTATATCATTATAGACAAACAAATTAAATTGTTTTTATTAGTTGTAGCTTGTTAAGTGAAGCATAAAATCTTGTAAGCATCTCTATTTTGTATGCATAAAATCTTGTATGCATCTCTCTTGTATACATCTTGTATGCATCCCTTACTGGGTTTTACGCCCATCAAGCGACATCCATTTCTCGGGCCAGAGGCCGTCAAGCTAGCTAGCGTCGGGCGTAAAAACCTCCATAACGCCTTTGGTACATAAATAGCTATTATGTAGTTTTTAGCGTCTTATGAGCGGGAGTTATAAATTTATAATGCCCTTTCATAACGCCGTGGTTTTTCTGAATTTTAACGTTTTGCTTAGGTTTAAAATGGCCAATTTAAAAATCTGCTATGCCAACATAGGAGGATTGAATGTCAATTTTAACTCGGATCATTGTTATCTGGAGAAAGTCAAACCTGGCATTCTTTTGTTGACGGAAACAATGTGCAAGAGTTGCTACTCTGGATAAAAATAAATATGTTTGTCTACACTATGACTACTTCAAGCATAGGATTTGTGCGTACGCCATTCCATATGTGAGAATTAAAAATTTTGAGGTAAATACTTAATTTCACAACATGGTACATATAAAAAAAATCTTAACGAAACTATTTATTCCTCATCTCGCTCATACTTTGGACGTATTTTTAAGTTGGAAATTGAAACTGTATATGTGTGATTTTATTTGTAAATGATGTATCCATTTCTTTGCCATTTTTTTAATAATACAGTTTAAATGAAATTTTCCATAATTTTCTTAATATTATGAGAAAATTAAATTTATATATGTAAACAAGGCAAATAATATCAAAAGGTACAAAATTTTTTTAAATCACTAAAAATAATTATATTATTCAAAGTGTCCGTTTTCTTTTTGTGTTTGTTTTCATTACTTAAAAAAATGTCTACATTTTCGATTTAGAATGTATCAGATTCAATCCTTATTGATCTACTCCTTAAGAAATAGGTCAGCATTTACAACCGAATTTACTGCTTAAGTAACGTCAGAGAAAGGAAGGAATGAAGAATCAATAAAACAATGATTGCCCCAAAAGACCCTCTGCAGCTCGCAGATACGTTGGAAAGCTTTAAGTCGTATTTTTTTTTATTGGCGATGCAGCTTATGCATTAAAAAATAAAAGGTAGCTGTAACCGTTCATAAAGTTTAGTCCATTTGAAAACAACTTAAAACAAGTTGGAGCTCCATTACAAAATATTTGTATATACAACCTAAATAACTTGATTGCTTATCTCGTTCTCTTGAGTGTGAATATTGTCTTGGCTATTTATTTCGCAATTTTTATAGTTGCAGGTAAAAAAATGAGGTATTGTGCTTGAGCAACTCTGGCTGTTTATGTTGCCAGACTCCACTAGATTTGGAGTCGGGCTAAATTAAGTATACTGTCTATCATATGCTATTTCTCATTCAAGTTGTTCAAATTAAATTGTCTTAACTCCTTTATTAGATATATTTAGAGCCGTTTCATTATTTATTATATTCTTTTTGCTAGCTGTAGAGATTACAAAATTATTTCCTTTTAATCCAAAATTGTAGTTCTATCAGTTATGTAATGAAGCGCTGCTTCGTTGAAGGACAACGTAGTGGCATAGCAGGTCGCGTACCTAGCGAGATTTATTTATAGCCCCTGACCAGCTTCAATCTATGGGAACGAGTAAGAAATCCTGCTACTTCAGCACAAATAAACATAATCTATGAGAATAACGACGTGTAAATAAACGGGTCGATAAAAAAAAATACAAGTGAAATGAGTAGACTCTGGCGACCCCCTTATGTGAAAGAACCACGATCAGCACGTCCAACCTCTACAATTTACAGCACACACTCACAAGCTCTCACGTCTCATACACTCACACATATATCCACACACACACACAAGCTCACGCACCCACATCTACTCACACACGCACCTCAACACCCAGACCTATATCTTGACATTTAAATTGTCATCGAATCCATGAATAAATTTATAAAGATTGCATTGGTGACAAATATTAATTAAATTTCAACTAAGATAATTATAACAAACAGCTAAATTTCAACTAAGATTATTATGTTTATTAATCAGTTCGAGGTCACCCCTTTTCTTATGAACTTCAATTAAATGTCTCAATTAACGATCGGTAATTCCTTTGTTTTAACAATACATATGGTATTTAAAAAAAAAAGGAAAAATATAGGTACTACATTGGATTTTAGTCACACACTCATACGCCTCACCTACACTATTTCAGTCTTATATATTTGATTATCAAACAATTCATACGGCTTTCAAAATGTCGCTATCATATCGATTCCAAAAATAAGTTTTAACTCTTTTTACTTGTTTCTAAAGGTCAAGCCAACATGTTTATCGTATAAAATGTTTGATCAGAAACCTTACACGAAGTGATTTTTTATACATCGTGAATAGGCATTCGTTGATGGGATTTAATTCTTGTTGTCTATGTTTATGAACTTGGCGTGGTTTAGTATTAAAATTCAAATTTTCTACCTTAAATTCAGTAATAAGTTTTATAATCTTTAGTTTACTCAGAAATTCTTCATGATTCATAGGTGGAAATCGTATAAAACACCAATTTTCACTCGAACTTTCTTTGCGTTCGTATCACAATATCTTTCTAGTCATTTTATCGAACAGACGACTAAACATATCGGTTTCCTTCGTTCTTAAATCCTTATAATCGTATTCCAAAAGCTGGTTTATTGCTTTCAAGTTGATCCCAAGAGACCTTTTGGAGTTCAAACATGTCGATATACTCCAAGAAAGTTGATATTTTATATAGTTTAACAAGAATTTATAGCCATTTTCAATACCGAACTCAGTCCTCTCCATATAGAAATCCAGTGACCAATTATTAATGAAAGAGTGGACAACGTCATTTTCTAATTTATAAACTTCATATTTAACATTTAACTTCAATGTGTACAATTAGCCTTTGTAATCGTACCGCTATCGCAAAACATGTAGTTCATGAATCCTAGTAATACTCCATAGGTCTCATCCGGCAAAGGTATTAGGTTCACGTCAAAATTTCCTTCAAACTGCTTTCTGAACACAGGACAGCGTTTTTGATAACTCATAACTATGGCAATTGAAAAAATGAACATCTGCCGTTATTTCGTCATTCAATTGGTTTACAGTTATTTCACTCATAGAAAGGTTTTGATAGTCAACTGATTCCATGGTTTATACACGCTAATATACCCAATAAAAATATTGAAGAAAAAAAAATTATTCACAACCAATATTTGAGCGTGATAAAACTTTTGACGACTGAGAACCAAACCTGTTTAATGAATTTGTAAGCAACAACATCCCCATCATCAATTTTAACTAGGTGTAAGGTTTTCTCTATAAGTCTTCATCGTGAAAGATGAAGACTTATAGAGAAAACTTATATGAAATACGGAAAAACTTTGGACGAAACATAAACAGATATAAGATTTTTTTTTACTATTGGTTTTGCGTTCTTTAAAAAAAATGTTATTTCTAATATCAACTTTTAGCCAATTAACTTTTTACGGGAATCAAAATAAATAAGTTAAAATCGCAATACGAAAACAAAATCTTCAACATGGTGAAATGCACCATTTAATTTAATTAAAAAATAATAATAATAAAACGAACACACGGTTTCACCGAAAACCGATTTCTTTTCCATCTCCCCGATAAGATCAAGATGTCAAAACCAAAAACTTCAACCACAGCTGATTATTTTTGTTCAGACAACTAGTCGAACAAAAATCACGATAGACTAAGAAAAAAGAGGGCGAGGCTAGCTGTCATCTACTTTTTATATGCGGTTAACGCCGTTTCTTTGTTTATTCCCCAATAACGAATCGATAAGGTAGTTTCTTGGGAAATTATATTTTTGTTTTGTCGTTAGTTATTATACCCATTAAGGAGCATGGACTGCTAGTTTGTAATAGAAATTGGAAAAGATCTAAAAAAAAAACATTGTTTACGAAACAATTGAACGAATTATATATGTAAATAGTGCGATCATGGATTAATGATAATCCACAACCGTTTTCTGACAATTTTATAGCGATTAATGATTACAAATTAAATACAGGAAATTACATTGAACAATATTATTATTTGATAGACGATTGTAGGAAATCTACCTGAAAATAGCGGAAGTACGAATACAAATTGAGCAAAGGAAATTACATTGGAGAAATATTACACGACTATTTTAGGACAATAATTTTTTTCCTTTTTTTTTTAACGGAAGCCATAGCAGATGACGACTATGGATTGAGTATGTGAAACTATGTGTACAGGACAAAATTAAAACGACCAGGAAAATCTCTGCCAAGGCAAACCCGGGGTATGCGGGACAGTGGCTCGAATCACAATTATGAAGCCTGAATTACCCATCATAACAGTTAGCATCTCTAATTCTTTAAGAATGAAATTTCCGTTTTAATTTTATGACATGTTGTGTGGCATAAAGTCAGCTCCTAAAATTGATTATCCAGTTAATAGTGATACCACATCCGCAAAGATTATCTGGCAGATGTGTCACTTAAGAGTATGTTCCTTAAAGGTATGCCAGTTACTATCACAGTTTTTTTTGTGATTACTTTGGTCATAGTGAGGTCAAGGATCATGTCTGAGTATATTATATGGTTTTTGTTGAAATACTTGATAAGATTGTTAAAGATAGACCAATATTCAGAGATTTTTATTTCATAACTCGAATCGAATTAAACAAATGCTAATATAAGAAATAAGCTGTTCTTGATTTTTTCTTACTTAAGATTTTGTTATCTCACTTTTTGCCTCACTTAAAAAAACATCAGCCGCTCAGCCGCTTTTTAACTTAGAGAAAATTTATTTGTTTAAATGGTCTGTAAGCGGCAAAATACTATATTTTGTTAGACACTTACATACTGATACAATTGTGCATTTCGATTAATAATTTTTTTGAAGCGTCATTTGTTATTATTACTGTTAACGCTTAAGCGTCAACAATAATATATTTATTACGCCAACCTTTATTTCGTCGATAGTAAAATAAAATTGTTGATGAAATATTTGAGAAACGACGTCATTTTTTTGTTGTGCCTTCAATTGAAATATTGCATGGTCATTATATCTTCGTTTCAATCAAAAAACCTACAAACCGTGCACGTACAAGGCAGTTTTAATGTGGGTTTATGTTGTAAGAGCGCTGTCGCTGATCAAAAGAATTGATTGAAACTAAAAAATTTTTTGCATTCTTTGTATACAGAAAATTTATTTGTGTTTGGAAAATAGTTTTCTAGCCTATTGATAACTGGTACCATAAGCCATAATGAACTTTATTAAACAATTTAATTGAACCAATTGAACCATAATACCCTTTGCTAAAACGTCGGCTTTTTCATTAAAAAAAATGGTTGGCTAGATTCGTCAGTAAGGGTTCAAATTTGTCATCAATAAATCATAACCAATCTAATCAATATTTTGGTTAACTTAATATTGATAACAGTTAATACATACGGTAATTCAAGTAAAATTTTGATGGGGGATTTTAGGTAATACATGATAAAATGATTCGAGCATTCTTTCCCAATTTGTTTGTTTATTTTCAAATACTAAATTTTGTACAGTGAAATTACATTATTCTATTAGGACATTGTAGACGATTCCGTTATTAGCACCGCTGGACTCCAATTTCGAGGCATGTTTTCGGTTTTGTTTTAGATGGGTCTTACACAGTTTGGATTCATACAGACCATTTGAAAGAAGTTTTTCAAGTATCATAATATTTTTTTAACGACAGACTTTTATGGCTTTTTATCTTTATTTTATAGCTTGTTAGCCAATTTTATGGTTCTTAGGGGTATTTTCCTAAACTAATTCTTAGAACACTTACTAACAATCGAAGAGCGGGTTACAGCTCTTATCAGCAACGATTTAAAGACGAAGAAATAATTCCGTAAAAATTTTGGCGACAACTTTTTATTGTTTTTACTTCACCACAATTTTAAATTGTGTGAAGTAATGCAATCTATCGTGAAAAAAAAAATCTTACATACCCCAAATTTTATTTTATCTTTTGTTTTGGACCATCCTCTATCTAAATAGCCAAAAAAAATGTTGGTGTACGTCTGTGCGTGGGTGGGTGGGTGGGTGGGTGGTTGGTTGAGTTTTCTGCATAGGATCTTGATGAAACTTTGGCAAATGATACAGGTTCACTTGAAAAATGGAAGATCTGAATTCATTTCAAATTTGGACAAAATGGCGGGGGGTCTCCTGAACACCTCTAAGGTTAAATCTTGAATAACTTCTGATCCCGGGCTATGATCTTATTGAAACTTAGTATATAAGGTTTAAGTACTGTTTCCAATATTTCTGCATACCAACTTCCGGTTTGTCACTTCCGGTTAAAAAGTTTTTTTTGCAGGTGTTTATCCCTACTGTAGCCTACAATTACCGATCGCTTTTCATGAAACGTTGCAAAAAGCTTTTAAATAACATGAGAAAGATTTTATCAGCTTTTGGAGCACATTGGATAAAGGGTTGGGGGGTCCACCATACAACAGGTGGTTTTTTCCACAAAGTTTTTATGTTTGTTGGGAGCATAAAACATTCATTCGTGAATGAATTTTGATGACACTTTGGAAAAAGACGCAAACATGAATGACAAAGAACTGATTAGTTTTTGAGCGATAGTGAACAAAGTGGTAGGGGGTCCCTGGAGCACCTGTTTTTTGGAAAGCTCTATAACTTCTGTACCTGATAAGCGAATTGGATAAAACTTGGTACATGAGTATGTAGTACGGTTTAAAATAGTTCTGCATCCCAACTTCCGGTTTTTCACTTCCGGTAAAAAAATTTTGTTTGTACTTTTTTGAAGTTTTTTCAGTGTCTTTATGCACACTACAGCCTACAATAATGAAGTGATTATGATGAAACTTATGGAATAGGTTTCCAATTAGTGTGAAAAGATAATTATCATGTTTTGGGACACATTGATCAAAGTGGTGGGGGGTCTACCATACAAATGCTGACTTTTCACACTTTGTTTTTTAAGTTTGTTGGGAGCATACAGACTTCATTCATTAATTTATTTTAATGACGTTTTAGAAAAAGATGGAGACTTAAGTAACAAAGAACTGATTAGTTTTTGGATAATATTGGAATAAGTGGTGGGGGTCCTCCCGAACACCTGTTTAATGTGTTACACTTTTTTCAATGTTTGTTGGGAGCACACAGCATTCGTTCGTGAACGAATTTTGATGACACTTTGGAAAAAGATGCAAACATGTATGGCAAAGAAGTGATTAGTTTTTGAGCGATTAAACGATTAAAGCGATTAGTTTTTGAGCGATTAAACGAACAAAGTGGTGGGGGTTCCCTGGAGCACCTGTTTTTTTGAAAGATCTATAGCTTCTGTACCTGATAAGCGAATTGGATGAATCTTAGTACATGAGTATGTAGTACGGTTTAAAATAGTTCTGCATCCCAACTTCCGGTTTTTTACTTCCGGTAAAAAATTTTTTTTGTACTTTTTTAAAGTTTTTTCAGTGTCTTTATGCACACTACAGCCTACAATAATGAAGTGATTATGATGAAACTTATGGAATAGGGTTCCAATTAGTGTAAAAAGATAATTATTATCTTTTAGGACACATTGATCAAAGTGGCGGGGGGTCTACCATACAACTGCTGACTTTTCACACTTTGTTTTTAAAGTTTGTTGGGAGCATACAGAATTCATTCATTAATCAATTCTAATGACACTTTGGAAAAAGATGAAGACTTAAATGACAAGGAACTGATTAGCCTTTGGACAATATTGGGATAAGTGGTACGGGGTCTCCCGAACACCTGTTTACTGTGTCAGCATTTTTTCAATGTTTGTTGGGAGCACACAGCATTCGTTCGTGAACCAATTTTGATGACACTTTGGAAAAAAATGCAAACATGTATGGCAAAGAACTGATTAGTTTTTGAGCGATAGTGAACAAAGTGGTGGGGGGGTGTCCCACACACCTGTTTTTTTTTAAAGCTCAATAACATCTGTACCTGATAATCGAATTGGATGAAACTTTGTACATAAGCATTTAGTATGATTTACAAAAATTCTGCATCCCAATTTCCGGTTTTTTACTTCCGGTAAAAAAATTTTTTTTAATTGTTGGCAGTTTTTTCAATATCTTTATGCATACTTCAGCCTACAATAATGAAGTGATTATGATAAAACTTATGGAAAGGTTTCAATTAGTGTAAGAAGATAACTATCATCTTTTGGGACACATTGATCAAAGTGGCGGGGGATCTACCATACAACTGCTGACTTTTCACACTTTGTTTTTAAAGTTTGTTGGGAGCATACAGATTTCATTCGTTAATCAATTTTAATGGCACTTTGAAAAAAGATAAAGACTTTATTGACAAAGAATTGACTAGTTTTTGGACAATATTGGGATAAGTGGTGGGGTCCTCCCGAACACCTGTTTATTGTTTCAATGTTTGTTGGAAGCATACAACATTCGTTCGTTAAGTAATTTTGATTACACTTTGCAAAAACTGATTAGTTTTTTTAGCGATAGTGAACAAAGTGGTAGGGGGTCCTCCAAGCACCCGTTATTTTGGAAGCTCAATAACTTCTGTACCTGATAATCGAGTTGGATGAAATTTGGTACATACACATTTAGTACGGTTTACAACAGTTCTGCATCCTAACTTCCGCTTTGTCACTTCCGATAAAATTTTTTTTACTTTTTCTCGTACAACAGAATTTATGTTTGTTGGAATACTACTGCCTGCTTTAATATTTTTATTATTAGAACTACGAAGTCCATAATATTGGTTAGCTTCTAATTAACGTATTTTATGGATATTAGCTCATTATATATCCAGAACACTATGTTTCCAGAGCTTTGGTGAAGTCTGCCTATGCATCAGCGTCGCAATATTTTTTATTAGAAATGAAAACTCGAATCTTAGAAAGTTGTCAAAACATTTCTTGAGCCGCGTTCATATTAAACTTAACTTACTTATCTCTTCTTAAAAAAAAATTTAAGTATGTTATACAATTTTAAATAGTCATTCATACTTTAAGAGTTAATACGTTGTTTTCCTAATAAACTATTTTTTACATTAGGGTCACCAATTTAAATCATCAACAGTATGAAATTTGTAATATATTTAACATTATTTGATTTTGTATTTAGGACGTACAGTTTCTAAAGCTTTACAGTTTATTCTTAAATTTATTCCCTCGAATTAGCTCACAGTTATGAAATTCAACCTTGCTTGTGTGTTGTTTTTTATAAATAACATTTTATTCAACACGAAAAAAATATATCATATGATTGAATATGTTTTTATTCGTTTTATTACTTACCAAAAAGCCACAACAACATATTTTATAATGAATTCATAAATTTAAATTCCAAATAAAAATAACTAAAATTAATGAACTATCGATGACACCGGTTTAGTTGTTTTAAACGGAAGATAACCACAAAAATAAATAACACAAAAACAATAAATTTTAGTTATACAAAACAAAAAAAAAACATTTTCTTGGAATCTCAAAGCAACAACTTTTAAAACTATATTTTATTGCTTCAGTGTGATTACGGAGTGACGTTTCCATCTCGATCAGATGATCGCTGACTATAATAAACTAATTTTTATTATTACTACACTGATGGGCTGTGTTGTTATCGGTGACAAAATCAATGAAAACAGAAATAATTTTTTTTTTCAAATATGTGGAGGGAGGTGCTCAATTATGTGAACTTAAATAAATTAATCGTTTATTAATTATTTTAACTTTATTTATTTCTCCCATTTAAAAATTATTTTTACCCATTTATAACGTTTTTGATCTTAGATTCCGATTGATTGTCAGTTTTATTTTAGATTTTATTAATAAAACAATTTCGTTATAGTAAAGGAAAATTATAAATAAAAAAATAAATGTTGTTGTAATTTAAAAGATTTGAAAAAAACATAAATCGATTTTAATAAGTTATTTTTGTGTTATTATGTTTTATTGATGGAGGCGCCAAGTTAAATGTTTTAAATAAAAAATAAAAATTTATGTGCAGTGCATTCGTACTTTTATGATCAGTGAGTTTTTTTTTTTGAATAGTTTTTTTGTGTTGTTCGGTTTTGTGGCACCAATATGTCTGGTTAATGCATTTTGTATTTATTTTTTTTTTTGTTACAAATTATTACTTTTTGTCGTTTTTTTGTTGGTGAAATTTGCTGGATTTTTTTGATTTTTTGGTAACAAAATTAATGGAAATAATTAAAATGGTTTTTATAGTTAACATGATAATTAAATAGTGAACGTTATAAATTATATCAATCAATTTTTTTATACTGTTCTTTGACATTGATATAACTATGATCGTAGGAAGAAGTCATTAAAAAAATGGAATTTTATTTGTCAGCAATTTATTCTATCTTGGTTCATTTTATATTTGATTGATAATAACATTTACTATCGATTAAAATTGAATTTTTGTACAACGACTTTTTTTATTTGTTTTCAGATTATTTAGTGCAGCAAGTTCAGATTCAATCCGTTTTAATTCAAACTCATTAGGTCCGAATGAGAATGATTTACGAGTATCAATAGATAACACATGCACCGATTCACTCGTAACTGCTTTAGATGATGAAGCGTTACTAATAAGCGATATCTTAAACGATATGGCTAAATCAAAAGTGAGTCAGGTAAGAAATTTTTGTTTTTGAATTTTTAATTTATATTGATGGTTGTTGGTTGTGGGTAGTTTTATATTATTGTAGAGAACAAAACGAACACCGGAAATGAATTCGATATACAAATATGCATTCAAATAATTTGTTTAGGTTTAATATGTCAAAAAAATTGTACTGCAAATTTTCTTTCAAAGAAGATTTATGAAATAATAAAATCAAATACTGAATTTGAAGAGTCATAACAACATATTTGGCAATCTCCAATTTTCAGTAATGAATGTTGGTGTAACCTTGCTCTACGCATCCCCAAGTTAGTAGGATTTCAAAATTTATTTAGAGGTCAAAAAGTATTCAAACGAGTAATTTATTAAATTGATCTAACTTTAAGTTAAGATAACCATTGGACTTATAATTATTAGTTTTTGGATGTTAGGAATAGGACCTGCAATACATTACAAACATTACAATAATTCATGGTCTAGGTTCCATTATCTAATATGAGGTTATTATATTAGGGCATTAAAGTTGAGGAAGATCATTCCAATGATTGCAGAAGTATATATTAACCAGCTAATCAATTGCTTTAGATTGACGTAGACGTCAATCATGGACGAGATTTTCTAACCAGAATTCTGGAATTACAAATTTGCTCAACCAAATGCACAATATTGTTTGACCTTTAACTGTATATTTCACCAAACTGAACATATTTTTGGTATTTAATACTAGTTTATACTGTGCGATCAATAAATATTTAATATTGTTGATATTGACAATTGAGTAATCTTTTATTTTTTGCTTCGCCGATATCCTGAATATTTTTAGTTTTCCATATGAATTTATATGGATTTATAGTATGATTATCAAAACAAAGAAGCGGGGTGAGTTTCAATTTTGTCCTTGTTCGGATAACGGAAATAAGTTAGTCTGTTTTAACCATTTTTATGACATTATTGCGTATATAGATACATCGATCCACCCTAATATTCCTGAGATGTTTCCGCAGGTTGTTCCTAATTAGTCTAGTGCACATTAATGCTCTCTTTTAATTGAATGACCCAATTAACTCCTTGAACTGTCTTAAATCGGTAGTGTTTAGCCAAGCTTTGAAACAATCCGTCATAATTATTTCTCTTATCCTTTCGTGGATGAATTTTGTCCCTATTGTCCACAAATGGGTTCCAAGCCGACAAAATGTTAAAATGGTTTTCCATAATTTTCACTGGTTTGTGTGCTTTTATCACATTGATAATTAATTTTACTATAATATTATTAAAAGATTTTTATTTTTTGGATAATTAAGTTTCCTTACAGTGACAATTTTTTTTTATTTTATTTTTTTATATAAACAATACGATTAAATAATTCGTAATAAAGTAGTATATAAGGCTTTACTTTTTTGTAAAATTGTCATAGTTAAGCATAACGAGTAAACTTTGACTTATAGAAAAATTAACCAAAAAAATTGTTAATGCACTTCGCCTTGCTAATTTTTCGGCTTCTTCATTACCAGCGATACCCGCATGTTGCATGACCAGGCGTCCAGTAAACTGTTACATTGTTACCATTTCCAAGCTTGTAAAGTTGGATCACACAGTGGCTAACCATTTTGAATGTGATGATTTATGCGGTAAGATAGCTATTTTCTTGTTCGGATAGTTCCTTCATAAGCTGAAGTTTGCACATCTTTCGATTGCACCTTTCTCAGCTTGAAAGACTCTGTGAAAAACATAGGTGCCCATGAACTCAAAGCATTATTTTTTTTTACCAAAGGCTTCTGCGCTCAGACCCTACTCGGGTTTTGGGCCATCCCCATACCATTGTATTACAACGTTGCTCAACGTTTCGGACTGACTGCTTTGCACCTCTTTGTTGCTCATCTGCGATGTTTATTTCATATCAAAGTTAAACTGCTTGATGTCTATCTAACAGCGTTTCTTTGACGGGGTAAGACATGTTTTCATTGCTCCTATTATGCAGATTTAAGTTAGGGTATGCACCTTTTTAAAAACTGTCTTCACAGCATTAAGCTGGTCTTTTTTGTTCCATGCGAATGCTCCGTAAGTGATGGCTGGATTTACTTTCATGGTGTACATCCACTTTAGGATACTATTTTATAGATCTTTCTTTTCTTGGTGAACGGGGCCAACGTAGTTTTACTCAGATTAAGTTTTGGTGCTGCAGATATTTATCAAGTATCTACCAGATTCAGAGTCTTCTTTACAATATTACAGAGTATAACCTTGAATTCATCTCTGGCAATAATGACAATGTCAGCCGCGTACCCAAGATAATCAAATACGATGTGGTTGTCGATCACCTTTGCCATCTTTTTCAACATGAAAGATGCTAAACTGATGGGTCTATGAGACTTCGACAACATCTTTGTTTCCTACGTTTAGAATAAATATCACCTTTTCCCTTCTCCATGGTAATGAAATATTACCAAGTGCTAGACTGCTGCTGAAGATCCCAGGAGGTGTAGAAACAGCCACTTATACCTTTCTGCAGGAGAGTTGAGGCTTTACCGACCACTTTTGATGATTTGTATGGGTGGAAAGTGCCTATGACCCACTTAATGTGGTTCTCTGTAAAAGTGTGGAAGCCACCTACCAGTACTCAGGGATTGGTTTTTTACATATCTGCCTACTCACGTCTCCTGCACACGCACTTGCGCCTACCGGAAAGTGTGTTTCTAGAAAAAGAGCACATCTGTACCCCTTGTCCTCCATATGCGTTCCATCTAACCTTTTGAACGAAGTTATAAGCTCAGTACGGTCCTTCGCCAGAACCTTATGCAGCCTAACCGTTACAATCATTGCAGAGTTATTATCATTTATGGTACTGAATCTACCCTTCTTAGCCCTTAATTTCTGGATTATTTTGCTCTGTTAACCCGCCATATTTCTGTTCTTAATTTTGACACCTGCTTACTGGCATCTGGCTTTAAACGCCTTATTGCCATTGACAGGTTTGCTTCACTACATCTCGTTTCAGCAAGGTGTGTAATATGAGGCTTGTGTGGTGGTCCGTGAAGGTCCACCAGTTGATCATTTCAGGGCTTTTTTCATTTCAGGATATATTCCAATTACATATCCATAATCGCGATACATTATATATGGAGAATCGTTTAAGTGTTTATCGTTTCCAACAGACCACAATATTAAGAAATATTAAACTTTATAAACCTGTGCCACAACATATTATTACGTTCCGTTGTCTGCCAACGTAGCTTTTATTTAATTAAATGAAAACAATTCATAACACATCTTTAGTTAATTTTCATTTTTTTTATTTTATTCACAATTAATAAATAGCAAATTTTAATTTAAATATTACACAACAAATTAATTTATTTACAATCTTTAAATTTTATTAAAACACTTGTGGCACGATAACAATTTCGTTTTATTAAAAATTACAAAATAATATTTTGATCGATTTGGTTGGGAATATATGTAAAATCTTTCAGTGTTTTGTTTCTTTTCTCTTGTTTCTTTCTTGTTTTAAAAATTATACATTTAAACTTCTATATATCATCTGATCAAACAACTCTCTAAAACTCAATAAATTTGAACAGCTGTATTATATCTACATGTAATACACCCAATCAGTATTATTAATTAGTACTAGGAGGAACCGGCGTGCTTCGCTACGCTTATAAATAAAGTTTTTGCGTAGACATTTTCTTGACGTAGAAGCAATGATTTTCAAAAGTGGTAATGAGAAATGCTAGCATATAATTTTTAATTTTTCTTTTTAAATATATGAATGAAAAATAATCAGAACTCTAGCTGATCAGCTCGGATATATGAAAAACTAGCGATCAAATAAGCTTACTTACTTGATCGCTAAATTTTCATATATCCGAACTGATCAGCTAGAGTTCTGATTATTTTTCATTCATATATTTAAAAAGAAAAATTAAAAGTTAAATGCTAGCATTTCTCGTTTCCACTTTTTGAAATCATTGCTTCTACGTCAACAAAATGTCTATGTAAAAACTTTATTTATAAGCGTAGCGAAGCACGCCGGCCCTCCTAGTAATAATAAAAAAACAAAGAAAAATAATATAAACTCACTCATACCATTATCACGTCGAATCAATTCTATCTTCATCTGACAAATTTAACAAACACATGAAGTTTAAAATGATAAATACCACGTGCAATTCATTTCTTCATCCACAACATTCATTTCATCATTAATACCATAATAATTAAATCAAAGAAAATCAAAGAAAAATAATAATAATTAAAAAACAATGAAAAATAATACGTCATTCACACCATTCATTTCACCAAATAATAAAAAAACAAAGAAAAATATTACGCCTATCCTCTCCCATGATAAAAAAAACATAGAAAAATATTACGTCTATCCACTCCTAAATCAATTCATAAACTAAATTGAAATTTGAAATTAAATTTTTTTATATTCTCTTAAAGCAGGCTACAGACCTTCAATCAATTTGTCAATCAATTGAAAATGATAATAAACGAAATAAAATTTAGGGGATTTTTACACTAAATTTTATTTCGTTTGTTTTCGTTTTCGAATTGATTGACAAATTGATTGAAAGTCTGTAGCCTGCTTATCATTTTTGTGAAAAAAAAATATATGCTTGGGCAATTTCATATTCCATTTCATATCCATTTCATATTGTATGTGGGAGGCCGTTAAATTCAAAAATACATATTAATTCGTCTATAACTTTTTTATTTATGATCCGAAAAATCCCAAAAATCTTTAAAATCTAAGTTACACTAATATCAGTTAGCAGTGAAAATTTTAAATGAATCAAAATTCGAATAAAAAAGCCTTAGGCTGTACAAAGTTTTTTTTAGCGTATTAATATATAAGATTGAGAGCAATGAACTAAAATTAAACGTTAAAATATCATTGACCAACTTGTAGCATACATAAAAACTTTTATGCCCATTTCATTCTATAAAAAAAACCCGAGTTGACACGAACCCGAAATAATGAATCGTTACAGCGAGTAGGGCACAATATTGATTTTTTTCAAAAATGAATTTCCGTGGATAAAATATTTGTTTCAAATTCGGAATGATAAAAATTTTCTTCGAATGCTCTTAATCTTGGAAATTAATTTTAGTTCATAAAACACAAAAATTCTTTTTACATGGGTGGAGCCAGTTGTGTTAGCAATAGATAGCAAATGACATCATTTGCATTGAGGATTGTTAAAAAATAAGTTACTACCAGTTTCTATGGTCGTAATTGATGTTCCACCATCCGTCAAGCCATGCTAGTGCGTAGCTAATAGTATTACATCTGCGTAAAAACGTACATCTTTATCTTCAGATATAAAGCCTTCATCAATTTGTGCACGAATCGCTTTTTTCGTGATTCAATATTGACGTATGTTTTTTATTTCTAGATTCAGAATTTGTTAGCATGCATTTCCAAGATAGGAGAAACAATCAGGCCAAATATGGCCGATGATTGGCATACCAGATATAAAATTTGAGCCAAGTATATTTTCCAATATTGGCTCAACAACAGTGGGTAAACCACGAAATACTAACATCTTGCCAAAGTTGTTTAAACAAGTGTCAGCCAAGTGTGATTTATTCTATTGGGTAAAGCAAGATTTCTATCTCGGACCAAGTGTGGCTTACATTTGTGATCCAAGAATAGCTTAACATTTGGCTAAATATGACTTTTATTTTCTGACTATAATTATAATTATTAATTGGCTAAAACAAGGATTAATAAATTATAATAAATATAAGCAAATACAACAAAGTTGGTGTAAGAGCAATCGTTAGATTCTGGTATGGCAAGTGATTTAGAAATTAAAGAAGTATTAATTAAGCAAGTGAAGTAGCAATTATTTAATCTTCCTTCTCACTAACTTCTTTGGTTATCAGTTACATGAAATCTTCATATGGATACCTTCTGCACTAAATAATAATGGCCTTTTGCACGCTTATGTTTTCAATATTCCTTAATATGAAAATATGTAATCGAGAAGCTAAAAATCAATAGGAAATCAGTCAAATTCTTAAGGTGTTTGTTCTTTTAGCTGTATTTCATATTTTTCAACTTTTGTTTTTTTTTTTTGAGTAACTCGGTTCTGCAATAGGCTAGATTATCCCTTTTGTTTGCTGATTTCTGTTTAAATCGTTCATAATGCCTGATGCTCTATTGACGATATATATTTTCAAACACCGAGAAATTGATGATTTCCAATGTATAACAATTGTCAAATCTATCCGATACAATTTACTTATACTAAATCTGACAAATTTCTATTTAGTAGACCAGTTCCACACAACTCTGAACGCGAAATGAAAATAGTGGTATTTATACTTTCCATCCCGTCTTTTTGCAGTATTCGAGTTCATGCGAAATATATGATTAGCATTCTTTTCCCTGCAGTACATTGTTTTTGTTTCTGAAATTGTTGTTTTTTTATGATCCACCTGCATCCAATCAAAACTAGTTCTTATGATTTTGGTTTAATTATTTTGGCACGTTACCGTGTTAGAATATAATAAAATAAACATGTCTTCATGATTTTATTGAAAAATATAATGTAAACTAAATTTAAAAAAAAAATCTAATTAAACGTAAAATATTTGAAAATAAATCATAAAATACGAAACCATCTGTTTTCCAAATAGAAAATATCTGAACAGAAAATAGCTAAACATTTTGTTTTTAATTTAAGGTACATTTCGATGACGTTTCATTATATGGAACACCGAAAGAGGAACCTCTACCAAATATACCAATGGTTACGGAAAAAACATCGTCAAATTTTATAAAAAATCAGCTGCAATCATGGTTCCAGCCGACGGACAACCGTTTGGCTATGAAATTGTTTGGAAGTAAAAAAGCGTTAGTTAAAGAAAGAATACGACAAAAGACATCAGGCCATTGGGTTATACATCCTTGTAGTTCATTTAGGTATATAATAATATTATAATTGTGTACATTATAGTTTAACTGTTTTTAATTCTATTTATATTATTCACAGATTTTATTGGGACCTGTGTATGTTATTGCTTTTAGTAGCAAACTTAATTATACTACCAGTTGCCATATCGTTTTTTAATGATGACCTCAGTACGAGGTGGATTGCCTTCAATTGTTTAAGTGATACTATATTTTTAATAGATATTGTAGTCAATTTTAGAACAGGTAAGAATTTCTTATTTATTTTAGAACTTTACAAATACATATTTTCTGTCTGTGATACCCATATTAACGCACTTTTCATAAAAAACCGTCTTACACATGTTTTTAATTTTTGATGGGGGTCACTGTCGATTTTCTATAAACGAAGGATATCTTCTTCGTTACATTTTATTTATTACTTCTTTAGTGATTTCAATTTTAAATTTCATAATGTAAATTATGTTGTTGCTTTTATATAATTAATTATTATAGTACAAATTTAGGCATAGTATTTCCTGAATATTGAATTTGAATTTATTGAATAAAATATAAAAAACTTTATGTTAATATTGACGGAGACATATATTAGGTCAAGCGTTAAGGTAATTATACCATTTACGACAAGAACAGAAAAGCTTAGAATATGAGTGTTAAGTGGCGTAGAAAAGTTTAAGAATATTATAAATTATTGCTGTTAAAAAGTAAGTTTGCTGAGTGGCGTTAAAAATTGAAATTACCCAAGCGATAAAAATTATTTAGTTAAAAGATATAAATTATTTAGTTTAATTAAAATATACAAAAACGCATGGGATTTTGATAGAACTTTAGTATATGATCCGGGTTCAGTTGAATATGGAAGATCTGATTTAATTTTAAAATCAGACAAAATAGCGGCGAGTGTCTCGAAAATCTGTTCATTTGAATTCTAATCCATCCTTGATATATAAGGTTTTAGTACTGTTTATAGTATGCCTGCGTAACAGCTCACGATTAAATTTTTTTTTTATTTTGATGAAACGTTGGTAAAAGCTTTCAATTTATTACAAAAAAAATTTTTTTTAGATTTTTGGGCGCATTACAACAGGCGATATTTTCATTATGTTTTTTATGTTTGTAGAGAGTATATAGCAATATACGGGTGGTCTCCCGAGCATCTATTTTTTGAAAGCTCAACAACATCAGTCTGTAGTGGTGCATCCCAACTCTCGATTTTTCGCTCGCTTCCAGTAGTTTGTTTTTCATTTTTTGCATTTTATCAGTGCTTTTATCCACACTATAGAATACAATAATGAAGCGATTATGATGAAACTTATGAAAAAGGTTTCAATTAGTGTGAAAATTCTTCGCGGGAGAATGATAGGATTTTGGGGCACATTGTCCAAAATAGCGGAAGGTCCAACATACAACTGATAACTTTTCGCACTTTGTTTTTAAATTTTGTTGCGTATTCACTTCCTTAAATAATCAATTTTGATGAAAGTTTGATAAGGACTGGACACTTAACTGACAAAGATTAAAACTAAACGGCATTTATAACAATAGATAGCTTGTCCTACTTAATATAATTATTGAATGAATCAAAAATTCAAATATTAAAACCTTGATGTTATGGTCAAATTATGTGCCCAAAAACTGACCAAAGCTGAAAGCTCACCTCATATCCCAAACAGATTGTTTTCAGAGCTGTGATAAAGACAGCTCATGCATCAGAATCGTAGTTAAGTTGTCAGTAATATATGAGCTGCTTGCAGAGTTTCAGGGTTCCAAGTCAAAGTAATACAAATCCTTCCCACTTCCATAACCAGTACCGGTTCCTAACTCCTTCAAGAATTGGACGGATGGCAAAAAAACGAATATTATTTTTCTATTTGTTGAGGTTGCATATAAGGCAATTCTGAACATTACACATTCGCCAAGCACGGTTGTTCAAATTTAGTAATTCCCAACATAGTTTAAATTTCCAATTTTCTATCTATGAGCTTCTAACTAATAATACCGCTTTTCCAGGTTGAATAAACAATGTTTTAATATTGATTTCAAATCCACATAATCCAATTTTAATTTTTGATTTAAATTAAGATAATGTGTCAATCGAACATTTGATCAACTATTTATACTCAGATTTTCATCTCTTGTTTCTTTTTAATTATACTTTTCATCACATACAAATTAAAAATTTCCCAATATCATCTCAATATCAAATGCTAGTCAAACCATTTCTATATATATATATATATATATATATATATATATATATATATATATATATATATATATATATATATATATATATATATATATATATATATATATATATATATATATATATATATATATATATATATATATATATCATCTTCTAGTCAAACGAGAAAATATTCTCTTCTACAACTACAGACAACCATTCTACTTTTTATAAATTCGAACAACCTTTTTATATCTATATATGATATGACAAAAGCATTACACAACAAAATTTTTATTATTTATATAGAAACATTTATTACTGCTTGTGTGACGCAACAAAGCAATTATCTGAGAAAATGTTAAAATTGTTTGATTGACCTGCTGCACACATAAGTGTTTTTGTGTGTGTTGACATGGATTATTTTAATATAATGTACTGCAATAAGAAAATGTTTTGCCAAATTTTTATTTTAATTTAACCCAATGAAATTCTCTAAAATGTAATGAAATCATTCAATTCGTTTAATTACATTTTAATTACACAAACAATAGCGAGATTATTATGAATAGGTAGATTATCACGGGAGACTATCACGAATATTTAATTTTTTTAACAGAAATATGAATTAATAGAATAATAAATTAATGAAAGTCTACAGGCAACATTTCTTAACCTATCCAAATTTTTTCGGCCTTAGGACTCGAGCTATTATTAATGTACTTGCTTTCGAAATTTTCACTATAGAGTAAAATTCGAAATAAGCCCGTCGTACATAATAAATGGTTGAATGGATAACCTTGTTAGACCTATTACCGTATATCAACCATGTAACTGCTCTTGTATTTTTATATAGACTCGTTAATATCTTTAAAAGATTAGATTATTGCATTATAAGTTTGTCAAAAAATTATTGTCAAGTGTGTCAAAAAAGATTTTTAATTAATTTTTTATTCAATTTTTTGGAAAAATAAAATTAATTATTTGTATGACATGAAATTTTATTATTATCCTAGAGAATTTTGGCATTATAAGTTTGTCAAAAAAATAATGTCAAGTGTGTCAAAAGAATGATTATAATTTATTTCTTAAAAAAAAAAATAATATTAGTTATGTGTATGAAATGATATGTAATGAACATGAAATTATTATTATTAAGAATTTTATTGCGTTATAAGTTTGTCAAAAAAAGATTTCATTTATTTTTTTACCCAAATTTTTGGAAAAAAAATTAGTTGTTTGTATGACGTAAATGTAATTTTACATGAAATTGGACATGGAAATTTTTGAATTTGATAAGTTTTTGAAAAATTTTTAGAATTTTGAAAAAAGTTTGTATATTTGATTTTGTAATAATTTTTGCAATATTTTTAGAATTTTGAAAACATTAGAATTTTTGAATTTATGAATTTTACATATATATTTTTAGAATATTTTCAAAAGTTTCAAGCTTTGATTTTGTAAGAATTTTTGGAATATTTTTAGAATTTTGAAAAATTTCAAATTTTTGATTTTATTATAATTTTTGGAATTTTGAAAAAAGTTTGATTTTATTTAATTTTTATAATATTTTTGGAATTTTGAAAGAAATATGAATTTGTGAGTTTGTGATATTTTCTCGAAACGCTAAATGGAGAGGTTTTTGAGTAGTTTGCTGAGTGTATCATCTTTTCACTAAATTATGTAAATTTATGATCTGTTATAATATTCCGGCGACACATTGATGTTTCGTGTTAGTTTTGTAATAAATTTCTAATGAGAGATAAAATACTTGTACTTTTAAAAAGAGTTTTATGCTTGATATAAATCGCTGCCGATAACTAAAAACAATGTCCTCGTAAAAGTTTTATGCCGAAAATTATATCAAAATCTTTAACCAAAATTGAAGTCTTGATATCTCAGAGCATGAGATTTCAGCCCCTATATTTTTTAAATTAATATCATTAAAATTATTCTGGGTTTCACATTTACATCAGCATTCCATTTTATTTCAAATTAACAAATTATCAAATGAAAGTGCAAAATAAAAAACCTTTAAATGCAAATCAAACAAAAACATTTTCAAATTAATTAAATAGTAATTTTTATTTTAAAAAGAAAATACACAAATCAAATATGACAAAAACAATTTTTTTTATTTTGCTTAAAAATGCAACAACATCTTTGCTTAGTTTACCATACTTACACACTCTTATTAACTGAGAAAAACTTCAAATTTATAAACCGAAAAAAAACATATTATAAATCAAGAAAGTGAGAATAAGAAATAAGAAAATAACAAATGATTACAATTTATCTAACTCTCTTTTAATATTTATTTTATATTTCATATTTATTTAGCGTGACGATCATGTGCATGAGAAGACTAAAGAAGTTTTCATTTCAAAAATTTCACCGAACAAAAATTAAAGCATACAGATCACTAACTAGAAGGAAATTTTAAAAACAAATCTCTAAATGGGGAGCACAATAGCACCATTTCTTTTCATTAGCAGTTTTAAAAAAAATCTACAAAACTAATAATCCGATTTCCCGAAAATTTAGTACAGATATGCAGATGACATTTTTAGTGTTACACTTGTTTATGTTTTGCAAAATTGTGTTTTGTTAATATTGAATAAAATATAAATAATTTAAATTAACCGCTCAATCGATTTCGGTTTTTACACCATCTCCGAAACACTGAGCTCCCAAAGATTTGTAAGCGGTTAATTTTTAGGTAAAATATTGTAATTAATTTGAATTATTTATATTTTATTAAATTTTAACATAATACTATTTGCAAAACCAAAACAAGTGTTTCAATTTCAATTAAAAATTATTTACATGTTTTATCAGTGATTACAGTAAAGTATATTCTAAGAGAGTTATTTGAATCAATTAACCAAGAGCATTCATCAATAAAATTTACTTAGAAAACTGAAAAAAATCAAATTTTAAATTTTTCGACGTGAAAATTATAAGGACGGAGGAAAGCGAACAAACACCAACAGATTGTTCCTTATGACTCTTTTCTCTATATATCATAAAGCACAGATTGTTCAATATTCTAATGGAATATAAAGAACTTGACAAAAAGTTAATAACATCAAAGATACAGCAGCACCTAACGGTGTTACGATAAAGATTGCGGAACAAATAATCAAAAAACATCAGGAGTAACTTAAAAAAAGAATCAGCCACCATATTATCCAAAAATAATAAATAAACTACAAAAAATGTTCAAAAACATAAGATTGAACTGTTTACACGTCCAAAAAACACCGTTAAAAATAACCTGAACTATTACAAAAATGTAGAACCAAGTTCATTAAAGCCGGCATTTACAAAATAAAATGTCCCAATTGTATATGATTTACAATTGTAAAATAAAATGTCCCAAAGACGTATATGAAGGGCAAACTTGCAGGGATTTTAATACAAGTTTAAATCAAAATCAATCACATCAAAGCTCTCAACAAACAAATACAATCAAAAATCAAGCGTAGCAGAACATATAAATCCAAACAATCACCGAATAGATGTCAATAATTCTAAACTAATAAAACCAGTTTGACAAAAAAGGAAGAAAGAAGCCAACGAATAATACAATATTTTAAGAAATGAGAATCTTATGAATTCAGATGAAACAACAATCATTTCATCATTGTTTAAACTGTAAGACAAAACTAATCAACAAAATCATATGTCGTTCTCCCTCTTGTAAATTTTGTTGAATTATGCAAACTTCAAATTTTACAGTTTTCCAATTTCATGCAGCAAACAAAATAAAATGGAGTTTGCAATAACCAGCAAGCATGTTTCAATTTGAATAAAAAGAAACAAAAACTTAATACAAAAATGATCCTGTGAAGTATAGTCTTGATATAATTTTCTAATTGCTTAATGAATCTTCGAGACATGGCTCTGAGATGATCAGACGTTTATATTTAAGAGCAACAAAAGAATACAAACATTTCTGCAGAGCCAAGATAACCAAACAGCATTTTTTGCAATATACTTTATGCATCAACAAATGTTAAAAACGGTAAAGCACTTTGGAATATTGCTAAAACCCTGCGGAAAAAGTCTTCCTTAGTCTGTTCTGTTGAGCTTACTGCTAGCGCTAACTATTTTAAATCTTTATTCAGCTCACCAACAAAATTGCTCATTAATTTAAAAGCAGAACCGTGTATAGAAAATGATACACTGGATAGTGGAAATGGATGAACAATGCAATGGAAATGGATGAACTAATCGGGAGTTTAAAAAAAATGGTATCAAATAAAGCTCCAGGAGCAGACAGGAGGAGCAGACCATATGAGTTCTACAAAAATACACCACTCAGTTTTCTGTCAACACTACTATCATTTTCTAACCGAATTAAAGTTTTGAAACTGGAGAATTGCTATCGGCTTTTAAGGATCACTTATTATTTCTATTCATAAGACTGGTGACGATATGGCCCTAGAAAATTTTAGTTGCATTTCATTTATGGATTCTATTCTACTAAGCAGTTCGTAGCGAATTATTAACTGGATTTAGAAAGAGTATTTCAACAATAAATTTAACGTGAGTATCATAACCCTTCGACTGAGCTCGAAGAGCGAAAAGTCTGCGTTATTTTTGCAGATTTCAAAGCAGCTTTCGATATCATTTTATAAGATCATTGCTATTTATAGGTTAAGCAACTGCGAAGTGTCGTTAAAATTTTTAAAGATATTAACGAGTCTATATAAAAATACAAGAGCAGTTACATGGTTGATATACGGTAATAGGTCTAACAAGGTTATCCATTCAACCATTTATTATGTACGACGGGCTTATTTCGAATTTTACTCTATAGTGAAAATTTCGAAAGCAAGTACATTAATAATAGCTCGAGTCCTAAGGCCGAAAAAATTTGGATAGGTTAAGAAATGTTGCCTGTAGACTTTCATTAATTTATTATTCTATTAATTCATATTTCTGTTAAAAAAATTAAATATTCGTGATAGTCTCCCGTGATAATCTACCTATTCATAATAATCTCGCTATTGTTTGTGTAATTAAAATGTAATTAAACGAATTGAATGATTTCATTACATTTTAGAGAATTTCATTGGGTTAAATTAAAATAAAAATATGGCAAAACATTTTCTTATTGCAGTTCATTATATTAAAATAATCCATGTCAACACACACAAAAACACTTATGTGTGCAGCAGGTCAATCAAACAATTTTAACATTTTCTCAGATAATTGCTTTGTTGCGTCACACAAGCAGTAATAAATGTTTCTATATAAATAATAAAAATTTTGTTGTGTAATGCTTTTGTCATATCATATATAGATATAAAAAGGTTGTTCGAATTTATGTGTTTATGTGTTTATATTTAAGTGTTTTTGTGTGTGTTGACATGGATTATTTTAATATAATGAACTGCAATAAGAAAATGTTTTGCCAAATTTTTATTTTAATTTAACCCAATGAAATTCTCTAAAATGTAATGAAATCATTCAATTCGTTTAATTACATTTTAATTACACAAACAATAGCGAGATTATTATGAATAGGTAGATTATCACGGGAGACTATCACGAATATTTAATTTTTTTAACAGAAATATGAATTAATAGAATAATAAATTAATGAAAGTCTACAGGCAACATTTCTTAACCTATCCAAATTTTTTCGGCCTTAGGACTCGAGCTATTATTAATGTACTTGCTTTCGAAATTTTCACTATAGAGTAAAATTCGAAATAAGCCCGTCGTACATAATAAATGGTTGAATGGATAACCTTGTTAGACCTATTACCGTATATCAACCATGTAACTGCTCTTGTATTTTTATATAGACTCGTTAATATCTTTAAAAATTTTAACGACACTTCGCAGTTGCTTAACCTATAAATAGCAATGATCTTATAAAATGATATCGAAAGCTGCTTTGAAATCTGCAAAAATAACGCAGACTTTTCGCTCTTCGAGCTCAGTCGAAGGGTTATGATACTCACGTTAAATTTATTGTTGAAATACTCTTTCTAAATCCAGTTAATAATTCGCTACGAACTGCTTAGTAGAATAGAATCCATAAATGAAATGCAACTAAAATTTTCTAGGGCCATATCGTCACCAGTCTTATGAATAGAAATAATAAGTGATCCTTAAAAGCCGATAGCAATTCTCCAGTTTCAAAACTTTAATTCGGTTAGAAAATGATAGTAGTGTTGACAGAAAACTGAGTGGTGTATTTTTGTAGAACTCATATGGTCTGCTCCTCCTGTCTGCTCCTGGAGCTTTATTTGATACCATTTTTTTTAAACTCCCGATTAGTTCATCCATTTCCATTGCATTGTTCATCCATTTCCACTATCCAGTGTATCATTTTCTATACACGGTTCTGCTTTTAAATTAATGAGCAATTTTGTTGGTGAGCTGAATAAAGATTTAAAATAGTTAGCGCTAGCAGTAAGCTCAACAGAACAGACTAAGGAAGACTTTTTCCGCAGGGTTTTAGCAATATTCCAAAGTGCTTTACCGTTTTTAACATTTGTTGATGCATAAAGTATATTGCAAAAAATGCTGTTTGGTTATCTTGGCTCTGCAGAAATGTTTGTATTCTTTTGTTGCTCTTAAATATAAACGTCTGATCATCTCAGAGCCATGTCTCGAAGATTCATTAAGCAATTAGAAAATTATATCAAGACTATACTTCACAGGATCATTTTTGTATTAAGTTTTTGTTTCTTTTTATTCAAATTGAAACATGCTTGCTGGTTATTGCAAACTCCATTTTATTTTGTTTGCTGCATGAAATTGGAAAACTGTAAAATTTGAAGTTTGCATAATTCAACAAAATTTACAAGAGGGAGAACGACATATGATTTTGTTGATTAGTTTTGTCTTACAGTTTAAACAATGATGAAATGATTGTTGTTTCATCTGAATTCATAAGATTCTCATTTCTTAAAATATTGTATTATTCGTTGGCTTCTTTCTTCCTTTTTTGTCAAACTGGTTTTATTAGTTTAGAATTATTGACATCTATTCGGTGATTGTTTGGATTTACATGTTCTGCTACGCTTGATTTTTGATTGTATTTGTTTGTTGAGAGCTTTGATGTGATTGATTTTGATTTAAACTTGTATTAAAATCCCTGCAAGTTTGCCCTTCATATACGTCTTTGGGACATTTTATTTTACAATTGTAAATCATATACAATTGGGACATTTTATTTTGTAAATGCCGGCTTTAATGAACTTGGTTCTACATTTTTGTAATAGTTCAGGTTATTTTTAACGGTGTTTTTTGGACGTGTAAACAGTTCAATCTTATGTTTTTGAACATTTTTTGTAGTTTATTTATTATTTTTGGATAATATGGTGGCTGATTCTTTTTTTAAGTTACTCCTGATGTTTTTTGATTATTTGTTCCGCAATCTTTATCGTAACACCGTTAGGTGCTGCTGTATCTTTGATGTTATTAACTTTTTGTCAAGTTCTTTATATTCCATTAGAATATTGAACAATCTGTGCTTTATGATATATAGAGAAAAGAGTCATAAGGAACAATCTGTTGGTGTTTGTTCGCTTTCCTCCGTCCTTATAATTTTCACGTCGAAAAATTTAAAATTTGATTTTTTTCAGTTTTCTAAGTGAATTTTATTGATGAATGCTCTTGGTTAATTGATTCAAATAACTCTCTTAGAATATACTTTACTGTAATCACTGATAAAACATGTAAATAATTTTTAATTGAAATTGAAACACTTGTTTTGGTTTTGCAAATAGTATTATGTTAAAATTTAATAAAATATAAATAATTCAAATTAATTACAATATTTTACCTAAAAATTAACCGCTTACAAATCTTTGGGAGCTCAGTGTTTCGGAGATGGTGTAAAAACCGAAATCGATTGAGCGGTTAATTTAAATTATTTATATTTTATTCAATATTAACAAAACACAATTTTGCAAAACATAAACAAGTGTAACACTAAAAATGTCATCTGCATATCTGTACTAAATTTTCGGGAAATCGGATTATTAGTTTTGTAGATTTTTTTTAAAACTGCTAATGAAAAGAAATGGTGCTATTGTGCTCCCCATTTAGAGATTTGTTTTTAATATTTCCTTCTAGTTAGTGATCTGTATGCTTTAATTTTTGTTCGGTGAAATTTTTGAAATGAAAACTTCTTTAGTCTTCTCATGCACATGATCGTCACGCTAAATAAATATGAAATATAAAATAAATATTAAAAGAGAGTTAGATAAATTGTAATCATTTGTTATTTTCTTATTTCTTATTCTCACTTTCTTGATTTATAATATGTTTTTTTTCGGTTTATAAATTTGAAGTTTTTCTCAGTTAATAAGAGTGTGTAAGTATGGTAAACTAAGCAAAGATGTTGTTGCATTTTTAAGCAAAATAAAAAAAATTGTTTTTGTCATATTTGATTTGTGTATTTTCTTTTTAAAATAAAAATTACTATTTAATTAATTTGAAAATGTTTTTGTTTGATTTGCATTTAAAGGTTTTTATTTTGCACTTTCATTTGATAATTTGTTAATTTGAAATAAAATGGAATGCTGATGTAAATGTGAAACCCAGAATAATTTTAATGATATTAATTTAAAAAATATAGGGGCTGAAATCTCATGCTCTGAGATATCAAGACTTCAATTTTGGTTAAAGATTTTGATATAATTTTCGGCATAAAACTTTTACGAGGACATTGTTTTTAGTTATCGGCAGCGATTTATATCAAGCATAAAACTCTTTTTAAAAGTACAAGTATTTTATCTCTCATTAGAAATTTATTACAAAACTAACACGAAACATCAATGTGTCGCCGGAATATTATAACAGATCATAAATTTACATAATTTAGTGAAAAGATGATACACTCAGCAAACTACTCAAAAACCTCTCCATTTAGCGTTTCGAGAAAATATCACAAACTCACAAATTCATATTTCTTTCAAAATTCCAAAAATATTATAAAAATTAAATAAAATCAAACTTTTTTCAAAATTCCAAAAATTATAATAAAATCAAAAATTTGAAATTTTTCAAAATTCTAAAAATATTCCAAAAATTCTTACAAAATCAAAGCTTGAAACTTTTGAAAATATTCTAAAAATATATATGTAAAATTCATAAATTCAAAAATTCTAATGTTTTCAAAATTCTAAAAATATTGCAAAAATTATTACAAAATCAAATATACAAACTTTTTTCAAAATTCTAAAAATTTTTCAAAAACTTATCAAATTCAAAAATTTCCATGTCCAATTTCATGTAAAATTACATTTACGTCATACAAACAACTAATTTTTTTTCCAAAAATTTGGGTAAAAAAATAAATGAAATCTTTTTTTGACAAACTTATAACGCAATAAAATTCTTAATAATAATAATTTCATGTTCATTACATATCATTTCATACACATAACTAATATTATTTTTTTTTTAAAGAAATAAATTATAATCATTCTTTTGACACACTTGACATTATTTTTTTGACAAACTTATAATGCCAAAATTCTCTAGGATAATAATAAAATTTCATGTCATACAAATAATTAATTTTATTTTTCCAAAAAATTGAATAAAAAATTAATTAAAAATCTTTTTTGACACACTTGACAATAATTTTTTGACAAACTTATAATGCAATAATCTAACAAACAAACATCAAGATTTCTCCACATTCCATGTCACTACTCATTTTCTCTTAAAATGAACATTTTTAAACAAAAACAATGTAAATTTTCTTGTTTTGACACACTTAACGTTAAACACTTCATGTTACATATTTAATGTTCAATTACATTTCACGTCATCCAAATAATTACGTTTATGCTTTATATATTTCAAGTCGAAAACCAAAGAAATGTTTCCCATAAAATGTTTCTCAAAAAAATTAGGAAACAAAATGTATGAAAATCAATCTTTTGACACACCTAACGATTTTTTTACGTACTTCTAAAGCAATAATCAACGTCCTGGTCTTACATACGGATGTCAATCATCCAGATTTCTCTAGATTCAAATTTACTACTCATCAGCACTGAAAATAAACGTTTTTCAAGCCAGAAATATGAAAATTTGCTATTTCTGACACACTTAGTGATTTTTTGACACACTTCTGGTACAGTTATCAAACGCATCGTTCTTTCGATTCTTTCAATTGAGTAAACCTATTTTTAGATAAAAAATTTTTGAAATCCCTCCAGGGGTTTTCTAGATTTCGTATGAAATGACGGACGGCCGGCCACAGATATACATTTTTTTTTTTTTTGCTTTTTTAGAATCAGTAGGTCCTAAAACGTCAAGAAATGCCAAAAAATGGGGGTAAGAATTTCACTTTTGGCTCATGAATTCAATACTTTGGTTTTTTCAAAACCGAAGTAATAACAAAAAAATTATGTATAGTAAATGAAATACAGACTTGGAATCTGAACGACCCGCAAACTCGATTTTTGAACCGGACCATTTCTGATCGATTTCATACTCGAAATATATTTATTGAAGTTTAAAAAATAAGTGTGTTTTTCGCAAATTTTTAAAGTGTTTAGTTTGAGAACAGGGTAGTCCGTTTTCTGTTAATTCATACGTTTTGACCTGTGATGATTTTTGACCTGTGATGCATATTTTAAAAATTTAATATCTTTAAAACAAAAAAACCCCAACACACATAAAACCGTTTATATTGAGTGAGCCGTTCTTCTGCCATTTGATTTTAAACTACCCTGAGTTCGAATTTCCAGAAATGCTGCATGCCACACTGTTCCCAATTTCAAAATTTTTCTAAAACCAGCCGTATTTTTTATTTCACACTATATTGTTTGTTCATTTTGACACATAAAGGAAAATTTATTGCTTTCACATGCAAACAAACGTAATATTTTGTGGTTAATATCTCGTAATGAGAAAACACAACAAAATGACCATCTTGAGATGCCCATCTTTAAAAATTAATACCTGTAGAAACAAAATCGCTATATTAAATTTTAGTGTGTTTTAAGGTAAGCCTGGAATTTTGATATTGTGAAATAGTTAATTTCTTAACGAGTGCGTGAAGCTGGTGATTCCGAAACGAAAGCAAGATGTTATCAAAACTCGCTACGCTCGTTTTGGTAACATCCTGCTTTCGATTTGGAATCACCTCTGTGCCCATATTAAAAACAACGTTTTTCCTGCAATCGTTAAAGAATTACAATTTCCTACAATCGTCTAATAAGAATTGTTTAGTTTTGTCAAGATTTAAAACTGCTAATTTATCTTAAAAAACAAGTTGCAATGCAATGGTTGCTATGGATGAAACTTGTAAACAAAAAATATGGTAAACAAATTGTGCATTTGTGAATTATTGTGGCACAAAAAAATAACGAATTAGATGACAAAAACCGGATTCTCGAAGACATTCAAGCAGCCGCAGGCCTGGCGGTCACTCAACTTACTTCTTGAAAAACCAAGAGAAAAAATACGAGAAAACGTATGAAAAATTCGTGACTTGGTGCCGTCAAAAGAAGGTGAATGGTTACTCGGAAACAATTGTTCTTGCCTATTTTGGCGAATTAGGTGAACAACTGCAACCTGCAACACTGTGGGCATGGTAGTAAATGATAAAAAGTGCAATATGATTTTAAAGAATGGAACTGATATCAGTAAATATTCTAAATTAATTGCATTTTTGAAAACGGAAAAACGAAGGGTATCGACCCAAGAAATCCAAAACGTTTCCGAAGAACCAACCATTCTTGTTTCTTAAAAACGCTGATGACATGGACTTTCTGTAAATAATGGTGTAAATAATTTATTATTGTGTGGTGTAAATAATTTATTATTCTATCTCTTGGTTATTTTTGGGATAGCAGGAGATTGTCGTAAAATTGCATTGACTAATATGTTAACTAACCTTGTCGAAGATAAGCAAGCCTATCTGACTGTGAGAGTCCCGGATACCAAAACGAAAATTGATCGACTCTTTACTGTGGAAGTATAAATTTATTACAAATTTGCCATAATTATGTTAACCTTCGTCCAGTTAATGTCAACCAGAACTACCTCTTTTTAAATTATAAAAGAGGGAAATGTACTTGTCAAGCTGTTGGGGTGAACACATTTGGAAAAATAACGAAGACAATAGCAGAATCTCTGGAGTTCCCAAATACAAGTGAATACACAGGGCACTGTTTCAGGCATTCATCAGCGACCCTTTTAGCAGACGGTATTAGCAGATATCACGAATATGAAACTTCACGGAGGATGGAGATCCACAAGTGTTGCAGAAAGATACATAAAATCATCGATTAAAAATAGGAAGAAATTGGAAAAACAGATTTTTTGTATGGAATCATCATCTACGGTTAAGGATGATACGCTTTCTACGGTGAAGGCGAGTTCATCATCTGCGTTGAAGGAGATTACTTTGTCTTCCTCTTCTATTTCCTTAGATGGAGGTTTAACTGGAGTGGAATTTAGAAATTTAAATACCTGTTCTATCAATGTATACTAGGAGGGCCCGGCGTGCTTCGCTACGCTTATACGTAAAGTTTTTGCGTAGACATTTTGCTAACGTAGAAGCAACGATTTCAAAAAGTGGTAATGAGATATGCTAGCATATAATTTTTAATTTTTCTTTTCAAATATATGAATGAAAAATAATCAGAACTCTAGCTGATCAGTTCGGATATATGAAAAATTACCGATCAAATAAGTTTTCAAGTAATCTTATTTGATCTCTAACTTATTTGATCGCTAATTTTTCATATATCCGAACTGATCAGATAGAGGTCAGATTATTTTTTATTCATATATTTAAAAGAAAAATTAAAAATTATATGCTAGCATATCTCATTACCACTTTTTGAAATCATTGCTTCTACGTCAACAAAATGTCTACGTAAAAACTTTATTTATAAGCGTAGCGAAGCACGCAGGGCCCTCCTAGTATAAGAAAAATTTGCTGTCTCTAATAATATTTAAAAACAAAGAAAAATAATTCGTTTATCCCCCTCAAAAGCATTTCATAAACTAAATTTTCTTATTTCCAAAATCATAAAAAAAAATAATAACTGAAAATATAAGAAAAATTTGCTGTCTCTAATAATATTTAAAAACCAAGAAAAAGAATACGTTTATCCCCCCCAAAAGCATTTCATAAACTAAATTTTCTTATTTCGAAAATCATAAAAATAATAATAACCGAAAATATAAGAAAAATTTGCTGTCTCTAATAATATTTAAAAACAAAAAAAATAATACGTTTAAATATAAGAAAAATTTGCTGTCTCTAATGATATTTAAAAACAAAGACAAATAATACGTTTATCCCCCCAAAAGCATTTCATAAACTAAATTTTCTTATTTCGAAAATCATAAAAATAATAATAACTGAAAATATAAGAAAAATTTGCTGTCTCTAATAATATTTAAAAACAAAGAAAAATAATACGTTTATCCCCCCCAAAAACATTTCATAAACTAAATTTTCTTATTTCGAAAATCATATAAATAATAATAACTGAAAAAATAAGAAAAATTTGCTGTCTCCAATAATATTTAAAAACAAAGGAAAATAATACGTTTATCCCCCCCAAAAGCATTTCACAAACTAAATTTTCTTATTTCGCTTTTGTTATTTCGTGTTTTTTTCTCTTAAAGCAGGCTACAGACCTTCAGTCAATTTGTCAATCAATTGAAAACAAAAATAAACGAAATAAAATTTAGGGGATTTTTACACTAAATTTTATTTCGTTCGTTTTCGTTTGTTTTCGTTTTCAAATTGAATGACAAATTGATTGAAGGTCTGTAGCCTGCTTATCGTTTTTGTGAAAAAAAAAATATACACTTGGGCAATTCCATTTTCATATTGTATGTGGGAGGCCGTTGAATTCAAAAATACATTTTAATTCGTCTATAACTTTTTTATTTATGATCCGAAAAATCCCAAAAATCTGTCAAATCTAGGTTACACTAATATCAGTTAGCAGTAAAAATTTGAAATGAATCAAAATTCGAATAAAAAATCCTTAGGCTGTACAAAGTTTTTATTTAGCGTATTAATATATAAAATAATAATAATAATAAATAATCAAATAATTTCACTTGCATTCTTGAGTTTTTGGCTATTGACATTCCCGCACTAATGCGGGAGGAATTGAACACTTTGCGTACTCGATTACCGTGCGGGAACGATTAATTCTTAAACGATTGTAGGAAAATAAATTTGAAAAAGCGGACAAGTGCGACTATAATTCGCTCGTCGAGGGTTCCGTGTATATATTATTCTAAAAGAATGGTTCTTCTCCAAAACACAATTTTAGAAATAAGCCAAAAACGACTTTCCAAAATTACAAAAAAATTGTTTTGCACTACAAAAAACAACCACCTTTCATATGCCACCCAACATGACATAATCAAAAATTCTTTTTTCAAAATCTCTACTTTATTCCAATGAACATTTGAAATTAAAACAAACATTTGAAATTTTTTTGTTACCAGCAAGCGTGAGAAAACACATTCAATAACTGTAGAAAATTTTAAATTGATAATTGATAATTGATAATTTGTGAGTAAATCGATTATGTAGAAATTCGAACGGACACCGAAGTCTCACCAATAGGGTGCAGGTTTTACTCTTTTAAAGTACGTAAACCTAAAAATGCTTAATCTACAGCATCAGCGCTATCTTTAAAACATTTATTTTTTTATAATTTTAACAGTTTAATCAAAATCTTACTGTTTTATTCGATAGTCAAGTCCCTTTCAAATACATTATACTAGGGGACCTCAGGACAATTGCACAAATTTTACAACAAATATTTTTTAAAGCCTGAAATAAAATCACAATCCAAAATAATATGTCTATCCTCAAGCAAAGCATAAATTGAAATGGAAATGAGAATAAAATTTGGAAGAAATTCCAAAAATTTCGTTTATTTTAGTCGTTTTTGATTTTTTCATTTCTTCCTCTTCTGTATTCTCTTCTTTCCTATGGCTACGCTTTTTCGTGGCATGTGTATTATATATGAGATTAATAGCGAGTTACGCATGCTTTTGCAATTTGAATTCAAAGTCACTCAAAATTTTAATTACCAGAAAACTTTCCCACCCCTTTTCGTATTAGCCATGGTAATAGTTCGTAAATTTGTTTAAAAGTCATAAAAATCATAGAGTTCATAAGTTTAAAAGTCATAAATTTTACAGATAAATTTGTTAAGTTATATTGCACACATAAAATTACAATTAAGGATTTCAAGTCTCAACATTTAATTGCGATTTTTATGATGTCCAAACTCCTGTTACCGTAAAACGCATCCAGTTGCAGCATTAGTTCCTGGTAAGGATAGTGTGTATTATACAAATTTTAGTGCATTATTCCATGGATGAAATTTTTCTAATATTTTTGTTCTCTATTAAAATTTCTGCTGAAACCGAAAACACACGAAACAGCAAAGAAAATTATATCTTTAAAAAAAGTTTAAGGTGAACATGTTTCAACAAAAAATCAATGTTAGAAAGAATTTTCATAACATTTTCCAATATAACAATATATTGAATTCTAATTCAATTCAGTTTGATGAAAATTTCTTTTTACTTTTTTGATAGGAGTAGGGAAAATATTGATAAACATATCAGACGAATTTATATGATATTTAAATTATTTTTTATATATTCTGATGGTAACAGCACCATATGGACGATTTGAATGTTATCAATAACTTTTAAAACTCAAGAGAATTTTGTTTTTTTTCCTTCAACTTTCCGTCACCTTTACGGCTGACATTTGTATCAATTTATCGAGACAGTTTTTTTTTTGAATATCTTCACCTTTGTACTTCAAGCAGTTGTTCCATTTTACCAAATTTGTTAACTTTTCTTTGTATTTTTTAGAACAAATTTTTGTTATCTTCTTCAGTAAGTCTTTTTTGAATTTAAAGCTTTGTTATTACATAAATCTTCTAATATCAAGTTGTAACACCAAAATCCTTAATTTTTTCTTTTCACAATAACAGTAAAACATACAAAAAAAATCCCATGAAATATCATATTCTAAATCTTTTAAAGCTTTTTTTGTTACATAATGATAACATTATTGAATTACATGAAAAAAAATTTTTTTTATATAAATTTGTTGTATTTGGTTTCCTTTTTTTATTCCTACATGGATTAAATACAAATGGAAAAACGAACAATAAAATTTGGTATTAGGTTTTTTTTTTGCTCTGAATTAGGAAAACATAAATGAAATCTATAATAATTTTTTTCTATTTTGCGTCTAAAATAAAGTCATTTCGATACCCAAATGCGTATCGAAATGGCCTTTATTAAGATACGCAAAGTTTTGTTTTTCAAGGTTGGTCACATTGATCATACAAACGTCAGAGAAAGTAAAACGAATAATTATATAAATAAAATTATTCTTATTAATTAATCTTATTATTAAAAAATAATCTAAATTAGTGTTAAATATTTTAATTAATTAAAATAATTAGTAATAATAACCAAATATCAAATTGACTTTATTTTAATAAAATACACATTTTATGAAAGCTAGATTTGCAACAAAAAAATATATAGAAATATGATGAAACGCAGAGCTTACTATTTTGAATTGAAATTTTTAGAAATTTTCTTTAAAACATTAAAACATAAAAAATATTTTTAAAAATTTCAAGACAAAAAATGCAAAATAGAAAAAATAGTATAAAAAACTCGTTTCATAAGACGTTTTATCGCACTTATCCTTTAGAAAACTCCCCGCTGCGCGGGTCGTTTTCTAAACAGATTGCGTGCGATAAAATCGTCGATTATGAAACTAGTTTCTTAAAATACTATTTTATGTATTTAAATTTTGTTTAAGAAAAAAATAATAATTATTTAAGGGAAAGTAACCTAAACGCCAATCTCTTAAAACAATATAAATATAACATTTTTCTGTTATATTTCTTTTCTTCCATTTTTTTTTTTTTTTTTTTTAATAAAATGTGTTGTGTAGTAGGAATTACAATATGTGTCACAATAACAAATAAAACCTTTTAAGACCAAGGTCCCACAACAACATACGTTCAAAGGTGTTGATGGACGTAAATCTTTCTTTTTTTTTTGTTTGACAAATTTTGAATTTAACCTTAAAATTTGAAAATTAAATAAGGACAATCAATCTACCTCTTCCCCTTGATATCTCCCTCTTTTCATTTCGATTCATCACCGATTGACTGTAAATATATCAACTAAAGCACGAACTATTCATTTGATTTCAACACTCCACCACTGTTTTTAAAAAAATTCAGGCTGTTTTCTGAAAGGCGGGCTGTTTCGAAAATTTTAGGAAGGGGTTTGTGTTGCTGTAAATTTCAAAAACTCATTCGAAAAATGCCGATCACCCGGGATCTTGCAAATTTAAATTTTAAATTTATAAATTGATGTTTGGATTGTCGGACTCGACTCATTGTTTTGCATTAACTGGATTCAAAACGGTTACATTGCTTATAAGTTATTTCTCTATAGCTCATGTGTTCAACTCGTATCTAAAAAATAATGGCAGGAATTAATTTACCATACAAATATTCGAAATTTTTGTTGACCTAAAATTCCATTTAATTCATGCAATGAAAATCTGTAACAATTTGATTTACTTGTTTTGTTTAATGATCAAACCAAGTTTAATTTATTTTCATACATGATATAGATATAGAGATTTAACACAATAGAAAATGTTATTTGTATATCTTTGAAAATAATTGAAAAGGTGTTCAATAGCCACTAACCGAGATGTTCAATATATTATTTTATATCTATTTGTCTAATCAATACATAACACTTCTAAAATGTTACCATAATCCTACACATATTGATACGTAATTGCTTCAAAATTTTAAGAATCGTCTTACATGTTCATGTCTGAAGAAAATCATCTTAAAAAATTGATTGACGTTTGATGTTTTTTGTTAAGAAAAAGAATTGAGAAAAAAACCATATTTTTTACTGAGTATTTTTACTCAAGTGAAATTTTATCACTAAAGTTTTTTGTTTATTATTTTTCATCAAATAAAATGACGATCACACTCCTGTGAGGTTTCTTTATTTCAAAAGTTTTCTATATTTTAAAGCAAACAAAAAGTGCAACGGTTCTTAACCTTGCATCAACCGAACAAAATTTTTATCATTTGCGGTGATTTTTAAATATCAATTATGGTTACATAGCACAACTTTGTTGTCTTGTCTCTTAACAAATAAACTTAAAAATTTAAAAGCTTTGTCATTCATTCAAATAATCAAATATTAAACTTTTTGTTTAATATTAAACCTTTTGACAAAAATTATCATTAATATTACAATTTTATAATTTCTACTAATATTTTGAACTATGCAACCACAATCAATTATTATTTATTTTGTTAAATTGGAGATTTTTAATAAATAATTGATCAAATGAAATTTGATTATAAAACTTATAAACTTTATGTCAAATTCGTTAAATCAATTGTTTGTTTCATCACAAAAAAAAACTATTTATTTATTTTAAATTTGATTAGATTTAAAAGTTACACTTTGGTTGACTTTTGTTTTTTATGTATAGTTTTGACAGTTATTATCAATAAAAATAATTGATTGATTTCCAGCACGAGTAAGGGTTTTACAAGATTTAAACACTTTTTGATCATATACAATAATGTCATTTTGATTTGATATTTTTTACTTGGAGCTCAAAATTGTTTGTTAAGTTAGTTTCAACATAAAGTTATTTGATTGTAATCACAGAATGCAAATCGTGATTTCGCTATTATATGATATTTACTATTATACCAGAGTGAAGTCTTAAATATGGTTTCAACCATGTTGTTCGCACAAGCAACGAAACGTACCAGACTATTATTTCAAATTGTCTAATATACCTCGGGGTCCGGCTTCGAGATATATACAGGGTGTGTAACATCCCCACAAATTGTAACATTTTTATTCTGTAGCCAAAGCTAATCTATATATGCCATAGGTTGTTTTTGCCACAAATACGCTTTAATTTTTTTATGATGGTTCTCTCAGCTATGCTATTGGGTGAACCGAAAGATCTATTGTGCTTAACCCTGATGAAGTCACAAGCAAATTATTTTATTTTTATAATTTCAAGTAATTGTTTAAAATCTGAATTAAATTCATTTTATTCAATTTAAATAATTTCATTATTTTAAATTTGTCTGTTTTCTTGAATTGCCCAATAGATGGAAAATCAAATCAAGACGCCGATCAAATAAGAAATTTACACCCGAACTTTTCCGATTTTTTTGAAGCTTCGGTAAATAGTATAATAAAAAAAAATTAATAAACTTTTATTTTTCTCTAGTTTTGACTAATGGTACAAGTACAAAAAAATTCAAACTAATAATATATACTCAAATGCCTTTTTTCGATTAAAAAAAATGCTTATATGTAATTTTAGTATATTTTGAGTAAATAATAAATCTTCAAAATATAAAAAAAAAAGAAAGGTTTAAAAATTAAAATTAAAAAAATTAAATCTAAAAATATGATTTTTTTTGTCAATGCAACATTTTTATAAGGCCTCACTAGGTACCTTTTAAACCAAAAATTTTCTCGAATCGAATAATTTAATTTTAATCTTTAAATGTCACTAAATTTCTCAAGAAATGTCGAGCCACCTGGTGTTTTAGTAAAAATATAAAAAAAAGTCGGACAAGTGCGAATAAAATTCGCTCGCCAAGGGTTCCGTGAATGTAAAAGAACAATATCAAAAATAAATGACATAAAGATATGTTGTAAAGTCTTTATATCGCCAGACTTTGGACGCATAACAGAATAAATGTTTAATCGTAGACGTCAATAGTAAATGTCAATCACATCTACATTGATCAAAAATGTTACTTGAGGTTGAATCTTATCCATAGCTGTTTATGTTAGCTAAAGAAAGATTTAACCAGTATTTTAATGGTTTAAATTGGGAATATTTGTTCTATAAATCGGCGTCGAAATAAAGGGTGGTATACATACACTTAAAATAGCACGTTTCTTATCAATAACTAAAAAACTGTGCATCGCAAAATTCTAAAAAATTTTGCAATGTTTCTTAAATTAAGTGCTCTTTCGATCGCCCACTCGCTTGGGTCCAAAAAAGTTTTTTTCACCCTCCACACACCCATCCCCTAAACACACAGAAATGTAATTATTTGAGACCTCGCTATAATTGTCGTTTAAAGTTTACCAAACTTCCTGTCTATATGCATTTTTCCAAATTTTTCTGTCAATCAGTGTCGAAACGTAGGGGGAGCACGGTTTGAAAGTTTTACTTTTTTGACAATAACTCAAAAACTGTGTACCGCAAAATTCTAAAAAAAATTGTGATGTTTCTGAAATTTGGTGCTCTTTTGAAGGACACCCCACTCGCTTGGGTCAAAAAGGTTTTTTTTTACCCTCCTTACACCCATCCCCTAAACACACAGAAATATAATTATTTGAGAGTTCGCTATAACTTTCGTTCAAAATATAGCAAACTTCCTGTCTTTTTGAATTTGTTCCATTTTTTCTGTGAATCAGTGTCGAAACGTAGAGGGGAACGGTCCGGAATTTGCACATTTTTGACAATAACTCACAAACTGTGTATCGCAAAATTCTAAAAAAAATTGCAATAGTTATAAAATTCAGTGCTCTTTCAAATGACATCCAAGTCGCTTGGGTCCAAAAAAGTTTTTGTTTGCCCTCCTTACACCCATCTCCTAAACACACAGAAATATAATTATTTGAGAGTTCATTGTAGTTTTCGTTCAAAATATAGCAAACTTGCTGTCTCTGTGAATTTTTTCAATTTTTTCTGTCAATCTGTTGCACATTCTTTAGAATAACTCAAAAACTGTGTACCGCAAAATTCTAAAAAGAATTGCAATGTTTTGGAAATTCGATGTTCTTTCAAATGACACCCCACTCGCTTGGGTAAAAAAAAAATTTTTTTACCCTCCTTGCACCCATCCCCTAAACACACAGAAATATAATTATTTGAGAGTTCGCTATAATTTTCGTTCAAAATATAGCAAACTTCCTGTCTCTATAAATTTTTTCAATTTTGTCTGTCTATCAGTGTCGAAACGTAGGGGGGGGGGGGAAGGGAACGGTCTGGAATTTGCACATTTTTTAGAATAACTTAAAAACTGTGCACCGCAAAATTCTAAAAAAAATTGCAAAGCTTTTTAAATTTGGTGTTCTTTCAAATGACACCTCACTCGTTTGGGTCAAAAAGTTTTTTTTCACCCTTCTCCACCCCAATCCCTTAAAAGCACAAAAAAATAATTATATGAGAGTTCCTATAATTTTCATTCAGAGTTTATTAAACTTCCTGTCTCTGTGAATTTTTTCAAATTTTTCTGTTTATTAGGCTCGAAATGCAAGGGAGGGGGACCAACTTTTTGAGTCACTTTATTGATAATAATTCAAAAACTATGCATTGCAAAATTCTGAAAAAATGGCAATATTTATAAAATCAAGTGCTCTTTCAAATGACACCCCACATGACCTGTTTTTAAATGATGATTTTACCCCTTAACATTTCCACCCCTTTAATAAATATAGTTATGAGTAACTGCCACTTTTCTATATTTTTCATTAAAAACCTACTCATTTTTCTATCATTCCAAATATATTTGAAGATTTTCAATCAGTTATGTTCGGAGCTAATCGAGGTAAGAAAACACGAAGAAAACGTCATTATTCAAAATTATACAAAAAATGGTGAGGTTTAAAATTCCAAAATGCATTTTTAAATAATGCTGAAATGAAGCCCTTTAATATGATACCCTACTCGTCTCGATAAAAAAATGTATGTTCCCAAAGGCTTTACATCGCACCTCTTTAAAACAAACGAACACATCTTTATTTATTTTTTAACCCGCCAGCTTGTGTGGATAGGTTAGTTTTATAAGCACCTCAAATTTTAAGTTCATCGGATTAATGGTTCACGAGATAATCGAAATAATGTGAAAAACACGTTGTACTCTCACCAATAGTGTTCCGTATAAAAAACGGAACCTTAAAAAATATTGCGACGCTGATGCATAGGCTGACATAGCTCTTAAAACATAGTGTTCCGGATATATAATGAGCTAATATCCATAAAATACTTTAATTAATGGCTAACCAATGTTTAAGATTTCGTGTAGTTCTAATTATAAAAATATTAAACAAAGCAGTAGTATCCCAACAAACATAAATTATGTAGTACGAGAAAAAGCAAAAAAAAATTTTAACTGGAAGTGACAAACCGGAAGTTGGCTCCCAACAAACATTGAAAAAATGGTGACACAATAAACAGGTGTTCGAAAGGCCCCCCACCACTTATCCTAATACTGTCCAAAAACTAATCAGTTCTTTGTCATTAAAGTCTCCGTCTTTTCTCAACGTGTCATTAAAATTGATTAATGAATGAAGTCTGTATGCTCCCAACAAACTTTAAAATTTAAGTGTGAAAAGTCAGCAGTTGCATGGTAGACCCCTCGCCACTTTGAACAATATGTCCCAAAAGCTGATAATTATCTTCTCACACTAATTGAAACCTTTTTAATAATTTTCATCATAATCACTTCATTATTGTAGGCTGTAGTGTGCATAAGGATACTGAAAAAACTTCAAAAAATTACAAACAATTTTTTGCCGGAAGTGAAAAACCGGAAGTTGGGATGCAGAACTGTTATGAACCGTACTAAATGTTTATGTACCAAATTTCATCCAATTCGATTATCAGGTAAAGATGTTATTGAGCTTTCAAAAAAATAGGTGCTCCGGGAACCCCACACCACTCTGTTCACTATGACTCAAAAACTAATTAGTTCTTTGTCATACATATTTGCATCTTTTTCCAAAGTGTCATCAAAATTCGTTCACGAACGAATGTTTTATGCTCCCAACAAACATAAAAAACACTGAGGAAAAACCACCTGCTGTATAGTGGACCCCCAACCCTTTATCCAATGTACTCCAAATGCTGATAAAATCTTTTTAATGTTACTTGTTTCCAACGTTTCATGAAAATCGATCGGTAATTGTAGGCTCACGGATAAACACTTGAAAAAGGGATAAACAGTAGGGATAAACACTTGAAAAAAAAACTTTTTAACCGGAAGTGACAAACCAAAAGTTGGTATGCGGAAATATTGGAAACTGTACTAAAACCTTATATACTAAGTTTCAATAAGATCATAAGCCGGAATTAGAAGTTATTCAAGATTTAAACTTAGAGGTGTTGGGAAGACCCCCGCCATTTTGTCCAAATTTGAAATGAATCCAGATCTTCCATTTTCAAGAGAATCTGGATCAATTGCCAAAGTTTAAACAAGATCATATGCAGAAAGGTCACCACTAGATTCACTAGCCGTGTTTTAAAAGCTATTGAGCAGCATCATCAAATGGACACAGCGTATACAGACTTCAACAAAGCGTTTGATTCAATCAGTCATAGCAAAGGTCTTGAAAGCTTATCTGAATTTCAATTTACTAAACATTTTGATTTACTAAACAACCAGATTATTCTTACTTAGAAAATCGGCTTTAATCTGTTGAAATCAGTGGAAAAAAATCAAAGATTATAAGGGCTTCCTCAGGAGTATTTCAAGGCTCATACATTGGCCCTTGGATCTTCTTGATTTTTATTAACAGAATCGCCAAAATACTCAAATGTTTTTTGACAAAATTCTTTAGACTGTTCGATTATTATATATATTTTTATTTTTTACATTAATCAGTCTTTTAAATTAATTTTTTTTTATTAAATTAATAAAAAACAATATTTCGGCACATTGCCATTCTCAAGTTAAAGAAAAAATATACAAAATATTACAAAAATTGACAAAAAAATGGAAATTTAAGTTTTTTCAATTTTTGTGCAAATTTTTATAATATTTTGTATATTTTTTCTTTAACTTGAGAATGGCAATGTGCCGAAATATTGTTTTTTATTAATTTTATAATAAAAAATTAAATAAAATTATTTATTTATTTTATTTTATTTTATTTATTAGTCAAATAAAGACTTAAGTTAATACATATTATGGACTAAAGCGTTGCTTATATTCTATTATTGCATTTCATGTTAGCTTATCAATCATGAATGAAGTGTTTTTATTTTTCTTAAAATACTATGTTTAAAATTTGTCATGCTCACTTGCGGGTCATAAAAATCACTGTATTTATTAAAGGTTCTTATGCATCCATTTAGTGGATTGTGCATAGAGTAGTCAGTTTTATGAAACTCTTCAACTAAAGGTCGCCTAAATCTTGTATCATGTGTATGGAAATTGGGTACCATTTTATTACACAAATCGGGACATCTTATATTGCCTCTTACCAGATCAAAACCAAAAAGTGCGGAAGCTAGCTCTCTTCTGGATTCAAATGAAATCATAGTAAGTAACAGAAGCCTTTCTTCATATTTTGGAAGCCTATACCCACTAAATCCTAAAGGTTTTAAAGGAAAAAGTAAGAATTGTTTTTGCACGGATTCTAATAATTTCTTATATTCACTAGTATAAGGAGACCATACTATACTGGCATACTCCATCGTATTTAGTACGAGAGAGCAATACAGAGTTTTTGTTAAAGCGATGTCATTGAATTCTTTGGCTCTTCTTTTGATAAATCCTAGAATAGAATGACCCCTTGAACAAATTTTATTTACATGCTGCTTCATGGTCAGAGCACTGTCTAGCATTACCCCTAAATCGAGAATTGAATTATTTCTCTCTAGCACATTACCGTTAATTTTTTACGCATATTCCATTCTTAACTGATTTTTTAAAAACGGTTACGCATTTATTAATATTTAAGTACATACCATTGTCAATGCACCAATCATAAAGCATTAGTTAAGTTTTGCTGCATAACAACTGAATCATTGGTTGTTTTAATAACCTTGTATATTTTCAAGTCATCAGCATAGAGAGAAAATTCACAGTCTGCGAGCAAAAAAGAAAAAACCTTAATAAATATTAGGAAAAGTAGAGGACCAATGTGACTTCCTTGAGGTACAGAAGACGTTACATCAATTGGCATTGAAAGACTATCTTGAAACCTTACGATTTGTTTCCTGTTTTTTAGGTATGACTGAATCCATTTCAAAATATTGCCTCTGATGCCATATCTATTTAGTTTATATACCAGTAAGTCATAATCAACCTTATCAAAAGCCTTGGAGAAATCATTGTAAATCGCATCAATTTGTTGTTTTTTTCCCAGGTGATTTCTGATAAACGAAGTAAATTGAACTAGATTGAAAACTGTAGATTTACCAGCTTCAAAACCATGTTGGTTTTTGTGTATTAAGTCTTTGAGGCTTTCATACATTTTTTGAACGACAATTTTTTCACATAGTTTTGGTATGGTAGATAAAATAGCAATACCTCTGTATTTAGAAATATCAGATTTATCGCCACTCCTACATATTGGAGTGATGAACGATGATTTCCAACAGTCTGGAAAAGTCCCTGATTGCAAAGAAAGATTGAAAAGGTAAAGCAGGTGCTTAGAAATATTGGTGGTATTACATCCGGACCTGCGCTTTTTCTAACGTCAAACTTATGAATTTCATTTTGAACTTCTTCTACATTGAACACCACATTTTCTATTTTCGGCCCAAGAAATGTTATATGGGTATACTTTCCTTGATCAAAAGTAATTGGAGCTTGGTAAATACTTTGAAAATGAGGTGCAAACATATTTGCTATTGATTTTAGATCAGTATACCGCAAACCTTTGAAAGACATTGAAGATGGGTACCCTCTATCACTGCGTCTATCCTTAACAAAATTCCAAAATCGCTTACACTGAAAAAAAAGTTGAAGTAATGACAACCTCATCTCGAAGTTGGCAGTTTATTATTCATGCAAAGAAAAATTATTTGTAAACAATTTAACCGAGATTGGGACAACTACACGATAACTTTTTCCTAACAACAGAATGACATTTATTTAAAATACAAAGTGCTACATCCAATATAACGGTAGTTGAATAAAATTAAAATCTATTTCCCTAAAAAAAATTTTCTTTGGCCTTATATAATGAATTTTTCATTTTAATGTTTAGGTATTTGAGATTAATTGAACTATATTTTATTGTCACATAAATATTTCGTGTGATTGTCTCAACTTCATCGTTTTATAATTGTGAAGTTGTTGAAGCCATTGCGTAGTTTGATTCGCCATATCTGACCGCATTTCGATTGGAAATAGGACATGTTTTTTTCAGTGTAGGCTCGTCAATCATTTTTAAAACAGTTTTTTCTCTATGCAACCTTAAAGCATTTTGTTCATCAATATGGAATTTTTCTCTAAAGCCAATAAAAGTATTATAATTACTACCAGTTTTCGTACGTTTGAATTTCAAAGTGAGCAGGACACGTTAATTTAGAAATAATTTTTTTTTCACATATTTATCAATTATTAATTTCAGATATTCATAAAAAAGATTGGCTACATAGTTAACACAATTCGAAGTTAATTCTAATTCTAAATTGTTTAGCTCAACATTAATAGCATCATAGTTTGCCTTGTCAAAATCATAAATAATTTTTCTATTTACGACATTAATATTTTTATGCTTCACAATGATATAAAGTTGTTATAATGTCTAAGATACGCTATATATAAAGACATTCATAAAAACCGGGGCGTTATGAGAGGGCATTATGAATTCATAACGCCCGCTATTAAGACCCTTAAAAACTAAATAAAATTATGTTTGCTGTAATTTTGTCCACAAAATGTAAATAAATCTTATTAATAAATTTAAGCTAGTAAAATATTTTTATATTTGTTTAAAAATGTTTAGCAATATTTTAGTTAATAAAAGTTCATTTAGATTTCCAAAACTAAAACTATGTTTTTGTCATACGCTACAAAATTTAAGACAATTTGTTTACATAGCAACGTAAAAACAACAAATAATTATTTTAAGCTTCAAAATAGTTATTTTTTGGCATACTAGGATACATTTGTATATTTTTGCATAATAATATGGTTAACAAATTAAATTCTTTCTTAGTTTTTAGCTTATTAAGTGAAGCATAAAATCTTGTATGCACCACTGGCATTACTGGGTATTACGCCCATCAAACAACATCTATCCCTCGGGCTGGATTACGTCGCTTTCCAGGCGCAATAACCTACACAACGCCCTTGGTACATAAATAGCTATAAAATCATTAAAGAAGTAGGTTAGGCAAAGCGTATGATGATAAATACTTGTTTTAGAAGTAATTGTTAGATGAGCTTTGTCAAATAAAATGTTAGATGTGACATTAGTGAAAACTACATCTAATACATTATTTTTTACATTCTTTAAATTATTTATTTGAAATAAACCTAAAGATAATATTTTTATAAGAAAATCATAATGAGTTGGATCATACAAATTTTCTTGCAACCCATTAGAGAACCAATGAATATTTGTCATATTTGCATCTCCGTAAACAAAAATTTCAGCATTACTTGTCATATTAGAGTATAACTTATTAATAGCGTTAGCTAATTTATCATATTCTACAGTAGAAGATCTTGGAGGAATGTAAAATGAGTTAAAAAGGATGCTTTTACCATTAATATTTAACTTACATGCCACTATATCGAAAACGTCGTCAATTTCATGTTCCTCTGGAATACCAGTGCTGGTAAGGTTGTCTCTCAACGCTATGAAAACTCCACTCCCTCGACGGTTTATATTTCCGTTGGTAAGAGTTTGGTCTTTACGATATATAGACCATCCTTGAGGTACAAATTCAGAATTTAGATGTTGATCTTGTAGTCATGATTCTGTTACAAGAATAACATCATAGATTCAGTTATCCATATCGTTTCGAAACTCCTCCAAAGATGAGCGCATCCCTGACATGTTTTGGTAATAAATCTTTAATTCCTTTCGTGTTTTTTCCAACGGTGCCAAAAAACCGTCGATGGAGTTGTAGCTTTGTCTTGTCTAAATTTTTTGATGACAATACCTTTCGCCCAAGATCAAAATTTTTCAATTTCGTCAATTTTGTTTTTAGGAATACCAACTTTAAACGACAAGTAATTTGCTTGTATTTTAAGTTCGACGGTGTTATCAGCTTACAGTATACTGAGGAACAATTAAATTGCTGCTTAATATACTGGCTTAGACTATTTTCCGTTGTTCTTATATCCAAATTTGTTATGTATAAGTATCCATGTTCATGATCGTTTGCTGCTAATATTGGAAAAGATACAGAAGGCTGTACTGGTACTGCCGGTTGTGGAATAGGTGTTGTTGATCTAGGATCAACCTTCCTTTTCTTATGAACTAAGTTGAAAGAATTTGAAGCTGATTCTATAGAACTAGAGCTTAGAAAATTCTTGTGGTAAGCTGGCGCCTGTCGAAAAGTAACATTTAGATTTTTTGCTTGACCTTATATGATTAATGCCAACTACCAACTTTTCATTTATCTGGTCAGCCTGATCCATAACATGTTTAATAGCTAAAGTTACCTTTTTTGATTTTTATTTCTTCTTCTTTTCTTCTTTTTTTTTATGTTCCTCAAGAGGAATAACATTTTCAGGAGTAAATGCATTTTTTAGCCCTTTTCCAGTTCTATCTGACTGATTTTCTCCATCCAATAGATTATTCAGCCTTATATGAAGACCTTCAGTTTCATGTAACAGACAGAGCAGGTTCCAACGATTGCTGGTAACTTGTAGAACTTCGACTGTTGTAAGGTCATGGTCAAGACTACGTTGAGCAGCACTTTCCAAAGATATGTTAATTTGCTTAGTAATGAAATCAATCTTCTCACTTATATGGTGATTATTGACGGTATTTTCAAATTTATCAAATACCTTACGGTAAGTAGTGAATTCCAAAGCTAACAATTCAAACTTTTCCTGATTTTCTTTGGTAACAGCCTCAAACGCTGAAAATAGTATAGTAAAATTCTCTTGTACCGATTCAATAAGTCCTTCGTACTTATTTTGCATTCTAGATAGCTGATCGTATGGAAGAACACAGTTATCGCATACAAAATGATTTGTGAAAGCCTCGGATAACTTAGAATCACACCAATTTTTCGAGAGACCAGCGCAGATCCCATGGAATCCTCTTCTACAGAAATCATTGCATTTGATAATCTTTTCCTTAATATCAAAATTAGTACAATATATAATATCACATTTAACCATTTTTAAAATAAAACTGTTTGACTACTCTGATAATTACAAAAAAATAAAAATGCAATGTTGCAAAATAAACCGTAATTTTGTTAACGAGTTTATTTTATATTAATGTGTCACAAATAATTAAATTAAATGTGTTTTAACATATATTTACTGTTTATGTTTTTTGGCTATTTTCACAAAATATAAAGTTTGTTTTTTTTTCTTCGCATTATAAACTAATTTCCACAAATTTTCAAACTATTGACTATTAACAACTTTCAAACTATCAACTATTTAATATTTTAATTTATTAAAAAAATCGAAAAATAAATGTTAATTTGGTAATAAAAGTTGTCACATTATACAAAAAACCAAACCATTCGAGTTGCAAGTCAAAGTATGAAAATAAAAAATAAATATAATAATCAAAAAAAATATAATAATCAAAATAATGATTAAATAAAAAGTAAATATAATAATCAAATGTTGCAACATTCTAATTTTTGCTGATGATTTTAAAATCTTTCGAATCATAAGGGGATCCGAGGAGTGTGAAAAATTACAAGATGACATCAACAGTCTAAGTAAATGATGTGCGACAAACCAACTCCATCTAAGTATCACTAAAGGTAGAAACACAACACGGACGATAACGTCGGACGATAAAAAAAAACGTCTACAATTTCGCTGTTGTAACCACAACAAAGGCGTCAGCGTGAAAAACAGTTAAAAATAAAATTGCATTAACTAAAATACTTTGTTCTTTGTCAAAATGAATTTCACAGATTTCAATTTTAAAAATAACTAATTTTTATTAATAAATAAATAATAATAATTATTCTACTAATAACTAATTTTAAAAATAAAATACAAAATACAAATTATGAAAATATATAAATGAATATAACCGAACTTTGAACATAAACTTCAGAAAATTCAGTTGACAACTCAAAACAAAACGATTACAACCTCAGAAACGCGAAAAACATCAGAAAATCATATTTTTCAGTTGGTGGCAGTGTCACAATAACATTAAAAATAACCCTTGCAGCCAAATAAAAATAAAATTGATATCTGGCAATAATCATCGCCGACGATAAATTAGAAATAGAATCTAAATTTTCTCCGACGAAAAAAACTTTTTCGTTTATCGCTGTAGTTGTGTTTGAAATGTATGTATCCCGTATGTTCTAATGTTACTAACGTCGACGTCAGACGATTTCGCTCGTGTTGTGTTTCTAGCTTAAATGTAAAATTATATCTTTCTATAACAAAAAGAACCCAATATTGCACGACTATCACATCAATGGTTCCCTCCTCCAAAGAGTTAAGGAAATCCAGGATTTAGGAATCACATTTGTCGAAGATATGAATTTCAACAAACACATCAATTTCTTTGTAGCGAAAGCTAACGATATGTTAGGATTCGTTAAACGCTGGACTCAGGAGATAGATGATGCAAGGACATTATTAATACTATACTTTGCATACATTAGATCCCAACTCGAATATGCTGAAATTGTCTGGTATCCACATTATGTGGTTCACATTAAAAAAATTGAGATCATCCAGAACGAATTTCTTCTAACACCTTGAAAAAAACAGGATGGGATAGCTACAATTACGAGTTTTTCTACCACAAAAATGTTGCTAGACTACCACCATATGCTATACGATATGTATTGGGAATAATATCGTTTCACTTGAAAATAGGCGCAAAATTTTGGGTGCCACACTGATTCAACTTTATTTTAAAAAATATTCAACTTAATGTTCCTAATAGTAACCCAACCCGATACACCAGTGTTTCTTGCACCTAGATCATCAGAGATATAATTATGGTGGGAAGAAACCAATCAATCAAATGGCAAAAATATTTAATGCAACTGCCAATCTGTTCGATTTTAATATTTCGAAAGAGAGCTACAGAATTAAATTGAAAAACCATTTCCTTTAACTTAAATTTAACGTTTAATTATATAAAAAAATTAAAAATTTGGATTAATTTCCTTAATCCTTCTGCTTGCCAGGATCACACTTAAATATTTAATCTTTTTGACTATTTGTATTCGTTCGCTGTTAGCTGTTAAAAAAAGGTGCATAAAAATTGAAGCTCCTTTTGTTGGTAAAGAATACGGTACTAGTTTTTTGCAGCCTTACAAACCCCCACACCTTACTGCATAAATTCGTAATGAGGTTCAAGGCTGCCTCTGGTCGTTCACCTACAGTAGAGTCATGTACACCTCTCACCTTGACTATCATTTCGTCGGCGTAGTTTACAGTGGTGAAACCAGAATGTTTGAAGCCAGAATTTGTTAAGCATGCTGACATGAGTTAAGAAAATTAGACTTAAGGAATTCAGGCTGAATGTAGTAGCCCAGCAACTTTTCCATCATTTTAAAAAAAAAAAAGATGTGAATCGGTTTGGCCTGTATGATTTGGCTTCGTTCGATTTCCTGGCTTTGGTATGAATACTACTTTAGCTTCTCTCCATATCTGAGAAATGAACGAAAGGCTGAAGTTTGCTGTAAACAGACGCTCGAGGAATTCGAGAATGACATTCAGACCTTTTTGCACGAAAATCGGAAATATATCGTCACCTCCTGAGGATTTGAACGGACCAAACGATTCAATTGCCCAAATCGTTCTGTTGAAGGAGAGCATTCTATAGTTTAGTTGGTCTGCCACATTACTATTCTCATGTTTCCACGGACCAATGTTTTGTTTGTCTTGTGGGTAGCTGGAGTTGAGCATGTGGCTTGTAATAGCAAGCTATTATGAGCCACATACTCTATATTCTCCTGAAGATCTACTTTGAAGAGATTCCGGTTGGTTTTTCTATGGTTCCTAAAGTGGAGAATACTCTTCAGTTGGTGTTCTATGTTAAAACATATGTATGCTTGATCCGATATAGAAGTTTTATCCGAGACAAAACCATTGATTATCTATTGTTTAAAGTTAAACGTGATCTGATCATCATGAAAAAAATGACTAGCTACCTCTACAAAAATAAGGTAGTCGTTACACTTCACATTTTTTTGTTCGTTTCTTTTGTTTCCGTATTCGTTTATATGTAATTGTTTTATTGTTTTAATGTTGTCTTATATGCAGCGTCCCAGCGAGAAATTTGGTTTGGTTATAATAAGATAAGATTCTTAGTAATGTTGTTGTTGCTTTGATTGCGTTTCTAAAGGTGAGTTTGCTACTTTTATTGTTTGGATTTATAACCTTTGTATTGATGTTACTTTTATCCCAAACAGTGTGATGAGCATGGAATCGCACACCATTATGAAGTTGTAGTGATTGTTCGTGCAATGCCAAATAACCAGTTTCCCTTATCAGAAGATATCTTCTCTTTCTATTCTTGAAAGTACTCGGTTGCTAGAATGAATTGGCAAATCTTGCTATGGGTAAGGAGGATTTCAATATGCACAGCGGCTAAATATCTGCAAATGAATTCTGTCAGTGGAAATACTTTCAAGTGCTTGTTGAAGAGGTTCGCTATTCTGGGTCTATCTTGGCTTGAAAAGTAGGTACGTCTGTTTTATGTTTTTATTGGTTGATCGCAGCAAACATCCAGTTTAGCCATAATTTGCGATGCTGGGTCAAGAATGAACAGCGGCATCGCAAAATGGGTCCATAAGCTCGACTTGATGTTTTGTTTATGGGTACCGAGTCGTTTTGGAATCTTCTCTGTTGATTTCTTTGTGCAGTAGGTAAGATGTGCTATGCGCTTGGGTGTATGTATTATCCAATGACTTGGTTTTTTCCTATCTGAGCTGCTCATAACTCAAGAGAGTGGCTGGAAAGCTTTCAGCAGCGATGTACACTTTGACGCATTAAGCGATATCGCTGAGGGTTGAAGGTGCGATTGTACTTTCAACCTTGCCTACAGTGTTCCCTAATGCATGGTGTGGTCGGTCGCTGCCAGAAGACTTATGCCATTTGAAAAAAGATGTAGCTACCTGTGGAAGGCCGTCGAATTGGACCCTCTTGCTTCGTTTGGTCCCTGTGACCTTCCGTTTGTCTACAACCTTAAGATAACTTAGCTCCTTATGTATGTCACCTTTGACCAGGATGGCACACATAAGGATCTGGTTAAAAGATTTGGGAAGGGCGCAAATAGTCTAAAAATAGTTGTCTAAAACAAACTGTTTCTTCCATAGCAACTATTTACTTAGGACACAAACCTAAAACCTAAAACCCTTTTTTGTTGTTGTTTGTCGTCTTTTATCATAATAAATTCGGTTATTGCTTATTTGTTTTAGTTTTGATCAGGCGATCCTTTATTTTGATCTAACCGTTACTAATTAAAATATATTAATAATTTCCCCTAAATGTTGTTTATATATTGTATATTAATTCTTTTTATTACCCTTATTTCCTTTCCAGGTATAATGCAACAAGACAACGCTGAGCAAGTGATTTTAGATCCTAAATTAATAGCCAAACATTATGTGAAAACGTGGTTTTTCCTTGATCTCATATCATCCATCCCACTTGATTATATTTTTCTTATTTTCAATCAGGTATGTCATTTCTTAATATTACAAAACAATGAAAAATTAAACAATTCTAAAAAATTAAAAAAAATTAACACAAATTTTTAATTGCTGTTTTGTTTTTCGTTTAATATAATTATTACTATTATTTAATTGTTTAGTTAATTGAAAAAAAAAAGTTATTCCAATTATTTAATAGTTTGTGTTAAACTATTAAACTAATAATTTTTAATAAATTAATTAATTGTTACATAAAAAAATAAATTAACTATGTACAATGAAATTTATTGTTTTGATGTTTATATTTGTTTATCTATTTTTTGTTTTACGTGTGATATATAATGCAAAACTGTTATATATTAATAATAACTTAACATTTATTTATAGTTTTTATGTGTTATTATAATTATTATTATTATTGTTTTGGTAACGATTTTTCATTTTTCCATTTTTATTTTTAATGTAATGAGAAAAAAATTACCAAATTTTATTTTTATTTTTCTTTTATTTTCAGTACTACACATCATCGGTAGGTTTTATGTTTTTAATTTTTTTGTTTTTCCTTTTTGTTAATGGGATATTATTTTTTTTCGATTGGTTTTGATTTTGTTTTTATTTTTTTTTTGATTCTTTTTAAACATTTTTTTACTTTCGTCTTCTTTTTTATTTTGTTGTTATGTTTACTTTTTTTACCAAAAAAAAAACTTTTTTTTCTATCTCTTTTACTCTAAGAGCATTTAAGTTATTGGAATGATTGCAAGATATACCGACACAGCAATAAATTTATTTGTTAGTAAATTTTCTTGTATTTTGTTTTGTTAAGTGTAAATGTTTGATGTTTTTTTTTCGTCAGAAAACAAAATTAATGTAATTTGAATTTTTTGTATTCCATGTAAAATACAATTTTCTTATTAATATTTTTTATTTTGACATTTGGTTTGTATTTTTGTAAGCACTCTCACACATATAGACTCCTATTTTGTTTTTGAATGACTCAGACAACTCACCTCTAGAATGAAAATCTTGGCGACCTTGTAGAATTTTGCGTTCTTCCATTGGAAGTTGATGCATCGAAAGAGACGAGAGGAGATATGTTTTTATTTAATCCAAGGTAACATTTTGGTTTGTTTTCGGCTTTTCTACCAACACCCACGCTTTAGTTAACAATAACCTCTCTGATCCCTCATTCTATTCATTTCAATAGATCAAGAAATATATTCATCGTTTTATGAAAAACTCATCTGTGCGTTGACAATTGACATTCAAAAATGAAAAATTGAAATATTTATTTGAATTTTAAATGTCTTTTAGGTTATGAAATTTATTGTTAAAGTTTACTAAACATAACAAAAAATTTGGTTAAATTATTCATAATTTTTTTTTAGAAAAAAAAAAGGATTTTTGTATCAAATTTAAGAAACAAAAAAGTTCGAATGTTATTTCATAAATAATTTTAAAATGAAGTTTATATAAGTTGGAAAAACATTTGCATATATTTCTTAAAATAGAATAATTGTATATGCATTTGGAAAATGGGATTAGGATGAAAAATGGAAAACGGATAAATAATCTTTAAACGAGTATCTTTAATTTACATACCAAAAAAAAATTTCTTCAATTATTTACCTTGGCTATCTTAAGTTTAGTAAGAAAAAAAATCCCAAATTTTTTCATTCCCAAAATGCCAAAAATATACGTTTATGTCTCCTTACTAGACGAGGAAATACAGCACTAAACCTAAGCAAATTGGCAGAGTAAGATGGATCGAGATGCGGTTTGGGGGTTTGGAGCCGCTGAACATGGATATGATGTATGCAATAACCTTCGGAGTACCTAGGGGCTAAGGTGGGTTATATACACCTCATCTCCTGGAACTTTCAATAAATACAGCTCGAAATTAATCGAAGCTCGTTACTCGGTCGTTTTCGGGGTTGCTGAACACGAATATGATGTCAGCGATAACCATCGGAGTACCTATTGCCCAAGGTGGGTATGTCTAACTCATCTTCTGGAACTTTCCATTAATTCAGCTCAAAATTGATCGAAACTCGTTACTCGGGGTTTTTTGGGGTCGCTGAACACAAATATGACGTCAGAAATGACCCTCGAAGTACCTAAGGCCCAAGGCGGGTAGTTCTCACTCATCTCCTGGAACTTTCGATAAATACAGCTCGAAATTGATCGAAGCTCGTTACTTGAGGGTTTTTGGAGTCGCGTGAACACGAATATGATGTCAGCGATGACCCTCGGAGTACCTAGGATCCAGGGTGGGTATGTCTAACTCATCATCTGGAAGTTTCCATTAATAAAATAAAATAATATAATAAGCTCCAATTTGGAGCTGGATTTATGGAAAGTTCCAGGAGATGAGGTGTATATAACTCGCCCTGGCCCCTAAATACTCCGAGGGTTATCGCAGACATCATATTCGTGTTCAGCGGCCCCAAAAAAACCCCAGTAACAAGCTTCGATCAATTTCTAGCTGAATTGATGTAAAGTTCCAGGAGATGAGTTAGATATATCCGCCCTGGGCCTTATGTACTCCGAGAGTCATTGCCGACATCATATTCGTGTTCAGCGACCCCAAAAACCCCCGAGTAACGAGCGTCGATCAATTTCAAGCTGAATTTATGGAAAGTTCAAAGAGATGAGGTGTATATAACCCGCCCTGGCCCCTAGGTACTCCTGAGGTTTTTTGCCAAAAAGTGGCTATGTTTACAAACTTTTCTGACGGCTTCTCGAATCGAATGCAAAAAACCGCATCTCGATCCATCTTACTCTGCCAATTTGCTTAGGTTTGGCCTATTTTTGTGCTTTATTTCCTCGCCTATACCTTATGGCTTATACTATCTTTAATAAAAATTTATAAAATACAAAAAAAAAATACGAATCAAACTAAGTTGTTTGGATATAAAGATATAATTTGAGTTATCTTCCTAAACATTTAGCCTTAAGAACAAAACAAAATATTAAGAAGAAAAAAAAATATCAATTTGTTGTAATATTCTATTATCTTTATCTTTAATTTTGGTTTTTTTTTGTAAATTTATTTTCTATTCAATATTCTTAGAATTAATTTAGTTTTTCTTCAACATTCATAATAAAACCATAAAAAACTAATTAAGGTTTTTTTTGTCATAAGTATTATATACAAGTTTTTGTTGGAATTAAGAGCACTAGCACATACTAATACAAATCCGCAAACAATAATACTAGTTGGGGTTAATAGTTGATTTAATTATTAATGACTATTGATAAACAAACAATTTCAGATATTTTTTGAATGATTATATTTTTTATAAAATAATTTTTCCTGTATCCTAATGATTACACATAAGATTACCTCCGTTATTTCTAATCACAAAAGGTGAAGAAAATAAAAATTAAATTAAATCTTTCACCCTAATAATTTATGATTCCTAACAACTTTTAATGAAAATAAGTTCAACGCTAAATAAAAAAAAAATCTGGAAAAGAGATCGTACTAGATATATGCTGAACTTTTTGGTATATATGTCGAAGTGAAAATTTATGTGATTTCGTATATCTTTATTTTTGTACTACGTTTTGGTGTTATACTAGATTACATTTTGATAATTAACTATTATTGCTGTTACAGACTTAAATTATGTTGTTCTTCGAACCAATAATTTGTTAGCGTTTTGTCATTAATCTTAGAGCTTTTTGTTTAAAAAATTGGCGTATAGTGTGATGTCATGGATTTAGCAACTGCAACTGCCACAAAAATAACGTTTTCTCTATTATTTTAAGCAAATTGTTTTTGACATAAATTTTGTCATATTTTTCAGTTGTTTGTTTTAGTTTTTAGTTTGAAAATTTTATTTGGTGTTGTTTATGATGAGGGTTGGCTTGAAAACGAAAGAACTGGATTCATTTTAAGATTGGACAAAATGGTGGGTGTCTTCCGAATAAATTTTTATTTGAGTCTTTAAGTTTTTTTCTAGTCCTGGCTTTCAATCTATTTGACACTTGGTATATAGACTTTGGTAAACTTAATTTTTGGTATATAAGATGGTGCTGTTTCCAATATTTCTGCGGGCCATCTTCCGGTTTGTCACTCCCGGTTAAAAAGTTATTTTATGAATTTTTTTAAAGTGTTTATCCCTAAGTAGGGTACATTACAGTTACAAATCGACTTTGTCGTGAAAGTACAACGAAGTGGTATAGCAGGTCGTGTACCTAGCGAGATTATTATTTTACCCCTGACTAGTTGCAGCCTATGGGATCGAGAGGAGAATACCTGCTGCTCCAGCACCAACAACTGTAATGTGCGCGTAACATGAGATAATAACGAATGTAAGAGGGAAATACAAGTGAACTCAACAGACTCTGACGACCCCCGTGTACGAATGAACCACGATCACCACGTCCAACCCCCATATTTCAACACTCATTCACACGCTCTCGCATCTCATCCATTCATGCACACACACACACTCACATACACACACACAGGCACACATCCATGCCCATACGCGCATCCAAACCGATAAGCTACTTAATATTAATTTCATAATTTATTTGAGTTGGTTAGCAACCTTAACAATTGTATAAACGATTTAAGAAGAAATGTATCCACACTTTGTTGCGTTTCAGATCTCGCAATTACACCCTAATAGACGGTATGCGATGGTATGAGATTAAAACCCATCAATTAGCTGACAAATATGCAATACCAATTCATCAATAATTTTTTAAACATACTTTCCTGTAAGAATTAATTTCGCGAATATCGCAATATGAGTTAAATTAAATTTATTCAAACTTCGTATGGATTCATCTACAGTTGGTTTTTTTTTTGTTTTTCTTTTCACCACCACGAAGCCTTACACGAAGCCTATTGTTTTAGACTTTAGCTTCGAGGTTAATAATAATTTTTATTATATTGGTGTGATCATCTTCGATAAAAAAAAACTACATATAATATTCTGTACATTTTTCCATAACCGTTGAATTTCTTTAGTTGAATTTCCTGTGGAATCAAAACGAGTATCTTTTGATGGTCCGGTGCCGGATTTAATGTAATCATCTTCGAATTGTTTAAGCTACATAAATGCTTTAATCCTTTCCCCTCCGTTAAAGAACCTGTACACGCTATAGCGTTCGATCACATTCGCATTCTTGTCACATGTCGCTTTTAAATATTCTAATTTAGAACAACAAATCGAAACTAACTATAAATTCTCAACAGTACAACTTAGAGCTAACTTTAATTTTGTTAAACTTGTTAATGGTGTTTTAACTACACACTCCCCAGTATGATGATTTTTAATTGCAAACTCTTTGCTCAAAGATTATCCACATTCCTATGTAAAATCGTTTAAAAAAAAATAATTCGAAATGGTTGATACCGAAGGTTCATTATTTGAAAAAAAAAAACAAATACATTAAAATATCATCTAAAATACTTGCTGGAAAATTCGGTATTAAATAATAATTATGGATTCATATCTTAGAGGTTTAATTTTAATCAGTTGTTTTTACTATGTTTTCACAAGATATGAATACCGTTCGACAAGAAATTTTTTTTGTTAAACTGTATAGTGTCATACCAGCTCTACATTCCGACATTCCACACTATTATTACATAAAATTTATATAAAAAAAAATAACGAACGAATTTGTTTTATTTACGGGATACAAGTTTACAGTTTTAGACATTGCATTTGAGTTTGTATAATTATTTTTAATTGGTTATCAATAAATGTTTGTTTTACCATACTTATGCAACATTCCCGTTTACATGGTTACAATAACTATCGGTCAAACACACGCTCATACACCCGCATACATATCCACAATCATTCATACATAAAAGGAATATAAAACAAAGGTAAAGTATCACTCACCCCAAGGTTAGTCCAGTTCTCACTCCATGTCTCTCGTATACTTATTCGGTCATCCTCCCCATGTTATCCTTTATATTGTAAGTCCACCACGTCTGATTTGGCCGTAATATCCCCAGCGAGCTGCTTCCACTCTTAACACTTGGTTTTTTTGGGAAAATTTCCTTGTTTTTTTGTATTGTGTTAGCAACTGGATCAACAAATTGACGAATTGGTTTTATTATTTTTATTTGGTTAATATGCGGTATTCTAGATTATAACATTATCAACAACGTTGTTCACAATTTTAATATCAAACATGAATTGTATCACTATTTCCTGAATATACAATTTAAAATTACAAAGCAAATACCTTGAACTCAATGGCGTTTAATAAGCGGTATTTGATTTTATGGTACTAGTTTTCCGTTATTTCCTAACAGTAACTATAACGTTTTACACAATTTTAGGATCAAACACGAATTTTATTACTTAAGTGCACAATAAATACTATATTCAATTTTAACAAACGATAATTAACACTTATTTAGAGGCTAACTTTAAGTAATAAAATGCACTATAAGTTAGCCAGCCAGGCATCACAAAACAAAAAACAAACCAATTTTGCTGTCAGACAGAAACAGCTGCAATCTACTCAGAAAATGAATAGAGAATGAGAGAGCCTCTAAACGCGGATAGACGCATTTATAGGCAAATAGTAGCAACCGTTTTTACATCTCAAATTAATAAACAAATTGGGCAATCTCGTTCGATAAATATGTGTACTAAGTGTCTTCGCTATTGTACTATAACTTGGGAAATAATCATAAACAGAAACATTGTTTATACAACAATTGTAGGAAATCTATATGGAAGTAGCGGGACTAGGAGTTTATGATACTGTACAATTGGTTTATGCTAACTCTATAGCAATTAACGATTACAAACTGAATACAGGAAATCACTTTGGAAAATATTACACAACTGTCTTAGGACAATCTCTGTTTTACGACAACCATTGTAGATAGCAACCACTGCCTGAATTCAAGAAAATATGGTTAAACGAAATACGTAAACAACCATTAAAGTCACCGCCAATGCAAATTTGATGCGCTTGAGAAAGTAGTGAATCTACAAATCAGGGAAGTACACAACGCTTCGTTGATTCCCAGACCACGTCGTAACAACTTTCATGAAACGTTGGCAAAAGGTTACAATTATTATGAGAAAGATTTTATTAGCTTTTAGAGTACATTGGACAAAGGACTGCGGAATCCAATCAACATTCGTGAAATTTGATGACACTTTGAAAAACATACAGATATGTATGGCAAGGAGTTGAACACTTTTTGAGCGATATTGAACAAAGTAGTTTGGGTCTTTAGTAGCTCTTCAAATTGTTCTCTAAAGCAAGGTTTTAATCTATCGATGGAAATTGTGATGTGTTCATCTTTACGGTCAATCACGAAAGTTTTGTTGTTGTTGTAGCAACGAGATGTGATGCTATTTTTCCGGTTATATTATAATACCCAGTTGTTCTAGGTGTTTATCAGTTTCCGGTACTGCTGGTAATGGGATTGTATGGTAGATAATGGTTTTGTGTATGATAAAGGCAAGGCCACCGCCTTTGTCCTTCCCTCAATTCTTATAATTCTATAATCACAGATACTATAGCTAATCTTAAATCTAACATTTAATTTGGTTTCTTGTAAAATCACGACTAGAATATTGTATTTATACATAAAGTTGATGATATCATCGATTTTTTTTAAGAGACCGTTACAATTTTACAATTTAGTTGCATTATTTTCACATCACTTGGGGTTTCCGGATGTGAGGTCATTTGCATTGTGTTCTGTTGCGAGCTCGTATTTGTACGTTGACTTGATGCATGGCAACATGGCACTATGTCGTTTTTGGTCCGTTGCTTATGTGTTACAAGGCCTGAGCAGTTCTTGAGATGACACCATTCTTTACAGTTATAACACTAGACGGATGTAGTGTTTGCCTTTAAAATGTTTTTGCATATTGCACAATGCCATATTTTAGTTGGTTCAGGATTTCTCTCAATACCAGCCATAACGAGGAGGATTTGAAACAGTGAAGTCAGTGACAACTGCTTCTTTATACAAAAAAAAATCGGAGTAGCACTTTTCGTCGAAATTTTTGTGATAGTCCTTGGTCGGAACTGGGTTCCGTGTACTTCTGGTGCGTAGACCCGTCTATCTTGAGAAGCACGAAAGTTTTGTCGCCGCGACTGATGACTGGGTAAGGACTTTCGGATGAAGATTGTAGAGATTTTCATACTAGATCAGCACGCCGAACGAGGACATGCGAGCAAGATTCGACAGTTTTAAAAACGAAAACTTTGGGAGAATAGTGTTTTGAAGCGGAGAATGGTGGTTGAAATGTTGTTTCAATTAAACCAATCAAAGTCAGATTTAGGAACGGAAGTGTAGTTCTCGTAAAAGAACTAACCAGAGAGACGAATGTTAATACCGTAGAGTAACTTAGCTGATGAAGATTGGAAGTCTTCTAGGAAAGTGGTTCTAGGTTTACAGGAGTATTGATGGTAATATCTGGGTCCAGTTTGTCCTGTCATAAGCCATTATTGAAAATTGAAGATGGTGGTGCCAACGTTAAATGACGCCGTTAATTTCTGGATTGTAGCTTGTAGTTCGCCTACGTTTGAAACCGATAAGTTTAAACAACTAACTAAAGAGATTAGATTCGGATTGAGAGCTCTGATCAGTAACGATTACTAAAGGTACTTCGTAACGAGCGATGCGATGGGAGTAGAGAGCTGTAGCTACTGTTTTAGCTTAATATCCGAGACTGAAGTGGCTTCAGGTTATTCCAGAGGTAAGAAGTGGACCGACGATATCCATATGAATATTAGAAAATCTCTCAGAATGAAAGGATAATTACCCAAAGGTAATTGAGTATGGCGAAATACTTGTGCCTCTTTTGCAAGCAAGGCAGTTCGTTGCTATTTGTCATATAAACTTTTTAACGTATGGCCATATGACTCTCCGCAAGGAGTTTGATAGAACTGCAGACTCCTGGGTTGGATAAATTATTAAAAATCAAAGACAGCTTGGCGAAATCGCTTTGGAATAAATAGGCGAATATTGCCTGTCGAAGTATTGCATAAAAGAGTTTTAGAAAATTGCCCTAGTGATACTGGCATTGTTCGAAATTTTAGCATGGGACTAGTGTCCACTAATTTCTTCCGTTCGAGATAATTGAACTGAGCATCAGCAATTTGTCTTAAAGGATATTCTTTGGAATTGATATTTGCTCAACATGAGAAAGTTGGCAACTACATTATCTGTTCGAGAGATGTGGTGAATATCAATCGTGAGTCGACATGATGAAATCTAAATGACATAACTGGCGAGGACTTGGGTTGGCAGAAATCTGCGACAAAGCGAAGATGAGTGAATTATGATTGGGGAGGAAGAGAAAACTGAAAAGGTTTGATAGAAAAATAAGCTGCGAGGAGTTCGCACATAAAAGAAACTAAGTGGCGTCCAACAATCGTTATTTTTTTATTGAAAAACTGGGGTCAAATGTCTTTTCTGATGTATCAACCATCATGGTAAGTTGGGCAGAGTGTGGAGAAAAGGCAAGGGTTGTTGTTTCAATGAGTGCTGAATCAGAACGAATCGAACGAGTTAGAAGAGTCCAAACGAAAGAGAGATTACTGTTTTAGCAATATCGCGTTCATCCATAGAAATATGATAATACGCACGGACCAGGTCTATTGCATCCATATAGATATAGGGGAAAAATTGTGAACTTTGGAATCGGATATTTATCAGTAGTAGTAACATTGTTAAGATAGCAATAGTCTCTACTCGTCATTTTTTTTTTTTTGACGAGGTGGAGAAGAGACGACCAAGGCCTGTTTGACGGATGGCAAATACCTTTCGACAACATAATTTCGAATTCTGCCTTGACAATTGTCAACTTGTCATGAGCTAATCGTCGGTTCTTACCAGCGATTGGAGGGACGTGCGTCTAAAAAACGTGAGTGACGTTGTGTTGGACCGACTTAGTCAGGTCATGGGGAGTAGTGATGCCCTTAAAATTCTTAAGGATATCTGGGATTTTGATATCGAGCGTATCGTTATTGATGGTTGTAATGAAGAACGTTTGTGAAGTGGAGATTTTAGCGAAAGTGAACAAGAATAGGAGAGTGGATCGACGAGGCGTCGATTTTAACGTCCACTAGGAGATCATACTTGCTCAGGAAATCAATTCCTAGAGAAGGAATGGTAACATCGCCGATAACAAAGGTCTGATAAAACACACGTCTGCGATTAATGTTTAAAGCGAGAGTCTGTGTACCATATGTGCTAACAGGAGTACTCTTAGCAGCGTAAGGAGTGCAAGCTGATTTCCGGGCGAGTTTTTTTTTCTGTTGTTGCGGGGAAAACTGACACTTCAGCGCCTGTGTCAACCACGAATGGTTGACGGGAATTGATAACAAATCTCAAGAGACGGAGTTTGTTGAAGCTATCATCACACGCCGCCTCGTGTGTTTAGCTTAGGAATTTTTTTAGAGTTTGGGCGTTTGGGCGATAGAATTTAAACTCGGGCCCGTGAGCGTACGTTTTTTTCGAAGTAGTGATGCTAATAGCCCATACCATCGAACATTTTGGCGCACGGCCTGGACTGAGATCGGGTGGAAGATCTGTTAGGGCGATTGGAGCGTTTACGCCAAAAACTGTTGTAGTCGTTTCGATCCCTGGTTCTACTCTGACTATGACGGATAGGTAGAGAAAAAAATTGATGCTGAAAGGCATTCTGCAGCTGTGCTTATGTGGCCTGCAATTTGTGATATCGCAAAGCCCAGGCCTTCTGCATGCTGAAAGAGGAACAAAAAAAAGCGGCGGGACTATCTACAGCTCTTAGTTGGGGCCGATCATTGTGGCCAAAATTTTGTCAGCTATCTCGGAAATCTCAAATACGCACAGAAGATGGGCATTTTTGATCCTATAAAATGTTTAACATATTTTTAGAGACAAGACCTTGGGATTCAGATTATTCCATCAAGTACTTAACTGTACATGTTCCTGGGAAAAAATTGACCCTGAAGCATGAGAAAACAAAATTCTGGTTAATTAGCCCAAATTAAACGGATTTTAGGGGTAATGGCGTGAATTTGGCGCGTGGATGTAGGAGGAGTGGTGTCAACTGAACTGCAGGTTGAGGGTATAGAAGATGGAGCAGATGTTGAATGGAGTAGAATTCTGGCAAATGCTACTCCATTCAATGCTACTGCATGCAGCTTCCAACCGGGCGTTCAACATCACTTCAAGCTGCTCGTGAGTTACCGTTAAGGGATTAGCAGCTTGATTCTGCTCCAGCTAAATTTTTTGAAGAAAGGGTGGTTCGCTTGCAGACACCACTGATAATTTGCATCCGCGTCTGAAGAGCAGAAGGAGAACAACAGCAAGGTAGGAAAGTGTTGCGGCGCACAACACTTCCATGACGTGTTGGTTCACAACCGTGAACGCATAGATCACGACCAACTTAATTCTCAAAAAAATTAAAACTTCTTTATACAATTGAATTGTTTATGATCAATATGTTTTGAACTCCTGTTTTGAAAAAAGAAAAATTACCTGTTCTGATTCTTATCAGGGTCACCAGTTTTAGTAGCTGGTGTGCTGTCCAGGCGATGCTTCTTGATAAAGTTGCCCTGGCGGGCGATGAAGCTTGATGAAAATGATGGCATATCCTTATGGTCAATTTTTGACCCAACCAAACTCAATGGGATTTAATGTATTTGTGCAGTGGTTATCTCTAACTTTCCCATTTTGACGGATGAAACTTTACTATTTAACTTTGACTTCAATTCAATTGTCATACGAGGCTATTCAACTGCTTTCAATAAAACAAATATCATATCTTGTTTTAATTTAATAATATGTTCCAATATGGCGTGAGCGTGGGGTAACTTTCCAGTTATATAGTTTTTATTCTGGCAACAAAATCCTTATACGTACTTAATCCAAATATATTTGACTTAAAAAAGAATCTTAATGCAATTAAAAAATATTGGTCCATTGTTACGGAAAAATTTAATTATAATAACAATGAATTTCTTTTTCAGGCAATTTTTCTTTTTTCCACCAGTAGTTGAACTATTTTGTATTGATTTGTATTGATTTGTTTTGTCATACTGGAGTTATTTCCTGATTTATTTTAAAAGAGTTTACGCAAATTAATATTTACCAAATTCTTGGAACTTCTAAGACTGCTTCTTTTGCAATAGTCACAACTGTGATTATTACTTGTGTTTGTTTGTTCCCTATGTATAGTTGGTCTTTGTCACGTTTGCATAGTTGTATTAATTTAAAATTTCACGGTTTGGATGCTCATGGTTTTGATATAAATGTAAAGAAGGTATTTAAATTAACAGCCTGCTATGTCGTTTCAACGCCAAATTTTTACTTAGATCCTGACTTAGATTGACTTTTGTCTTAGAAACAATTCAATTATGAGAATATAAGATGGCTGCGCCAAAATATTAGTCCTAAATTGAAGAATATGTAACTTTTTATTTAGAAACTCATTACATTCATTGTCAATTTGTGTTATTGTGGCGATTTAGCATGCAGGTTGGTTGAATGAAATGGGGAAAATCAACCGGGTTTTTGGCCTGAATGACATTGATATTATCATAACGTTATTTCATACTTCAATATCTTTTTGTTCGATAAAAAAACTTTTTTATCATATTTTTTAAATCGACAAGCACTTGTATGATTTAAACCTTAAATACTGCATCAGCATTGTCTCTTTAATTATTTTTAATTTTGCTGAGCTTCAGATCGCTCACTGCTCTCTTCTTGATTATTTTTTTTGACTAAGCCATTTTTATTTTCCGTAAACCAAAAAATAACATTCACATTTAGATTTAACAAAACAATAACAACATAAATGTACTAAACTGACCTATTTACCGTCTATCCAGTAAATCAATCTAAAATTTTGCAATCCAAGAAATGATCTGGGGATTTTTCATATTTTAATTCAGACATTCGCTGTCTTCTAATATGTTTTTTTTTCCAATTATCTTATTTTCCAAAGAGAAATAACCAAAATTAAATAGTACATGGTTAGGGCAAAACCACCCAAAAATATTGACATCAATAATCATTAATAGTAATCATTAACAGTAAATACATTATTTTGTTTTTATAAGAAGTAAAATTTATGAAAGTATATTTAATGCATGATATAAATTTACAATAATTTTTTTAACATTTCCACAAAATTTATAACAAATAAAAAATCTGCAATTAACTAGGCTAGAATAAAATTGGCAACTGAAATAACTAAAACTTCTATATAAATAATCGCATGATATATTATGTGTGAATATTAAGATTATAAATAGACAAATAAATTTTTTAAACGAAAGACTCATGAATCAGAGATTCAAACCGTTTTTAGGTTATGACTCTGCGTTTGTCTATTGGTAATCATAATTTTGTTTAATAAATAATAAATTTATAGTAAAATCGCTTAAACAAACAATATTAATACTACTAACAAAATAAATTTAATTTTAAAATCGTTTTTTTTTTTTTCAAATTCTATATGTTGTTATGTTTTCTTTTTACTTCTAATAATTGCATTTTTGAAAAAATTGAGTCACAATTTTATTTAATTTTTTTAAATTATAAATAAATTTTTCTCTTTTTTCTAATTAATTTTTATTTAAATTTTTTTTTATTTCTTTTTTTTTTAATTTAAATATTATAAAAAATAATATGATTTCTCTTTTTTTCGAATATCTAGGACTTTTCCGAATCATTTCAAATTCTTCATGCAGGTCGTGCCTTACGTATACTCAGACTTGCGAAATTACTTTCTTTAGTACGCTTACTACGCCTTTCTAGATTAGTACGATATGTTTCACAATGGGAGGAGGTTTATGTAAGTACTAAAAGTTTTATTTTAATTTAAATATTTTTAATGATTTTATATTATTATATTAATTACAAATATAAAACGATCCCATTAAAGTTTAAAATTTTTTTATTTATTTATCATTATTTTTATTTTATATATTTTTTTATTTATATAATAGATTTAAGAAATAAACATCAATATATAATTAATTTACTTTTGATTTTGTAATTAAGTTTAATCTAAGTTTTATTTTTATTTTATTTACTTAACCAAGTTAATTTATTTCCAAATTTAATTCAGAGGAGTTGATAATATTAATGCTATAATGAAGGAGTTGGAAATTTAAACAAGATTTGAACTTAATTTCATTAAAGTTTACCTGTTTTAGCTTACCATTGGCTAGAATTGTTTATTGCTGTTTTTTTTACCTTAATAAATGAATTCACCTCAGTTTTGTCAGTGACAAACTTTTCAGGGATTATCTGCTCTGTTTGTCCTAGAATGTCTTGATTATTTATCTTGGTGGATCGGCTGCCATGTGTTGTGGTTTTCCTAGAGAACATTATTCAATTTTCACTGTTTTTTCATTTTGCTTTATTTTTCATTTTACGTCACTCTTATTATCACGTTAAACCTCAATATTTTTGTTAAAAATTTTAACGTTCCAAACATCAATTAACTCAATAATATTTATAATGGGATTGACATAAACCAAATAATCCAGAAACTGTAAAAAATTACATGGGTTATATAAACAAAGTTTCAAATTGCATACTAAAAAGCAATTGCTGGTTAAAACGTTCACAACATCTGCTTATGGCATTGATAAGGGCGAATAAAAATAAAAATTTTTCTTTGCTTTGATAGACACATTAGATGAAAGTAAGTCAAATATGAAAAAAATGTAAGGAACTTGACATGAGAATTGTATAAAGAAACAAAATTTATTAAAATATCCTTATTGTTGATGTTTTAATACTTTACGGTTGTATGGAAGTAGGTCGATTAGGTTTTTATCACAATAAAAACTGATTTTTTTTTTGGTTGGAATAGGGTGTGAATTTGCAATAAAAAATAAGCTTTTGTATCAAGATACAGATTCATAACACAATTTTTGTTGAATATTTGAATAGTTGGTTGAATAAACAATGCGCTAAAGAGTTTTAATTAAAAAACCGCTAAAACTTTTATGATGAACAAAAAAAATGAAAATATTTATTTAGGACAAGCGAAATGCAAATTTTACTGACTAAAATAAAAAAAATGTCATTTTTCTTGCCGGCTATTGTCATACCTTAACCAAAGTAAATGTTCACAATTAATAATTTTTGTTGGTAAACAAAATGTGTAGCACAAGGTTTAGTATCGACAATTGAATTTTATAATTTTTTTTTATATATTACAAGAACTAAGGCTACGTAAAATACATATATGGGTCATTCTTTTACAACCAAACACCTTTCTGACCAACATATTTTTGATTTGGCTCAAATTGTTTTACGGGTTTTATACCGAAAATAAAGATATCCATGTTCGAGTTTTTTTTCTGAAATTGGAGCGTATCTAAAATTTGAGAATGTCGTGATATGTGGCTTGTAAAAGAATTCATTACTTCGGTTCTATTAAAAATAGAAACGTCTGTTTTGTTATATTTTTTTTTTTTTTTTTTTTTTTTTTTTTTTATTGAAGCACTACGACTTTCGCCATAACGTGCTGAAGGATATAATACATAGCTATTTTGATACATTTTGGTGGTTTAAAAAAATTAAACATAAATAAAAAATAAATTATATAGTAATTTTATTTATAAATATATATTTCAGGATACCATGAATAAGCCGCAGATCCTTAAAATTGATGATGCCCCGAATATCATATGGTGGTTCGATTCCTCTTGCCCGCAAAGCTGATTCAAGTTCCAAGTGATCAAATCTTGGGCAATCCCACAACAAATGGTCTACTGTTTCAATACTGCCTTGGCAATCGCATGTATTTGTATCCGATACGTGAATTCTATGTAAGTGGTTCTTTGTTCTCGTATGACTCGTCAAAATACGATTTAGCAGTTTATATTCGCTTCTAGTGAAGGTTGATCTGTGATCTGCCACAAAGTGCATCCTTCCAACATTTGGATGTATTGCATAGTAATTTCTTCCCTTTGATCCAGAATCCCATTTAGACTGCCAGGATGTTTTTAGTTCTTTCTTTAGCTTGCGTGTAATAGTTTCTAAATTACTCCTGATGTATATTTCATTTTCAATTATGGCTGATCCAGCCAATTCATCAGCTGCTTCGTTACCATCAATTCCAACATGTGACGGGACCCACAATATAGAGATTGAGTAATTACGCTGCTTCAATACCATCATTTTATGTTTAAAATCTCTTATTAACTGTGAGTATTGAGACGGATGCTTGATGTTATTCAAACTAGTCAAAACAGAGAAACTATCACTAATTATACAAAATTTTTCTGGTTGATGATGCGTTTCAATATGTTGAACAGCTTGGGTTATCGCTGTGAGTTCTGCATCAAATACTGAGCCGATATTTATTACCCAATTTCCTTGGAAACAGTCTGGATGTATAACTGCAGCCGTAAGCCGATTATTTTTAAACGATCCGTCTGTGTATATAAATGATGTAGATGCCGGATATTTGGCAGTTATGACTTTAAAAATATTTCTATGTGCTGCCGTTGAAAAATTATGCTTATGGCATATCAACTCTTTCTTGTATGAGAGGTCAATATTTATTGTGAATAGCATTGCAGATTGGGAGTAGGAATACCATGGGATATTAGGTTTTAGGTAGGAAAGTTTAATTTTTTCGAATATTATGGATATTTGGAGCTGTGGTTTAATAATCCCCAACTGTATGAAAATTGTAAAAATTAGCTTTTTATTCTGCAGAAAGCATTTTGCAAAAAATTTCTGTTGCAAAAAAGTTAGTTTTTCTATAATAGGTGGTGTATTTCCAAGTACCTCGAGTGTGTTGGTAGGTGTGGATTTCATGCACCCCAAACATATTCTTAATGCTGCCCATTGAATTCTTTCAACTTTTATTACTATTGTGTTGGGTGATTGCAAAACTGCTATTGGGAAATATTCTATAATTGATCTTATTAAGCATTTAAACATCACCAATAAGCTAACCATGTCGCTACCCCATTTGGTTGAGCTGATCATTTTTAATAAGTTGAGTGAGGTTTTCATCTTCTTACATATATATTCAATGTGGGCATTCCAATTCAGCTTTCTGGTAATAACTACCCCTAGATATTTTACTTTTTCGACCACTGGCAATACTTTGTTATTTAATAATATTTTTAGTTGGGGTAATCTGTGGCTGCGAGTAATTGGTAATATACAAGATTTTGTTGTTGAAAGCGTGAGTCCATTTTCGAGACAATAAATGGCAATTGTGGATATTGCATGTTGAAATAATTTTGCAGCTTCTTGTATAGTCTTGGCCATTGTATATACTGTTAAATCATCTGCATACAAAATTAGATTAGTAGTAAATCCATCAATGTTTTTACCAATATCTGCTATATAAATATTGAATAAAACAGGACTTAGCGATGAGCCTTGTGGGATTCCAATATTTGATAGCCTTGAAAAAGAACTATGACTCGTCTCAAATATAAGTTGTCTAGAACACATAAGTTTGTATAAAATATTTATACACTTTTGAGGTAGTTGAATTATCTCAAGCTTTTTGCAAAGAATATCAATACAGACCGTGTCAAATGCTGAATCTATGTCCAAAAATCCCACCACCATTACTTCTTTCTGATGCATCGAGAGATATCCCGCTGATACCAATTGATTAAGGCAATCCTGAGCACCTTTACCTCTTCTGAATCCATAAATATGCTCTGGAAATATATTTTGTTTTTCCAAAAAGCACTCAATTCTAAATTTAAGCATTTTTTCAAAAAGTTTTCGGAAACATACCATGAGACAAATTGGTCTGTATGAGTTTGGAGAAATTGGGTTAACATTTGCTTTTTTTACTGGTTTTACAACACAGTATGCCCACATATTTGGACAATTTCCTTCTTCAAAAATTTGATTGTACATATTTAAGAGAAATGTTTTACCAATATGTGGTATATGTTTTATTAACTTGTATTTTACTTTGTCAATTCCCCCTGCTGTATTTCCAGTATTTTTAAGAGCCAGGTTCAACTCTTCCATTGAAAAGTTATCACATAACGAAGGGTTCTTATCAATTTCCGCCTTGTATTCCTCTGAGTTATATTTAGTTTTTGGTACATATTCTGATAAGCATCCACTTGGAGCAAGTTTATTCGCGATTTCTTCCATAGTATTTATGTGGATAGGCTGTTGTACTCCTGATTCTGATCCTCTAAAGTGCTTAGCCATCTTCCAAGTTTTCCCCAAAGATCTATCATTTCGTAATGATTCGCAAAATATATTCCAACTCGATTTTTTAATTTTATTAAAATACTTTTTGGCTTCTGCACAAATTCTTTTATATTCTATGAAGTCTGTTAAATATCCTGTTTGACGATATTTTTTATAAAAAATAACTCTTTTGTTTTTATATTCGGTACAAATTTTATCCCACCAATAAACTCGATTATTTGATTTAGTTTTTACTTGTGATTTTTTAGCGGATTGATCAATAATTTCCATAAAATAATCATATTTTTCTTGAAGGCTCACAGGTGCATTTTCGTTCTTAAATAATTCTTCAAATGTTTGGGAAAATTTTTCCCAAATTAGCTTTGAGTATAAGCAATCATTGTTATTTCGCACATTTTTCAGTGGAAATGTTATAAGTATTGCAACGTGGTCACTTGTTCCAGTGTTATCCAGAGTTCTCCAGCTACCACAAAGACCAATATCACTACTACATAAAGTTAAGTCCACGGCACTTCCACCGCTAAGTGCGGCTGCTATTCTTGTTACTGAGCCATCATTTAAGAAAATTAAATTGTGATTTTCCATTGCATCCAATAAGTTGGTGCCTCTAGAATTACTACTCAAGCATCCCCATGCCGGATCGTGAGCATTAAAATCCCCCGCTATGATGCAGGGTTTAGGAACTTGAATGAATAGATCTTCAAAATCCTGAACTGATATATGCTGGTTTGGTGGCAGGTATACTGATAAAATAGAAACTTCTCTTTGGTTTAGAAATATTGTTACTCCAGTATTTTCAATTTTTGGTGTGTTAAAACTTATTTGTTTGATAAAATATTTCTTCCGTATTCCTATTAAGACTCCACCTCCTCTGCTAGATGATCTATTCCATCTTGTTATTAGAAACCCTGGTAACTTAAATTCATGGTCATCCCTTAACCAAGTTTCACTTATAATGTAGCAGTCTATGGCTGTTTTCTAAACGACGACTTATTTGAAACTTATTTATGTAGACTTACTTATTCACCGCCATTTTAAATAAGTATTTAAAAGCTATTCTAAATGATTTAGCTTTCTTATTTTGACAGCAACAAAAAGCAAATTCGAAAATAAATTTAATTAGAACGATTTATTTAATTTGATCAATTAAAGAGTTTACAAAACTTCTTTTTTTCATTTTAAATTACTACATGATTTTATTAGGGATCGAAAAAGAAATTTTATTGCTTAAAACCATTTTGTAAACAAACATAAAAATATTTGACACTGTCAAATCGAATTAGATTTTTCTATGAAAAAAAAATTTCAAATAAGTCACCTATTTAGGTTACTTATTCAAATAAGTAAGTCTCCACAAATAAGTTTCAAATAAGTTTTGGTTTAGAAAACAGCCTATATCCTCAATTTTATACAAACTAATTAATTCTAGTTTTTTGTCTTTTAAACTGCGGGCGTTCCACTGTAAGATGTTAAATTTTATTTTAGCATCACTCTCCATGATTTGCATTAAAGTAGCGGGCGAATGAATTACTACAGCGGGTCCAGAATTTGTCTAAAATTGGAATCAATATCTTATCTAATAAATCAATTAAAATCTTGGGTACTTCACATTCATTCAAAAAATTTAATATGGTTTCACGCACAATGGAAGTTTCAATAGTTTTTTTAAATCCTGGAGGATTTCCTTTTTGTCCTTCCACAACTTTTGGTTTTAGTATTGGGATATGTTTTGCTGTATCTATTTTCCTTTCCCATCTTATTGGGTTTGCTTGGAAATGTGTTCCTCTTAAATGCCGGTTCTAAGTCAGGAAAATCTTCTACAGACAGTCTACGTTTAACTTGTTTATTTGTTTTTGTATGCGCTTTGGAAGTTGAGGGTTGGTTTTGATTTTCACATTCTCCTGGCATTTTATCACCTAACTCCGATAATATCTTGGCATATGTCAAATGCCGAGAGTACATTTGACGAGCCTGTAACCTTTCATTTCTTGCTATTCTTGATGGACATGATAAATTACCTGTAACGTGTTCATCACCACAGTCTTTACACACCGGATTATTATTATTGCATTCATCAGAAGTGTGTTGCCCGCCACATTTGGCACATACAACTAAATTGTAACAGTATTTCTCTGTGTGGTTGTACTTTAAGCATTTTTTACAGTGTAAGACATTTGATAATCGTGGGTAAACTGGAATAAGTAAATTGTAAATATTTACATAATTGGGCAAAACTTGACCTTCAAATGTGACCCTAACTGAATTTGTGGGATATAACGTCTCGTTTTCCCTCTTTTTCATATTTCGATGAACGTCTATGATCTTGACATTATTTTGATTTAAAAGCCTCGAATCTTTAAAAGCTCCAAATCCATTTGACAGAATTTCATTAACATCAGATCCGATATTTAAGGTAATTATTCCTTCAATTTCAACATGTAAGGCTGGAATATATACCCTATGCTCTTTCAAATCAATGTCATTTATTATATTATTTGCATCATCTACATTTTTAAACTCAACTCTAATTTTATGAGTGTTAACGGGTTTTATATAGCTGATATTTTTATTAGTATATTTTTCAATTAAATGTTTTGTTATTTTTAAAGAGTTAAAATTTTGTTTGTCCATTGCTTGTGCAATATATACAATATACGGTCCTTTATGATCAGCGGGATATTTTCGAATTCTAATATTTGGTTTTATTATATTATTGGTTACTATACCTTGATTTAGAGTGGGTTGGTAATGTTGGCTATTCTCGATTATTATTTTATCTGGATCTGGATCTTCGTCTTCCATTGTGGGATTATTAAACAATTAAAAGGAATGGAAGGAAAAAAGGAAAATGCACTAACTTATTCTTTTTTTTAATTTTTAAATGCAGAAATGAAACAAAAATACGATTACTCACAATCTTCGATAAAATTATATTTTCAAATATTAAAGAATGTAAATAAAACCGACCTCTCTCTACAGCAGTTAAAAATAAACTGAGTTTTGTTATATTTGAAAGTTTAAAAAAAAATACAATAAAAATTATTAACAAATTCCTATTGTTATAAACATATAATGCATGTTAAAATCGATTTTTAGTCATTGTAAATCCCCCCCCCCCCCCCTCCCCCTTGCAAATAACAAATGTGTTTCTAGTATAACCATCGTATTCTATGTTTAATTTTCTGTAAAAAAACGTACATATTGCCCAGTTTTGGGCAGCGATGTATATCAAACAAAACATTTTGTTAAAGTACATGTATTTTTTAAATATGTTTAGATATGTATTACAAAACTAACACGAAACATCAATACGTTGCCGGAAAATTATAACAGATCATAAATTAACATCATTTAGTGAAAAGAATATAAAATCAGCAAATACTCAAAAACCTCTCCATTTAACGTTTCGAGAAAATATTTCAAAATCACAAATTCATATTTCTTTCAGAATTCCAAAAATATTGTAGAAACTAAATAAAATCAAAAATTCAAACTTTTTTTAAACAAAATTCTAAAAATACTACAAAAATTATTACAAAATCAATTTTAAAACTTTTTTCAAAAATTCTATAAATATTGCAAAAATTATAACAACACAAAAATTGTAACTTTTTCCAAAATTATAATAAAATTTTAAATTTTTCAAAATTCTAAAAATATTCCAAAAATTCTTACAAAATCAAAAATTGAAACTTTTGTCTTTTCAAAATTCTGAAAATATATATAAAATTCAAAAATTTTATTTCCTTTTCAAAATTCCAAAAATATTCCAAAAATTAGAATAAAATCAAAAATTTAAACTTTTTCTAAATATCAATAATTTTCCAAAAATTCTTACAAATTCAAACAATTTCCCAAATTCTAAAAATATTGCAAAAATTATAACAATATCAAAAATTGAAAGTTTTTCCAAAATCATAAAAATTATAATAAAATCAAAAATTTTTAAATTTTTCCGAAATTCTAAAAATATTGCAAAAATTCTTACAAAATTGAAAATTGAAACTTTTTTCAAAAATTCTAGAAATATATATAAAATTAAGAAATTTTTTTTTTTTCAAAATTCTAAAAATAAAATATTCCAAAAATTAGAATAAAATCAAATATTTAATATATTTTTAATATTTTTTTTTACAATATTTTTTTGACAAACTTATAATGCAATAAAATTCTCAATAATAATAATTTCATGTTCATTATACATTTCATTTCATACAAATAACTAATTTTATTTTTTTCTAAAAAAAATAAATGAAAATCATTCTTTTGACACAATTGACAACATTTTATGACAAAATTATAATGCCATAATTCTTAATAATAATAAAATTTCATGCCAAACAACTAATTAATTTTATTTTTTTCCAAAAAATTGGGTAAAAAAATAAATAAAAATCTATCTTTTGACGCACTTGACAACATTTTTTTGACAAACTTTTAATGTAATAATCTAGTTTTTGATCTCATATACCAATTCCGACCATCAAGATTTCTCCAAATTTAATGTTCCTACTCGTAATCACTTAAAATGAACGTTTTTTAAGCAAAAAATATGCATATTTCCTTGCTTTGACACACTTGACGATTTTTTGACACACTTTCGGTACAGTTATCGAACACATCGTCCTTTCAACTTTTACCATTGAGTGTATTAATTTTTAGAAACAAAAATTTTTAAAATCCCTTCAGCCGTTATTTAGATTTCGTCGGTTGTGACGGCCGGCCGGCCGGCAGACAGACATACATTTTTTGTTTTGCTTTTTTAGAATTAGTAGGTCCTAAAACGTGGAGAAATGCCAAAAAAAGTGGGGGTAAGAATTTAAGTTTTGGCTCATGAATGTAATACGTAGGTCTTTCAGACCGAAGTAAAAGATGTACCATGTGTTCGAGGATTTTTTGGTTTTTTTTTTAGGAAAAAATGCGGATTTTAATTTCGATCATTTCATGATATTTGGCTTGAGGACTTATTTTCAAAAATTCATAACTTCGGTTCTGGTAAAGATAAACACTTTTTTCTGTTGTTTTTTATATGTAAAAGATGGAATTTGTAATGAAGCGCTGCTTCGTTGATTAACAACGAAATGGCATAGCAGGCCGCGTACCTAGCGAGATTTTTAATACACCAGACTAGCTGCAATCTGTGAGGACGAGAAAGAAATCCTGTGGTCCAACACAAATAAACATTAGTACGCGTACGTCGATTTTCAAGCGGATCAAGAAAAAAAGAAAAAAACTTAATGAAATGGGTAAACTCAGGCGACCCCCGTATATTAAAGAACCGCGATCACCACGTCCGCCACCATGTTTCAACACACGCACACACTCTCGAATTTCATCCACTCACTCACACACACTCACACACCCATACTCACATACACACATCCAAATATAATTAAGTCACATTCTATCAGTTTTCACATAAGTTAAACCTAAACCCCGTAAATAAATCCCAAAAAATAGCAAATAAAGATAATTTGTTTTTTATTATAATTTCCATTTAACTTTACACAAAAAGAAACAGAACTACGTTTTGTTAATTCAAATCCATGATCGTGGAAGATTTTATTTTCTATTTCGAATTCAATGTTAGACATTAATCTGTTATCCAAGTATTATTTGGCAATATTAGTTAGGGATAAATGATTTCTGTCATAAAAAAAAAATCCAATTACTAGTAATGTATTCAATTTTATAGGAGAAAAATCTATGCTCGCGACAAATGTATGCAAATGTGTCGTATGTATCTATGGCTTAATTAATTTTCATTCACACCTACATACGCACCCCAGGTATACACACACACCCGCATTCATACACACCCATAAATATAAAAAAAAAATTATGACTCACCCCATGATTTATATCAAATCCCCACGCTTCCTATCCTCCTGCTCGGATCAGCCAAACATCTCCACCAGATCCATCTCCCTTGATTGATCGATCAATTATCTAACTTACACGGCAGCAGTTACTTCCAGCAAACGATTAGAGGTTGGTATACGTATACATATAATATTAAAGAATCATAACAGTTGAAATAAATGAGGATATATATCCTTATAATGTTTAATTCTAGTAATAGATCATGTATGTTGAAATAAATGCTGGCGTAAGTTTATATATAATATATAAAGTCCGGTAATGAATCATCAAAGTTGAGATAAATGTGGGTATAAATATCCTTATACTGTTTAATTCTAGTAATGGATCAAGTATGTTGAAATAAATGTTGGCGTAAGTTTATATATAATATGTAAATTCCGGTAATGAATCATAACAGTTGATATAAATGATGGTATGAATGGTAGATATATAAATAAACTTACGGCGTCGTTGAATCCAGAGAATGTAGCCACAGGTCGAATAGCTACCCGTAACACTATGTAACAGGTGAATCCGGTACACGTTGAATGTAATCGGTGACTGGTAGGTAGATAATTTCCCAGAATATCAAATAACAGGCCAATTAATATGTCCACTCTAAGTTGGTTAAATAATGTCGGCGCTTTATCTGCTCGCTCCAGTTAATTTAAGCCACGTTTGGGCGATGTACTGTTTGGCCCCAAAGGACTTCCTTCCCTTCCAAACAATAAAAAAAATTAAATGCGATCTCGCAATATTACACTTATTTTAAACCACAATAATGAATTAGTTACACTTCCGTGAAGTAAAATCTTTCAGACGTATAACTAATACGAAATGGTCTAAGGCGACCGCTGTGACTTAAAAAACATCAAGTCAGTTCTATGTAATTTATTTTATTCACAATATGGTGGCGGAATCTAATATCTCTTCGAACTCCGTTTTAGCAACACAAAACCGCCATCAATTTTCTTTTATTTTGTATCAATTTTATTTGTTTTATTGGTGGACATGCACATTATTTTTATTTTTTTTTGTTATAATCTATTTTAATATAATTGAATCTATTTACAAATTTGTCTAAGTTTTCTTATCGGTAAACTAATTAAGACTCTCCAACCTCACTATCACAAAAAATCTTGGCTGATACCTAAATCATTTATCTAATATAACCGGCTAAATCATTAAAGTCTAACTACGTTATTCTAATTATGTTATTTTGTATTATTATTATAAAATTGGGCTACTTAAGCATATTTTTAGAGTTAATGCATTAATCTTTGAGAATTTGGTAGTCACAAAACTGGTTACACTTCAAAAAAAATTACAATTACAACAATAAATATTTCTTTTTTTTCTGTCTTGCGGTTAATGTTGATGAATTATAACAAATTGTACTCACACAAAATAATAAATCAAAGAAATTTTGGATGATCCCAAAGGAACTGGTGTTTTAAAAAAAAAAATTAGATCTTAAACAAATCCATTTTGCATTTTTCCTTTCAATCAACATCGACTGATACCTAAAAAAATGAAGAAACTCCAATCAGAAAAATTAATCGACTAACTAACGAAGCCATCTCCCGGCAACTATTTATATCATTATTAACGGCTGTTTGTGAACAATAACACAACGATAAAAAACGATAAGTTTGTTTCTGGGCAATTTCCTTCGTTAAATTTTTGCTCCCTCTAAGGAATTTGTACAATTAAACTGTATCAAACAGGAAAAGAATCATATACAAAAAAAATTGATTACGAAATGATTGGAAGGAATCATATATAATAAAAAGGAAAGCAAAGACAACTTCAAAAGTTCATGACAATACAGCAAACGTGAAATAACCTATTACTTGATTTTTTCCTTGTCCTTTTAGGGAAATAGCACGATTCAAAGCGCGATTTGAGGAGACTGCACAACTGTTTTATGATAAATTTTAAACGGAAATTATTGCAAGCGACGATGAAGGATATAAAACAACTTCGAAAGTCTCTGTTAATACAAATTTAATACGTGTGGGAAACTAGCTCGACTCTCAATCACGAAGTTTGAATAACAGCTTCATTATAAATTTTGATAAAAAAAACTATAGCTTATAAAAATTATTAACAAATTCCTATTGTTATAAACAAATAAAATGTTAAAATTGGTTTTTTGGTTGTTGCCAAACAAAAATAAAGAGTGTTTAGTACAACCTTCGTGTTTAACTTACAATTTTATATAAAAAACGTATTTTTAATTAATGGAGAAATGAGTTTTCTGTTAGAAATAAATTAAGCTATCCAGCGCGGGACGATAAACGTTTATGGTATTTTTGCCGTTTGCGCTCGATAAATTAATTTATTTCTAACAGTTAAAATCGTCTCTCTAAAAATTGAACGTAAAATACGATGGTTGTACTAAAAACTCATTATTTGTGTTTGGAAATGACTAAAAACCAATTTTAACATTTTATTTATTTATAACAATAAGAACTTGTTAATAATTTTTATAAACTATTGTTTTTTATCAAAATTCTGTCTTTTAATTTTAAAATAAAACAGAAAAAAGTGTCCTCATTTACCGGAACCGAAGCTATGATTTTTTTAAATTCTTCAGGATAAAAATCACGAAATTCTCGAATAGCGGATCTAAGCTCTATTTTTCCCATAAAAAGATCATTGAACGCGTATTGCTTGTTTTTAATATTCAGCTATATCAAAAATGTGTTGGTCAGATTTTGTCTCAATATGTTCGGTTTGCAAAAGAATGACCCATTAATAGAATTTTTGTCGTCCCTCACTCGATAAATTAGTTTTTTTCTTAAACTAAAAATCATTTCACAATTACTTAAAAAAAAACAATTTTATAGAAAATTAAACGTAGAATACGATGGCTTCTCTAAAAACTCATTTCGTGGGTGGGGCTAAAGTGACTAAAAATCGATTTTAACATTTTATTTGTTTATACTTTATAACAATAGAAATTTGGTAATAATTATTATTGATTTTTTTTTTATTTCCATTTATAATCTTTCAAATATAACAAAACCGACGTTTCTCTCTTTAATAGAACCGAAGTTATAAATTATTGAATATATGTCTTCAAACCAAATATCATAAATTTCTCGAAATTTAGATACACTCACATTTAAAACAAAAAAAATCCTTAAACACGTATATCTTTTTTTTCGATATAAAACCCGTAAAAAAAATTTCAGCCAAATCAAAAATGTGTCGATCAGATTTTGTCCAAATCTGTTCGATTTGTCGACGACCCATATCTGGAAGTATTCTGACTGGATGTTGTAACTAATTTTGGAAAGTAATTTTCTACATTCGTGTTAAAGGTAGCTTGGATTCGTGTTAAAGGTAGCTTTGATGGAACCCATTGTTTGTTGAAGTAAGAGAAACACAAAAGAACAACAAAATCACATAACAAAAAATAATATACCTAAAATTTTGTTTAGTAAAAAACCTGGAGTGTTGATCAAAAGAGAGCTCTGCTTCACTTCAATTCATGCTTATTCACTAGATGCATACAATCGTGATATTTGCTGAGATAATTAAACAATTTCCATTCGAAATATTCAAATTAGCCAAATCTTGTTAAAATTTCCAACGACTTTTTTATTCGATTGACTCCAGCAAACTTTACTAATTATTAAATCTTATTTATTTTTTTAAATATAATAATATTTATGTTATAGTTTCATTAAAAATTGTTTTTTATTATATTATATATTTATTTTATATTATATATTTTTATAAATATCACTGTCATTTTAATAGTTTTTTTAATGTTTGTTTACGGCTAATATTATTACAAGAAATAAAAATCTTGTAATAAATTACCAATTAGCAATTATAACGACAAAACATTAAAGAATAAATAAAAATGATATCGAAGTGTGCTTTAGTGTAAACTATGTTTTAAATATTCAGTAAATGTTTCCTTCTATACTCTCACCTTTCTACAAATTGTGTTATGATTTTTTCATAGTTTTTGTGTTAAACGAACTATTTTTGAAATATTAGATTTTCCTCTAAAAGGAAATGTAGATTGTTTTTTTTTTATTTATTTTTTTGATGTTTTAGATAAAATATTTCCCTATTTAAGTAATAAAATTTCAGTGTGTTTTGTTTCCCACATCACATAATTAAATTGTTAATGAAGTTATAGTGAAATTTCTGAAACTAAACATAATCGGTAGGAATTAAGTTGTTACTATGAAAGCAAAACAATTCTTTTGAAAATAAAATCATGTTCGTTTTCCAAATATTTTATAAAATTACACCTTATTGTGTTTTTGTTGTTTTCTGTAAATAAATCTCATAGCATATCTTTTGAAAAATTAAATCGGGTGGGTTGATAAGTATTCTACCCGTAAATACATTCTCTGGTAATCCTATCTCAGTTGGAAATATTGAAGCTCGATACAAAATATAGAGATGAAATCGATTATTTTAGATGGCGCAGCCGGCTTACGAATTCTAACTAACAAATTTTTATCCGAAATGATTTTATCAACTCACCCTCCTATAACCATAATAAATTTATTAAAATGTAAACACTAAACATGATAATTTATATATTAAAATAATCAAGGAAAATATTATTTGATTGGTTTATCTATATAAACGAAATATTAATGATTTCGTTAAGTTGAAGGTGAAGCTTATTTATCATTTTAAGTTAAATATTTTTTTTATCTTAAATTAAATTTTTAAAATATGTTTATTATTTAACATTAATCATTTTATTTGAAACTCACTATATCATGCCAAAAACTTACAAACAAACAAAATTTTTAAATATATTTAGTAAAAGATTTTTGTTTTTTTTTTAAATATAAAATCAACAAAAAATTAATAAATATTAATTAAAACAAATTTTTTTACCTTCCCATTTTTTTTTTATATTTAATGTAAAACGTGGTTCTAGATTCTACAAAATCTTCAAAATAAACGCACAGACAGAAGAGGAAGAACTAGTAAAGAAAAGTCCGGCTTTTCAAAAAGCAACCTTATCTTTAAGGTAAAATCTCTGCCTACCAAAAAAAAAAAAACAAATCATAAATCAGAACAAAAAAAAATTTAATTTTTTGTTTATGTTAAATAATAATTTAAAAAAATTATTTAACGATAATTTTTTTGGTTTAGTATTTTTTGCTTGACGCAGTTTTTCGCTTTTATATTTATAATATAATAATAATAAGAAAAAATAAATAAATAGAAAAGTTTTTTTGGTTTATTTCTTACGTTTCGATTTAACAACTAAAAACCAAAATTAATTCAAAAAATGAATCGTAATTATTTTAGTTTCTTTTTTCTATTATTTTTATTGCTAATTTAAAATAAAAAAAATTAAATAATTATATACCTATTAAATTCTTCATGTCTAATTTTTTGTTTTGTATGTATTTATAATTAAAACTAATAATTAAATTTTATTTTGTCATGCAACTATTATTGTTGCTAATAAATTTAGGTTAATTAAAAAAAATATAATCTTTTCATTTTTTTATTAGTGGAAATATTCTGACTAGACGTTTTTTTCTCACATTGTATAAATTATATATTTCATTATTTTAACTTTCTAATGTATATTGAAATAAATTAATTAGATAAACTGAAATAACTGCACATACTTCAATTAGTCGTAATTTATAGCTATTGGTAGAATTAGAATTTTTCACTTTTGATATAATTAGGAGAAAAAAACTTTACTCTATAAAATTATTAGAATTACATAGGTTCAATTGTTTAAATTGAAACATAAAATTTGTTTTTCTGCAAAAGAATAGGATCGATGGTTGCACTGCATACAGATAATTAACCTTAGGCTAGCCTTAAAGTATTTTAATTTTTTGTAGTGAGCTTTACATGGTTTCAACAAAATAAAAAAAAATTCAAATACCAATTTTTCGGAAAATGGTGGGTTTCTCGAATAAGCACAACACATTTCAATTAAAAAAAAATTGAAGCAGTGATTAGAAAAATTAAAAATCGAATCAAGACACTGGTAATGTAAACTCGACCATTCCCGATTTCTTTCAAAATTAATACGTGTTTTTCATTTTTTCCCTAGTTTTGACATAGGGTCACTCAAAATTTGTTAAGAGGGTTAGAGACCAGGAAAATTTAAAGTTAAGTGGTGTTCGAATGGATAAACCAATTTTGACTATAGAAGTGGATTACTTTTTTCGAAAAAATCTGGTCACTATCGCTGGCAACTAAAAAAATTTTATACTTAAATGTGAAAGCTACAAGTTTATGGTAGAAAACGAGGTCTATCTCTTTCTGTGAAATTTTATAAGTCAAAAATACTGGAAGTAAAATTAAATAACCTACCACTCCGACGGGAGAAAAAATTCTAGATCAACTTATAGACTCCAAACTGCAAGTCTGTTCAATCACAAAAACTCTTGCAAAATGGCCTGAGACCTATCCTATTTCTTACAAAAATTTTTATTATTAGTTAAACAAATTCTTTTTTGGCCATAACGTCCTACAAATCTTTTGTACTCATTATTGACGATGCCAAAGATTTTCGAGAATATCTTTTGCGAATTTGGTAACGTTAAGTTCGAGATATAACAAAAACTTTGTCGTAGGAGATGATTGTGGTTTTGATACCCAATGCACTGAACAATAATTCAGTTACTTCAACAACTAGGGTTTCTCAAACGGGATCCCGGGATCCCGTTTTCCCGGGATCCCGGGGGTAAATTTTCATCACGTTTTCCCGGGATTTCACCCCGGGATCCCGGGTATCCCGCTAATTTTTATTAACATTTTTTTGTACTTTTTTCAAAGATATTAAAAGTTTTCTCACTCGAAAATCGAGTAGTTTTTAATTCTTTTCCCTCTGTAGTAATTAATTTCGTTCAAAATTAGGAAAATATTTTTTTGACACATATGGTATCATGGTTTTTTTGTATGGTTTTTTTGACACATATAAACACAACAAATTAAAACCAATCAAACTTAAAATAGGTAGATTTTTCTGAGAAATCTACCTAAAACTTGCGCTTAATTTCTCTTAATTTATGTTTAATGGTTCTCTTGGACGGATGGTTCAATGGACGTTTCGTCACGAACATTTGGACAAAATTGAGTGATGGCGCCATTGACAACCTAGTTTTTTGAAAAATTGTTTAAAAGTTAGTATTATGAATTTATTTTTGTTTTGTTTTTATTTATTCTTTTTTATTTAATTTTTGAAGTTTTTCTAATTAAAATTAATGGAAATATAAAAATCAATAGCGCATTTTTTGTGCTGTTTTAATTTTACACATTTTTCTACCACCCAATTAGAAAAATCTAGCTTTTTAGCGTTTCCCGGGATTTCCCGGGATCCCGGGAATTGGATATTTTCTGTCCCGGCTTCCCGGGATTTGAATTTCTACGGGATATGAGAAACCCTATCAACAACTAACCAAACAGGTCAATACAAAGCAATATTAAAAATATTAAATAAATTGCTAATTTATGTCGCCTAAGAATCCTTCAGTAACCTTAACTTCTAACATTCTCACGCCAACACCACATATATTTACATATATTAAAATGTAACTGCTAAAACAGTCTGTCATCACCAGTAAACACAAAATAGAAATAAATAATAATTAAATTGCAGCAAATTACGAAAAATTATTGTGTTTTCCTCAATTTGATTGCTTTTATGGAAATAAATTGATTCGTTTTTACTTATGATTTATTATGAGATAATTGACAAGCCTCATGAATTCAATTTAAATTAAATATATATTTTTTATTATTTTGTTCATTTATTTATTGAAGAAAAAAATTTAGATGTCGGTCGTGGGTGGTCTAGTAAGTTCAGCATGATAAAAGTGATTTTAAAGCTACTGAATAAATACCCATGACAATAAAGATTTATCTAAATTAATCGCATTTTAAGTCTATCTTTCTCTGTTAGAATAAATAGAGCAAATTAGTGCCAAAAATCTGGCATGTGTTACCGCGATTGTTTATTTATTATTTTTTCATGCTAATACTAACTCCACGTGAGGAATAATAGTTTATTAGTTATATCAATATATTTTTCTAAAACTCAATGTTAATCGATTAAATTTTATTCAAATTTATACATTAGAATCAACCCTCTTCTACAATTACGTAAAATTGATCATAAATTAACATTTAAACAAGAAATGTAATTAATATTTATGAATTATAATTTATATGAATTGGCGTTTTATTAATTGGCGAGGTATAAAAGCGATTAAATTTTTTTTGTAGTGATATTGATCAGATTACGGTCCAAGAGATATGAACATTTTGTTATGTTATCCTTAGACAGTCTGGAGACATATTTAGTAATAATTTTATTTTGATTTTGCTGACGATTTAAAAAAATGTTTGTTTCACATTACAACGGAATTTATGATAATGGACAATGTGTTAAAAGCAACAAATCATTGTATCAAAACTCATACCACGGGTTGTAACTTTTCTAGTTAACTTGTTTTCTTGTAGATGGAAAATCGAATCAAAACGCTGATAAAATAGAAACTGTACCATTTCCTATTTCCTTGAAACTCCGGTAATCGTTAGTAAAATAAAAAAAAGAAGGCAGTGTTAAGGACTGTCGACAGAAGTGGAAACTTAAATCTGTGAAATAGCTGTGATTTTTTGTATCTTTGAATTATTGTAGCATCGCAAATTAAAATTTCAGAATGTTTAAATTAAAATCATTAAAATTATTCTGGGTTTCACATCTATCAGCATTCCAAGCAACTATTATATACATTTTTATATTTAAAATAATCAAAACATATCATATAAACATTTTCGTCTCTCAACACCTTAGAAAGAATGTTGTTGTGGGACCTTGTTTTTAAAAGTTTTTTATGTGTTGTTGTGACACACCTCGTAATTTCTACTACACATTTTATTTTAAAAAAAATAGCGTATCATCAATGAATATTCCATAACTTAGAGTAAGGGATGGTAACGTTGATTGAAAATACTTCAACCGCCAGCACCCTTAAGATATCACTTTGGCTAATGAGGTTGCACTGCTATTGCCAGTGCCACTAGCAGGGACTAAAGTACGCGTGGTTGTCACACCCATGGATCAACAATTTTAAATTATACAAATCTTCCTGCGGAAAGCTAAATAAATTCATTGGTATTAATGCGCATTGTTGCCGTTTGCGAATCACTATCGGCTAAGTGCCACAATTTTTAATTATTTTATTTATCATGATTGCCATTCATGTTTAATCATACATAGGCTATGCTTCTTTGTATAGAATTTATGCGATTTCCGTCTCGTAATTGTGAGCTTAAAATTGATATAATCGATGTTATCAAGTATCAAGTAACAAGTGGGTACAAGTCTTCGCTTAATTTTAGAAAAATGTATTACACACAATTCCAAACCAACAACATATTTGATGTAGATGATAAAATTTGTAACATTATGATGTGTTAAATTCCAATACATAGAAGGTTATACTATCTTTCTTACGTTATTTTTAATTTCATAAAAATTATGTTCGACAAAAAAACATTGATCAAAGCAAACTACCGTTTAAAACTATAGTTAAATAAAAAGCAAATTAAGTGTACACAACAACTTCCTAAATTTTGTTGATGATCAATGTATTAATGCATAAAAAACAAACAGACATACTTTCAATTTTATATATATTCAATATTTGATGAACTGAATGCAAATTGCAAAAGACAGTAGCAATATAACTTAAAAAAACTGCATTATAGACCAATTTTTTAAAATTCGTAAAAAGAAATTTTAAATATTTTTATGAATTCATGAATAAAAAAAAATAATTTAATGGTATTTAATGAAACTTAAAAAAAAAACAATAAAGAAATATGAACCACACCAGGAATTGAACTCACGACCTCAGTCGAGCGCGATATCCACATCGCAATTTGAAATTTTAAGAAATGATAGATGTATTTCATATATAAAAAATATTTTCTTCAAAAATGCATATTAAAAATGGTAACGCGAATATATAAATTTAGCTCCATTCAAAATTGCATAACGCAGCTAAAGAAGTTTTCACTTCAAAAAATTTTGCGGATTTTTCTATCTTTCCACCAGCGTTAGGTGGTTCGAAATTAGTTAAGAAATTTTGATGAAAGGAAACTTTAAAGTTAAATTGTGTTCGAATGGATTTTCAGATTTTAAAAATTTTTGTTTGCAAAGGGATCATGTAAGACCTTTTATAAATATTACACCGATAAAAATATTATTTTTTTGTACGAGTTTTTTTTAATTTTAATTTTTCAAATATAGCAATTTCTTTCTATAAGTGCCTGTTTTATATTTTAAAGATGTATTGCATACCTAAAACATACAAAAACTACAGAAAATCATTATTTTTGTTGTTCAAAAAAAGGCATTGGAAAGTATATTATTAGTTTGATATTTTTCAAAAATTTAATTTTCAAAGATGCCAAGACCAAAGATTACCTTTTTCCCATTTTTTTAAAAGCAAACTAAAATTACAAAATATGGAGGGGCTGAAATCTCACAGTTCTGAGATAACAAGACTTCGGTCTGGGTTAAGGATTTTGATATAGTTTTCGGCAAAAAACTTTTATGAGTACATAGTTTTTAGTTTTGGGCAGCGATGTATATCAAACATAACTCTTTGATAAAGTACAAGTATTTTTTTATCTCTGTTTAGAAATTTATTACAAAACCAACACGAAACATCAATACGTTGCCGGAAACAGACCATAAATTAATATAATTTAGTGAAAAGATGATACACTCAGCAAACTACCCAAAAACCTAAGAAAATATAACAAAATCATTAATTCATATTTCTTTCAAAATTCGAAAAATATTGTAAAAATTAAATAAAATAAAACTTTTTTCAAAATTCCAAAAATATTCCAAAAAATTAGAATAAAATCATATATTTAAACTTTTTCTAAATTCCAATAATATTCCAAAAATTCTTAAAAATTCAAATTTTTCCATAATTTAAAAATATTGCAAAAATTATTACAAAATCAGATATTGAAACTTTTTTCAAAATTCCAAAAATTATAATAAAATCTAATTATATTCCAAAAATTCTTACAAAATCCAAAATTGAAACTTTTTTCAAAATTCCAAAAATTATAATAAAATCAAAAATTTTAAATTTTTAAGATTCTAAAAATATTCCAATAATTCTTACAAAATCAAAAATTGAAACTTTTTTCAAAATTCCAAAAGTTATAATAAAATCAAAAATTTAAAATTTTTTAAAATTCTAAAAATATTCCAAAAATTCTGACAAAATCAAAAATTGAAACTTTTTTCAAAATTCTAAAAATATGTATAAAGTTCAAAAATTCTATTTTTTCAAAACTCTAGAAATATTGCAAAAGTTATAACAAAATCAAAAATTGATACTTTTTTCAAAATTCCAAAAATATTTCAAAAATTTGAATAAGATCAAAAATTGAAAAATTCCAAAATTATTCCAAAAATTTATTATAAAATCAAATATTTAAACTTTTTCTAAATACCAATAATATTCCAAAAAATTTTAAATTCCAAAATTCTAAAAATATTGTAAGAATTATAACAAAATCAAAAATTGAATTTTTTTTCAAAATTCGAAAAATTATAATAAAATCAAATATTTAAAATTTTTCAAAATTCTAAAAATATTCCAAAAATTCTTACAAAATCAAAAATTGAAACTTTTTTTAAAATTCTTAAAATATATATAAAATTCAAAAACTCTATTTTTTTCAAAATTCTAAAAATACTGCATAAATTATAACAAAATCAAATATTGAAACTTTTTTCAAAATTACAAAAATATTCCATAAATTAAAATAAAATCAAATATTTAAACTTTTTCTAAATTCTAATAATATTCCAAAAATTCTTAAAAATTCAGACTTTTTCCACAATTCTAAAAATATTGCAAAAATTATTACAATATCAAAAATTGAAATTTTTTTCAAAATTCCAAAAATTATAATAAAATCAAAAAGTTAAAATTTTTCAAAATTCTAAAAATATTCCAAAAATTCTTACAAAATCAAATATTAAAACTTTTTCCAAAATTCTAAAACTGTTGCAAAAATTATTACAAAATTATTAATACAAGCTTTTTTCAAAATTCCAAAAACATTTAAAAAACTATAACAAAGTCAAAAATTTCTATGTCCAATTTCTTTTTCAATTTTATTTACGTTATAAAAACAGCTACATTTTCTTTTCCAAAAAATTGGCTAAAAAAACAAATGAAATCATTTTTTGACACACTTGACATTTATTTTTGACAAACTTATAATGCCATAATGCATATTTCCTTATTTTGACACACTTGACGATTTTTTTGACATACTTCCGGTACACATCGTCCTTTTGAACACATCGTCCTTTCGGCTTTTACCATTGAGTAAACCTATTTTTAAAATTCAAAATTTTACAAATCCCTTCAGCCGTTTCCTAGATTTCGTTGGATATGACGGACCGCTGGCCGTCGGACGGCCGGCAGACAGACATACATTTTTTGTTTGCTTTTTTAGAATCAGTAGGTCCTAAAACGCCGAGAAATGCCAAAAAAAGTTAGGGTAAGATTTTCACTTTTAGCTCATGAATGTAATACTTAGGTCTTTCAGACCGAAGTAAAATGTATCGACTTTGTATCTTATACAAAACAGAAATTGCATTGCTGCAGCCAAAAAATGCATTTTTTGAAGTCGTTTTAAGAAAATTAAATTACTTTGTTAATAAGACTCAGAATTGGCTCAAACCGGATTCCCAGGGGCTTTCAAGGTCGCTGATCACGATTATGATGTTCAAATTGACCCACAGCCGACCTTCAGGTCGAGATCGCCGATGAACGTTATCTCCAAACTCGGTGCCCGGGGTTTTTTTGGGTTGAATTCAAATATAGCATCAGCGAATACTCCCCGGACACCTAGTGGGCCGGAACCTGTACGTGAACGTCATCCCCGAGAGTTTTCCTGACATTCATGACAAAACAAATCAAAAATCGTTGTGTGGGCGTTTTTTGGGGCGCAAAATCCAAATTTCACGTCGAAAACGACCCCTGAACACTTGATGCACCAGAACCTGGACGCGGAAGTTATCTCCTAGGGTTTTCCAGAAACGATATCTAAAGACAAACCGAAAATCGTTATACTGTTTTTTTGGGGTGCGGATTCCATATTTCACATAGTCGACGAAGATACATACGTTGCCGTAGTATTGCTTGAGCTCTGCCCAGTTGATAATGAAATATTTCTACTGAAACCTGCAAGGCCCAATAGATCCGAAGACGATATTAGCTTGTCTCATACTTGACACGATACTTAGCACGACACTTAGCTTGTCTCATATACCATTAGTTGCGAATAATATATTATTGCTCCATGCAATAACGAGGTGCGATACCGTTTTAGCAACGTACTACCAGGGAAAAACTAAATTTTTCAAGACCTTCCAGAAATTCCCAGACCTTGAAACTCATGCTGCAAAGTTCAAGGATGCTGGTTTGTCAAGCGAAGAAATTTTTGACAACGGGGCGAAGCTAATCCTGGCAATGTACAGTGTTCCACTGTCATTCATGAAGCTAAATGTTTCGGCCAGTACAAGCCAACATGGGATCAGTTACTACATATGTACAAGTACAGGTACAGAATGTACTTAAAAACCGCTCTAAAAGGTAAAGTAAATTTAAGGAAAATTCTCCCCACACTAGACACCATTCGACTACATCTAAAGAGGGTCTATTTTCAATTGCAAGATTGGTTGCACGAAACCAGCTGACCATGGATCCAAAGGAATGGGGGTGGAAAAAGAATGGCAACACACTCGTCCCTGTAGAAATGACAATAAGCCTGCGCCCAAGAATATTATGGAACTAGTATTCTGTGGATGCGCAGGAGATTTGTGAAGGCTCAACTTGTAACAATACTGAAAGAGGCAGAGAGAGAGGCCTTAGATGAGGAAGATAATCTACTTACAAATACGTCAGTTGATGATGAATGAACAGATTAGCGATGTGTCACTTGATGAAGAATTTGATATTTAGTAACATATTTAAAAATAAAAGTTATTAATTAATGAGGTAAGGTAAAGTTAGAGTTGGATTGTATTTGATTTGAGTCCACTAAAAAATTGTTAAACGCCAATTACATAAATAGTGACCTTTTATTTATTCGATTTCTTTCCTCCTCACATAATTTAACTAGAATCAACAATTCCAAACAGCTATTGCAGTATTGACGTCAGTATCTAAGACATTAAAACATCAGGTTTGATTGACATTTATATGGGAATGACATCGAAGTCAAGATAAAGGTTCCGGTGCACTAGATAGTTAAAGAATGGTCGCGGAGGCTGGATTCGAGGAGGGCAGCTAAAAAGCCCATTGATGTAAATTTCATTTTATTTTTTTGCAAATGTGACAACCAAAGATGACGTTCAGGCCCAAGTTCCGGTGCACCAGATGTTCGGGGGAACGTTTTCGATGTGAAATTTGGAATCCGTGCCCCAAAAAACCCCATAACGATTTTCGGTTTGTCTTACGCGATCGTGACTGGGAAACCCTCAGAGATGAAATTTGGATTCAGTGCCTCAAACAACGCCCACACAACGATTTTCGATTTGTTTTTTGCAAACTTGTAAGAAAAACTCTCGGGGATGACGTCCACGTCCAGGTTCCGGCACACCAGGTGTCCGGGTTGTATCCGGCGGTGCTATATTTGAATCTAGCAACCCAAAAACCCCGGCGCCGAGTTTCTCTCCTTTCCCGCGTGAATTTTGGGAGAGTTCGGGAATCCGGTTTGAGCCAATTTTGAATCTTATTAACAAAGTTGTTTAATTTTCTTAAAACGACTTCAAAAAATGCAGTTTTTGAATGCATTTTTGACTGCAGCAATGTAATTTCCGGTTTGTATAAGATACAAAGTAGATATACAAAATAATTTTTAGAAGCGTATGAAAAAAAATGCCGAGGTTGAGTGCTTCATTGCTTCGACTAACTACTAAATCTCAATTTACAAAACTCACAAAAAAAGCAGAAGCAAAAACGTCATTGTTCGAAGTCTAAAATGTGAAGAAGAAAAAATTATATAAAAACTTTTGTTTTATAACAAAATGTCATTTTAATTTTAAAGCAGAAATTTAAAATTAAAAATAGTCAATTTTTGCTTTAATACATAAGAAAACCGAAAACTATTTCTTATTCGCCTACATATTAAAGTGGTACTTTATTACTGTGATTAAAGTAAAGTGTCACTTTTTAACCATATATTTTGTTGTCATAGTTACGTCCAAAAAAACATTTGTATTTGTTAAATTTCTATAAAAAATAGAAATTTTTATCAAAGCAACATTTAAATTACAAATTTCGTTATTAATATTAGAATTATTGTTATTATTTGTTGTCATAGTTATATAATTATTTTGAAAGAAATAACAAATATTTTGTCAAAAGATGCTTGTTCAACATATTTTCATTTCAAAATTTATGCAAAATTATAACTTTAATTTAGAATAAACAATTTTTAAAAATATTTTGCTAGCTTCGAATAAAAAATAGTGTATGACGCACGGACGTAAGTTATTTTGGACTTCTTTTGCTTTACGTCCTTGCATCATAATGTACTATTACAAGCTAGATATTTTCTCCCGATAACTGAGCATGAATTGTATTGTGATATTTTATTTGACATATTATATCATTTCAAATCTTTTTATAAATTCTAGTAGTGGTCTAACGTGAAAAGTGGTCTAACTTAAACTAATATTTATTTATTCTTTTAGAATATTGGTCCAGCGTTGAACACCATTTTTGAAAATTAAATTTTTGAAAATTTTTTGTTATATTTTTTATAAAGCCTTATATTTAATGCCTTTTAAACAAGAAAATTTTTAGTAATGGGACAAAGTACACAAAACTTCAAACTAATAATATATTGTATCGAAACCAAAAATAGCGCTTGTCTGTTATGTTTGAGTCAATAATAAATCTTTGAAAAATAAAAAAAAATAAAATTTTTAAAATCGCCATTTTGAAAAAATAAAATTTTAAAAAATCATTTAAAATAAAAAATGTTTATTGATTTCATTTTTTCAAAAGGTTTTACTTAGTACCTTTTAATCCAAAATTTGTTTATTAAAATAGCTTAACCTGTTCGAGCACAATTTAACTTTAAACTTTTCTTGTCTCTAAATTTCTTAACAAGTTTCGAGCCACCCTGTATTAAAACCCAGTATCACATCATCCGCGTCTTGATTCGATTTTCCATCTGATTCAGATTCAGTGAATTATTTTTTCTATAGTAATCAAAACAGTATTCAATAGCAATATAATTATCCTTAGAAACGAGTAACGACTAGTCGTCTTCTAATCATTAAAACAAGTTTATTATTTAAGACCGGCATGGCTATAGAGTAATAGTGCTCACTGGAGAAAAAAATTGACAAAAGTGAAAAATTGACGAAAAAGATCTCACAAATAAAAAACATAAATATTTAATTTGTCTTCATAATTCGCTAGAACTATGGACCTATTTTTGGTTTATTAACAAAACGATAACACTTTTTTAGTAGCTCATCATCAAATTATGAAATTTCGACGGTTGAATCGAAAACAAAATTTATATGTTTCCTATCCAACAAATAACTCACAAATATATTCGTGTTAAAAATATCCCACCTCTGTCACCATTATTGAATAAAATGAACTGTTTTAATTAGAATCACTTACACATACTAGCACATAAATTTTTATTTATTCAAATAATATTTCTTAAAAATCATGATTTAATAAATTGTGTTTAATATTTTATCAGAAGTGACTGGAAATGCACTCCCTCACGACAGGTGGGTTAAACCAATGTATAACATTGATGCGAGCATCCACCTAAAGACAGTAACTTTTTACACATTTTGAATTCAGAGATGTCCGAAACGAAAATACCTTGTCATCTGACCCATGTTTTGCTTACGTTTTATTTCATCTGACTTATCGATTACCAAGGTGATAACTTAGGATTGTTGTCGGATGAACTATATTCAGTCAACCGTAGCAACATACCGTAGCAACTCTTAGCTATGACATCTTCCATGATGATGGCACGATATTAGTTGCTCGAAGAACCAAACCTTTATACCGCTTTATATATTGCGTCGCAGTGCGTCACATGATCAAGGAATATGCTACTCGCACTAGAATTATTTTAGTAACCCAATTTTAGTTTGGCCCTGAAAATCTATTTGTTGTTGTCACACATATTATTGTTATTCTAAAAAAAACAACGTTTTAATTTAAAAAAGTACCCAATCGTAAAATTACCAAAATATCGTATGTGGTTGGAAGGTAAAATTAACGAAAATTAACGAATGGAAGGTGTTAACAATCGCCAACGTATGTGATGATGTCCACAGTGAAATATTTATTTTTATATAAAATATGTAATAGGAATCACAATAGCCGTCAAAAACATTTTAAAACCTTTTAAGACCTAGTCCTCTATTAACCAAATTCATTCTTAGGTGTTTTTATTGACGCCAATTATTTTTAAGTGAAACCTTGTAAGGCCTATGGTACCAAACTGCTAATAAGGCGCAGATTTTGTCATAAAATTTGGTATTTTCATTGATCTTTAGATAAATGATTAATTGACGGACACACTTTCTTTGCTGTGAGGACTCTTGTATCTAATGACTCAAAACCTTTAATGTGATAGTATCCAACAAATGACAAACATTGTCCAAGAAGTTACTCCATTAACGTATAGGAACGAATGACGGTACGTTAAAACATAACATGGTCCACCAAATTGTCACGTCGCCTGGAACCACATAAGTATAGAATTGCCAAAAACAAATTTGACCAGATGATCCAATTAGGTTTTGAAATACCGTTTTCTCCTCTTCACCTAGTACCAACAAAATAATGGAATGACTGGAGAGCTTGTGGGGATTACCGACGTCTGCATGCGATTGCAGTACCAGATCGGTACCCAATACCAAACATTTTGGATTTTTTGATGCACCTTACCGGTTGCAAAATCTTTTTCAAAATTGACTTGTTCATCAGATTCCTATTACTGCTGAAGATATACACAGAACAGCAATTACGGTAATATTTGCTCTTTTTGAATTTATAAGAATGCCATACGGTTTGGGTAATGTAGCATAGACCTTCTTGCGTTTTATGGATGAAGTACCATAGATTTTTACCATAATTGACTGATATTTTTCACCAATTCACACCCTCATTGCTGGATTCATTAAAAGAGGTAAGAAAGTAAAATTTTCTTGGTTGGTCGAATGTAGTGCAGCGATTGACATAGTCAAACATGCATACAACTCTCCCAGCTCATCCACAGCAAAATAATTTATTTTGCGTTAAATCGGATGCGTAAGGTCCTGCGGTTGGTGCAGAATTAGAACAGTTCATACATTTTTGTTGCCAACTTTTATCATTTTTCTCTCGCAAACTATCTTCCACGGTCGTAAGAAAGCCTTTACACAATACAGTTTTTACTTAATTACATTTTACACTATTTTTATACCAGACACTCAACAGTGAATTACTAGTTAAAAGCGTCAACAACTTGACAAAAAAGTTCATATATAAAACCACCTTGTCAACTTAATAATTATTATTTCCGAACAGATTTAACAATCTTAAGGTATATACAATCAAGAAAAGTCTGATTGAATTAAAAATTAACAGAATTTTTAATAATATTTGCAAGGATGGTACATAATATGCAAAAAAAAAAATAAGCCCGGCTTTATGAGCTTATTCGGGTAATGTGTTATATCCCCACGATTTGAGACTAATAAGCGTAGTTTGTTACTTATTTTAAAACTATGTCATAAATTAAGATGTACATATTCGTATCCATAAAAAAGTGAATTAAACATAGTTTTTTTTTTTTTTGATACAAACGTCTAGTCAACCAACGAACAAAATTAAAACAATAATTATAAATACATTACAGATATACCCAGATACAACCAAACTCATTTTACTAAATTAAATTTGCAATTCATATTTTTTTTTATAAAACTTTTTTGTTTGCCAAAGCTTTTATTTTAATTTTTTTTTTCTTCAATCAAAGCTTTGTTTCTTTTAATTGAAATTAAATACAAAAAAAGCCTTATTTAAAATTAAAACAAACAAAAAAAAATCCGCTAAATTGCACTTTAAAACTAAATTACTTTTATTAAAGCTATCAATTTTTATAATGAAGGTAAATAAATCACGCTATTTAATTTTATATTGTTATAGTTTGTTTGTTGTTTTTTTTTATTAAAATAAAAGGGCTAAATTGTTATTATTAAAAATTTGATTTTGTTTAAGTGAGTTTACACTTTTCTTGTTTATAATTCGAAAATGATTCGAATTATTATTTATATTAGAGAATTTTTAATTTAAATTTTTGATTTGAAGTTAAAAAGTTTCATTATGATGTGTGGTGCATAACTCGAAAAGAAAAATTATCTTGATGTATTTTTTTTTTATTTTTAGTTTTTTTTTAAAGAAATTTTAATAGAATATGTTCAAGATGTTCAAAATGTAGTCTAGATGACAAAAAAAAATTAAATTAAATATGGTTAAATTAAATTGAGTCGTACTTCATCTTAGATTTTATAATAGATTTCATTTTCCATTCATCATTTCTTATATATATATTTCAATTATGTACAAAATTTCGTTTAACCATATTTCTTAAGAAATTTAGTTTTATGAGATAAAATGATACGAAGACTAAATAGAAAATAAAATTTGCTTTTATAAGTTTATAAGTTGACAAGAACTTTATTTTAATTAATTAGTGTGATTTAAATTACCAAGCTCACATAGCCGTTATTTTCCATAATTCGAAAATTTAGTTATTTTGCCATTGTTTTTTCGATTTCTGTTTTTGAAAAAAAATTACAAATCGCTTTAACTGTTGTAATTACTTTTTTTAATTATAAAACTATGCATACACACTTAGTTATTGCGTTAATAATATATAACTTATAAAGATCTTTAGTTATCTTGACATTAACGAAATATTACGACGAAATAAATATTTTAAATTTATTTATTAAATTTAGAAATACATATATTATTTTGTTTCGTTTCTGTTTTCAATTTTTTAATAATTTCTTTTAATAATTACGTTAATAATTATAGGATTAAAAATATTTTAATAAAAAAACTTCTGTTACGATCGAAAAAATTATTTACAGTTTAATTAAAATTATTGTTAATATCCTGTCTAGTACGTTAACTACGTACGATACGTACTATCGTTTTCATGTACTAATTCACACGATAAATTTTATATAAATAAATTATTTAGTGACCATCACATATGAAAATAGAATGGAACATTGTCATACAGCATACAGATTTGGGAAGAGTATTTCTAAAAAAACGAAAAGTATTCAATGCATACTCTTCAGCAATATTTATTTTACTTGTTGGCTGAAGTCAAAAATTTCATCCGAAAATTGGTAATATTTTCCAAAAAATTGTTTAAAAACTTTGTCAGACTTTTTTTTTCACAATCCATATGGAGTCCATGTAAACTACATATATCAAAATCCACTTAATTTGCATATTTCTGAAATTTTGCAATCATTCTTATAAGAAGTTTGAGATTGAGTCTAGATTGAGTCATAAAACTGAGTGAAGTCAACTTCAAGCACCGTCGATTAATTGAAACAATTGGAAAATATCAGAAATGTGCAGGTTAGGTTTTAACCCAAATTCCCTGTGATCATAAAACCTACCTAATGTTAAGGAAATAGTTTGATTTTTTTTCAACTCGAAGGTAAAGTTGGACTTGTATCACAGAAAAAACGCTACTTCTCTTTTTCGTGTTTTGGAGTGGATTTGAATCTTCCTCATCAGTGAGAGTTCTGATTTGATCCTGCAACTGTGGACATGCTTATCAACTACGCCATGGAGACGATGATTATTTCAAAGTAAATTTTTTTCCATCATTTGAATTCACGCAAAGTAATGTCTAGAAATTTAATGCCAAAAAATTAAATCTATAATAAAAACAAGTTTTTTTAAACATGTTGATGCTGTGAGTCAAGCTTGTTTTAGGATAAGATTGAAACTATAATATTATAAAAACAAATTTAAAAAAATGCTTGACCTACGGCTTCAGTGCCATCTTTAAAAATTTCATTTCATAATTATTTTTTAACAGTGTAGGCAAAACCTTTCCAACACGCATAAACTGTTGAAGTCGGGTGAGCCGTTTTCAAACAAAACTCATAAAATAGTTGAACTATAGCATCAGTGGCATCTTTAAAAACTTCATTTCATAATATTTTAACGGTACATGCATAAAGTTTACTGTGTATTTTTTTCAATAGACCACTCTTTTACCATACCAACACCAACCATACCATACCATACCAACACAAAATTATTTATATACGTTCAGTCGTTCTCTTGCAATTTTATTTCCAAATTACACTAAAATTTTATTTTCAGAAATCTTTCGAATCACCCTGCTCTCATTAATTAAACACTTTAAAATAAAAAAAAAAAGGTGGATTTGATTTCACCTATACTACTTCTATGCCAGTTTAGAGGTCGATAAGAAATGGTCTGGTTCAGCGTAGGTTCTCCAAAAAGTTATCTTTGATCAACTTTTTTTTATTAGCTAAGAAACTTACTTCAAAGATTTATTGAAGACATTTCTTGTAAAATGCCATAAATAATTAACATGCATCATATTTTTTATTTAAAACAAATAAAACAATCATTACTAACTAAACACATACTTTACTGTTATATGTCAAAATCTGGTAAAAAATTCGTAATCAAAAAACTGTTCTAATCAAAAAAATTCCTAACCAAAAAAAAAACCAACCTTCCCGTAAACTTATATAAAAATCTTGATCAAAATTTGGATTCTTGTCCTCCTATCAGCATATTGTCTCTTGTTGTTGCTTAAATTTCAGACTATACTTTCATAAACAACAATTTCAATCGAAAAATATGAAGGGGCTGAAATCTCAAGCTCGGAGATATCAAGACTTCGGTCTGGGTTAAGGGTTAAGGAAGGTTTTTGAGTTGGGCAGCGATGTATCTCAAACATAAAACTCTTTGTTAAAGTACATGTATTTTTTATCTCTGTTTAGAAACTTATTACAAAACTAACACGAAACATCAATACGTTGCCGAAAACTTATAACAGATCATAAATTAATATAACTTACTTTTAGAGAAAAGATGATACAATCAGCAAACTACCTCTCCACTTTGCATTTTGAATATCAAAAATTGAAACTTTATTTTCAAAATTCTAAAAACATTCCAAAAATTATTACAAAATCAAAGATTAAAACTTTTTTCAACATTTTAAAAATATTGCAAAAATTACAACAAAATTAAAAATACAAATTTTTTTCAAAATTTCAAAAATTATAATAAAATTAAAAATTTAAACTTTTTCAAAATTTTAAAAATATTGCAAAGATTCAAACTTTTACAAAAAATTCCAAAAATTATAACAAAATCAAATATACAAATTTCTTTCTAAATTCCAAAAATTACAATAAAATCAAAAATTTAAACTTTTTCAAAATTCTAAACATATTGCAAAAATTCTTAATTCAAAAATTCAAACTTTTTCCAAAATTCCAAAAATTATAACAAAATCAAAGATACAAATTTTTTTCAAAATTCCAAAAATTATAATAAAATCAAAAATTTCAACTTTCTCGAAATTCTAAGGATATTGCATAAATTCATAATTCGAAAATTCAAACTTTTTCCAAAATTCCAAAAATTATAACAAAATCAAATACATATGCAATTTTCTTTCAAAATTCCAAAATTTATAATAAAATCAAAAATTAAACTTTTTCAAATTCTAAAAATATTGCAAAAATTCAAACTTTTCCGAAATTCCAAAAATTATAACAAAATCGAAAATACAAATTTTTTTCAAAATTCCAAAAATTATAATAAAATCTAAAATTTCAACTTTCTCGAAATTCTAAAGATATTGCGAAAATTCATAATTCGAAAATTCAAACTTTTTCCGAAATTCCAAAAATTATAACAACATCAAAAATACAAACTTTTTTCAAAATTACAATAAAATCAAAAATTTCAACTTTCTCGAAATTCTAAAATTATTGCAAAAATTCATAAATCAAAAATCCAAACTTTTTCCAGAATTCCAAAAATTATAACAAAATCAAATATACAAACTTTTTTCAAAATTCCAAAAATATTTAAAAAATTATAGCAAAATCAAACATTTCCATGTCCAATTTCATGTTCGATCACATTTCATTCATACTGTTACGTTGATTTGATTCATAAAATCATTTATTTTGTATTGACCTTAATTCTAAGAATATATCTACAACAACAACAACACTATTCATTTTATTCATTTGTTGTTGCGTTTTGTTGTGATTTGATTTTACTGGAAGAAACTAATCGTCTAGATTTTCCTGTAATCGCAACAATACCCTCCACTTAAGCCTGTTCGTAAAGAACAGGATCTAGTTCACTCATCTAATTGTTGAATCCAAATATTTTTTTTTCTTTTTCTATTTCTCAGGCTGTTTAGAATTACTTCCGGTCTCTTTCTAACTTCTTGGCCATTACTTTATTCTATGTCAGCCAACCGTGATGAGTAAGGATTCTCATTATCTCTAAATTGCTCCTTATCTCTTCCCTTTAAGTTTTTCGCACTGCCATGTCCCAGAACCATTCTCATTTTTAGCTGCGATTCGTCCCCATTTGAAACTATTTGAACCACTTCATTTATAAACGGTTGAAGCTATTTACGGTTGAAGCTATTTACAAAAGGTTGAAGCTATTTGAACCACTTCATTTACACTGCTCACCTCGTAATGGACCTGAATTTGTTTCCTTTTAAACTTTCGGCGTTTGTTCAAATGTCTGCGTCGGTTTACGTTTCTCTCCCTCATCTGTTTAGATGATGGTTCTGGATTTTCCTCTGTACTGCATAGTTCCTCATCGCTGCCAGTATCTATGGACTCTGCCTCATTCACAAGTAGTGGCATCTCAACATTATTAACCTTTAGGATTCCACATCCAAAATCGAAGATGAATCCCTTCGCCTTTATGAAGTTTATCCCCAAAATGACTTCATCCATAATGTCTGCCACTACCATCTTTTGTTTATAGCAGTTGTTTCCTAATTTTATTTCAACAATCTCTTTTCCTAGCTATATCAGCGCATTCTCCAGTTACTATTCGGAGTTTCAATCCTTCTGATGGTCCGCCAATCAAACCTTTGCGAACGAATGTTTCAGCTGAACCTGTATCCAGTGTCATGAAGCAACCTTTACCTTCAAGTTGTCCTTTGATACCCAAGTTTTTATCATCTACTACAATTCTCGAAATTGGGATGTAGGTAACATTCGCCTCACTTCTCACTTCTGTTACATTTCCTGTTCCAGCAGTCCTGTGCCATATGGCCCGATTTTCTACATATCCAGTACAGGAGTTTCCTACAGCTGTTCCTGAACCCTACGTACTCCATTTCTTCGGCTCTTCTGTTCTTCACAGAAGACGACAATCTATCTGCTTCCCCGTTTTTCTTGCACTCCCGTGCCATGTGACCCTCTTCATCACATACCCAGTGTCTGATGTCGCTTCTATCTCGTGTGCCAAAACTTCCCCTCTGATGTTCTCCTACTTCCTTTTTCTGATACTAACAGATGGCCTACAGATTCTCTGTACCATCTCATATTGCATTGCGTATGCGACTGTTTCATGGAAAGTCGCCTTAGATGTAGTCATAACTTTTATTCTGGTTTCTGGATCTTGGATACCATCAATGAAGGCCTCGATCTTCATCTTCTCCATAAAAATTGATGGAGTGTTCGAGTGTGCCAATTGTACGATCCTTTCCACTGCTGAGGAATAATCCTGTAGAGATTCACCATGCCGTTGTGCGCGACCCTTTAACTCGATCCTGTATAGCTCTCTTTTATGATAGCTGCCATATTTGCGTTCCAATGCATTCATCACTTCAGCATAATTTTTTCGGTCATTTTCCGGCACCGCCTGTAATGCTTCAGCTGCTTCTCCCTTAAGAGCTAATATCAATGCAGCTAGACGATTTTCAGCATTCCAAACATTTTGATCTACTGTGGTCTCGAACTGGAACTTAGAGATGCCGAAAGATTTGGTACCGTCATATGATGATGGTTTCAATTTAAAATTTGTTATCTGTTGTACCACATGTGAAGTCACTTTAGCCGTTTCAACATCTTGCAACCGTTTTTCGAAATTATAAACTTTCGATAAAACTTTATGCTCGAAATCTTGAATTTTACTTTGCATCTTCTCTGCCTGTCCATCAAATGCCGATTTGGAGAAGTTTCTCGTCCAAGTTTTGATGTATGCTAATTATTTCTTCTTTGGTAGCAGCGACATTATTGTTAACCATTTCCATCTGTTGATTGATGTTGAGGCTTATTTATTCTTTATTTGCAGCCAAACTTTGGTTCATAATTTCATTTACGGCATTCAATTGCTGATTCATTTCCTGTTTATTGGCAACCATATTAGCATTGATTTGATTCATATTTAAATTCATTTGTTGCATCATTGCCATTAACTGCGAAAAATCGAAATTTGCGGATGGCAATGAAGTTGTTGTTTCAGCAACAAAACTTTTCTCCTCTTCAACTGCAACTAAATCACTGTTTGTTGTGATTGCTCCAAAGTGGTAACTTTCTTCAATTATTCCACTATAGCTTCTCGAAGCCGGAGCATCAATTCACTTTTGTTTCCACAAGTTGACAATCCTCGTTGTTCTAGCTCCTTCTTTAGCTCAGGAACTTTTAATTCACTTAAGAAAACCATTATTCACAGATTACTAATCCGCCGATGTCACCAATGATACGTTGATTTGATTCATAAAATCCTCAATTCTAAGAATATGTACAACAGCAACAACACTATTCATTTCATTCATTTGTTGTTGCGTTTTGTTGTGATTTGATTTTACTAGAAGAAACTGTAATCGTCTGGATTTTCCTGTAATCGTTACAATACAAATAATTAATTTCATTTTTTTCCAAAAATTGGTAAAACAAAATGAAAATCAGTGTTTTGACACACTTGACAATATATTTTTGACAAACTTATAATGCAATAATCTAGATTTTGCTCTCACATACCAATCCCGACCATCAAGATTTCTCCAAACGCAATGTAAATTCGTAATCACTTAAAATTAACGTTTTTAAGCAATAATATGCAAATTTCCTTGTTTTGACACAATTCCTTTAAAGTTATCGAACACATCGTGCTTTCGGCTCTTACCATTGAATGTACCTGTTTTTAGAAACAAAAGTTTTTGAAATCCCTCTAGCATTTTACTAGATTTTGTCAGTTGTGATGTGACGGAAGACAGGCATAATTTTTTTTGCTTTTTTAGAATTAGTAGGTCCTAAAACGTCGATAAATGCCAAAAAAATGGGGGCAAGAATTACACCTTTGGCTCGAGAATGTAATACTTAGGTCTTTCAGCTCAAAGTAATATTTATTTCCTTGGTTAGGTGTCATACATAAATGAGACATTTGAATAGTTATAGGTCTTGCATTTTGTCTGACTTACAGTATCAGCCAACTAAATTTGTTACAGTTTTTCATTTACATAAATGGTTGATCAGTTTGAAGATGTCAGATAAATTTACACCATATTGAAGAGCAGATAAATCATGAAACTACTGACAGATCATTGTCACATGAGGAAATGCAAGCATTATAAAGCAGTCAATAACAAATTATTAAACACGTAACTTCTGTCATTTCCTCAGGATTAAAAAAACACAAACTTTTGGAACTTCTGATTTATTTTAATAAAAATTTCTAGGAAAGATTGTTGTAAACCTGTTGTAAAAAGACCGCTTCTTAAACATGCTCTGAAACATAAAAAACCATTTTAACCATGGCGACATAAAAAGTTTTTACTCATACTCAATAACAATTTGGCTACTCAACTGTGTTCCATTTTGATTTTCCAACCATTCCTCTTGTGTAATTGTAATGGAGACTGGATTTATTGCAAGAAGATCAATAGGAAACAATCGATGGACTGCGTGCCTTGAGATTTTATGTTCCAGCTAGCGAATGTTATGTGGATCCGAGAATGAACATCCATCATCTCAGACTCAGACAAGAGACTGTGACAATCCTAGCATCGAAGAAGGTAAATTAAAACGGTTATTTTTTCTTTGAAGCGTCTAAATAATTAATGACAATTGATTAACGAAACCATTTTGAATTCAATGTTTGCAAACAATTTCAATGTTTGCAATAATAAAATTAAAATTTATTAAACATCAGGAAAAAACTTTTATTGCAACTACATTTAAAATGGTTGACACATGAATTTAATTTTTATACATATGTAATAGGTTTTCGGATATTCACCAGTGACTCTATTATTTATTAAAAAAAAATAAACAAACAATAATTTTTTGTTTATATCCATGTCATATGCAAAACAAAAAACAAACACATAAATTTTCCAAATTTTTTTTCTTTGTTTTTCCCATCTTAACTATCGTGTTTTTTAAGAGTCGCGGAAATTTTCAAATTTTTTTTACAAATTTGGTATCAATCAATCTGGCTTGGCCGTCTCCCAAAAACTTTATGAGATTAGGGTGGTAGGATATATAGGTACCCTTTTCATAAAAAAAAATATTTTTTTTGCATGTCATGTTTGGTGTCGATTTCAATTTATTCGGGGATGCTGAGTTCAATGATGATGATAAAAATGGGGGCCGGACTCAGAGTAGTCCAAAAAGGGATGGAGGTTGGGGGGTCGGTTATAAAAAATATCGAACATATCGTCATAATAAAAATTGGGGTCGGATTCAGGGTAGTCCAATAATAGGAGGGTAGGGGGGTCGGTTATACAAAGTATCGAAATTATTGTCATTATTATCGATTTTCACATAATCGAGGATGCTGAGTTCAATGGTGATGGTAAATATTGACCGGACTCAGGGTAGTTCAATGAGGGGTGGGGGTTGGGGGTCGGTTATAAAAAATATCGAAATTATCGTCATCATTATCAATTTTAACATAATCGAGGATACTGCGTTCAATTATGATAATAAAAATTGGGGCCGGACTCAGGGTAGTCCACTAATAGGTGGGGGTTGGGGGGTCGGTTACACAAAGTATCGAAATTATTGTCATCATTATCGATTTTTACATAATCAAGGATGCTGAGTTCAATGGTGATGGTAACAATGTTGACCGGACTCAGGGTAGTTCAATAAGGGGTGAGGGTTGGGGGTCTTGTCATGAATAGTATCAAAATTATCGTCATTATTTCGATTTTAACATAATCAAAGATGCTAAGTTCAATGGTGATGATAAAAATGGTGACTGGATTCAGGGTGTTTCAATAAGGGGCGGGGGTTGGGGGTTTGGTCATGAATAGTATCAAAATTGTCGTCATTAGCGTTGGTTTCAACATTGGACGCTGAATCCAACAGTGATGTTTAAATGGGGATCAAAAATAAAAAGGTGTCACTAAAGGGTGGGAGTTGGGTGCTGAAAGCCGAAAATGTTCACATATATATTATGAGTATTGATTTTGGAAAAATCAAGGGCGTTGATATATAATGTATATTTGAAAATTTTTTTTATTCTCTACCCCATCCTCCAGCTTCTGATTTATGGTTGCTTGATTGCATATTCCAAGACCAGCATTGGATTCAGCTTCCTCGATTCATAGAAAAACCAATAATTATTATGAATATTTGAACATTTCCCTAATTTTAGATCCAAACTATTATCCTCTAGTTTCTTGCCTGGACCCCAAATACTAATTTCAGCATCACCATTGCATTCAGTACCCTCAATTTATCCAAAATCGGTACCCATAATATATTTTTAACTTTCAGCCCAAACTCCTACTCTTTAGTGACACCCTTACATTTTTGATCCCAATTTAAACATCACTGTTGGATTCAGCGTCCTTAAGTATGTTGAAATCAACAATAATGACGATAATTTTGATACTATTCATGAGCAGACCCCCAACTCCCACCCCTTATTGAACTACCCTGTATCCGGTCAACATTTTTACCATCACCATTGAACTCAGCATCCCCGATTATGCTGAAATCGACACCAAACATGACATGCAAAAAAAATAGTTTTTTCTACGATAAGGGTACCCCCCTGGAGCAAAAAATGGTTATGTCACCGATCGGGGGGGAATATGAAGGATTGTATTTGTTATAAAATTCTGATTCTAACGATACCCCACATGACATATTTTACTCATTTAATGTGTCAACCTCACCCACGAGGTTGGTTGGGGTTGGGGGTTCAAACCAACTTTTGGACTCAAAAGTCTCACCGGTCTGAATAAAAGAAAATAGTGCCATTAAATTTTTTTATCGCTTCCCATTTATTTTATATAGATTTTTATATGCTAAAACTTAAAGAGGGTGTACCCCTTCACACCCTCTTGGGTGGGGAGACAGCCAAGTCCGATCGATTGATACCAAAATCACAAGATCGAGTCAAAAAAATTACCAAAAACAACATTTTCTGCCCGATTCTTAAAAAAAACGATAGTTAAGTTTTTTTCTCTCACGGTTTGAAGGTGTCAGTATAATCACGAGACTGCATTCGTTAAGTATAATTACGGAACCTCTTCTGTACAAAGAATCTACATTATATATAGAGATTTCTTCTTCCTTCACATGCAAATCGTCATAAGGCTCTATGTTTTTAATAAAACACATACAGACATAATAACTAGAATTCAGCAATTATGTATTAAAAAGACAGACGATAAGTTGTGTGTCTGATTTGAGAAAAAGATAAATTGCTGATTAAGACAGTATTTCACTGAATGAACTTTCATTGGTGAACAGCTTCGTAGCATGATTCAGAAGAAGTGAAACGTGTACTTCTGATATACTCGTGTATTTATACGTTCACTGAACCCGACTGACCCCGTAGTACAGGGGAAATAAAAAAATAGGTTTTTTAGAAATATTTTAAATGGTTTGAGAACAGGGTAATCCGATAGATTCCTTTTATTTCAAATTCAGGGTTTCTTTGAAATCGTATTGCAAAAGAATCCCTCTCTCAACTGTTTATATACGTTGGAAAGGTAATTTACTGGTCTATTGAAAAAAATAGAAAATTAAACTTTTTACTTCCACTGTTAACCTAATTCTAAAACACACTAAAATTTAAAGAAAGCGTTTTTGTTTCTACAGATAATTATTTTTGAAGATGATTTTGAAGGATCTCTGGTCAAAAAATTTAAGACGATCATCGTCTAGGTGAGAGAAGAATACAAATATTTTAGAAAGACTTTAAATTGTTTATTCTGAGAACAGGGTGGTTCGAAAAATTTCTGGAAATTCAAACTCAAACTCAAGAAAACTATCGTCCTATTTAAAAACTATATATAAAACGTTATTCTTACACCAGTACTATGAAAAAAAATTTATGCTGGTTTCATGGGTCAACCTTTATTTTTATTTTTTTTTCCTCAAAATATAAAAGTCCAACCTCACCTTAAAATATACCAAAATATATCAAAGTGTTTATTTTGTTCTAATTATTATTTTAGTTTTTAAAAATTATACCAGGGTAATTAGGGGTAATTTTTGAGAACAAAAACAACAATAGTAGGATGAAACTCATTAGAAAAGGAGGAGAATATTATTAAAATAAAAGGAAAAATAATTTACGGGCGATCTGAGGACGGAAAGGGGAAGGGGTGAGTTTTAAGGGTAAAAAACGGTTTATCTCGATTTCCGGCAAAACTAAAAGTCCTATGGAAAAAAGTTATATGGCAGAGTTGTAGGTAATAAAAAGATCTAAAACTTTTGGATGAACACTTTTTTCACATAACCTCAAAATTTATGTGAAAAATTCAAAAAACCAAGTTCTTGGTTTTTTATTTTTATCTTTTACAAAAAACTTTTTTTGGCACGAAATTTGGTAAAAACTTCCCCTTTTATGTCCAAAATACGCTGTAATTTATTTTATTTGAAATATTTATTTTTTCACCTTATTTTGAATTAATATCGAATAAGCACCCTAATTTTCAATCGAAAATTCATCCGTCAAAATATCAGTTTTTTTCAAAAAGCTGGTATGCTTTCTGGGGCCCTATTCTCAAATATCACATCCATTTTCCTCATGTGGACAACTGTCAAAATTCCCTACCAAGGGAATTTGTATTTTCCACATGCATATTCTACATCCAACCTAAAACCGTATTCTCGAAGCATTCGTAATTTTTTATTCACCACCCTTAAATTGAAACTAACTTCATTGTGTGGTAAATTTATTTTTGACATTTGGTTTATTTATTGTCATGAAATTTTCAATGTAAATGGCTGGATTAGATGAATTAGGTTTTCTTTTTGCTAATTCTGCAGTGGAACAGGTAGAGGCAATGGAATTTACCCGAGGTATTCATCAACGACAACATTGTTTTGATCTGCCCGAAAATAAATTTATTAAATTGTTTCGGATTAATAAATCTACGGCCGAAGAGTTTATAGAATATTTGTCGCCCCATATGAAGTTTTTACAAAATAATAATATTTATAAAATAAACACAACTTTCCAAATATAATTTTCAAAAATATAACAAGAATGACAATAAAAAATTTTTGATATTTGATGTACATGGAGAATTTTTACACATACTTTATACCCACTGGGAAATATTCCCTTGGTAGGGAAACTTTTTCCTTGGTAGGAAATTTGAGAATACATACATTGTAAATTTCGAACGTTTTTTATGAATTTTGACAGTATTCCACATGTGGAAAATGGATGTGATATTTGAGAATAGGGCCCCTGTTCGTTGAAATCTCTACTTTCCGATGGTGAAAATAAAATATATTACTATAGTAAATCTTCTCAGAAAATGCAAAAAATGAATTGAATTTTCGATTGAAAATTAGGGTGCTTTTTCGATATTATTTCAAAATAAGGTGCAAAAATAAATATTTCAAATCAAATAAATTACAGCGTATTTGGAACATAAAAAGGTAAGTTTTCACCAAATTTTGTGAAACAAAAAATTTTTTTTTGTAAAAGATAAAAATCAAAAACCAAAAACTTGGTTTTTTGAACCCTAATTTTCAATCGAAAATTCGATTCATTTTTTGCATTTTCTGAGAAGATTTACTATAGTAATATATTTTTTTTTCACCATCGGAAAGTACAGATTTCAACAAACAGAAAGCATACCAAATTTTTGATCAAAGCTGATATTTTGACGGGTGAATTTTCGATTGAAAATTAGGGTGCTTTTTCGATATTAATTCAAAATAAGGTGAAAAAATAAATATTTCAAATCAAATAAATTACAGCATATTTGGGACATAAAAGGGTAAGTTTTCACCAAATTTCGTGAAAGAAAAAAATTTTTTGTAAAAGATAAAAATAAAAAACCAAAAACTTGGTTTTTTGAATTTTTCACATAAATTTTGAGGTTATGTGAAAAAAGTGTTCATCCAAAAGTGTTAGATCTTTTTATTACCTACAACTTTGCCATATAACTTTTTTTCATAGGACTTTTAGTTTTGCCGGAAATCGAGATAAACCGTTTTTTACCCATAAAAACTCACCCCTTCCCCTTCCCGACCTAAGATCGCCGTAAATTATTTTTCCTTTCATTTTTATAATATTCTCCTTCTTTTCTAATGGGTTTTATCCTACTATTATTTTTTTCACTTTTTATTATTTTTAAAGACTTCTACCCTGGTCTAAATGTGCATCTCACAGACGCACATGTTTAAAAATCAATATCTTTAGAACAAAAACTAATTCTCTTGTTAAATTTTTTGCATGCTCTAAGCAAAGATTGAAGCTTTCATATTCGACATCAGTGCCATATTGGAAAAATTTATTTTTTAATATTTTTAACAGTATAAGAAAAAGTTAGCTGCTTTTTTTCTCGATACTCAACTTAATTTCAGCATATGATACCGTTTATCGGATGAGCCGTTCTCTTATAATTTGATTTCTAAGTAACCTTGAATTTGAATTTCTAGCAATTGTACGGACCACCCTGTCCTCTAATTAAAATTAGATCACCCAGATCTCACTTCAAAATTTTTCTAAAAATACTGTTATTTTTAATTTCACCTCTGCTGTTTATATTTTAAATATGAAGTCGATCAAAACTGCTCCGGTTCAAAAATTGACGTTTTGAGTCATCCAGAACACGTCTTCTGCAGTTGTCACAGCACCCAAGTAAAATGATTTTTTTATCAATGGTTTAATATTTTGATCGTAGCCCTCTTTATTGACAGTTGTTACATTTCATCAAAAATTATAGTATGTTCTAAGTTTAACGAATTGCACCTGACGATTGGGTTATGTATTGGACAATAACTTCCAGTTTGATCTGTTTTTATCATTGGCATAGAAAAACAAACAGTAGCCAAGCCTTTAAAAAAAAACGGTTGTTATTGCTATGAATATATTTAAAAGGTTCTTAAACCCGCTTGTTTTACCCCTTCACATTCTGTTTCTGTCAAACTGGCGACGGTCCTATATCGTTTTATGATAAAATAGCATCATTTGCTTTTCGTTTAGAGTTTTAAGGCTTGGAATCATTGAGTTTAAAAAAACGGAAGTACACAAAACGATAATTTGTTATCATTTCAAAAATTGACTTTAAGTAAAGGGATTGTTATATAACCAACGAAAAGTTTTTCAAATTAACATGTCCAAACATCTGCAGAACTGCTCAAGAAATGATAGCCTAAGTAAATATTAGAACTATAGTTAAATCGTAGTCTCTTTAATTATAATAAATGTTATCTCTGTAACTAACTTCTCTAAAACTATCAATTTTATATAACCTTAAAAATCTTATAAATGTAAATAAATTCCATGATAATTATTGTATTATATAGTTAGCATGTAATTATTATTTTATCAAAAATAAAAAAAATATTATTGTAAATTTTGCCTCCTTCCAAACTATAGCTTAAATACATTTATCCATTTAATTGGCTTTATACATATATAATTTATTTGTATATAACCATTCTCCTGAGCTGCACATCTCTACTACAGTTAAATATTTTATTTATATTCCATTTTAATATTTTTTTTTTCGTAAAAGTTTTAAATTAAACTTCCGAAAACTAAAATATAAAAGATAAATGCTTTTTAAAATTAAATATAAATCTTAAAACTTTATTTTTTGAAAATGTATTGCAACGATTAAAATAAAATATTAAATCTGCTTTAATCACAAAACAAATTAAGACATTTGTGAAAGCTTTTATTTATACTTAAACTATAATTAATGTATAAAAGCTTTATTAATAAATAATCAAGAATTGTAAGCTTATATTTTGAAAAATCATTTCAACATCGATGAAAATTTGTGAAATCAAAAAGGAGAAAACGGATACTTTGCTATGTTTCAAACTTTTCTGTCGAATTCAATCAACGGCTAACTGCAGCAATAAAATAAAAAAAGTTCATCGTTGTGATTGTTTGTTAAAAAAATTTAAATCTTCAAATACAATAATATTTTGAAAAAAAAAATCCTAATTAAATGTAATAATAACAATCAATTATTTTATTATTTGTATTTTGTAATTTTTGTTTTAGTTACATTATTTTTTAGACGATTTGACTGAATTTCGACGGGTTTTGTTTATAAAAATTGATATGAACTTAAAGCTTTTCTTATTTTAATCCAGTGTTACAAAATCGCTCATATCAATTTTTATAAAAATAATAATAACATAGATTTTAAAATAATAATATGTTTATGAATGTAATTTTGTTTTTTGTGACCTCGTTCAACTTTAATCATTATTTGTTTAGGTCTGGCTTTGTAAAAAAAAATGTATTAATAAAAAAAACAAAAAGTCAAAAAAAAAAAAAATTAAAAAATTTATTGAAATATTCTTTCAGTGATAAGACTTTGTTAAGACTTTCCAAATCTTATGATAAATTTTTTGGTTTTTTTTTTTGTTTTTCTTTTTGTTTTTCTTTTATGTTTTAGTTTTATTATTTTGTATTAATTTTATTATTGTAAAATTATTTATTTAAATGTTGTGTTGGTTTTAGTTAATTTTTTTAGTTTAGCAGCTAATAAAATATTTAATAAAAAATAATTTCAAAATTAAAATCGTTTATGACAAATATATTTTCCTTAATTCAATTGAAAATATTAATGATATAAATATTAAGGTAAATTAATTATTTTCTTAAAAAATATTTTCCAGTTTTTAAACATGGCATCTGTGTTTATGCGAATCTTTAATTTAATCTGTATGATGTTGTTAATCGGTCATTGGAGTGGATGTTTACAATTTCTTGTTCCTATGTTACAGGGATTTCCATCCAACTCGTGGGTTGCTATTAATGAGTTACAGGTAGTTATCGTAATACTATTTAATTTTAAATAATCAAATGACGTTTGTTGTAATGCTTTAATTTTTTTTAATTTAATTCTAGGAAGCTTATTGGCTGGAACAATACTCATGGGCGTTGTTTAAAGCAATGTCGCATATGCTTTGTATTGGATACGGAAGGTAGGAAATTTTTAAAAAAAATTTAAAATTTTTTATAAAGATATTTTTTTTTTCTTAACTTTACTATGGATTAACGAACGGTTTATTTCTCTTTACTATTTAAGACGGTTTTAGTATCTAAAGAAACAGAAAATAAATAGAAATTAAACGATGCCGATAAAATGGGTATCTTCGTCACAGTTGGTGGGGATGTCTCACATTTTTACAATGTTTTGATAAAGGCGTTCAAAATAAAATAACGTGTTAAGGCCCGAAGATTGTTGTAGCTGGCGATTCGAAAGAAATGTGTATTTGTAAAAAACATTTTGGATGGTTGGAATATTTTTTGATTATACTTCATGGTTTACTGCCTATGTATGTGTTGAAAATTATAACATTTATTTAAATACTTTTTAAAATAAATTAGTGAATATTACCATTCAAGTAAGAGTAAAAAATTACAATTTTAACTTCATATCGAATTGAGTTTCACTGATTAAACTAAAGAAACTTATAGTTTTGTTCGAATTATCACATGTAATTCGCTTTTGAAGAAACAATTATTTGACATGAGGTAATTATCGTACTATATATGTTTCCATACGTATTTGTACTTGACGATGGGAAAAGTAACACTCATCTTCAATATGCAACGGTTAAATGTTAGCACCACCAGTTCACAGTATTTGAATGTGACAATTATTTTACGAAGCTACAAATCTAAATAATCAATATTTAAAACTTTTCCAGTGGTGGTCCTCTAGTCCAAGAGATGATCCAATGGTGGTCCTCTAGTCCACCGACCGCAAATCAGTGTTGATTAGTGTTACAAATGTTTCTATTCAGCATACGCCTTTTTTCTATGCGATTAAAGCCCTAGATGTTTTAGCAACTTCTTACTTTTTATTGTTATCGCGATCATTCAGTTCTGCCCTGTGGAATCTGGGACCTAAGTTCTGTCCTGTTTTGACCAACGTCAAAAATACTACATTCGGCGCCCAATTTTTTAGGGTTCCGTTTTTTAAACGGAACACTATTAGTGAGAGTAAAACGAGTTTTTTCTTATTATATCGATTATCTCGTAAAATGCTATGGACCTGAAATTTGAGGTGCGTATAAAACTAACCTGCTCACATAAGATGACATAAGATACAAATAAAACTAAAGTTGTTTTCGTTTGGTTTACAGGGGTACGATGTGAGACCTTTGAGAAAATACTTTTTTTTTCATAGATTCAAGTAGGGTATTATACTGAAGGGTTTCATTTCAGTATTCCTTGAAAATTTATTTTGGAATTTTGCACCTCACCTTTTTTTGTATAACTTTGAATAATGACGCTTTCTTCGTGTTTTCTTACCTCGATTAGCTCCGAACCTAACTGATCGAAAATCTTCAAATGTATTTTGAATGAAAGAAAAATTAGTACGTTTTTAATAAAAAATATATAAAAGTATCATATACTCATAATTATATTAACTAGGAGGGCTTGGCGTGCTTCGCTACGCTTATAAATAAAGTTTTTGCGTAGACATTTTGTTGACGTAGAGGCAATGATTTCAAAAGTGGTAATGAGAAATGCTAGCATATAATTTTTAATTTTTCTTTTTAAATATATGAAAGAAAAATAATCAGAACTCTAGCTGATCAGTTCGGATATATGAAAAATTAGCGATCAAATAAGTTTTCAAGTAAGCTTATTTGATCTCTAACTTATTTGATCGCTAATTTTTCATATATCTGAACTAATCAGTTAGAGTTCAGATTATGTTTCATTCATGTATTTAAAAAGAAAAATTAAAAATTATATGCTAGCATTTCTCATCACCACTTTTTGAAATCATCAAAATCAACAAAATCAACAAATCAACACGCAAAAACTTTATTTATAAGCTTAGCGAAGCACGCCGGGCCCTCCTAGTAATAATAAAAAAACAAAGAAAAATAATACGTCTATCCACTTCTAAATCAATGCATAAACGCACTCATACCATTAAATAATCCTTGATGATGAGACGCTATTGCTTACTTGAAGAAATGAGCCTTCATATAATTATGTGTGGGCTTTAATCTTTAAGAAAGAGAGTGCGTCACAGGATCAAGAAATATGCAACCGGCTGGATTATTGGCAACTACATTTTTGTTATGTTCTAGCAAATTTTTGTAACAATTTGCTACTTACTTTTTAATTTACTTTTATTTTCTCTATTCTATCATAAAATCTTGGCCTATGTCATATTTTGTCAGTGATAGGATTTTTTGTTTAGTTATCCATTCTTTAACAAAAAATACAAAAATACAAAAAAAAGAAAGATTTACGTCCATCAACACCTTTGAACGTATGTTGTTGTGGGACCTTGGTCTTAAAAGGTTTTTATGTGTTGTTGTGGCACATATTGTAATTCCTACTACACAGCACATTTTACAAAAAAAAAAAAAAAAAAAAATTATCATTCATTCACAACATTCATTTCACCATTAACACCATAATAATTAAATCAAAGAAAATCAAAGAAAAATGATAATAATAAAAAAACAAAGAAAAATAACACGTCTATCCACTCCTAAATCAATGCATAAACTAAATCTAAACCTGAAAAGAAAATATAAAATACTAACTAAATCAATGCATAAACTCACTCATACCATTATCATTCATTCACAACATTTATTTAACCATTAACACCATAATAATTATATGAAAGAAAATCAAAGCTAACTAAATCAATGCATAAACTCACTCATACCATTATCATTCATTCACAAAATTCATTTCACCATTAACACCATAATAATTAAATCAAAGAAAATCAAAGAAAAAAAATAATAATAAAAAAACAAAGAAAAATAACACGTCTATCCACTCCTAAATCAATGCATAAACTAAATTGAAATTTTAAAAGAAAATATAAAATACTAAATAATCATAATAAAAAAACAAAGAAAAGACTTGGGTAATGCCATTTGATATTGTATAGAAGGGGGGCCGTTAAATTCAAAAATACATCTTAATTCGTCTATAACTTTTTTATTTATGATCCGAAAAATCTCAAAAATCTTAAAACCTAAGTTACACTAATATCAGTTAGCAGTGAAAATTTGAAATGAATCAAAATTCGAATAAAAAAGCCTTGGGCTCCAGAAAGTTTTTTTTTAGCGTATTAATATATAAGATTAAGGGGATGGAAATGAGGAAGGGTAAAAACACTATTTAAAATGTGGTCATTTGAAAGAACACCTAATTTAGAAAACATTGCAATTTTTTTTAGAATTTTGCGATGCACAGTTTTTGAGTTATTGTCAAAAACTGGCGACTTTCAGAACGTACCTCCCCCCCTACGTTTCGATACTGATTGACAGGAAAATTTGAAAAAATTCACAGAGCTGGGAAATTAGGTAAATTTTGTATGAAAACTATAGCGAAGTCTCAAATAATTATATTTCTGTGTATATAGGGGACGAGGTAGAGAGGCTAAAAAAAACCTTTTTGGTCCCAAGCGAGTGGGGTGTCATTTGAAAGAGCACCTAATATAAAAATCGTTGCAATTTTTTTTAGAATTGTGTGGTGCACAGTTTTTGAGTTATGGTCGAAAAAGTACAAAATTCAGACCGTCCCCCCCTCTACGTTTCGACACTGATGGACAGAAAAATTTGTAAAAATTCAAAATGTTAGAAAAATCGGTAAATTTTGTATGAAGACTATAGCGAAGTCTCAAATAATTATATTTCTGCGTGTTTAGGGAACGGGGGTAGAGAGGGTAAAAAAAGCCTTTTTTGACGCAAGCGAGAGGGATTATCATTCATTCACAACATTCATTTCACCATTAACACCATAATAATTAAATCAAAGAAAATCAAAGAAAAATGATAATAATAAAAAAACAAAGAAAAATAACACGTCTATCCACTCCTAAATCAATGCATAAACTAAATCTAAACCTGAAAAGAAAATATAAAATACTAACTAAATCAATGCATAAACTCACTCATACCATTATCATTCATTCACAACATTTATTTAACCATTAACACCATAATAATTATATGAAAGAAAATCAAAGCTAACTAAATCAATGCATAAACTCACTCATACCATTATCATTCATTCACAAAATTCATTTCACCATTAACACCATAATAATTAAATCAAAGAAAATCAAAGAAAAAAAATAATAATAAAAAAACAAAGAAAAATAACACGTCTATCCACTCCTAAATCAATGCATAAACTAAATTGAAATTTTAAAAGAAAATATAAAATACTAAATAATCATAATAAAAAAACAAAGAAAAGACTTGGGTAATGCCATTTGATATTGTATAGAAGGGGGGCCGTTAAATTCAAAAATACATCTTAATTCGTCTATAACTTTTTTATTTATGATCCGAAAAATCTCAAAAATCTTAAAACCTAAGTTACACTAATATCAGTTAGCAGTGAAAATTTGAAATGAATCAAAATTCGAATAAAAAAGCCTTGGGCTCCAGAAAGTTTTTTTTTAGCGTATTAATATATAAGATTAAGGGGATGGAAATGAGGAAGGGTAAAAACACTATTTAAAATGTGGTCATTTGAAAGAACACCTAATTTAGAAAACATTGCAATTTTTTTTAGAATTTTGCGATGCACAGTTTTTGAGTTATTGTCAAAAACTGGCGACTTTCAGAACGTACCTCCCCCCCTACGTTTCGATACTGATTGACAGGAAAATTTGAAAAAATTCACAGAGCTGGGAAATTAGGTAAATTTTGTATGAAAACTATAGCGAAGTCTCAAATAATTATATTTCTGTGTATATAGGGGACGAGGTAGAGAGGCTAAAAAAAACCTTTTTGGTCCCAAGCGAGTGGGGTGTCATTTGAAAGAGCACCTAATATAAAAATCGTTGCAATTTTTTTTAGAATTGTGTGGTGCACAGTTTTTGAGTTATGGTCGAAAAAGTACAAAATTCAGACCGTCCCCCCCTCTACGTTTCGACACTGATGGACAGAAAAATTTGTAAAAATTCAAAATGTTAGAAAAATCGGTAAATTTTGTATGAAGACTATAGCGAAGTCTCAAATAATTATATTTCTGCGTGTTTAGGGAACGGGGGTAGAGAGGGTAAAAAAAGCCTTTTTTGACGCAAGCGAGAGGGATTATTTTTAGTATGTAGCATCTCCACCCACCAAAATTTCGACACTTGATTGACGGACAAAATTATCAAATTTAAACCATTTACAAGCTGGTGTAATTGAATCTTTCTTGAGTTACCATAAACAGCTATGGATAAGATTTAACCTAGAGTAACATTTTTTGAGTTATGTTTGATCTATGTAGATTTGATTGTAATTTACTATTGACATTTACGATTAAACATTTATTTTGTTAGATGTCTATGGTCTGGCAATATAAAGACATTTCAACACAACTTTTTGTCAATAATTCTTGGTATTGTGTTCTTTTACATTCATGGAATCCTTGGCGAACGAATTTTATTCGCACTTGTTTGACTTTTTTAGTTTCGAACCACTAAGAAAATTTCCATTTCATCAAGATTATCATTTGTCATCAGGACTAGTCTACTAGAGAAACATACCAAGTAGCAACTACGGTCATTCAATAAGTCCATAGGATGACACATAGATGGCGTTACTAGAATTTTTTCCATATGATTTTTATTTAGTACTAACCTTCAAACGATAGGTGTATAAATTTGACAGCAATCTGACTATTTATTCGTGAGTTATAGCATTTTGTGTGAAGCAACTTTTGTTTTTGAAAAAAAATGGAAAAAAGTGAATTTCGAATTTTAATAAAGCATTGCTTTTTGATGAAAAAAAATACAGTGGAAACCAAACAATGGCTTGATAAACATTATCCAAACTCTGCTCCATCGAGACAAATGGTAGAGAAGTGGATAGCTGAATTTAAATGTGGTCGTACCAGCACAAAAGATGCAGAGCGCAGTGGACGCCCAAATGAGGCTGTTATTCCAGAAAACATAAAAAAAATCCACAAATTGGTTATGAACGATCGCAAATTGAAGGTGCACGAAATAGCTGACATTGTAAAGGTAGCAGATGGTAGTGTTTTTACCATTTTACATGAACATTTGGGTATGCGAAAACTCTGTGCAAATTGGGTGCCGCGTGAGCGACTGTGACCAAAAACAACAACGAATCGATGCTTCGGAGGAGTCTTTGGCACTGTTAAACCGCAATAAAAGGGAATTCTATTGTAGATATGTGACAATGGATGAGACATGGCTTCACAATTACACACCAGAATCAGTCCAGACAGTCAGCTGAGTGGACAGCAGTCGACGAACCGAATCCAAAGCGAGCAAAGACGCAACAGTCGGCCGGTAAGGTGATGGCGTCTGTATTTTGGGATACGAACGGAATAATATTCATCGACTATCTCCAAAAAGGAACCACCATCAACAGCGAGTATTACTGTGAACTTTTGGATCGATTGAAGGCTGAAATCGCAAAGAAACGGCCACATTTGCAAAAGAAAAAAGTGTTGTTTCACCAAGATAATGCACCGTGTCACAGATCGATGAAAACGATGGCAAAATTGAATGAATTGGGCTTTGAATTGCTTACCCACCCACCATATTCTCCAGATTTAGCCCCCAGCGACTTTTTCCTGTTTTCAGATCTCAAGAGAATGCTTGCTGGAAAGAAATTTAAGTCCAATGATGAAGTAATCGCTGAAACTGAGGCCTATTTTGACGAGAAAGAGAAATCGTACTTTAAAAGTGGTATAGAAAAGTTGGAAAATCGCTATACTCGTTGTATCGCCCTCGAAGGCAACTATGTTGAATAAAAAAATCGAGTTTTGTCAAAATGTTGTTTTTTTCTTACTTATCCTACGGACTTATTGAACGACCTGTTAGATGCGTAAAATACATTCAAAACTGTTATTATTTTCAGTGTTAATTGAGGAAATTTGACCTACTGTTTTATTATTTCATTGATTCTTATCTGAAAAATTGGTCAACTTTAGTAATTTTGCCAAGACAGCTATGAATGTTTTTATTTATCATGATTCTGATATCAAAGTTATTATAAGGTTGTTAACATTCAGAGCAAAAGCATTCGATAAATGTCAAAATAATATAATAATAAAAAAACAATTTTGTTCGATTTATGAAAGCAAAAATATTGAAAATGTTCTAATTTAAGAAAATGATTCTATCGATGAATCGATTTCTTGAATTTAAAAATATTACTCTTATAGACGTATTAAGTTTGTTTGACACCAATCATTATGATTTATGGTTTCTTTCTCTTAGAGCGAAAATTTTTTCAAAGAGTAACATCCTCATCATAGAAAATCAATTGACATTAAATTTCAAAAAATAAAATTCCCAAATTTTACTTTGAAGGCTTCAAAGTGCAAAAGAAATATTGGTAACTGTAAACCTATTGCTGTAACTGTAAACCTTAAGGTGAATAACCACTGTGACAGTAGAAAATATGGTATTTCCATGAATTTTTTTGCGCAGGCATATTTAAGGAATTTGGGGATATTAAAGGAAAACAGGATAGAAAAATATTAAAGGATAAGGTTATCAGCTTTGGCGACCAATTGAAATTTTTCTATTTTTTCGCCCATATTTTTTTTATTCAAGCAGTCTTAAAAACAACAAAAATTAAGATTCTAAAAATCGGCTACGCTTCACCTTAGCTATATTGCAAAGTCGAATTAATTTTAAAAAATATTGAAAATGGGTTCATAATCCATTGCAGCCTTTAATCCATTGTGACCGCAGTAAAAATAAGCTATTTTCAGGATTTATTTTGTGATCTATTACATTGGCTACCTCTTTAAAATTGAATTGTGTCCAATTTGTTTTCTTTTTCAAACTAATATAAAACACCGTCATGTTTAACAAAAACCTACATAATATAATATTTAATCAGCTTTGGTCAACTAAGACAATACGGCGCCAATTTCAAAGTAACAGCAATTAAATTTTAGATCAAGAACATTCTTAATTTAACACTGTACATTTCAAAAGACTTTTTATAGATGATCTATCTGTTTCTTAAAAAAATTGAAACGATTGAACTGCTGACCATTGGAAATCTCTTATTTTAACACAGAAAAATATGGAGGGGCTGAAATCTCACAGCTCTGAGATATCAAGACTTTGGTCTGGGTAAAGGATTTTGATATAGTTTTCGGCAAAAAACTTTTATGAGGACATGGTTTTTAGTTTTGGGCAGCGATGTATATCAAACATAACTCTTTGTTGAAGTACAAGTATTTTTTATCTCTGTTTAGAAATTTATTACAAAACTAACACGAAACATCAATACGTTGCCGGAAAATTATAATTAAAATTCCAAAAATATTGTTAAATTAAATAAAATCAAACTTTTTCAAAATTCCAAAAATATTCTAAATATTAGAATAAAATCAAATATTTAAATTTTTTCTAAATTCCAATATGATTTCAAAAATTTTTAAAAATTCAAACTTTTTCCAAAATTCTAAAAATATTGCAAAAATTATTACAAAATCAAAAATTGAAAATTTTTTCAAAATTCCAAAAATTATTATAAAATCAAGAATTAAAATTTTTTCAAAATTCTTAAAAATATTCCAAAAATTCTTCCAAAATCAAAAATTAAAACTTTTCCCGAAATTCTAAAAATATTGCAAAAATTATTACAAAATCAAAAATACAAACTTTTTCAAAATTCCAAAAATATTTCAATAACTATAACAAATTCAAAAATTTTCATGTCCAATTTCATTTTAAATTACATTTACGTCATAAAAACAGTTACATTTTTTTTCCAAAAAATTGGCTAAAGAAATAAATGAAATCATTTTTTGACACACTTGTCATTATTTTTTGACAAACTTATAATGCCATAATTCTCAAAAATAATAATAAAATTTCATTTCAAACAAACAATTTTATTTTTTTCCAAAAAATTGGGTAAAAAAATAAATTAATATCTTTCTTTTGACACACTTGACAACATTTTTTTGACAAGCTTATAATCTAGTTTTTGATCTCACATACCAATCCCGACCATCAAGAATTCTCCAAATTTAATGTTCCTACTCGTAATTACTTAAAATGAACTTTTTTTAAGCCAAAAGTATGAAAATTTTCTATTTTTGACACACATAATGATTTTTTTGACACACTTCCGGTACAGTTATCGAACACAGCGTCCTTTCGGACCTGTCCCTTGTGTATACCTATTTTTAGAAAAAAGTTTTTTTGAAATCCCACCTGCTGTTTTCCCTGCAGCGTAGGTAATGACGGACGGCAGGCCTACAGACAGACACACATTTTTTTTTGCTTTTTTAGAATCAGTAGGTCCTAAAACGTCGAGAAATGTCAAAAAAAGTGGGGGTAAGAATTTCACTTTGAGCTCATGAATGTAATAATTAGGTCTATCAAACCGAAGTAATTTATAAAAAAAAAACTAACTATGTTAACAGACCAAAAACATAATCAATAAAAATTATATAAATCAAATCAAAAGGTTTACATTAATTAGTTGTCTTCTTCCAAAACCAGTCTTGTGGAACAAATGTTGTTTGTAGGGAAATTGCATTCCAAAAATCACTTATCTAAAAATCTGGAGCGTCATCCATAGACGTAGAATACAATACACTATGTTAATCACAACAAAGATGAACAAAATCAAAAGATAAACCAGCAATCAAACATATAAGAATCATTTGTAACTAAATCATTCATTTGCACCTGTTCTTCTATATCATCACTTGATTCCCCAATAAAATACTGTGATATCATTAAAAGGGCGAACTGTTGCATATTGTAAGGCTACAAATTCATCAAATACTACTTTGTACGTATGTTCGTGTTGAAATAAATCTATCACGTTCAAATATTGACGACGAGCTAAATTTTTATGCGCTAACTTACAAATTTACTTTTATGCGAAGAACTTTAGACGAGTTATTTTCACCTTTTTGAACCGAATTTCGGGCATCCAATTCATATTATGCCGTTGCATTTCTTTCAGCCACTATCGATTTAATTTTTTTCATTAATTGGAATGGTAAAACAACGGTTTCGCTATCTTCGAAACCGTTTTCTATTTCGTTCATATTTAAACGTTCATATTTAAAAATACAAAAATATGTTACTCAAAATAAATTAAAAATATTGAATTTTTTTTGGATTATATGTTTGATTTTGAAAATTGTTGATAGTGAAACTTCTTAACACTCAAAACTTAATATAAAGCCAACGAAAACTTAACACTGTTAGAATAAAAATACCAATTTAAAAAGCAAATCAATTTAACAAATTTAATATGAACAATCAATAAATCAAGACTATACATTTTTTTGTCACAATAGCACTACTGGTAACAATGCTCACTCGCCGATTTAAATTTACGTAATCCTCTGACCGAATAAAATGTTCAAGTATATATAGTAAGACTCCTCAGTATTTTTCTTTTTTTCTATTATCTCTTCCATTGTTTACTAATTATAAATTTCTCAGTTTAAATCTCCATCTCCATATCATCTCAATAAACAATTCTATTTAAACGACAAAATATTCCCCTACAAATACAAAATTGCACAACTGCATATAACATTATGACTTAGCTTTACATAACAAAAAAAATATTTATCATTGACATTGTGACGTGATCATAAAAAAAAATCAACTGAGAAAAAAATGTAAAATATCATTGATATATAAAAATACTTTTAGTTTAGTTCATACCCCCTAGTCTAATTTAACTTCTGATACATTTACAAAATATATTTCATAAAAAAGAAACAACGAGAAATATCTCAGATTCAAATCTTATCTTACCTTAGTTTTAATCTTAACCAATATCAATAAAAAAACATATCTTTTCAAATATTGCCACTTTTATGCTAAGGCCTTACTCAAAAATGTAGTATTTGTTAATCATTGATTCTCTCATCATATAAACAATTACTGGGCCTAAAACAATTACGTGTTCTATAATTGCTTACAGACGACTAAATTCAACTTTTATCATGGTGAACATTCAATTTAAATTGTTTTTCTCCGAAAGGCAGCAAATATAAATTTTGCAGACTTATTTCAGTCAGCAAAGTGGCACTTTTCCTGCCTAGGCAGCAAAGCAAGTACTTTGCTGCCTAGGCAGCAAAATAATTAGACTTCATAGAAATAAACAGATATTGCGATTAAAAAAAAATTGTTTTAATCGATTTTTTTTTTCATTTTTAAAATTTTGCTTTATTTTTAAAGTAATAATTATTAAATTACATATCATTGTTATTAATCGGAGAAAAAATTATATGTTCAACTCGGCAGCAAGGTAGATTGACTGCCTTGGCTGAACTCCTAGCCTCGCTCGCTCGGCTATGAACTATCAGCCGCGGCAGTCAATCTACTACTTTGCTGCCTAGTTAAACAAATAACTATTTCTTTGATCATAATTTAGATTTGTAATCTTTAACCCTACATAAAATTTAGTTGGCATTTCTAAACTATCACTAATCAAAAACCCATTTCTAGTTTTGTGTAATTGCTTTAATTAAAGTAAATGTTTATTATATATTGTGATTGTTAAAAAGTAATTGAAACGGTGAGCGATAATATCGTAATTTTCCAGTATCATTAAAAATTTTGAGAAAATCAATTATCTATGTCGCAATAGTGTTAGTATTTTTAGACATATTTTAACTTTTTTATTACAATATAAAATCTAGAATTTAATTTGCTCTAATCTTTTTGTACTGTCATAATATTGTATAAAAAATGTTTAGAGGATTTTTTTTGCTGAAACAAACTTACTGCAAAATAATCCCTATGCTAAAAATTAAAGAAAACATACCGTTATTTGTATGTACCTTTTTGGAAAAAAATTTTTAAATCATAATTTAATCAAAATTTAAGTTTTATTTTCATATTTTTGCACATATAAAATTTTTTTCAGTTTTTAATTACTCACCGATACGGACGAAAATAACGACGTTCACTATTTCATGAAAGTGCAAGGTCGCCGTGTGATGTTTAGGTATATTACTCTCTTTGGTGCTATTATTCAATAGAATAATTGAAACTGAAACGAATTCCATGCATAAATAACATTAGGTGTTAAAGATGTTTCAAATTTTTCGTCTTTCAGCATTTTTTGACTTATGGAAAACGCGTCCATTGATCTTTACAAGGAAAAGATTTTAAAAACTGGGTTGCAAATGAGCGAAGGTTTCGTCTCCCTTATTCGATGCTTTTAAGAGCTTTTTGATTGGTCTCACCTTAAAATAAAATCATGGAAGAATTTTGCTTTATTTTTATTTGAATTTAACCCATTGAAAATCTCTAAAATGTAATGACATCATTCAATTTAACCAATTACATTTTAGTTATACTAATAATAGGGAAATTATTAAATAATTTACCTATATCACGGTAAATTATCACGAATATTTTATTTATTTTACAGAAATATGAATTAATAGAATTATAAATGAATAAAAGTCAGAAAATAGTATTTCTTGACAAATCCAATTTTATTTCCTGTAAAATAATTTTCATAGTGAAAATTATTTCTTCCATTTATAATATTTTTCTGGTTGTTTTTTTATTTTCAATTTTCAATAATATAAATTTTATTGCACGCCTCGCCTCGATGGATTTATAGTAGGTCAGAATAATTAAAAACAATACACGAAAAAACATGGCGAAAATTTTTCAGTAGTAATCTCCCAAGGGCGGTGATGATTTGAAATAATTTGTAGGCCGAGGGCTAGTATCAATACCACTTGCTTGTGGAATTTTCCAAAAATTATGAGAATTTATCAAGGAACGAAGGGAATTCGTTTAGAAAATTTTTTGCCATTTTTCATTTTTTTATATATTTTTTATAAATTGCCTACTGCGATATCCGTTAATTATTTCAAAAATTATTTGATAATTTTTATTATCCCAGTAGGCCAGACGTATAACTATTTTTTTATTAGTATAATTCAAATGTTATTGGTGAAATTGAATGATGTCATTACGTTTTAGAGAATTTCATTGGGTTAAATTAAAATAAAACTAAGGTAAAACATTTTGTATAAACGAATTCCCTTCGACCGGTGATAAAATCTTATAATTTTTTGGAAAATTCCTCAAGCAAGTGGCATTGAAAAAATTTAATGTTTGCTTTTATCTAAATAATCTCCACTGTCATATTGGAATTTTAGATTGTTTATAATTTCATCATATTAAACAGCTTTCTTCTCAAAACTGTTCTAAACATTATAAGAATGAGGCAAATGAAGTAAGCTTTAAATCGATCTTACGATTTCTTCTGATTTCGTATAATTTGAAATAAGGACAAATAAGGACTTATGTCTGGTATGTTGTTCAGTTGTGGAATCGGTCTCTGTTGTAACATTTTAATCGAAATTTATGAGCATCATTATATTGCACTCCTGTTTTTTTTCACAAACAATGATTTCCTTTCTTTAATTAGTCAAGGGATGGTATCACTATTAAAACTCACAGTTTTCATATTACTATTAAAATTTTCAAATTTTTATGGTATCCCAATTTACAATTTTTAAGGTTCCGTTTTTTATACGGAACGCTATTGGTGAGAGTAAAACGAGTTTTTTCACATTATATCGATTATCTCGTAAACTATAAATGCTATGGACTTGAAATTTGAGGTGCGTATAAAACTAATTTGCTCACATAAAATGACAGATACAAATAAAACTAAAGTGGTTTTCGTTTGGTTTACAGGGGTACGATGTGAGACCTTTGAGAAAATATATTTTTTTATAGATTCAAGTAGGGTATCATATGAAAGGGCTTCATTTCAGTATTCCTCAAAAATTTATTTTGGAATTTTACACCTCAACATTTTTTGTATAATTTGGAATAATGACGTTTTTTTCGTGTTTTCTTACCTCGATTAGCTCCGAACCTAACTGATCGAAAATTTTCAAATGTATTTGGAATGATAGAAAAATTAGTACGTTTTTAATAAAAAATATAAAAAAGTGTCATATTCTCATGCTTAGATTTATTAAGGGGGTGGAAATGAGGAGGGGTAAAATCACTATTTAAAATGGGGTCAAGTGGGGTGTCATATGAAAGAGCACTTTATTTAGAAAACATAGCAATTTTTTTTAGAATTTTGCAATGCACAGTTTTTGAATTATTTTCAAAAAAGTGCAACTTTCTGACCGTTCCCCTCCCCCCCTACGTTTCGACACTGTTGACAGAAAAATTTGTAAAAATTCACAGAGTTAGGAAATTCGGTAAATTTTGTATGAAAATTATAGCAAGGTCTCAAATAATTATATTTCTGTGTGTTTAGGAGACCGGTGTGTAGAGAGGCTAAAAAAAAACTTTTTTGACCTAAGCGAGTGGGGTGTCATTTGAAAGAGCACCTAATTTAGAACTTGTTGCAATTTTTTTTATAATTTAGAGGTGCACAGTTTTTGAGTTATGGACAAAAAAGTGCAAAATTCAGACCGTTCGAATTGACCAAAATAAATGTGTCGCTAATCTGACATTTATATCTAATTTTTTTTTACAAAAAACAAGCTCTACCAACGTTGAGGAAAAAAAACTACGTTCTTTCGTTCAGTTTAACGTTAATGGATGAGTGAGTTTATAATCTATTTCGTTATTTAACTGTCTGGAGAATATTTTTGAATTCGAAAAGTTTAAGTTGTTGTTTTAGAAAATGAATTATGAAAAAGCATTCACCTTCGGTGAAGTTGCGTTTCTAAGTGGTTTCAATATTACAAACTTCGTAGCATGATCCAGAACAATCAATAATACCGTATGCCCAAGTGTAGAACGAGGGTACGGTCCCAAAAAATCTATATAGACTCTCTACCACGGACGTGCTGTTTCGAATTGATATTGCATCGGAGGACGCAATATCTGATTCGTGGCTTTTGTTTGTTTACGTGTGTCACAGGACACAACATAGTTGTGTACCTGTGACGCCATGCCCGGCCAATAATAAAGACGTCGAAGTAATTCTAATGTCTTTTTAACACCTCCATGAGCAGCAGTACTACCATCATGATTTTTCTGAATCATGTTTAAAGTCATCGGTTTTCGTATCAAGAGCTTCCACACAGGAACATCGTTAGGTATTGCATCAGGTCTTGGATCAATACGTATGTATCCACGACTTTGACTGATCCGTCATCGTATTGATGTTTCGTGTAAGTTTTGTAATAAATTTCTAAACAGAGATAAAACAAATACTTGTACTGTAAGAAAGAGTTATGTTTGATATACAACGCTGCCCAAAACTAAAAACCATGTCCTCATAAAAGTTTTTTGCCGAAAACTACATCAAAATCCTTAACCCAGACCGAAGTCGATTATCAAGTATTTTAAGGGCAAAACTGAAAAATTGAAATGCAAAACTACAAAAAAAAACAGAGAGTGTGCTTGAGACCACACGGCAGAAGTGAAAACTTCATTGGCAATCGCAATCAATTGAGATCGTATTAGTAGTATTTGGATCGTTTTAGTAGAATAAATGATAAACAAGTCAGAACGATAAACCGCTAACTACACACACTAACCTCACAATGTAAACCAAATAATTGTCAAAATAGCACTCATATGCCAATAGCAGGGACTAAAGTACGCGTGGTTGTCACACCGATAGATCAATAAGTTTAAATTTTACAAACCTTTCTGCGGAAAGCTAAGCAAATTCATTGGTATTAATGCGCAGTGTTGCCATTTGCAAATCACTATCGGCTAAGTGCCACCATTTATCATGATTGCCATCCATGTTTAGTCATACATAAACTATGCTTCTTTGTATAGAATTTATGCGATTTCCGTCTCGTAATTGTGAGCTTTAAATCGATATAATCGATTTTATCAAGTATCAAGTTACAAGTATTAAGTCTTCACTTAATTTTAGAAACATGTTTTATATACAATTCCAAACCGACAACATGTTTAGTGAAGATGATAAAATTCCAATACATATAATTTTGATATACAAATGTAATTGTTTCAGCCTTCAGGTTATACTATCTTTCCTACGTTATTTTTAATTTCTTAAAAAAATTATGTTAAAAAAACACATTGATTAAAGCAAACTACCGTTTAAAACGATAGTTAAATAAAAAGCAAAAATTAAGCGTACACAAAAACTTCATAAATTTTCGTGATGATTATTGTATTAATGCATAAAGGATAAACAGCCATACAAACTTTTAATTTTATATATATTCAATATTTATTTAGCATGATGACTCGAATGAAAATTGCAAAAGACAGTAGCAGTATAACTAGAAAAAACTGCGTTATAGATCAATTTTTTAAAATTCGTATAAAGAAATGTTTATTATTTTTATGAATTCATAAATAAAAAAAAAATAGTTTAAATAAAAAATATTTAATAAAAATTGAAAAAAAAACAATAAAAAAATATGTACCATACCAGGGAGTTGAACTCAGTACCTACCGCACTTCAGTCGAGCACGATATCCACAACGCAATTTGTAACGCTCGCAAGCTCTGAGGTCAAAACTTAAATCGAGAAACGAAAATGCTATTAGATTAAACAATTTTTTTAAATATTTTGCTTGCGGCGAAGGAAAAATAGTATATGATGCATGGACGTAAGCCGTTTAGGACGTCTCCTCAATTCGCAAACTATTCAGGCAGAAAGTATTTTTTTACTTTCCAGTGTTTGTTGCCCTCGGCTAACGTCTCAAGCAACAGTTTCACTCGCAAGTAAAAAAAACTACTTTTTGCCCTTAATTCATAAATAATTCATTCATAATTCATAAATAGCAATTTTGGGACTGTTACCATGACAATTAAATGCAATACATAAATAACATATTTGTTTTGTAAAATATGCCCTAACAAAAAGTTTCATTTTTGGTCCGGTTGAAGAAAAATATTACACAGAACAGAATTTAATGTTCTAACCGTGTGGTACTAGTACTAAAACGATTAAAAGGAATTAAGTTCTATATTTTGTTTGAATGTATATATCTGTACGGCAGGCAATGTATATCTTTATTTACTGGTTTAGAACTATAATTCACTAGACTTTAATATTGAATAGATTTTGAAGGATTTAGATGAGCAATTAAATTCTCTTTTTCATACTCATAACTATGTTAGCATTGAGTTACAAAAAAACTATATGAAAATAGTGAGAAATTGTCTTCTAAACTTGAAGATCACACCAGTGATTCATTCAGTACTAAGATAATTAGAGTATGCAAAACAGTGAAAGATGTTTTTGTAGATTAAAAATCAGACTAAAACCACTAGAATTGATAATTGAATATAAACAGAAATTTCGAACGATGGATTAGACACTAAACTTAAGTAGCATAACAATCAAAGTTCTTCTTCGATATACCATCGCTTCGGTGGCGTAATAAATAAGGTGCCTGTCAACGTATTCGAATCATAGCACTGCTAAGGAAGGCTCAAAACCTAGTCCGGACACTGGACACAAAAAATCAAGATCTGTTCAAAACAATTTTTGAAGAGTTATAATTCTACCACACCCTTACTCTTCAGTATTTGTTTTAGTTAGTTTAATAATATTCCATTTAATTCTACAATTAAATACCAAAACATGTGATTCGCTATCTCTGTAATTAATTGGCATACTTATATATATGTTTTATCGTAATATTTTAATTCAATCGAAAATAAAAAAAAACACTTAGTGCTTCTTGATATGAAACAAAAAGCAAGCACCATCTTGATAAAAGTTTTTCTTTTCGTTTATTATTCTTATTTCAACAGAGAACTACTCCAACTTTTATCTGAACTGCCTTTAAATTTTTTTATTTGCATTTGAATTATTTTCTCTGTTGATAAAAGCCGAAACGTGCCATATCATAGAATCAACATTTAATCTACGTTTTTGTTCCACAATTATGAAAATAATCGAATTTTTGATTTTCAGTTCTCGCACAATAAAAAAATTATTCTGAATCTCATTCAGATCTCATTTATTCAAATAAATTTTTGTTTTTTATTGGCAGATTTCCACCACAATCTTTGACAGATATGTGGCTCACAATGCTTTCTATGATATCAGGGGCGACATGTTATGCTCTATTTCTAGGACATGCAACAAATTTAATTCAAAGTTTAGATTCAAGTAGGAGGCAGTATCGAGAAAAGGTAAACACATATATTCATATTATTTTTATCCAGATAAAAAAAATTAATATTTTAATTATTTAGGTGAAACAAGTCGAAGAATACATGGCATATAGAAAACTTCCACGTGAAATGCGTCAAAGAATTACGGAATACTTTGAACATCGTTATCAAGGAAAATTCTTTGATGAAGAATTAATTTTAGGAGAATTAAGTGAAAAACTTCGTGAAGATGTAATTAATTATAACTGCAGGTAAATGCTAATTTTATTATCAAATTTTTGATTTTAATTAAAACAAATAATTCCCGATTGTATTGTAAATTGTTTGAAAACATGAATCTTTATATTATATGTAAAACTACAAACATATACTGAACTTATTTTCGATATGATAAGAAGATGGGTTGATTAGTGACATACATTGACATTTGAAGACCATATAGTGGACCTTCTTCTTAACCTAAAATTTTTATTCCTTTAACCTTGTTGTATTTAATTTTAAATTTAATATCAAAATATTTGGCGAAAATTCAAATCAATTTTTGTTTAACTTACCGATAAATAAATAAATCAATAATTTTATGAACATGAAAATTATCGAAGCAGAACCATGCAAATTATTATTCTTTATGCCTTTTTTTTCTTATTTTTAGAGTAGGATCGTATGAAATGATACATTATTCAAATACATAAAATATTCCAATGATTTGAATCTGAGCTTGCGGTACGGAAATTAATTTTATTTTTTTATGTTAAATTTCGGTAAAATTTAAATACTGTGGAAAATGCTTTTTTTATTACCAAACATGTTACATGCCAAAGAGTTGATTTGATTTGAATATAAACATAACATGTTCTCCCTTCATTATCTTAAATGTAATTTAAATAGCAATATCATCGATCATGTTGGATAATTTAAAAAATAAATTTATTTTACTATTGAAAATATTGTAATTTATATTTTTTAGTTTGTGTTAAAAATTTATCACATCCATAAATAACCACAATACAATTTATTTGAATTTATTCATATTAAACGTTTTTTTTTAACCCAGATGGGGAGAAAAGCTTTTAAACGTCTATTTGGCATTTTCTATGTCCAGCAGGTTATAATTTGTACCATAGTTGGGGCTTCAATAGCAAATTTAAAGATTATTTATTCTGAACAATTATAGAGATTCGATATCGATCCCACTGTAACTTGTGCGGTGTGATTCATGCAAAAGCTTGTAACATAGAGGCTTTTAACACATTTTTCAAAATTTTGGTTTTGTCTGTTTCGCAGATATTAGGGTTATGCCGTAATAGCCTGCAGATATTTCATCGGCGTCTTAGGTTTCTCTAGTGGACAGCAAAATACCTACGCAATTCAATTTTTAATCATATAACCCCAGTTTTATGTGGTATCTGTTGTTAATACCAGAAAATAAACAATTCTTTGGTGGCATATGTCGCATCTACGTGATGAGGTTATAAAGGAGATGAAATTATTGAGAAATTGTTATGCAATCAAATAATGCGGTCTTGACTATTACAGGACAGGATAAAAGGATAAATCCTTCTGACTACATTCATTTTGAAAGATACAGGAATGATTATCTATATATAAATACGTAAGCACTATTTTTGTGGTACAATTTAAAATTATTTACTCCAACAAAAGTGGGGCAAAATGTATATCGTTGGAAAGGTCATGAGTAGTAGTAGTGCCGAAAAATATTTCTTTTTGAATCTTGACGATTTTGTTCGGTTATTTTGTTTTTTTTTTCAAGTTATTTGTTTCACAAATCAAAATCAATTATATCAATAAATTAAACTCTGAAATAATGTGTTGTTGCTATTTTGTTGGAAGGCCTTTTTACAATTTCCATTTACAATGACCGAATTTCTCCCTAATTATTGGTAATAAGAGTATCGAACCCAAACTCAGAGATAAATAGTCTAATGCTTTACCGACCGAGCTAGCCGGGATACACGAGAAAACGTCGAACAAAGAGAGCAAAACATAACCAAACATAAGATCGACATACAACAAAAATACAAAAAAATTGCGTGTTAAAAGTGAAAATCAGCTGGATAAGTAACTGTATAATAGACAAGCTGTTACAAAAACAAATTTAAGCGCCAAAAAAATTTAAATAGAATGCAAAGTGCTTGGCCGTCATTTACGTACTCATCCGTTACGCACCAATAAAAATTACACCAAACACAAATGTTGTTTCAGTACGATATCAGTACGTAAGAAATCAGCTTCAATAACGCGATTACACTAGTCAGTACCAAAGTGAATGAAAATAGACTTATGCCTAAGATAGCGGCTTTTTTCGTTTCCGTAAAGGTATCTCGAGAAGCGAAATGAGTTAACCCAATATTTACTAGCTCTCAGGTATACTCATAGTCGATTTTGAACGAAAAGGACTAGTTGAGTATCGGCATCTCTATTGTAAATGCTTGATAGATGGCAGATCGTAAATGAACAATGAAGATGTACTTCAAAATTTCTCGGAACAGTCGAGACAACCGAAACTGTAAATTTTGAGTAAACAGCCCAGTTGGGTGTTGTTGTAGTACGTTAACATCTATGCGTTGCCCCAATCCAATTAAACACTATACTCCATCCTAAGTGATGGTGTTCGTAATCACAAATGTTGTTTTGGGGAGATACATGCGCCAAGACTCTTTTAGAGCTTGATCAAGAGTGGCGCACTTTTAATTACGCTCCGTTGACTGAAAGTTAATTTAATAGGTGGGGTATATTGCCTTAACCCCAAGGCTCACGTCAAGGCTGATTTGGTATTCTCCTACAACTTTGATCACGTGGAAGTACTATGGTGCCAAGAGAAAATGTGTAATGTTGGATCCATTCTTGATTAGGAAGTTGGGTAGAGACAACATATCGTGGGCTAAACTGATTATGATTATAGGCATTTTAGTGGTAGTCAGTTGTCCGTCTATAAGGTTGACTTTATTGTTATTAGAAGACAACGCATGGTCACTAACACTGACCTTTTTGGGTCTTGGTTAGAGCTCAATAACCCAGGTTTCCAAAGGGTTTTCATAAATTTGGACATTCGAATGGGGTCTTTAAACCACCAGACACACTGGGTAGAATACTAGCAACCTTTACAATCAAAGGTTTCTGGCCCCATAATTCTGGACGCATGAATGCTATTGTACTCAACCCTACTACTCCCTGGTTAATTACCCAGTTAGAGCACCTCCTTCAATCCAGCCTTCCTTAGGAATATCAGGATATGGAGAGAGTTAAGTTTATACCCCTAATGCCTCTCAATATTATACTCTCCTTGATGCAACCTTCTCGTGTAGATCAAAGCTCCACAATCTTTGAGAAGATGAGCTGGGGTCTCTTCTTCCAATAGACAGAATCTACATTCGTCCCTCAGCTCCACCTAAATGTTCTTAAGGTGTTTTTTTAGTTTACAGTGTCCTGTAAGAACCTCTGCCAGTATTCTCAGGTTGTTCCAATTCATCCTAGAGTGCATTAGTGATCTCGTTTGATTAAACAGTCCAATCAACTCCTTGGACTGCATAAAGGCCGCGGTGTTGTTCTAGGTTTTGGACCATTCTATCATAATTACTTCCCTCATCCTTTCGTAGATGTCTTTTGTCCCCAATCCACAAAAGGGTTCCGAGCCGATGTAAATATGTTAAAGCATCTCGCTTTGCCAATTTTCGTCTGTCCGACAAGATGGCAATTCCCTTGTTTTTATATTGTCTTCCTAAGTTGAAGTCGGCACATATTTCGATAGCACGTAATTTGGCTTGGAAGACGCTTGGGTAGGTTCCCATGCGCTCAAAGTATTTGGTCTTTGGTCCAAATGCTCCTACACCCACACCTGCCTAAATCTTTGAACCATCCGTGTACCATTTGATTACAAGATTACTCAGATGGTACGTAGTGGATTCACTGCTCCACTCCACTTTTTTGCACAACTGCAATACATATTTCCTATCGAAGTTGAACTGTTTTATCATATCGTCCTTAGGAAACTCAAACAAGGCATTTTCCATGGAAAGACTTTCTCGATATTTAAACTCGATAATTTTTCCCTTTCCCATACCCTGCATGCTGAATCTCAGTATGGTTTCCCTTGCTACGCTCTTAACCTGCAGGTGGAGTGGAACAATTCCTAGCAGCATCTCCATTGATGCCAGCTAGCCTCGGCACTTTTTCCAACTTAGTCTTCCCAGCGTTAAGTTGGGCTCTTTTGTTTTATGCGACTGTTCCGTAATTGATGGTTGGTCTCACTATCATAGTATACATCCATCTAAGGATATCTGGGCTGCAACCCAATGTTTTACCCGCAAGATTTTTGCATACCATCAGGTCTCTTACGGCTTTCCTTACCACCGTTTCCATATGGTTTCTCCACAAAAGTTTACTATCGAAAATTACTCCCAGATATTAAGTCTCCTGTGCAGATTCAATTAAGAAGCCCTTCAATATGATTGGCTTCATACTGAGTTTTCTTTTCTTGGTGAATGGGACTACCGTAGTTTTACTCAGATTGAGTTTAAGTCCCACAGATGTGCACCAGGTGTTTACCAGATTCAGTCTCCCCTGTAAAATATTAGAGTGTTTCTTCGAACTTCCCTCTGGTGATAATGACAATGTCATCCGCGTAATCAAGACATTTATTGCCCTGGTTACTTAATACAATTAGAATTTCATCCACCACTAGACTCCACATGAGGGATGATAAGACTCCTCCTTGCAAACAGCCCCTAGTGGTGCCAAGGCTGATTTTGCAATCAGCAGTTTTTGTTTCTGCTACTCTAGTTCTCAGCATCTCACATATCCAGTCAGTTGTGGTGCTGTCAACCTTCCCGCTTAGAGCTTTCTTGACTGCTCCATGCGAGATGTTATCGAAAGCTCCTTCAATGCCCAAAAAGGCACAGACAGTAACTTGTTTGTTGTCCACTGCCTCCTCTAATTCTTTCGTCAACCTGAACAACACTGTTTCCGTTGATCTGCCCGTTCTGTACGCATGTTGACTATCTTGCAATGTCGATCTCACCAAGATATTGGCCCGTATGTGGTTGACGATTACATTTTTTATCGTTTTTATTATGAAAGATGTTAAACTGATGGGTCTATGAGACTTCGGCTGGGTGACATCTTTCTTCTCTACATTTGGAATAAATATCACTTTTGCGTTCTCCATGATTCTGAAATATGCCCAAGTGCCAGACTGCTCCTGAAGATGCGGTCATAGCCACTTCTGCCCCCTCTGCAGGAGAGCTGGAACTATTGCGTCCATTCCTGGTGATTTGTGTGGTGGGAAAGTGCCTATGGGCCACTTGATACGGTCCTCCATAAACAGTGAGGCAGCCACCCAGTCCTTTGGCCTTGGTCTTTTACTTTTCTTCCTCAACGAAGTTTTAATCTTGACACCGTCCTTGGCCAAAGCTTTACAGCTTGGCTACATGTGTTGCAGAGATATTATCATAGAAGGTTCTGAAGTTGCTCCTCTTTCCCCTTCTGATTTGAAGCTGCTCCTCTTTCTCCTCTGCCTCCGTACTACTGTTCTTAAATTTGACAACTCCTTGTTCCACCAAAACTCGTCCTTCTGCTTTTTTTACTTAGGAATTGGGCATTCGGCTTCCAACGCCTTGGTGATTGCCAGGTTTACCTACCCTACAACTTGTTCCAGCAGCTCGGCATAGTGTTTTACTGTCCCTCAAACTAGCTGCAGACCTTCTTTTAGATTTTCCTCAAATTGATCCCACCTTGTGTTCCTGGGGTTCCAAACCGGGGGTGATTCGCTCTTTTGTACTTTCCAGATCAAACAGAATCATTCTATGATCCGACAAGGAGGGCTCATTTGACACTCTCCAGTTCGTTATGAAGTGTCCTATATTGGTACTTCCTACCATTAAATCAAACACTTCCTGTCTTGCCTTTCTGACAATAGTGGGTATGATCCCGACGTTTAACACTCTTAGGTTTTCTTTAACTAAAAATTCTAACAGAAACTCACCTCTTTGGTTTATATCCGTACTTCCTCATGTTTCGCTATGAACATTTGCATCACACCCGATTATAAGAGACCACTTTTTCTTGTGGCACCATTCCACCAGCCCCTGTACTTCTGTATGCGGTATCAGTACCCTACACAGTATGCTGATGCTACCACTAACTGGCGGCGCATGCCTCCTATTGTGATGGTAGTTGATATGGCCAAAGAGTCCCTGGTAAGAAAATCTGAAAGACAAATATAATTATTGTTTTTCCTAATCATAATACACGCTTTAGGTGAGTTTGCATTAGTATCCCATACTCCCTTTGCCTCGCTGTTTGCAAGGCCCCTCACCCTGTTTTTGTGGATCCAGGGTTCTTGTATTAGCGTGAGCCCTAGCTGTTTCTTAGTGAATGTTCTGGCCACAACAGCTGACGCTGCTATGGTGTGGTGGACATTTACTTGGGTCATACGTAATCTTCCTGCCGCCTCCATTAGAGTTTGTCGGAGAGGGGTTTACCTGCCCCTCCATCCTTCAACAACCTCTCTGCAGAAGCATCGTCCTCCTCTTCCACAACTGTGTTTGCCACTTCACTGAATGTCGTTAAGGTTGCGGCTGCCTCCCTGGGCTGTGGTGATGTCTGAGGCATTTCATCTGAAATGCCATCAGCCTCCTTTTCCCCGTACCTTTTGCTGTTGCCCTTCTAGATCCATGGACGATAACTTTACCAAACCGGTAGTTGAGGGTATTACCCCCACCCCCATAAGGCTGTCTTCGCTCTGTCGGCAATTAGTGCCGTCAGGAGTTGGCCTGTGCCCTTATCTCGACTTCCTGACAGCTTCCACTCCTTAACAAATAAACCGACCTTGGGAGAAAGACGGTAATCTTGTAAGAAATTGGAATGTCATCCGCCATTTTCGTCACAAGTATATGTTTACCGCCTTCCACTTTCGGTAAAACAGAGACGATCCATTTTACCGTCTGCTCGTCGTCGCACTTTACCACCACATATCCAGGTTTGAAGTGGATACCCCCCAACAAAATCCTGTGATCAGCACATTCTACCACTAGTTGGTTTAGTAGCCCTGCTTCTGTTAACCCCAGCTCGTAAATGTTAGTTTTATAGCCCAGGTAATATTACTTGTCTATCCTAGATTGACAGAGGTTACCTTGAAGTTTGGAGCTATGCTTTAGTTTGAAGGAGATGGTTTCGCGGTTTCGCGCAGTCCATTCTGTTCGGGGTTTTTCTTTTTGTAGTGGCTGCCTTCTGAGGACTTCCTTCAAAAACGCAGCTTAGAATTTTTTTTGAAGGTATGCTGTATAAGTCTCTTCCTTAGAAGAAGTTGGATAATCTTAAATTATCCATATTCACCAAGGGATCCGTTTCCAAAGCCCTAATTACTGTAACACCCAAATCACAGTATTTTTCGTACCACAAAAAAAGTCACGGGTGTTTAAGACGCTGTCCAAAAGTTTTTTGAACCTTTGTTTTAGTTTGTCAAAATTTTTGTCCTACTCCTTGTGTACACTTTCGGAGCTCGAACTGTTAAAAGCCAGGACTAACAGATCGTTGAGCTGGTCGGAATTTTTACAATGCATACAAACCGTTTGTTGTTGATGCTGGTAGATGCGATCCTTTACTGGGATCGTTTTTATAGAAAATCGACATATCTTTGATCGATCATATATATTTCCGTAGATATTTTCCAGCTCTTCTAAAAGAAACTCGGACCTTAGAGGGATTTCTATAGTTTCTTGCCCTTGGGAGTGAACAAAAGTATGCTCTCTGCCGAAGTTTAATATTTCCAAAATAGTAGTAACCAGGTACTAAAAGAAACTGATCTCTACTATAATTATTGGTAATTATTACTCCACTTGATGTGAATTGACGTCACAGCCGGCTATAATATCCATGTTTCTATTCTTGGCAACGTCAACCACGCGTGCCAATGCAGGAGTTGGTGGAGGACTAACTAAATGGATGATAAGCAGTCACGAAGAAAATGTGGCTTCGTAGCTACTCCGTAACTGAGCATTCCTACGGTTAAGTTACCTAAGGAAATCTCAGCCAAAAGAAACATATCAAAACTTTTATGTGGTGCTATTCAGGTTCTGGTATTATCGTGGCTTCCATTATACAGAATGCCTCAGCTCTTCATGAAAAGGCCGGTTATACTCTGTTTTCAATGTCCGGAATTATTGAGAAGCATTGCCCCTGAAGGGCATGAAATTATATGACCATCATACTAGTGATTGTCGCTTATGTCATCAGGTTCGATCCAATAAACTGTACAATTATTGAACCGCACATGAAGAAAAGTTTCGCCTACCGATAAGATATTGCTTTCCCACCATCTTCGACGAAAAGAAAGTACAGGAAGTTGCCGTCAACCGATGTTTTACTCTTAGCCAATTTCTTCCTCCCGTATCTCCAGATCCTCCATGTCGAAGTGTTCAAGCTATTTTGATGTCTGAGACTACTCAACAAGGCCGTCATCAATTACCGCAGTAGTTGTAGCCAAACTCATCAACTCATTATTGAGGATTATAATCAAAATGAATGGCAAAAAAATTTTCCAATTTTTAAAAAGAATATTAATCCAACCAAAGGTGACAAAAATCGATAATCTTTCAAATAATTCTCGACAGGGAATACTTCTACCAAAATAAAATCCACTTAAGAGATTTAATAGAATTATATTGTATAAAAATGTTTTCAAACCCAATAACAAAAATTAATTTCCTAACCAAATTTATTAAATCCGAAAAAAACAGCCGAAAATTTTTCCACTAAGCTGGTTTGTAGTTTTGTAATCATAAAACTTTAATTTGTTTTTATATCCCCAGTCAGTACCAACCATGTATGTTTATTGAAATAAACTTTATCGAAACAAAAACAAAATCCATAAACTTTTTTTTTTACATGAACACTTTAATAATTTTATATTTTTTCATTATCTATTTTTAGATCTCTTGTAGCTTCAGTGCCTTTTTTTGCTAATGCTGACTCTAATTTCGTATCGGATGTTGTCACAAAATTAAAATACGAAGTTTTTCAACCGGGTAAGCAAGCTTTTCAAGTTTTGTTTTTTGTAATATGATATTCATCTGACCGAACCAAATTAACTGATCCGGATTTTTTTTGTTCTTCTGTTTAGGTGACATAATCATTAAGGAAGGAACTATTGGAACCAAAATGTATTTTATTCAAGAAGGTGTTGTAGATATAGTTATGGCAAATGGAGAGGTAAGAACTCATGAATATATTAAATTTAACCGCAATACGTAATACACAAAAACAAAACACCATAAACAACCCAGATCACAATAGAATAAATCAATCGACCTTTGTTTTTTGTCTATTGAAACATAAAAACTTTGACTTTATATTTCCTTTGTTTCGTTTTATTTATCATCACATAATTCATTATTTTCCCGGTTTTCGTTTTTCTCAGCTCCTCTTAGTAAATGAGAGTACATCTTTTGTATAATCAAAGAACTTGATTTATGTTTCAATCTTGATATTCATATTTTTTTTTATTCTTTAAAAACGAATCTTTCATTTTTCTTAAGATTTTTACTCCAAACAGAAAAACAAAAAAAAAATGTTCTATAGAAAAATGTAATTTATTTTGTTGACAATTTTCATGAAACTTTTCAGTCAATATATAAAATTAAAATTTAATTTGAAGAATATTATCTTATTATTCTATCAAAATCACATCTTATTTAGTTTTAATAAGAAGGTAAATTTAACATTGAATATTATTTAAGGGAAAATAAAATATTCAACTTAGTTAAAGGACCCTTCTGTTAAAAGAATCAGATACTTAAGAAGGAATTTATCACTGTGTAAATTAAAGTTTGTTTGTCTATGACAGGGTGGATATATTCGAATCTCTTAAAACAAAAGAACAAAAAATTAATTATAATTATACTAAAATTATTTCTGTTTGAATAATTATCTTCACAGTTTACATATTACCCACAACAAATAATTGTAATAGAAAGTAATCAAAGACACAATAACGTATGTAACAGGAAAAAGAATTTTCAATTATTTTTCCAACCCAATTAGTAATCAGACAAGTACCCATAAATTTTTTTGTATTTTTTTCCCTCATTGTTTACATTTCCTTTTTATTATTTTATTTTTATATGAAAATGAAAATAAAAATAATGAAGTGAAAAGTCTTCACCTTTAAATGATAAAATAGAAACGAATATATATCATTTTTAGAAAATAAATTTGCAAGCCCTAATTTTAAGACAAAACGGATATTATAGGTTATAACGCTCCTAAAGTTGGAGGTCACATTCAAATTTTCTATTTTTTTTAGTAGCCTATAGAAATAGTATTAGTGTACATAGTTGATTGGTGATATCTTGAAAGCTATACTCACACAATTTAAATGAAATTTAGGTCAAACATAATCTCCCAAAAATTAAAGTTAATCAAAGAAATTCAACCACTTTCAAATATAGGGGTGAATTGCTTTTAATTTAATTCTTTTTAGCATCATGTTTAGTGCATTTCCTTTGACATTAAATTAAAGCTTCAGGACATATTATTTTCTGCTCTTTTTTTATTTGAGCTTAATTATATTGATAACTTAAATGTATTTAAACAGATAAATGCTATCCAACTACGCCCCCGAGGCGATGGTATTTCAAAGTGAATGATGAAATTTCAACTTTGAAATAACATCACCTCGCTACAAAGCGTGTCTGCCAAGGCATTCGAATCACGACACTGATGAAGTATAGTTTTGAATCCCAACCGAAACACCTATAAGAAAAAATTACACAAAAGCTCACAAAAAAGCCATAATTGTTCAAAAGTTATTCAAAAGTTCAAAACTAACGAACTAAAAATTCATACTGTAGAACTTCAGCAAAAAATCAGTTCTAACAGTTTTATAATTCATTTTATTTTCTGGCAGAGATTAAAAATTCTAAAAAAATTTGTAATTATTGATCAAGCTCATAGAAGACATTTTCAACATAAACATTTATTGCGTGATAATCGATTAATTGCGTGGCAGTCGAAGTAGAGGGGAGACAGGAAACATTTTTTACTTTATGAAAAATAATTCGAACACTACTTTCAAAAATTACAAAAAAAAATTGTTTTGCACAACAAAAAAAATCATCTTTCATATAACAATGATCAAAAATAATTTTTTTTCGAAATTTCTACTCTCCAATGAACATTTGAAGTTATAATAACCAAATTAAAATTTCCGTTTTTTTATGCGAAATTCTTATACAACCGTGATTTTTTTCAATTTTTTTCTTTTGTAATGTTCGAAGTTAAGGGGGAAGGGAACGGGAAACACACACTCCTTGTTGGCAATAACTCAAAAACTAAGCAGTCAAAATTTTAGAAATTTGTTTTTGAAATATTTCGATTTTTTTCGATTTTTCTAAACCAAACTCGATTCCTTAAAAAAAACTTTTGTTTTACTATCACCTTATCTATGTCCATAAAATATAGGTGAAAAAAATAATTGAAATGAAATTTTTTTGGTTTAATAAGGCGTGGGAAAACACATAGTCCCTGGGCCCACGCCGATTTAATGTGATGATTACACATATTTTATAATTCGTGAGGCGCCCGTTCTTGAGAAGTCGGAAAACCTTTGTTCTGCTATTTTCCTCCAATCGGCCGCTTATCCGTTCGGCAAGCTCTGAAAAATGCCGATTGTCCTCAATCTTGTAAATATGCTACCACATTTTTTTTTAACTGTGGGGGGTTGGAAATCTGTTTTAGATTATGAGGGTAAGCTTGTCCGACCAAAATATGTCGGCAATTGTTGAGTCGGACAAGTGACATTTTGGTATGTTTGGGTTATCGGACTAGACAATAGCAGACACATTTTGGTCGGACAAGGTTACTCTCGTGTTCTAAAACAAATTTCCAACGCCCATAGCTAAAAAAAAATTTACCAGAGCCCGAGCAATCGGCATTTTGTAAGGCTTGCGCTAGCGCTGCTTCGTTGACTAACAACAAAGTGGCATAGCAGGCCGCGTACCTAGCGAGGTTGTATTAATAGCCCCAAACTGGCAGCAGTCCATGGGGACGAGAAAGAAATCCTGCTGCTCCAGCACAAATACCGATTTAGTACGCGTAACATGAGATAACGGATGTAGGAAAAAAAAACAAGTGAACTAAACAGACTCTGACGACCCCCGTGTACGAACGAACCACGATCACCACATCCAACCCCTACAATTCACAGCACACAGTCACAAGCTCTCACATCTCATCCACTCGGGTGCGTGACACACATGAACACACACGTACATTCACCCACCCAATTTACATGTGAAATATAGTATAAATAAAAGTTATTGTAAAAATAAAACATTATATAAATCTGTAATCAAAGTAAGATTGAAGCTTTAAAATTTAAAATAATACTATTCAAAGTTGGATTTCCATAGTTACACAGCCATTAATACAAGAAAACCTCATCATCATTCACTTTTTCAGTAATTTTTTTTTTATTGATCGAAGATCACAAAACGGATTCTTTTTAGTTTCTGATAAAATACCAAAATTAAAATAATATGTTGAACCAACTCTCTCTAGTATTTTCAAATCTAATTTTCCTTCATCTTTCGTATACAAAGAAAAACACCGGAACATTATTATAATTACTGATCTGTTTTAGACCAAGATACCATGGGTTACGATTAGTTACAGGCATAACTTTATGAAATCCACAATTAGACGAAATGATGAAATTTGGTGGTGAATAACGACAGCTCTTATTACGAAAATTTTCATATTTATCAAAAGTATCAACCGTAGTTTGTTTATTCGTAATACCATTTGATGATGAGATTGGTATGAACAATTTCGGTCCTGTGAAATTTATTATTATTTTCTTGTGTACTAGTTCTTGAATTGGAAAATAATTTTTAAAACATTATCTTCAAAAAATATTATTTCAAACCCAGCACCCACTATATCAATAATAAAAACTATCACTAGTTGTAATTAAATGATTTTGGGTTAAATTCAAAGAATATTATCGTTATTTGTGCTATAAGGAACCTTGTAACCATAAGCTATTATTTTTGTTTTCCCTCATATTTTCCAACAATAAATTATTGCTAATAAATAACTAAATCACATAAAATAATGCACTAATTAAAATTTAAATAGAGAAAAAAAACATATAAATATTTGTGTCTGTTCCTACAACGCTAATTTGCAACCTGCAGATTTATTTGCGGAAAGAATCGATAATCAAGGCTTTAATTATAGGTTCATTCACCGACACATACACATCTCGTGCATACACGCACACGTACATGCACTCACGCACCCATTCATACATACATACACACCCCCATACTGTAATATCTTTTGTTAAAGATATAAGTTAATTAAAACACTTGCACAAGTTATTTTATTTTATTAATTATTTTATTACTTGGTTGGTTTAGTTCCCAAACGAGAGTGATCAAAAAACTTTTATTTCAATTTCATTTTCCGTTTATTGATCAATCCCGTTTTTCCTTAGGTTTATCATTGTTAGTACATTTATGTATAAACAAGAATATTATAATTATTATACTATCGCGACATTACAATATTACAATATTCGCTTTAAAAAAAAAATGACAAAAAAAAAATTTTTATATTTCTTATTTTTGTTAACTACTTTATGTTTTAACATTAATTCAATATCTATCTATGGCATATCTTTTCCTTTTAGATCTACGTAGTGTTATATTACATTCTTCTAAAATTGTACGGCTTGTTCCTGCTTTTAAATTATCATTTTTCTTTTTAACATTCCTATTTTCTAGTTCGGTTTTATTGTATTTCAAATTTACTTTTTCTACTACAATTGACTTATCTAAAGGTGGCAGAGGCAAGATATCAACTAAAGGATGATACTTGTCTTCCAAACTTGAATAACGTATATGATTTTTATGGACGAACCTTACATGATTATTTACATTTATCAGATAAGTATTTTCACTAATTTTTTTTATAATTCATGCAGGTATTCATTTGATATACATCTTAAAATGATTTCTAAACATAATTTTATCATTTTCCTTAAAACTAATTAACTTTCTTATATTTTCCTTATTAACTATATTATTTTTTACATTCAAATTTTTAAATTTATTTCCACAACTTTCAATTTTATTTTCATCAAATTTTTTTTCAATTTCAAAACTAACTCTTTTTTTTGAATTTATTAAATCTAGTAATATTTTTGGTTTAAACGAAAAAATCATATCTGACAGTGTTCGAGAAGTAGTCTCATGCGGTGTATTACGATAATGTATTAAAAATTTATTAATTTTTTGATCAATATTCAGATTACTGTTTTCAACGAGATATTTTTTCAAAACTTTTTTGACTGTTTGAACGTTTCGTTCCGCTTGTCCATTTGACTGCGGATGGTAGGGTGGAGAATGTGTCACCCTTATTCCATGAAGCCTACACAACCTTAAAAACTCTGAAGAATTAAACGGTGGTCCGTTATCTGCAACAATTTCCCCAGGCAACCCAAACATTGCAAAAAAGTCGCCCAACTTTTGATTTACATTAACTGCGGTCGTTTTAATCATTTTCCTAATCTCTCAAAATTTACTGTACGCATCAACAATAATAAAAAATGTTAATTTATTAAAATGGAAAAAATCTACATGTATACGCTGAAAAGGATAATCTGTAGGTGCCCATTTTGAATTCACAATCTCTCGTGGAACATTTTTAGTTCCCTCACACACATTACAACTTTTAACATAATTTTCTATATCTGCGTCTATATTGAACCACCAAAAATATGAACGAGCGACCTTCTTCATTTTTACCATTCCAGCGTGGTTTTCGTGTAATAACGAAAGTACTTTTATTCTAAGACTGTTTCCTATAACTACCCTATCACCATAATACAAACACCCTTCCTCTGTATTCAAACTATATTTTTTACTACTATATTTTTTATATTTATCTTCCACACTCTCAGGCCAACCGTTTGAAACAAAATTGTAAACTTGAAATAAAATTTCATCGTTTTTCAAACTAATTCGCACATCTTCTATATTAATTGGTAATATTTCTGTATAATTTAAATAATTTATAAACTCTTCTTCATTTGACTCACTATTTTCTAAAGGTAACCTTGAAAGTGCATCTACATTAGCCATTTTCGATGCTTTTCTATATTTAATATCATAATTATACAAGGATAATATAACTGACCATCTATGTAAACGAAACGCTGCTACCGCCGATGTACCCCTTCTCGGTTGTAAGATTTCCTTTAGAGCTTGATTATCGCAATATATGACGAATTTGTGTCCATATATATACTTGTGAAATTTATTGACCGCGAAAACTATTGCTAATGCTTCCCGATGTAATTGCGAGTAGTTTCTTTCGGCAGGTGTTAAACTCCTAGAGACAAACATCACAGGTTTTTCCTCATTATCTACTATATGAGACAGAACCGCGCCTACGCCGTATGGACTAGCATCAGAAGCTATTATAATTGGTTTTAATGGATCGTATAGTTCGACCACGTTATGTTTTAATATTAATAGTATTTATTGAGGCTACTGTTGGCACTTGGCGAAACATTGTTAATAATAAATTTATTTTAATAATAAAACACTTGTTATTTTTCGCAAATTAATTTTTGAATTAAACTTTATTTATATTATAATAAATAAATAAAATTAAAATCCGCTCAACCGGTTTCGGTTTTTATACCATTTTCAAGAGCTTAATAATTTTTAGCTCTTGAAAATGGTATAAAAACCGAAAGCGGTTGAGCGGATTTTAATTTTATTTATTTATTATAATATAAATAAAGTTTAATTCAAAAATTAATTTGCGAAAAACAACAAGTGTTTTATTATTAAAATAAATTTATTTTTAATATTAATTTTTTACTTTCCTCAAAACTTTTTTCTTGTTCTTCGTTCCATACAAATTTTGAATTTTTATTTAACAAGGAATATAAACTTTTCAATTTTGTCGAAAGATTTGGAAGGAATTTGTGATAATAATTAACTAGCCCTAAATATGATTGAAGCTGCTTCACATTTGAAGGAGCCGGTGCATTAATTAATGCTTGAATCTTTTCTTCATTTGGTCGTAATTTATTTTCAGATAAGCAATGACCCAAATAAGTAACCGAGTTTTCTAGAAATTTACATTTTTGTAACTTGATTTTAATGTTATGCTGATTTAATCGCTCTAATACTTTAAAAAGTTTTTCTTGGCATGTTTTGTACGTTTCTCCTCCTATTATTATATCATCTATAAAACAAAATACTGATGGTAAATCAGCCAATATTTGGTCCATAATAGACTGAAAAATCGAGGGAGCACTTGATACACCAAATGGAAGCCTTGTAAATTTGAAAAGACCCTTATGAGTGTTTATTACTAAATATTGTTGTGAATTTTCTGACAGTAAAAGCTGTTGATACGCTCCCGAGAGATCTAATACGCAAAACAATTTACAATTAGATAAACTAGCAAAAATATCTTCTATTTTGGGGAGAGGGTAATGATCAATTTCTATGAATTTGTTAACTGTCACCTTACAATCAATACATAGCCTTAATTCACCACTAGATTTTGGAATTATTACAATTGGACTTGCCCATTGACTATGTTTTACCGGAATTAAAATTTTTTCGTTGGTTAATCGTAAAAGTTCGTTTTCCACTTTCTCTAAAAGTTTAAACGGTACTGCATAGGCTTTATAGAATATGGGAATCGCATTTTCTTTTAAAAGTATTTCAGCTAAAAAACCATCAATAGGTTTATCAAAATTTTCCACTACTACATTAGGAAATTTATTTTTTATAACATCGACCAAAATAAAGTTATTATTTACCGTATTTATCTCCGTTGAATCAATTAATCTTTCCTTCCAATCTGGTTTTAATACCTGTAACCATGATCTTCCCAATAATGGCTCAAAATCTCTTGAAGTTCTTACAATAACTAATTCCAACATGTGCAACTGCTTCTCGAATTCCACCTTCACATTGATTTTTCCAATTGTATCTATTCTACCTGAAACTGATAAAAATTCATTTGAAATATCGCTTATTTTTATATTAGGAAATAAAGATTTGTACTGTCCTTCGGTTATTATAGATGCACAAGCACCAGTATCTACCTCCATCTGTAACTGATGACCTTCCACTTGTAGGGTAATTTTGATTTACATTATGGATGTGACGTATACTTCGGTTCCGAAAAAAACATGCACTCAATATATGACCTCGATTTTACAAATAAAACATTGCCAATTTGATGCTGGACAATTTCCATTCGCATGATATCTTTTACATTTTGTACAAGGTGCTGAGCGTTGTGGACTTCTATTTGAATAATTTCTATAATGATTTTGATAACTGGGTGATCTTCTACGACTTGTTCTAGAATTATGATGATCCTCTCGTTTTGATGAGGATCCTCTCGGTTGAATAGCCTTAGATTCCTTTTCACTCATTTCTAAATTTAATGCTAACTCACAACTTTTTTCAAAATTTAAACTATCGTTATTTAACAACGCTTGCTGAATATTCTCTTTTCTAATTCCGACAATAAATCTATCCCTTAATGCATCGTCGATTGCTAACGTTTTAAACTTCACCGTTATTTCCTTTAACTTTACTGCATCGGCACCTGTTTTAATATCACTCTACAAAAAATCTCCAAAGTCGCACGTCTGGACTAACGCCTTCAATTTTATAATGTAATCCGTAACACTTTCACCTTCTTGCTGGTACGCCTTATGAAATTTGTAGCGTTCTGCGCGTTTATTGATACGCGGCTTATAATGTTGATTTAACACTTTCACTAATGTTTCAAATTCCTTTGTTTGCGGATCTTCAGGTACACAAAGCGATTTCAAGACTTTATAAGACGCCGCACCCATAACGGTTATAAAAAGTGCCGTTTTATCGCTAGCATCCGTTTTATTTATTTTGAAATACATTTGCAACCGGTCAATGTATTCGGAAAAATCCTCACCAGGTTGAAATTCCTCTATTTTTCCAACCATCGTATTTTAATTTATTTTTCCCTATCACGTACTAATTTTTTTTAAATTTTCACTGTTTAGCCAACCCACTATTTTCACTTTAATTTTTTAAGTTTTTCATTTATCACATCAGCCTAGTACTATTTTATATTTATTCACAATTATAATATGTATATATACCTTTGTTTTTTCCCGTCGCCAAATGTTATATATTTTGTTAAAGATATAAGTTAATTAAAACACTTGCACACGTTATTTTATTTTATTAATTATTTTATTACTTGGTTGGTTTAGTTCCCATACGAGAGTGATCAAAAAACTTTTATTTCAATTTCATTTTCCGTTTATTGATCAATCCCGTTTTTCCTTAGGTTTATCATTGTTAGTACATTTATGTATAAACAAGAATATTATAATTATTATACTATCGTGACATTACAATATTACAATACATACATATATATTTAAAATGACTCACCCAATAGTCACGATCATTATACTATCGACTAGATTCCGGTTCAGGTGATTAATCGAAAATGATTCTCGCAATATTGTTAAATGTACCACCGTAGCAAATGTACCACCGTTCTCTACTGGATCATCAATCAATCAATCATCAATCAATCATCCATCAATCGATCATCCAGTACAGTTTCCCTCTCTTTCTTTATTTTCTTCTTTTCTATCCAAATACGAATCAGCAGTAAACGACTTGAAGTATACAAATCTCGGTCAGTCAAATAATTTCAAAATTTTACAGCCAATTTTTTTTTAGGTTCCGTTTGGTTGCTGCATTTTATCAAAGCCAACCAGTATATAATTGTTCTTTTTTTTCTATTCGAAACGATCACACAACAAAAAAAATATTTTGGGTTCCTTTTTGTTTATTTTGATTGGTTTTCTTTATTTATAATTCAAGGCTAACCTATAACAAGCGAGTGAGCAACACATTCACTAACTCAAAAAAAATTTGACTAACATGCTAAGTTTATATGTTATTTAGTTTTCTAGTTTCTAGGTTACACTAAACTATTTGTTACACATTTGACTATTTGTTTATTTTATCCCTATTTTATTTACAAACCGTAAATCTACTTATACGAATAAAGAGAAACAAATTTTCACGAATGTGATAACAATCACGACAGATTCAATTTATTTTATCATTTGTGTCTCTTCAACTATGTAGAACAAAGAAAATTACTCTACGACCTTGACCGTTATTGTCATTCACTAACGTTATATGGCTAATTATTTACTTGAATAGAAAAAACAGGTTTAAACAATAATTTTCTAAGTTTTTTTTTTTAGTTTCACTAAATTTTACTTCTACTTTTGTTTACTAGAGTGGTAAATTTATAACGCAAATATAACGCAAATTGTACTAATTTGGACAAACACAAAACAGATTCAATTTTTTTTAGTTTGGGTATTCGAGTTCATTAAATTACGTAGAATAAATGAAAATTTTCTTTATCACTTTGACCGCCATTTGGCTGATAAATAGTTATAAATTATTATAATTTAATATAAGTAAATAATTAGAATTTAATCACTAACACGGTTAGACTAATTAATTACAACAAATTAAAAAAACCTTAACACTTTTACGAGACATTACAGAACAAAATTCACAAATCACTAGCCTCGTTATTTTATTTTTTTGGAGTTTGACATTCCAACTCACAATTCTATGTCTTCAACCACGTATTTATAGTTAAAATCACGCCGCTTGTAAACCACAACAAATCGATAAACACGATAAGTTGTTTATCGGTTATTCTCTTTCGTTAAATATGTGTACCCACTAAAGAGTCTTCACTAAGATTGGAAAAGAATTATAAACAGAAACATTGATTATGAAATGATTGTTGGAAATTATATTTTATAAAATGAAGCAAAGGCAACTCCAAAGGTTCATGACAATACAATAACCGAGAAGCAACTCGTTGATTGATTCTTCCTGTCTTTTGGAAAATAGAGCGATTTCAAATTAGGGAAATTGTACAACTATTTATGACTAATTTTAAACGGAAACTATTGTAGATGACGATTACGGATTGAGTATAAGAAACTATGTTTAAAAGATGAACGTAAATAACTATGAAAGTCTCTGTCAATGTAAATGTAATGCGTGTGGGAAAGTGGTTCGACTTTTAATTACGAAGCTTGAATTACCACTTCATTACAATTTTTCGGTGGCCGAATCGAGAAAAATGGCAGAACAAAAGTTTTCGGACTCGTCAAAGACAGGCGCCTCACGAAGTATATAAAATATGTGGTAATCATCACTTGAAATCGGCGTGGCCCAGTGACTAACATTTAATAGCTCTAGAAAAACTTACTAACACTTATAGTTTGTGAGTAAATCGATTATACAGAAATTCGGACGGACACCGAAGTCTCACCAATAAGGTACCGTTTTTACTTTTTTAAAGTACGGAACCCAAAAAATTAAAAATCATTTTGCTCTTTTGTTTTGAGTGAATGTTGCTTGTTCATTCGTTAAGTTCTTACCTAAAACATCCAGTGAGTCACACAAATGTGGGCCGGGGTAATTTGTGATTTAATTCAGCTGACAGGAATGCTGCTTGCTTATAATATTATATTGAATACTTTGCATTCTTGATAGTAGAATCACTATCAGGAGCATTAGTGGAATTGCGTGCCTTGAGGTTTTTAATTGCTGACTAGCGCAGTCTGTGAATCTGATTTTTCCTTTCCTCAACAATAAGACGGATTGAAATGAACAAGGAACAGGGACTCTGGCGACTCCAAACGTCTGAGGAACCAAGACCTTCACTCACATCACTTCTTCTACAATTTCTACATTTTAAAAAATTAAAAATTTTCACTCATCTCATTATTGGCCGTTAATCCAACTTGACAGAAAGAGAAAGCGACTCGAAAGAGAAAGCGGATCTTTTGGGTCGTATTTTCGCAGAGAACTCAAACATAGTTGAACCCCCCCATTCTCCTACACTCATTCCACCAGTTGTAACGAAAATGAAACCAATTATTTTTCGTTGCAATATTGTACGGAAAATGCTTCTTTCTATTAATATCAACAAATCCGCTGGCTCAGACGGTATTCCACCCCTTAAAAACTTTGCTAGACAACTAGCTCCAATTTTAACAAAAACTTTCTATTTATCTTATAAAACCGGAATATTTCCCGATTCTTGGAAGTTGGCCAGCGTTCAACCCATATCAAAGAAAGGCAGTAAGATAGATCCTAACAATTATAGATCAATTGCAATTCTGTCGGTTTTAGCTAAAATATTTGAAAAATATGTTAACTACAATTTGATAGATTATTTGGAAATGTCGCGAATTATTAATGATAAGCAGTATGGTTTTCGTAGAAGTCATGCAACAGGTGATCTGTTAGCCTACGTATCCCATCTCTGGAACAAATCGCTGGAAAACCACGGTGAAACATTCAGCATTTCACTTGACATTTCTAAAGCATTTGATAAAGTGTGGCATAAAAATCTTATAGCTAAATTAAAATCTTATGGCATAGACCATCTTACTGTCTCATGGATTCATAGTTTTCTTACAGGTCGCCAATTTCATGTTAATTTAGATGGTATCACATCCAATATTTTCACAACCAATGCTGGGGTTTCCCAAGGTTCGGCACTCTCACCAACCTTGTTTCTTCTATACATTAATGACTTACTTATTTCCACAGTGCACACCCAATCCATAGTTTTGCTGATGACAGCACATTACATGCATCACATGCATCTCCTAAATTTCGATCTCATACTGCAGTTACCACTGATAGAGAGCTGCTAATTTATTCCATCAACAAAGAACTGGAGCGTATAATGGCATGGGGTGATCGTAATCTTGTTTCATTTAATCCAACCAAAACCAAATTATGCCGTCTTTCACGAATAGAGCGACATAAAAATTTCCCTATTAAAATAAACCACGAGGAATTGCGTGAGGTTGAATCAGTTAGACTTCTTGGAGTGGATATTCAAAATAACCTGAAATGGAATAAACATGTGTCCAACCTCGCTAAATCTGCAATGCAAAAATTAGGATTCTTAGTTCGATGTAAAAAGTATTTCAATCCCGAGCAAATTTTGCTAATCTTCAAGTTCTTTATTCGTCCATGTATGGAGTACTGCTGTCATGTTTGGGGAGGTGCTTGTCAGTCAACAATAAATTGTCTAGACTCTGTACAGAGAAAAGCAATACGGTTGATTGGTAATACCGAACTAACGGACCAGTTTGATTCGCTCCAGCACAGAAGAAATGTGGCTGAATTGTCAATCTACTATAAATATAACTTTAGCGAATTCTCCTCTAAGGAAATTCAAAATATCCTTCCATCGTGTGCGCAGTATAATCGACAAACAAGAGCTGCCGAGTTATCCCATCCATTTGTTGTACAAATACCTCGTTGTAGAACTGTGTCCTTTCAGAACGACTATTTTAATAGAGTGGATAAATTGTGGAACTCAATGCCTCCTTCTATATTTCCCGATGAATTTTCCCCTCAGGCATTTAAAGAAAACGTCCATAATCATTTAAAACAATTAGTATAGTTATCCCTATCCCCATTCCTTCCATTTTCCTTAACTCCTTCCTTTATAGTTGACATAGTATCTTCGGATATTCAAAGAGTCTAAATAATGAATATTTCATATTTAGTGTGCTAAACATGTCTTACTAATTAATAAAAAAAAAAAAATAATAAAATAAAAATATGGAAAGAAATTGCGACACTTTTTCTGCTGCCGTGGAAAATGGAAGTTACATCACTGCCGCCGTAAAAAAATGCCGTTACTTTACAGCCGCTTTATTTTAGGTAAAAAAGTTTTAACTTTCTGCCAGCAGCTATTAAATTCACAGTTTACAGCCGTTTGCCAAAAAACGATATTTGTTGTAAATTCTTTAATTAGACAACATAACATTCAAAATTCATATTCTATTTTTTCATGGTTGCCTTGATTTAAAGTTTTTGTAAAGTTTTGTATAGTGTTTACACTAGTGGAAAAAAACATTTTCACAGTGGATTAAGCCTACATGAAAATAGACTTTTTATATTCCACCGTAGAAAAATTTATTTCTGTAACTGTATCAGAATTCTTTTCTGGAGCTTATTATATATATTCATCCGGCATCCGGCATCATTCGTAGTTCCGAGATGACGCACACTACAAATTGCAATAAGTTGTTCTTTATTGGATGGTCTTGGAACTAACAGTTCATGTAGTACTACGATCTGAAGGTATATTGTGCTTACCCTGGTTAGTTTATTAGTCAGTACTCAGTCGTCATCGATGGCGTTACTATGTAAATTCCGTGATCCAAGTAAGATACTCTTAATAAAATTGATTAGCTCAACTGGAGTGACGTCTTGTGGTAGTAGAAGTGTTAGTCTTCTACAACCAAGTTGGTCGTATCTATGACAACAGAGTTCAGGACAGTTGCAAATCACGTTTTCCATAGTTTCCACGTCCGAGTAGCAGAATCTACACCTGCGGGGAAACAACAGTGCCCATTTTGTTAAGATGGTGGTTTAAAGAACCATGTCCCGTAATGCACCACGTTAGAATTCTTAGAGACTATATGTTTAAGTCGATTGTTTTAAAGGGTGAAACAGGGAGGTTACCTAGAAACTTCTTGGAGTGTACTAGTCCCTCTTGACTTCTCCGTAATTTTGCATGTTGTTGCTGTTTTCATGTTTAGATTGTTCTTTTGAGCGAACTCTTAGCCATTCTGAAACATGGTTCTGGTCCAACAAACTTTTTATTGGCACCTTGCTTTGCTAAGGCATCGGCAATTTTATTCCCTTGTATCTCTGTGAAGCTGGGTGCTCACACAAGTGTGACTCTATTATTGCAAAAGACTTTTGTGTTGATTTTGGTAGCATTCCCATGTTAATTTTGAATCAAAGTTGGTAAATTTTATTGCCAATGATGCTGCTTGGTGCAGCACCCTTGGTAATAGTACAGATAATATATTTTTCAATATTTTGGTATTTTCTTTCAGCACATAGTAATTCGCAATTGCTGATGGCAAAAATTTCAGCTTGAAACATTGTTATTGTGGTGCCTAAGGCAAACGTTCATTGTATTCTAGGACCAGACGCTCCTGCTCTTGTGCCCAAATTTGTTCGAGAAACATTTGTGTACGTTTGGTGCCAGTTGCCGTATGTAGTTTTAAAAACGATCTCTGACCAATATTTTGACATCAAAGTGTGTGTGTTTTAATCTATTGTTTTTGGCATACAATCTGAAATATGGCATGTATGCAGTCAGGTTGTAATTCAGCAAGGATTTCAAGGTGTTCGGTTACGATGGAGAAAGCTTTAAAATAATCTCCATTGCTGACGTTGGTGTGGTGTTGAAAACACTTGTTACACTAAGACACACAAGTCTTTTTATTTTTGTAAACATAATTTGAGCAATTATTTGGCGCGTTTTAGGCCACCAAATTAGGGTTGTATATGATGGTTTGGTCAATTGGTTTCATAATGCGTTGGTGCAACCAAAGTATCATTTTTGGGCTAAGAACCCCATATTTTGGCAAATAAGTTTCTGAATGATAAGGAAACTTTGTTTGCCTTATCGGAGATACATTTCAGGGGTGAGTTCCGAGTATGTTTGCTATCCAAGATCACATTTAAATATTTAACCTCTTTTTTATGTTTGTATTAAACCGATTATTGGATCGCTGTTAAAAACAGAAGAAATGAAATTAAAGTTTCTCCTGTTTGTGAAAACGACAATACCTGTTTTTTGCGGGTGATCGACAGTCCCAATCTGTTGCACCACTTTGATATAAGATTAAGAGCTATCTGGGTTTGATCAGCGACAATGGAGTCATGTTTTCCTCTGACCATAATTGCTTAGTCGTTCGCATAGCCTGCTGTTGAAGCCATAATCGTTTAGCTTGGTGAGAAGATCATCAGCTACCGTTACCAAATACTGTGGAGAGAGCACGCCTTTTGCGGACCAAATGTCCATAAATGTACAAACAAGCCCCTCTTTGTAGCTTAGGGTGCTCTCAATTTCTTTCACCATTTTGTGCAAGGCCGTTTCATTAGATTTCCTTTTCTGATAGGCTGGCTAGAGTTGAGAGGTTTTTGTATAAGACATACATGACGAATGTGGTAGTCTAGCAATTTTTTTAATTGTTTTTAATAGAAAAGATGTAAGACTTATCTGTATGTATGATTTGGCTTCATATGGTTTTTTCTGGCTTGGGTATAAAAACGACTTTACTTTCCTTCCATATCTGAGGAATGTAAGCAAGAAAAAAGCTGGCTTTGAACAAACGGAAGAGATATGAAAGGATGATTGTCAGACCTTATTGCAGGAATACGGGAAAAATGCCACCATCCCCTGAAAATTTATATGGACTGAAGGATTCTATAGTCCATATAGCTTTGTTGGGGGTGAAAATTTTGTTGGTTAAATGATCTGCTGTATTTTTAGTTGCAGGATCTAGAATATGTGCGTCTTCGTTAGCATTGTCTTCCGTACTCCATTCTATGGAATCCGGGAGGTAGGTTTGAAGTAATGTATCTAGGGTCTGAATACTGCTAATGGTGTACGTACCATTTGGTTTGCAAATTGAGCCTACAGGGTTTGTGTGAACAGGCGACATCAATATTTCGAGCAGCAGCAGGCAGAGTATCTATCGTATTGCGGAGCTCTTTACAGCTATTCCTTTTTGATTGTCTTAGTTCTTTATTATAATTGGTTAGAGCTACTCGGTACTCGATCCAACTCTTTTTATTTCTTTTCCTCTCCAAGTTACCATTCCACCAAAGTACATCTCTGAATCTTTGTTTCTACAAATCTATCTCTATTTATGGAATTTTATTTAGCTGGCAATAGTACCAGTCGTGTTCACAAATATGGTAAGTGTGCATATGGAACACATAAGCAAAATGTACCTAAAATAGCACTTAGAATATTGAATGCCACCTAAATAGCAAGAGCACCTAAACTATTGACCAGAAGATTATGGAAATTAAGTTGGTCATGGGTTTAGTAAGAAGAGCTTAGCTTAGAATATCGAATAGTTAGATGACGCTGATAAAAAATTATGTCAAAGCAATATTTTAAAAAATTCGATATCAGTAAATTACGACAAAATGCTGGATAAGATAATTTATTTTACCCTCGTTTTTTACTTAGTTTTTTTTATACAATTTTTAAATTTGGAGTCATAATACTTCAACACTCTAATTAAACAATTTATAATGCAAAATATACAAATGAATTTTTTGCCGTATAAAGAATTCTGTCATTTGATCCAACATATTTAAAGAAAATTTTGTCAATCGCCCAGGTGGTTGTAACGAACGGCTGTTAGAGGTCATGATTACCACAAGCAATCCTGACGCCGTGAGGATAAGCACTCCTTGAATTAGTTCCGAAAAGTCTCAGTTTGTGGGTTCGATAAATTTTAGCCTCAGCTAACTATTAATGCTAAAATGAAAAGAGCGGTTTTAAATATATAACCAATATTATGTCGAATATGTTTGAGTCACCCTACGAAAATAAGGCGCTTTTATTTTTTCACGTAAACTTATTTTTCTTAATATTAACATATTTCCTTTAAAAAAATTCGAACGTGACTTCCAACTTTTGTGGTTTGAAAAATTTAAACTATATAAATCTTGTTTGAAATTTCTTGTAGGTTGCCACATCATTATCAGATGGATCGTACTTTGGTGAAATATGTTTACTAACTAATGCAAGACGTGTTGCCAGTGTTCGTGCTGAAACATATTGTAATTTATTCTCATTAAGCGTGGACCATTTTAATAGTGTTCTAGATCAATATCCAATAATGAGAAAAACAATGGAAACTGTAGCTGCTGAAAGGTAAACATTCTTGTCACGAAAAATTAATTATTATAAACAATAAATATTTTTTTTTGTTAACATTTTAGACTTAATAAAATTGGTAAAAATCCAAATATAATGGCACAAAAAGATTCTGATTCAAATTCAAATTTAAATCAAGAAACAAGTACAATAAGTGCTGTTGTAAATGCATTAGCAGCGGAAGCAGAACAAGCAAATAATATGTGGTATGTGAAACTAAATAAAAAATTTAATATTTTTAAGAATACTAACAAATTAAAATGTAATTTTAGTGATGATAAACATGAATCTGATATTAGTTTAAACGATTTAAGCGAAAGTTTAAAAAAAAGTTTACCCCGACCAAAAAGCGGTGATTTTAGAGCACTGTTCGAAGGAAGTAGCCCGTAGTCAATAAATTATAAATAAATTATAAACTAAATTATTACTAACAAACAAACTGTTCAACAAATATTTTTTAGTTGTTATTATATTTCTCAATAGTTACAAACAAAAAACACTAATTTTAAAATTTTCTTTAAAAAAAAAAAACAAAAAGCGCGAAAAGAAGCTCATTCAAACCAAAAATATAAAAATCAAAAAAAATATCTTCATAGCTGCTCATTTTTACTTAAAAATCCATCCGTAGCGAAAAAAATAAAATAAAAAATAAATAAATATAAAAAAAAAACTAAATATTATATCGTAGAAACAAAAATAATTAATTATTTATATAATTAATTATAATCAATTAAGTTAAATTTTAAAATCAAAATGAAATTTGTTTCTCCTTAGAAAAAAGAAATGCTAAATAAAAAATTGATATTAAATTAATAACAAAACCAAAAAAAAATCATCAATTATTAAGTAAAAATAAAGAAAATTAATTAAATTATTAATAATTAATAATGAAAAATCATAATCTTGCCTAAATCAAAAATGATATTAGAAAATCTCTATTATTATATAATAAACAATTATTTTGTTATAGAAATTTTTTTTAAATCTTTGTTATATATCTAATTTGACTGAACGCCTTTTGTTATATAAAATAATATATTTAATTTACAATTGTTTTGTTTTTCTTGTTCATTTTTTAATAATATTTGTTTTACATATTAGAATTATAATGTTTAAATGTTATTTGGAATTTTGAAAATCGATTCACGCCAAAGAGTGGATGTCAATATGGAAATAAGTTTTCAAGATAAAATTCGTATGTAAATTTGAATCAATAAATTCTAATTCAAATTGAATTCATAGAATATGATAAAAATACAAAAACGTTTAAAAACGTAAATATTACGTTTCTTTCGACATGAATTTGCTATGTAGTACATACTAGTAATTTTGGTGAATTTTTTTAATATTGTTTTTGTTTAGATAACATTTTCCCATAATGCATAGATTTTTTTTTGTTTTAAAGGTCTTGTAAGGCTATATTAAAATATTACATTAATTAAAAAAATTTTATTTGTACAAGAATTTTTTAATTCTTGTTTGTCGAACATGGTGATTTTCAATTGTACCTCTATTTTCTTTAATTCTTTTAGAAATTAAAAATTTATTATTTACGTATACATACTAAAATTACAGAAACATAAAGTTTTGTTTTAAAAGGTATTGAATAAGGCTTTATAAAAAAATTAAATTGAAAATTTTTTGCTTTATTTTTATTTTTATTTAACCCAATAAAATTTTCTAAAATGTAATGACGTCATTAAATCTGAGAATATCAAATAATCAACTGATATTGCAGTTGATTATCAAAAATATTTTATTTTTTTACAGAAATATGAATTAATAGAATTATAAATAAATAAAAGTCTTGAAGAATTCAATTTTTTTTTCCTGCAAAATAATTTGCACAGTGAAGATATTGTATCTGCTGTTTATAATATTTTTCTGGTTGTTTATTTTCAATTTTTGATAAAATTAATTTTGTTTAACGCCTCGATAGATATATAGTTGGCCAGAATAAATAAAAATAATTCACGTGTAATGCATAAAACATATATAAAAAATACAAAGAAACCATAAATGGCTAAAAATTTTCTAAACGAATTCTCCTCGACCGGTGATAAATTCTCATAATTTTTTGAAAAATTCCTCAAGCAATTGTCATTGATAATAGCTGTAGATAATAGCTATTATCAATCAACTTGCTTTCGAAATTTTCGCAAAAAATTATTTCGAATTATCCGCTTTTGGGAAATTAGTACTGAAAATTTTTTGTCTTAGTTTTACTTTAATTTAAACCAATGAAATTCTCTAAAATGTAATGACATCATTCAATTTCACCAATAACATTTGAATTATACTAATAACAAATATTTATACGTCTGGCCTACTGGGATATTAAAAATTATGAGTCTAATTTTGAAATAATTAACTGATATCACAGTAGGTCAACGTATAATTCATAAAAAATATATAAAGATATGAAAAACGGCAAAAATTTTTCTAAACGAATTCCCCTCGTTCGTTGATAAATTCTCATAACTTTTTGAAAAATTCATCCATTCAAGTCATCATTATACTTGCTTTCGCAATTGTTGGCAAAAAATTATTTCGAATTATCACCGCCTTTGGGAAATTGCAACTTCAGTTTTAATTTTTCAACAATTAAATTTTCAAAAATACCCAAGTAAATGCCAACAAAATATATTGCCAGATCTGGCTCTTCCCTTTTTTGATAATATTATAATTAAACTTGTATATAGTATATGGCAAAAACTCCACAAAATTTCAAACTAATATTATAATATATTTATAACGCTCTTCTGTAATTTTAGTATATTTTATGGAATGATATATCTTTAAAATATAAAAAAATTAAGAAAGAAAAGGTAATTTATAAAATCGCAATGTTTGAAAAATTCAAATTTAATTAAATCATATAAAGTATAATTTTTTTTATTAATGCAATATTTTTATTTTAATACTCTATTACTTTAGTACCTTTGTACCTTTAAGGAAACCAAAAAAAATTATTAAAATCGTTTAACGTTTGAGCGCAATTTAACTTTAAACTTTTCTTGTCTCACACTGTATTCAATATTAGAGTTTTTATAATATCAATATCGTTCATCCTCGAAAGAGTAAAATTTTTATTTTTTGATTTCACTCCTTTATTTATTTCATTCCCTTTGGATTTCTAATAGTAGAAAATTAGTACTCTTGCGTCATCTTTTTTATTTAATTTTATAGCAATACTTGCATAATTGAACCAAACAATTAAAAAAAATTATTTATATTTTGCGTTGGAAGTAATTTTTCAAGTCAAACATTCTTGAAATACGTTTTTAGGTGGTAAACATTTAAAAACTAGCACGTTTTATCTTCTAATGCCATGTTATGTTATTTTTCTTGCCCGTTAAACTTAAATCTTAGTATGGGGAAAAAGCTCACTCAACTAGTGTTTCACAGAGGCTTTAAGTACAACATTTGCAATAGCTGCCACAACCGTTTCATTTTTTTTATTGCCGATATGTAGAAACTACATTAAAATCTTATTTTGATATTATTTTGTTAACATTTTCAATGAGCACAACAAATATAATTGTTTCAATAACAAACTATAAGCACACAATTTGTGTTGTTTTTGCTTTAAAACATATTCATACCCAAATCTAAATAGCTGGCATTATCACAATTAAATAAATTCGATCTAAAAACATTGCTGTTAGTGTCAGACTAGATGGAAATATTAATTTTTTTCCTCAGAGAGTCATGACATTTCAAAGAACTTTATATTTAAGTTGTTTCAATTTGCATTGATACCATACAGCAAATATTTCTCTTAATAGTAAACGATGTTTTTCCAAAACAATTTTGGTGTAGAAATAAAATTTGAGAGCCTCACAAAAAAAGTTCCATTTTGTTTCATTTATTTGCAGATAAATGAAATTCTAACTGTTTTCAGCTATACACAAAACACAATTCATCGCTTAACATAATAAAGGTTAAGTGCCGTGTTGTGACTATATTTCAACTTGGTTTTCTTAAATTTTTACATTTTAATACCTCAAGAACAGTTAATGACAACCTTCAGTATCTCTCCGATACAAATTTTATATTTGAAAACGTCAGGTTTTGGTAATAAAGTATTTCCTATTTTCTTTATTTATTGTAACAAATTTGTGTTCTTTGATTCTCATTTTATAATTTCGGGCTGTTTGCCCTATATATGTATGTTGACAATCTTTACACCTTACGCATAAATTTTAATTTATATACTCATTTGTTTTGCGGATGTTGCAGGCATTGTGACTTTTGGGATGTTGTGTTTTTTAAATTCTATATTATTTTTTCAACCAAAGTTATGCTAAATCTCATTTTGGATTAACTGTCTTCTGGTTTAAGAATAGTGTACCAAGTGTACCATAAGTGCTTATAAAAATAATATTTCAAAATTCAGGATGTTTGTAAGCTCTCTAATATTTTATTATATCTTAGAAAATTGAAGAGTTATTTGCTACCACTTCAATTATATGTTTAATCTGTATGTCTCGGTTTATCTCTTTCTTTCACTATTATTAAAGTATTAGGGAGGATCCCGTGGGATCCGCCCCCTAATTTTTCCTCGCACATCAAACCAGAGTTTCGAACCGAAATGTTTTCCGTTTCGGTTTACGGTTTCGTTCCGACTATTATTTCGTTCCGGTTTTCGGTTTGGTTCCTTAGTTTATTTTTTCGTTCCGGTTTTCGGTTCGGTTCCGGTTCAGTTCCGATGTCAAATCAAGGGTTTTCAGTATTCTTATGCAAAAATGCAAAAGAAACAACTTCAGTAATTATTGAATCTAGAACATCGATACAGGCTTAAGTAAGAAGTTTTTCAGACATAGTACCGTAATATTTTGAGGTTTAAATTTCATGTCTAATAACGTTGGAGTAAGCGTCATTACACTATTTGAGCTTAACTTTGATGGCCGATTTCGTTTACATGAAGCTTTTTGCTGATATTTTAAGATATTTTAAAATTTTAAATTCTTTTTTATGAAACCGTTCAATATGCCTCTCAAAATTTGCTGCATGGTTTCATGGTATTTTAAAAAAATATAATAAATTTTGGAATAGATTAGAAATTGTAGTATCTATAGCTAATTTAGTAGTAACTATTACCAAAATTGTAGTACCTATAGCTAATTTTACATGCAAAATGAAAATATTTTACTCATAATATATGAGCAGCTTTTTGTTAGAATATTTTTTTTGTTTTTTCACTGCAAACCGTTTTACATGAACCGTAAATAAAAGGATTTTTTCGTTCCGGTTACGGTTTATTACATATAAAAAATTACGGTTTCGGTTACGTTACGTTTCAGCCCAAAATTTCGGTTAATAACGGTTTTCGGTTTACGGTTCTGTTCCGGTTCGAAACTCTGCATCAAACCCCTTCCTCTCTTCATCCTGCATCCGGCTTTGATACAACTACTATGCATCATAATCCAACCTCTTCTAATCTATTCTGTATGCACCTTCTTCCCACCCAATTTTTACAAAAATTCATAGTGGTGTGTACTATAAATTTTTAAACGACTTATATTACGAGTTGTTTCGTTAGGAAAGTTCAATCATAAATGGATGGAAATAATAATAAAAATACTGGAACATCATCTTTTGTTTTTCCTTAATTTTTTTAGCAGAAAATGGAACTATGCAAAAATAAATATTATATGATTTTAAGCACAACCTGTCAAATAAATAATTAATTTTCTGATTAATATGGAAATCATGCAAATTTGAACAAAACGGCTAAAATACAACAGTAATAATTTTTAAAAACTACATTATCGATAAATTTAAACCCCGTAAATGGAATTTTTATGAATAAAAAGAAATAATTTTACGTTATATAAAAAAATAATAAACAAAAACAAAACAAATAAATATAGGGTTCGCATTGAACCCCGGATCTTTCTCACAACCCTCTACGTTGATATTAACAACGAAACTTTGTACTGAGTATTTTGAACTTCTGTTTATTAAATCTATTTAAATTATTAAAATTATAAAAATTTATATTATAACACAAACTGTTTTTTGCACCCAAAATCAAAAGTTTTCAACGTACATTCTTTTTAAAAAATGTCAAAAATTTATATATTTCAAAGCCGTTATGTTTCTTCTATAGAACAATTTTCTGGTTCAAATTTTTGATAAATTTAACTTGATTTAAGTAAAATTGACTCTATTCCGTTTCAACCAATTAATTGTAATGAAGATTTAACTGTTTAATTAATAACCTTATTATAAATACCATTTACCAATTTTACTATTTAATGAATAACTTATTCCTTAAAAAATAGAAGGTTCTATGCAACTTTCGAAATTCTATCTCTTTTCATAATACATATTACATGTTGTGTTACTAATTGAAAATCAAAAAAAATTTTAATCAAAAATTTCCATCCAATATTTTATTGAAAAAAATTTAATTCCATTTTAAAACAAACAAAAATATTGAGAAAAAAGATATTTATTCCTTTTTAAAAAAATTAAAAGAATTGGTACAACAATCACCAACAGAAAATAGAAAATATGAAGCCACGAAACATTTCTTCTAAGAAACTGAAGAAATTGTTGTAGATGTCATAAAAATCTTCTGATGCATTTTAAATTTTATTTCGTATTGACGTATCACTGTGCTTAAAGACAATAGCAATAACCTCAAAAAACTACAATATCGATAAATTTAATTAAATATTAAAAATTGTCCGCAGCCTCAAACTATGTTTAAATCGGTCTTTTGTGATGAAGATGTCAACTCATAGTGGAAGAGAAATACATACTCAAAAAGCAGTTTTTGTTTTTCCCTATTTTAATTCACGGGAAAAAATTATGGAAAATAATGATCGGAAAACCACGATTATATGACTTTTAGCACTGCCTGTCAAAAAAAAAATTAATTTTCTTGTCAATATCGAAATGATAATAGTTTGTACGAAACAGGAAACGACAGTAGCAATAACTTTAAAAAACTACATTATCGATCAATTTGAAATTTGTAAAACGATGACTTTTATGTATTTATGAACAAAAAACAATAATTTTAATTTTATTTAAAAAAAATTTAAAAATAAACAATAAAAACTAATAAGTAGTAGTAAACAATAAAAAACTAACTAGTAATTGAACTCTCAAACTATAGATCGTCAGGCGACCGTAGTAGTGGGATGGACTCACGGTTATTATATAATGGATTGTGTTACCATGTTTTCAGGAAAATGTGGAATTTGACCTTTTAAAATTTGCCTGTGAATATATTGCTGGTGTTTGGTTCTATGTTGCTGGTTATTAATGTTTTAGACGTTTACCTATAACATTTGTTGTTCAGTGTGAAGTAATTTTGATCGCAAGAAATGTTTGATATTTTAATGAGTGAAATGATGTTTGGTTCCGATTATTCATCGTTTGATAGATATACTTCCAATTTTGTATAGTTGTGTTTATAGCTATGCCTGGCAATAATTTGGGTTCGATGGAGTTTTAAATACTACCTCGACTTGTTGATAGTAGTAGAGCAACATTCAGGCTCTCACGAGAGATGAGGCACTCCACAGCTCTTCCTATGCTTTACAAGCTTACTCCATATAAAACTAAAAACCTAACTGATTTCCGTCTTGTTTTAGGCTAATGGCGGATGTCATTCCGGTTTCGGGTAAATGGTTATGTATCTTGATTTTTTACCTATTTATATATTTTTCAACACCATAATCAACAAAAAAATGTTATCTTCTTATTTTATCTAATTTATTTATGGCAAAAATTTGTTCACAAAAAGCTTCCTTTAAAATTCTATTTACTTATAACTCTCAACTGAAGTAATTTATTTAATAAAATTCACTTAACGCCGACGATCAAACAAAACAAAAAACCCAGAATTTTATCCAACAACAAAAAAATCCAACTCCTATCCAAAGGCTTTCCACATTTTTAAATCAAAATACAAATCCCGAAATAAAAATTCAAACGCTTGACAAAAAGTACAGAAAACTTCTGTGTTTCGTCTAAGTGGACTCCTTTCCTTACTTTCGATCAGAAGAAAATTTTTCCGCATATACGATACAGACGATATAGAATAAACAAGTGGTAAACTAATAAGTGGTAAATTTACGGTGGCTGCTAAGCTTTATAATTCCTTAATTATTTGTTTAGACTGATACTAGACTCTTTACTACCAAGTTTCTAAATGACTGCGACTCCATCTTGATATTAAAATAAGTTCAAAATCGTCATCATGTTTTTATTTTTATCTTCAGAGCAATCGCCAATTTCTCAATCTAACTGAAAATTCTGATTCTCATTTTGTCTTTTACTTTTCCACTCCCACTTATCAATTCGTTTGTACACTTTTTTATTTTATTAGCATTTTGCATAGTTTGATATAAAAACATTGAAGTCTGAACCTGTTTATAGATTTCCAATAGTTTTAGACCAACAAACTTATCAAATTTTTGGTAATTTTTAAACTTTTTGTAATAAAAACTTCGAAAATTATTATAAAATATACAAAATTTTTAAGTGAATTTTTTGACCCGTAACTTACGTTGAGAAATGATTATATCGAGTTGGTCGTCACAGTGGCACCCTAGCTAAGAAAAAAAAGAAACATAACAACTGAAAAAGAAAAAAATTTGCATCGCCAAACAAGAAAAATTTATTTTAAATTATTTAGAAGAAAAGTGTTTTCTAATTTTCCATACGTTGACTAGTGTGTCCTTTAAAAATACCAGCAAATTCATCCTTTAATTATGGTGGTCTTCCAGTAAATTAATTATAGAGTGAATGTATGATTGAATGAACGGGATGAATTTTGCTATCCTTAAAAGCTTATTTTACGAGAGATTAATATTTTTACTATTTTGTTATTTTTTAATGGTCCTCAAAATCGATTATATTAAAAATTTTGCAAGTTAGCCAAAACCAATATAGAGTCTTTGAGTCGACCTCTTACAAGTCTAAAACTACACATACATCCAACAATCAGATTGAAATGAATTTCCAAAATGCTGGAAATATGCACTAGTCCCCTAATATCAAATCCTAAACATTATGACATTATTTGGGATTTCTATAACAAAATTTGAATCTCAATTAACAATGATCCTATATTTTTATTATTTCATCTTAAGCAAAATGATATAATCAAATAAATAACATTTAAATATTATTTCAAAATGAATTATGTAAAGCAAATATATAGTTTATAAATTTATTTGTAAATAACAACGAAATCTATCATGATATTATTATTATAATTATATATAAACTAAACCACTTAACAAAACAAATTAAAATATCTTAGTTTTATCTTTAGGGTTCCGGGAGAAACCTTAAGAAATAACTTAAGAATTTAACTAATTTTAACTCTCTATTATAACGAGGTATATTTTATTAAACATAAACAAACAAAAAAAGTCAATTTTCGCCAAATCAAAATTATGTTATATTATTATATTAAATAGTTTAAAATATATTAAAATTGTTAGTAAATATTATTATTATTATTTTTTTTATTAGTATATTTATGTTTCAAACAAATTTTTAAACTAATGTTATTTATAATTAATTTTAAATAATTGTTATTTGTTTTAAATTGTTTATATTATTATTATTATTACTCATGCAATAGTTACATACACATATATATATTTTTTTCTAGAAACAAACAAAAAACAATAATTTAGAAAATTATTTAATAAAACTAAATGCAATAATTACAAAACAAATTATTATTATTGTTATTATTAGAAATAAAAACCAATTTTATGATTATTTGTTTTTTCAATAAACAACTACAATATTTTATTTGTAATAATAATTATAATAATAATCATATATATATTTTTTGAACTTGATGCGCTCAATTATTTTGTAAAAAGTTGTAAATTTAAAAAAAAAAAACAAACATGATATTTTAGAAAAAAAAAATGTATATTTCAGTGACATGAAACAAAACAAAAAAAAAGAAATAATTACACAAAGAACAAAAAAATTGAAAAATTGAAAAATAAAAAAAATTTTATAAAAAATTAACTTTATTGAGTTTTTATTACAATTGATTGTTTGGGAGAAACGTAATTTTTTTGAAAGGGGGAGGTTTGTTCAGTTGTACTTAATGTTTTATCGTATTTTGTTTTTTTTCGTCAGAACAAAATTTGTTAATTAATAAGAAGGTAATATCACTTGGTTTGCAACAATTGCAAGACATGTTTTAATCTTGCTGGAATACCAGAGATAGCGGATCCTATTCAGAAATGGAATTACTGACGTTACTGTGATTTGTAATAAAAATAAATACAAATGCTACTTCCATAAATAATAACGATAAACGAACCAAACGTTTAGAATTTCATGTTTTTGTGTCTGACTATGATTATTTTGCTTTATATGATATCAATTTTCAATGGTTATGTTTGAACAACAAAAGGTCTTAATATTATTTACAGATTCTGAATATATGTCAGATTCGATGATATCCTATAAAACGAGTCTAGAAATTGAAGCATATTTAGTGAATATTTTCGTTTTGTATTGCATATATAACAGGTCGTTCAATAAGTCCGTAGGATAAGTAAGAAAAAAACAACATTTTGACAAAACTCGATTTTTTTATTCAACATAGTTGCCTTCGAGGGCGATACAACGAGTATAGCGATTTTCCAACTTTTCTATACCACTTTTATAGTACGATTTCTCTTTCTCGTCAAAATAGGCCTCAGTTTCAGCGATTACTTCATCATTGGACTTAAATTTCTTTCCAGCAAACATTCTCTTGAGATCTGAAAACAGGAAAAAGTCGCTGGGGGCTAAATCTGGAGAATATGGTGGGTGGGTAAGCAATTCAAAGCCCAATTCATTCAATTTTGCCATCGTTTTCATCGATCTGTGACACGGTGCATTATCTTGGTGAAACAACACTTTTTTCTTTTGCAAATGTGGCCGTTTCTTTACGATTTCAGCCTTCAATCGATCCAAAAGTTCACAGTAATACTCGCTGTTGATGGTGGTTCCTTTTTGGAGATAGTCGATGAATATTATTCCGTTCGTATCCCAAAATACAGACGCCATCACCTTACCGGCCGACTGTTGCGTCTTTGCTCGCTTTGGATTCGGTTCGTCGACTGCTGTCCACTCAGCTGACTGTCTTTTGGATTCTGGTGTGTAATTGTGAAGCCATGTCTCATCCATTGTCACATATCTACGATAGAATTCCCTTTTATTGCGGTTTAACAGTGCCAAAGACTCCTCCGAAGCATCGATTCATTGTTGTTTTTGGTCGACTGTGAGCTCACGCGGCACCCAATTTGCACAGAGCTTTCGCATACCCAAATGTTCATGTAAAATGGTAAAAACACTACCATCTGCTACCTTTACAATGTCAGCTATTTCGTGCACCTTCAATTTGCGATCGTTCATAACCAATTTGTGGATTTTTTTTATGTTTTCTGGAATAACAGCCTCATTTGGGCGTCCACTGCGCTCTGCATCTTTTGTGCTGGTACTACCACATTTAAATTCAGCCATCCACTTCTCTACCATTTGTCTCGATGGAGCAGAGTTTGGATAATGTTTATCAAGCCATTGTTTGGTTTCCACTGTATTTTTTTTCATCAAAAAGCAATGCTTTATTAAAATTCAAAATCCACTTTTTTCCATTTTTTTTCAAAAACAAAAGTTGCTTCACACAAAATGCTATAACTCACGAATAAATAGTCAGATTGCTGTCAAATTTATACACGTATCGTTTGAAGGTTAGTACTAAATAAAAATCATATGGAAAAAATTCTAGTAACGCCATCTATGTGTCATCCTACGGCCTTATTGAATGACCTAGTAAACATGGTCACGATCAATGTATCTCGGTGTTAAGTGACTTCAAAAACATAGAAAACTGTTTTGTTAAATTATAATGAGAATAAATAATCCTACTAGGGTCGTTGAACTATCATTTTGTTTATCATTTTATGGCGTTAAAATTGTGAATTGTGCTGGTGATCCATCAGAAAAATAAGTAAATTTTGTTGGCGCAAGAAAAATCCCATTATAAGCTGTTCAAATTTCATTGGTAAATCAATTGCAACTAAAGAACAGTGATTGAATCTCTATTTATACAAAAATCGAAATTAACATGGGCGCTATTTTTATGATGAATGCTAGATAACGGAATAATTTTAATAACGTTACCACGTGTTGCTTTTGTAAAATGGTTGCTAAGTTAATGACGATAATTAAAAAAGGGAAAATGAACAGGTGTTTTATTGCGGTGTGCTGTGAATATATATGGCTTTATTCCTATAAAGCACACAGATGAGTCATAATTCTCGAAATTAAATAACAATAAAATAATTAATCCGCTATTTATTTTTCATTAAACAGCAACGCCCATTTTAGAAGACTGAATTTCTTAATTTTATTACTATACTTTTGTTGTTTTTCTACGTTGTCGAATTCACCAAGTTTTAATTTTAGGTAAAATTGAAATAGGCGTAATCGAAGTAAACGGTAAAATATCAATAATATGTACTATTTTAACATATCGCAAAGGTTTTATATTTCAAAATTCCGAAAACAGATAAATTTCAGTATGGAAAGATATACAATTTTGAGATTAAATGACTGTATGTCAATGACTGTATCTCAAAATTTTTGTTCTAGTACCACTCTGAATTTTCCACAGATTAAAGTGTAATTTTATACAAGTGATTTGACGTTAATTTAAAAATTTAAAAAAATGTCTTTTTTTGTTATCAAGAAAAGAAGAAGTACAGATTCAAAAAATCACCAAAATTTTGAAAATTATAAATTTTTATAATTTAATAGTCTCATTATTTTCTATATTCTGTTTTCTTTAAGAAACCGTTGAGAAAATTAAAATCGGTCAAACCGTTCCGAAAATATGATGAAAAACGTTACACATATACCCAAAACTCCTTGAAAATGCGAAAACTTTGAGAGAGTATAACTCGAGAGTGAGAGAGAGGAAAAAAAAAGTTTGCTCTACAAAAATTTTTTTTTTTACTTATAAATCGAATAAATATCGTTCGAACAATTTTTGAGACATCGCCTACCAAAATCCCATTTTTATGTTCGATTTCATATGGAATGACTATTAGGCTGGGGCCGTTATGGATTTTTATAGCTGAAATAAAAAAAATTAGTAGCAGGTAACGGCCGGCTGCAATATATAGTTAAGATCATAAACAATGAAAAAAAAACTTTCGAACTTGAGATGAAGGGAAGTAGTGAAATGGGGTGCTGTGTAAGGGGAGAAAACTGTTTTCCGTTGTTTGTAACGAAACGAGGCCTCCTAGAGAAAAGTGTTTCATACAAAAGTTGTAGATAATAAAAAATCTAAAACTTTATTGAACACATTTTTCGACATAACCTCAAAGTTTGCGAGAAAATGATAAAAAACCGATTTTTCTGTTTTTAATTTTTTTTTCGCGGGAAAATTATTTAATTTTAATGAAACTTTGTGAAAGTACGTAATTATTTGCGCACAATAAGCATGATTTTTTTCAATTGTGGAAAATAAATATTTTTTGAGATTTTACCATTTATCCGAAAAAACACCCCTAGCTCCGGCGAACAACTTTATTGTTGTTTTTTTAGATTTTGATGTTGTTCTAGTGCTTATTTATTTTGTCAAGATGTCTACTCTCAAATGGTATATCGATTTTAATGATTTATTGTTATTTAACAGCTTAAAATTGAGAAAAACCGAAAAAAAAATTTTCGAATCTTGAACTTGTCGATTTTTTTAATTTTTTTCAATTTTTTAGCATATTTATATTAAAAGTTCATAGTATTTTAAAGAAAAAACTTTCTTTGGTATAAAATAAATAAAGTTGAATGAATTTACTTATTTGAAACAACGCTAAAATTGAATAAAGTAAAAAATAAAAAAATGCTGTTACGTATTCAAACAGAAAAAAATTTACAAAGTTTAAAATTTAACAGCATACTATAGGGTTGCCACGTGTCCTACTTTCGATACTACAGTCCTACTTTGGAGCAAGAATGTCCTACGTCCTCCTTTACTATAAAAATGTCCTACTTTAGGCAAACTGTTATACAATATCTTACACTGAAAAAAATAGATTTTTTTTCTACCTATTTCTCTCAATAAACGCGCTAGCAAAATAATTAATTGGGTTTGCAACTTTACTTATATTAAAATTGTAACTGATTATTTAACTTTATGTCGAAAGGTTAGTAACAATAGCAAATAATTTACATTGCTGGCATATGTGAATATCTATGCTTTATTGCACGATTTATTCAGGTTTTAAACCACTATTGTTTAAATTTTGAAATAAACCCACCGTTAAACCTCTGTTCTTTTAAATAACTTTTGTTACAAAGTTCCTGTTCTTAGAATTATTAATAAAATAAAATGACTGAACCGAATTTTGTTATAAAGTAAAACCTTTGCTACAGAAAGCTAACGATTTTGAAGGAATATGTAAATACACAAAACTACTACACACACTAGGACACACTACCCCTAATGTCTCAAAACTAAAAAACTCGTTGGATTTGTGCCACATCAATTTTCAGTTAAAAATAAATTTTTTTAAAAAAAATTCGGTTTCGGTTTGGTGTAAGTATGAATGTATGAATGAGTGTATGGGCGTTATTTCTGTAATGCTAATTTATTTATTTATAATGAATAATGGCATTCAAATTCGCATTGATGTTATTAGCCTCCAATGCGGTAACACTCGAAAAACTTAAACTTAAAGTTTTAAGAACTCAGAAATACAGCCAAACATGCCGTCTGCTGATTCATTGGCACTTTCAAAAAAATCAATAAACTTATGTTGTAAGCCAGTTACTCATAAGTAATTAAGTAACTGTATAAGTTACTCATAAGTAGTAGTAGTTTTATGTATTTACATATTCCTTCAAAATCGTTAGCTCTCTGTAGCCAAAGGGTTCACTTTATAACAAAATTCGGTTCAGTCATTTTATTTTATTAATAATTCTAAGAACAGGTACTTTGTAACAAAAGTTATTTAAAAGAACAGAGGTTTAACGGTGGGTTTATTTCAAAATTTAAACAATGGTGGTTTACCACCTGAATAAATCGTGTAATAAAGCATAGATATTCACATATGTCAGCAATGTTACTAACCTTTTGACATAAAGTTAAATAATCAGTTACAATTTTAATATAAGTAAAGGTGCAATAACAATTACTTATTTTGCTAGCGCGTTTATTGAGAGAAATAGGTAGAAAAAACCTCTATTTTTTTCAGTGTAAGATATTGTATAACAGTTTGCCTAAAGTAGGACATTTTTATAGTAAAGGAGGACGTAGGACATTCTTGCTCCAAAGTAGGACTGTCCTACCGAAAGTAGGACACGTGGCAACCCTATAGTATGCTGTTAAATTTTAAACTTTGTAAATTTTTTTTTGTTTGAATACGTAACAGCATTTTTTTATTTTTTACTTTATTCAATTTTAGCGTTGTTTCCAATAAGTAAATTCATTCAACTTTATTTATTTTATACCAAAGAAAGTTTTTTCTTTAAAATACTATGAACTATTAACATAAATATGCTAAAAAATTGAAAAAAATTAAAAAAATCGACAAGTTCGAGATTCGAAAATTTTTTTTTCGGCTTTTCTCAATTTTAAGCTGTTAAATAACAATAAATCATTAAAATCGATATACCATTTGAGACTAGACATCTTGACAAAAAAAGTAAGCACTAGTACAACATCAAAATCCAGAAAAACATCAATAAAGTTGTTCGCCGAAGATAGGGGTGTTTTTTCGGATAAATGGTAAAATCTCAAAAAATATTTATTTTCCATTATTGAAAAAATTCATGCTTATTGTGCGCAAATAATTACGTACTTTCACAAAGTTTCATTAAAATTAAATAATTTTCCCGCGAAAAAAAAATTAAAAACAGAAAAATCGGTTTTTTATCATTTTCTCGCAAACTTTGAGGTTATGTCGAAAAATGTATTCAATAAAGTTTTAGATTTTTTATTATCTACAACTTTTGTATGAAACACTTTTCTCTAGGAGGCCTCGTTTCGTTACAAACAACGGAAAACAGTTTTCTCCCCTTACACATCACCCCATTTCACTACTTCCCTTCATCTCAAGTTCGAAAGTTTTTTTTTTCATTGTTTATGACCTCAACTATATATTCCAGCCGACCGTTACCTGCTACTAATTTTTTCATCTCAAAAAGGTAACGGCCCCAGCCTATATTACAAAATCACAAATTCATATTTCTTTCAAAATTCCAAAAATATTGTAAAAATTAAATAAAATCAAACATTTTTCAAAATTCTAAAAATATTCCAAAAATTTTTACAAAATCATAGAGTAAAATTTTTTCAAAAATTCTAAAAATATTGCAAAAATTATAACAAAATCAAAAATTGAAACTTTTTTCAGAATTCCAAAAATTAGAATAAAATCAAAGATTTAAACTTTTTCTAAATAAATAATATTCCAAAAATTCTTAAAAATTCAAAATTTTTCTAAAATTCTAAAAGTATTGCAAAAATTATTAGAAAATTAAATATACAAACTTTTTTCAAAATTCCAAAAATATTTCAAAAACTATAACAAATTCAAAAATGCCCATGTCCAATTTCATTTACAATTACATTTACGTCATAAAAACAGCTACATTTTTTTTCCAAAAAATTGGCTAAAAAAATAAATGAAATCATTTTTTGACACGCTTGACACTATATTTTTGACAAACTTACAATGCCATAATTCTCTATAATAATAATAAAATTTCATTTCAAACAAATAATTAATTTTATTATTTTCAAAAAAATTGGGTAAAAAAATAAATAAAAATCTTTCTTTTGACATGCTTAATAACATTTTTTTGACAAACTTACAATGCCATAATTCTCAATAACAATAATAAAATTTCATTACAAACAAAAATTAATTTAGTTTTTTTCCAAAAATTGGGTAAAAAAATAAATAAAAATCTTTCTTTTGACACACTTGACAACATTTTTTTGACAAACTTATAATGCAATAATCTAGATTTTGGTCTCACATACCAATCCCGACCATCATTTCTCCAAATTTAATGCTTCTACTCGTAAAAACTTAAAACGAACGTTTTTTAAGCAAAAAATATGCAAATTTCCTTGTATTGACACACTTGACTTTTTGACAGTTATCAAATACATCGTCCTTCCAACTCTTTTCATTGAGTAATCCTATTTTTAGAAAAAAAAATTTTTGAAATCCGTTCAGCGGTTTTCTAGATTTCGTCGGTTGTGACTGACGAAAGGCCGGACGGCCGGCTGACAGACAGACATACATTTTTTTTGCTTTTTTAGAATCAGTAGGTCCTAAAACATCGAGAAATGCCAAAAAAAAGGGGGGAGGGGTAAGAATTTCACTTTGAGCTCATGAATGTAATACTTAGGTATTTCAGACCGAAGTAATATATGTTAGATTTGAGATTGTTTTTTATTTGATTTTTTTTACCGATTGCTCACCATTGACTAAACTGATGTAAGTCATTTAAACTCAAAAAAATATTTTCAAAGATGGCGCTATTGGGACTACTCTCATTTTTACCACATTTTTTTCCTTAAATAAAATTTTCAATTAATTGTAATCTCAAATGAAAAATATGGAGGGGCTGAAATCTCAATGCTCTGAGATATCAAGACATCGGTCTGGGTTAAGGATTTGTATATAGTTTTCGGAAAAATACTTTTATGAGGACATGGTTTTTAGCTTTGGGCAGCGATGTTTATCAAACATAACTCTTTGTTAAAGTACATGTATTTTTTTTCTCTGTTTAAAAATTTATTACAAAACTAACACGAAACATCAATACGTTGCCGGAAAATTATAAACAAAATTCCAAAAATATTGTTAAATTAAATAAAATCAAACTTTTTCAAAATTCCAAAAATATTCCAAAAATTAGAATAAAATCAAATATTGAAATTTTTTCTAAATTCCAATATGATTTCAAAAATTCTTAGAAATTCAAACTTTTTCCAACATTCTAAATATATTCCAAAAATTCTTACAATATCAAAACTTAAAACTTTTGCCGAAATTCTAAAAATATTGCAAAAATTATTACAAAATCAAAAATACAAACCTTTTCAAAATTCCAAAAATATTTCAAAAACTATAAAAAATTCAAAAATTTCCATGTCCAATTTCATTTTAAATTACATTTACGTCATAAAAACAGCTACATTTTTTTTCCAAAAAATTGGCTAAAAAAATAAATAAAATCATTTTTTGACACACTTGAAATTTTTTGACAAACTTATAATGCCATAATTCTCCATAATAATAATAAAATATCATGTCATACAAACTATTAATTTTATTTTTTTCTAAAAAAACTGGGTAAAAAATAAATAAAAACCTTTCTTTTGACACACTTGACAACATTTTTTGACAAACTTATGATCCCATAATACTCAATAATAATAATTAAATTTCATTTCAAACAAACAATTTTATTTTTTCCAAAAAATTGGGTAAAAAAATAAATAAAAATCTTTCTTTTGACACACTTGACAACACTTTTTTGACAAACTTATAATGCCATAATTCTCAATAATAATAATAAAACTTCATTTCAAACAAACAATTAATTTTATTTTTTTTCCAAAAAATTGGGTAAAAAAATAATTAAAAATCTTTCTTTTGACACACTTGACAACTTTTTTTGACAAACTTATAATGCAATAATCTAGTTTTTGATCCCACATACCAATCCCGACCATCAAGATTTCTCCAAATTTAATGTTCCTACTCGTAATCACTTAAAATGAACGTTTTTTAAGCCAAAAATATGAAAATTTGCTATTTTTGACACACATAATGATTTTTTTGACACACTTCCGGTACAGTTTTAGAACACAGCGTCCTTTCAGACCTGTCCCTTGTGAATACCTATTTGTAGAAAAAAAATGTTTTGAAATCCCTCCAGCCGTTTTTCCTGCAGCGTAGGTAATGACAAGCCCGCCGGACGGCCTGCCGACAGACAGGCATACATTTTTTTGTTTTTTTAGAATCAGTAGGTCCTAAAACGTCGAGAAATGCCAAAAAAGTGGGGGTAAGAATTTCACTTTTGGCTCATGAATGTAATACTTAGGTCTTTCAGACCGAAGTGTAATGAAGCGCTTCTTTGTTGGAAATCAACGAAGTCGCATAGCAGGTCGCGTATCTGGATGAGGTTTATTTATAGTCCCTTTTGACTAGCTTCAATCGTTGGGATCGAGTAAGAATTCCTGCTGCTTCAGCACAAATAACTGAAATGTACGCGAAATACATGATACATACGGAAATGAGAAAAAAACAAGTGAAATAATTGAACTCTGGCGACCCCCTTGTCGAAAGAACCGCGATGACCAAACCAAACGTCCAACCACCTATTTCACACACACGCACCCACACTCATCCCCACATTCATACACACTGGAAACAATACCATATCATTTTGTTTATCTTTGCTATAATTTAATTTGGTCAATAATTCTTGTAAATTATTTTTATCGTAGGTTTGCACTTTAATTTTATGCGAGAGGGAAAAACAAATACTCTACGTTATTTGGTTTTATTATATGATTCCTATAATTCATATTCAAAAAAAAAAAACAAATAGATATAACTATAAATATAACTTGAATATCTTTAAATGGTTTATTTCATAAACTTATTAATGATGTGGCTGAGTGGACAACTATTATAAAACTATCGATAAAAGCTAGAATATACGGGTCGTTATAAGAAAACAATTTTGAAAATTGTATTGTTTTTTTTTATATGGGGATTACTGTCGGATGACCTTCTTAAATGATTAAATTAGTTGTAGTATTACAATCACTACTAATGTTATTACTGCTACCATTATTTGCTATAGTATTACTAGTGGTTGTAGAAGATGATGAAGTTTTAGTCTTATTTAATTGTATTTTTTTTGACACTACTTGGAATGGGTTTAGATTCAATAGCCCATTCACTAATTGATGCGTCGGTAATATTTTACCACCCAAATCAAACTCCCCTAGCCTCATTCCAGAGCGAGTGTAGTAGATCTTTGTGTTTTTTTTGAACATCACCATAAACGACATTCCCATCATCATTCCTCCAATAAGTTCATGTTACAGGTGTATCATCACTTTGCGCTGTCATCCTGTGTGGTTCTGCCGAATTCAACACATCCATCGTAATGACCCACATAACCCCTTTATGGTTGCGAGTGGTATAGATTTTTCAGATTGCAATTTGGTCCCTAGGACCATAACAGCCTGATATTATTAGTGAAAATTTACAATGATCACGTTTGAATAAATATACGCTATCCGATGAAGCTCACAAACACGAGGTAGTTGTGAGACACATCACAACATGCATACTTTATTCGTTGTGTTGTTTTTAGAGGTGAATTACATATGCCTGATATATATTTTAACTTCAATAATATAAAACCTCCACACCTTCAGCTTTTACGAAAACAAAATAGAAATGAAATATAATATTGCTACTGACTAACGGACATGCATCACATGAACCCACTCACGCATACACGCCATCCATATCTCCATACACTAACGCTTACACATACACATACAGTCGTCTTCCATGAACAAAAAAAAAAAATAGAACTTCAACCTTCATTGTGATAAAAACTACTAATAATAAGGGTAGTTGAGATAACCAAAACTTTACTGGTTTGAGAGCTTGGTCTAACCATTACGCAATATGTTGTAATATTTCTTCTTTCGTGGTTATCTTTATAAATTAGTGTAAAGTTTTATTACAACCCACGTGATCACATTAATTGTATTTATTTTCTCAGATTTTCGTAACGAAAGTTATTTATTAGATAGCTGCTACGAAAATCTCTCGCTTCTAATTTGACATCGATTTAAAAACAAAGTAATTTATATTTTGATCAATTTTCAACAAAAAAAAAATAGTATCAGATGATAGCATTCCATTCATACCTCCCTACATTCACACACCCACAGCCTCACACATACGCACATACCAGCACTCCGAAATATACACACATGCACTTGTACCAACACCTATTCACATCCATACTTATTCATACTTAAAAATAAAAACGAAATAAGACTCACCCTATGATTGCTCTGGAACTCTCCCCAACTTCCTGTCCGCACTCCCGTCTAGCCCTTCATCATTTACAGAGATCCGAGCCTTTATTAAACTTTTCTTTTCTTTTCGTATTGGTAGTAATGTACAAACACCTTTCTTCCGATTTATGTGACTTTATTCTATTCCCCTTATTACATAATAATTTATTTTTCTTTTGTTTTAAATACGACCTAATGTTTGAATCATTTACACTCATAAATTATTTTATCCCAACAAAGATTATTATATTCAACTTATTATTTAATAATTAAATTTTTGTTAACAACGAGCTACTGTTTGAATTATTACACATAAATTATTTTATCCCAACAAGGATTACATATTATAATGGCTAATTAAATAAACTATTAATTTGACAGATTCTCGCATTCACTATTAGTTCCACTAAAAGTGTCTATAGATTACCAAAATCAACCTAATTACGATATTAATGATTTTTTTTTGTTAATACAGAATTTATATTTTATCATTCAACAGTAAGCGTTGTGAACTCAGGTTCGATTTTTAAATAGCCAAGACCGAACAGATTCTAATCACTAAATGTACAGGTCGCCATTAGGACGTACCTACAAAAGTTCTTTAATGCTTCCGAGTAAAATTAGACTATATATTTAGCTAGTATAGCATGCACTTGATTATTATTTTTAACAAGGTTCAACAGCAACAAAAAAAAGAATTGGACTATAAATTTAGCTACTAAGACAGACACTAGCTTATTATCATTAAGGTATTAATTAATTTATTTCGCTAAGCACGGTTTGGGATTGTTGTAAATAATTACTAATATCACAGTTCTATCACAGTTGGGACGAATCTAAAATCCATAGATCGACATTCAGAATCATAAGAACAATCACCAATAAATAGTTCACATAAAAAAAATGTCACACACTAAACTTGGCTACATTATTAGCCTCTGGACGATTATTTCAAGCTATTGCTTTTCTTCCAGAAAGAAATTAATTTGCGAAAAAAAGTTAATTATCTGTATGATGATTATCCCAACATAAAAACAAAAACTAACATCCATAGATCGCCATTTTGACATGTCGGAGATTTTACTCACATTTCAGGTTGAAATACGATTAAATTATTATGCACCGGATTAGTAGATAAATATAATCACTCCCTGGTATTACGGACCACTGTTCACTTATTATACAGTAATTATCTCGTATCTCATTGTTTAAAGATCGCCATTTTGATATGTACGCAATTTCTTGCTACTATACATTAAACAAAAATTCATACGCTTGATGGTTGGTGAGGTGATAATTTAATGTCTCACGTCCTTACTCCTGTTTATTTGTTTTCTCCAAACTGTCTTCTATATACAGAGAAGCAAATAATCCCAAAAAAGATGACCATCCAGAAGAATATTTAATAAAACAAATCTCTATTTAATCTCGTGTTTGCCCGAAAATTCTTCTTTGCTTTTCTGTCAAAATAATAACCAACGAACAAAAAAATTGTATGGCATCAAAAGTGATCGACTATAATGTCGTTTTCTTTTTACCAAAAAAATTGCACTAAACACGCCCATTTTCGATCTAGATCGATTTTTTTTGACATTACGTATTCTATTTGACAAAAAAAAACACTCTTTTTGCACTAGATCTAGATCTAGATTTTTTCGTAGAGCAAGTTCTAAATTAATGCTAGCAATTATGCTAAGCGTATGAAGCCAGTGCATGTACTATATATATTACGTTTTAAAATTGATTTGGCTTCGGTTGAATTTGCAAAATCTATAAACGAATGATATTGGATTGTTTCACGTGTGTGAATGCGGGGATGAATGTAGGTGCGTATGTGTGAGCGAGTGAAGTGCGAAAGCGGGTGAATGTTCGAGTGAATGTGGGGTTGGACGTGGTGATCGTGGTTCTTTCGCCAAGGGGGTCGCCAGAGTCTCATTCTTTCAGTTGCCGTTGCTCATTTCCGTATATATCATGTATTTTGCGTACAATTCTGTTATTTGTGCTGGAGTTGCAGGATTTCTTACTCAATCCACGTTGACTGAAGCTAGTCGAAAAGGCTATATAAACCTCGCTTGGTACGCGGCCTGTTATGCCTCTTCGTTGTTCCGTAACGAAGAAAGCGCTTCATTACATATTATGGAAATGTTCTACATTATATGGGATTTTTGCATTAAATTTCTAGACGATACTTTGTGTGAATTCATAGAATGGTAAACATTTCTATTCTAATTAACATCCTAAGTCACGATTGTTTAGTCATTATTAGTTGCTTCCAATCAATATGAAATCAATGACTGACACTTGGTCAATTTGTAGTCCTATATGTATTAACGTGGGCGAGATGGAGAAGTGGATAAGTCAACAACATCACTTACAAGGAAGTTAAGCAACACTGGGAAGGGTGCGAACTTAAACGGGTGACCGCTTGGGAACCTCACCAGAAAAAATATGGAAATACGATTGAATCACATTGAAGCAGGAATATCTCGCCCACGGTATGCCAGTATACCTTATCCAGCAGCCCTGGAAACTGGCTAGGATTCGATGGCCCAATCACCCGTTAATCCGAAAGGTGAATCCGAAATTCAAATGATTAAAGAAACGCATACTAGAAAGATACAAAGCAAAACAAACCGGAATAATAAAATATCGACCCTTAGCTATCGTACCCGGACACGAGTAGGAAACTGGAATGTCAGAACTCTGATAGAAACATCGCGGTTAGCACAAGTTGAGAAAGTAATGAAAGAATACAACATCGAGATACTAGGACTCAGTGAAGTTAGATGGAAAAACAGCGGAGAGTTAACAACAAGTGAAGGAAACTATATGATGTTCTCTGGTAAATCCAACACACATGAACAAGGCGTAGCAATATTAACAACACCTAACGCAAAGAAAGCACTTCTCGAATGGAAACCAATCAGTAGCAGAATAATAACAGCAAGATTCCAATCGAAAATTAGAAACACAACGATCATACAGTGCTATGCACCTACCGCAGAAGCTGATGATGCGACAAAAGATGAATTCTACGAACAGCTCCAAGCAACGCTGGCTAGTGCACACCGAAATGACATCAAAATAATACAAGGGGATTTCAATGCCAAAATTGGAACCGACAACACCGGAATGGAATCAGTCATGGGCAAAAATGCACTAGAATCAACACGTAACAATAATGGAGAAAGGCTCATCGATTGTTGTGTCACAAATCAACTATTCATAGGAGGCAGCAAGTTCCCACACAAGAACATACACAAATACACTTGGACATCACCAAATGGAAGAACCAAGAATCAAATTGATCACGTACTGGTGAATAAGAAGTTTCTATCCTCACTACAAGACGTCAGAGCAAAACGAGGAGCAGACATACACAGCGACCATCAACTGGTAGTTGCAACATTCAAAATCAAACCAGCCGCTGTAAAACAAAACAACAAGTCATGTAAGAGGAAATTTAACATCAATAGATTGAGCGACAAAAATACAAATAACATCTTCAAAGAGTCGCTCCAGCTCAATCTACCAAACAACGAAACCACCAGCATTGATGAAAAATGGGAACAAGTTAAAGAAGCTTACGTCAAAACTGCTACAGATGTGCTAGGCTACCAAGACAAATCACAGAAACCATGGATTAGCGATGATACATGGAAGAAAATTGAAGAGCGTCGACAGCTCAAGTTGCAGTTGTGTCACCAGAACACAACCGAGATCCGCAACAAATATGAAAGTACAGCAAAACAAGTTAAAAAGATGGCAAGGAATGATCGCAGAAGATATACAGAAAGCATTCTCAAGACTGCGGAAACAGCAGCAGCTAATAGAAATATGCGCACTCTACACAAATGCGTGAGAAAGGTCACCAACAAATATACAAACACTCCACCAATAAAGGATGAATCTGGTCAAACCCTCACAACTCATGAACAACAGCTAAATAGATGGAAAGAATACTTCGAAGACAACTGCCACCAACAAGAAAATAACTTGCAGTCTCCGGATGACAACTATAACGAAACTATTAGCACCCATCCACCAACGGAACGGGAAGTTAGAGATGCCATACAGAAACTCAAGAACAACAAATCCGCTGGTACAGATAATATATCAGCAGAATTACTCAAAGCAGATGTAAACACAACAGCAGAAGCTCTAACACCACTATTAGCTGATGTATGGAACGAAGGTAAAATACCAACCAAATGGGAAGAAGGTTTAACCATAACAATCCCAAAGAAAGGTGATCTAAGAGAATGCAAAAATTGGAGAGGTATATCTCTGCTCAACACAATAATGAAAATACTAGCAACGATCATTCTCGAAAGAATATCTCCATCAATTAACATGAAACTAAGAAATGAACAAGCCGGCTTTAGACCAGGAAGAAGCTGTACCGATCATATCAACACAATCCGTATCATCATTGAGCAATCAAATGAATGGAATTCACCATTGTATCTCCTCTTCGTGGACTTCGAACGCGCCTTCGACTCAATCAACAGGAGCGCGATATGGAAGACACTTTGTGAAATGGGCATCCCGAAGAAAATAGTTGATCTAATCAAAGAAATGTACCGGGATGCTGCAAACAGAATACAATACAAAGGACAGCAAAGTGATGAATACTACAACCACCGAGGAGTGAGACAAGGCTGTGTACTATCCCCGCTACTATTCCTAATAGTACTAGATAGTATCATGAGAAAGCTCGATGATGCAAGTCCAAATGGAATCCAATGGAATACAACAAGACGGCTCAATGATCTAGACTACGCAGATGACATCTGTCTACTTACACACACACATACGGACATGCAGCAGAAAATACAGAAGCTATCAACCCTTGCACATGAAGTCGGTCTCAACATTAATATCAGAAAAACAAAGGCTATGAGATTGAACACCAAAACGATAACACCAATTACCATCAACAATACACAAGTGGACGAAGTTGACAAATTTGTGTACCTTGGTTGTACTGTAGCAAAAACAGGCGGGACTGAAGAAGATATCAGTCAGCGTATTAACAAAGCCAGAAATACGTTCAATATGCTTCACAAGATCTGGAATGCATCCGTCCTGTCAAGAAAGACAAAGCTACGAATGTTCAATGCATGTGTCAAGTCAGTACTGCTGTATGGGTGTGAAACGTGGAAACAAACAAGAAAGATCACAAATAAACTACAGGTGTTTGTGAACAAATGCCTGAGAAGACTGATCAAATGCTTCTGGCCAAACACCATCAGTAACCAGGAGCTTCTACGGCAGACAGAGCAGCTAGACATTGAGACCGAGATAAAACAAAGAAAATGGAGATGGATAGGACATACACTGAGAAAATCAGTCGAAGATATAACAAGGATGTCCCTAGAGTGGAATCCACAAGGTAAAAGGAGAGTTGGAAGACCACCCATGACATGGAAGAAAACGGTGCTAGCTGAAGCAAAACAAATTGGCAAGACATGGGGTGAACTGAAAGCGATTGCCCCCAACAGAGTTAGATGGTCCAGTCTAGTAGACGCCCTATGCTCCTAAATGGAGATAAAGGAAAAAAAAAAAAAAAAAAAAAAAATATGTATTAACATAAGACTACATTAAGGGAATTTTAAATTAATTTTTGGATTTTTGAGATCAATTAAACTCAAGCAAGTAAAGAAGTAATTGGAATTTTTTCAAATCAAAGTATGGTTTGAAGTTTCTAAAAAAAAACTCCACTTCACATTTTTCGTGTTTCGGTTGGGATTCGAACCTATCTCGTCAGAGCCCGGCTCGAATCCTTGGGCTGACACGCCATCGATTATGTTAATTAGAATGGAAATGTTCACCATTCTATGAATTCACACAAGGTATGCAAAAATCCCACAAACTTTTTTTTTTTCAAAATTGTAAAAATATTGCAAAAATTATAACAAAATCAAAAAATGAAACTATAGTAGAGTTGCACAAATACATTTACACATCAATCAAAATTTGTAAACAAACAAAACGCCATTTAGTTATTATTATTTTTTTTTAAGTGAAATAGTTATTGTTTAAATAAATCTTATGTTTAAATTGTGTTTTAAATTAAAAACTAATACAAATTATTTAATTGAATACAATTAATTACTAAAACATTAAATGACAGTTTCACAAACACAACTACAAAACTAGATCGAATTTTGTCATATTCTTTTTATGAAAAAAAAATCACTCTTTCTGCTCTGGCAAAAAGGAAACGACATAAGAGTCACAATAGAAAATAATATATAAGAGAACGAGGCTGTCTGTCTACTACTATTTATATTTATGTTATATCGAATCGATAAAGTAGTTTTTTTGTGAAATTTACAAATTATTTACAAAACACCTGAACGAATTATATATGTAAATAACATGAATATGAATTAATGAAACTAACCAGCCATTTTTATACAATTTTCCAGCGATTAAGGATTACAAATCAAACATAGGAAACTTCGGGTGGAATATTATAAATTAATAGATGATTGTTAGTAGAAAATATATATTGATTAGCGGAACTACGGGGTAATTATATCAATTCTATAACAGTGGTTAACGACCACAAATTGAGCAAATTGTGTTTTAATGAAAAAAAGACCACACAACCGTTTTAGCATAGCAAATTTTATAGCGATTAATGATTATATATTGGGCAAAGGAAACTACATTGGAATAATATTACACCACTATTTTTCTGGTACTAAATTTGTGTGGTGAAAACTATGGATGACCATGAATTGAGTATAAGACCATGTATACAGGACAAAATGAAAAACGACTATAAAAACTTATGCGAATGCAATCTTGATGCGTATGAGGAAATAGTGCATGACTAAACCAGGTATTTTATATAACTGCGTCATCGATCATCAGTCTATGACATAACAGAAGTAATTTCCCAATGACATGATATATCGTTTTGGAAATTAAATTCTTCCAAAATTTTTATTTGCGCTTTGTTTTCAATTTTTTTTAAACAATGCAGTGAATCCTCTATTTAATTAAAACCACCGGAATTCATGTTTTATAGAAATTTAATGACCTTAATTAAATGGTCAGGATACAAATACAAATAAGTATTTAAGAGTGTGAATGCTATTTATATAATTTTTCTTTACACCCATTTAATCCTGTCCAAAATTAAATATAAATGCATGTAAATTAATAGTAATAAAAAATTATGTGAAATAAAATGCATATTGTATGAATTCATAATAATTAACTTTTAACTTTTATTCTTATGTAGTAAAAACAATAAACATTCATTATTAATATAAAATAAATTTACAATACAAATTGACGGTTTATCTTAAAAAACATAATTTTAACTGAATTATAATATATTTTTGTGAATAATGTTTTTTCATTTTTAGATATGAACGCATAAAATGATTGTGTACCTTTTATAGTTACTCTGTATATCTGTATCTTGCTTCCAGCCATAATTTCTGTATAATCAGTTTTACTGGCGAGAATTCGACTTGATGAATGCGTAAAATTAGCGCATAGAATTCGTAATGTGTGTGTTTAGACAATCCATCAAAACTTTAAGTTAATGTTTCAATATTCAAAATTAAGTTATTTCGGTGTTAGCAATTTCCAGACTATAAAAGTTTTATGAAATTTTCTAGTTGTGGTAAACTAAATGATAAAAGTCAGTGTGTTGATTATGTTGCAGTGTGTTGAAATTGCTAAAAATTTTAAGAAACATTACATGAAAATTATAAAACTAATTGAATTTTTGTGGTGAAATACCTGCAATGGAATACCAGATCTAGATCTTCCTATTGAAAAAATATTCTATATGACTTATTCTCAGGATCTCAGTATAAAAATATTTGTAATTTTTTAAATCTATGCTACCACAAATCAGATTTTAATATAGACGCAGAGTGGCACTTCTACGCTCCCAGTCATTTAAAAGGAACGTGTGATGGAATAGGAGATACATTGGAACGAGGTGCTAATCGATTTAGTTTGTCTAACTAGGATATTTTTCCAACTCCTATGAATCTTTGGAAACAAAATGGCAATAAACAATGAATTTTGCATGTAGCAGTAAAAATGATTATACAGAAATGAAGTTACGGCTAAAAGCAAGATACAGAGAGGCTGTAACTATAAAAGGTACATAATCATTTCATGGGTTCACCTAAAGATGAAAAAACATTTCACAAGAGATTTTCTAAGATAGACCGTCATTATGTAATCTAAATTTATTTTATATTTTAAATAAATGTATATTGTTTTTTATTATATAACCTAGAATATTTTTATTCTTAGTTATCTAATAAAAAACAACATACATTCATAATTATTATATGAATTCTATACAACATGCATTTTATTTCACATCATTTTTCTCACTATTTACTTCTCACAATGAGTTTTAATATATTTCAGACACATACATTTATAATTAACTTTGAACAGGCATAAATGGATGAAATTATAGATGATGTAAAAAGCATGCACATCCCAAATACGTAATTAGTATCCTTAAAATAATTGAATGGTCATTAAATTTCTGTAAAACAAGAATTCCGGTCGTTTTAGCTAAACTGCATTGTGCAGTTGCACATAACTGCATTATGTTATAATTTTATTTCTAATACGATATATTATGTCATTGAGAAATTTTGATTTGGGATTAAGAATTAATTGAACATTTTTTCTTGAAATAGTGTGGTAAAAAAGAGAGTAGCCCCAACAGCGCCATCTTGGAATATATTTTTAAGTTTACCGAGTTTGAAAAAATTTTGAAAACATTTGAAATTTGAAAACATTTTGAATAATTATTTTATAAGTTATATCAACTATCTTTCCAATGAGCCATAAATGACTTTAATCAGTTTAGTCAATCGTTAGTAAGCGGTAGCTAAAGAAACTAATGTTTCGCTAACCCAGAAAACTTTGCAGCCACCCGGTGTCATTCTTAGAGCAAAATTTGATTTGTCGAAGGAAACTATATTTTATTTTATCATTGGCTATCTGTGCATAAAATTTTATCGAAATCATAGGGCAAACAAATGCTGTTGCGGTGACGCAGAATTGCCCTATAACTAAACTTTTTTGTTTCAACCAATTGGTATGTTATATAACTGTCAAACTATAACATTCATCAAATTTCAGCGTTTTAATCAAAACTAGGAGAGCAAGGCGTGCTTCGCTACGCTTATAAATAAAGTTTTTGCGTAGACATTTTGTTGACGTAGAAGCAATGATTTCAAAAAATGGTAATGAGAAAGGCTAGCATTTAATTTTTATTTTTTTTTTTTAAATATATGAATGAAAGATAATCAGAACTCTAGCTGATCAGTTCGGTATGAAGAATTAGCGATCAAATAAGTTTTCAAGTAAGCTTATTTGATTTCTAACTTATTTGAGCGCTAATTTTTCATATATCCGAACTGATCAGCTAGAGTTTTGATTATTTTTCATTCATATATTTAAAAATAAAAATAAAAAAAAAAATTATATGCTAGCATTTCTCATTACCACTTTTTGAAATTATTGCTTCTACGTCAACAAAATGTCTACGCAAAAACTTTATTTATAAGCGTAGCGAAGCACGCCGGGCCCTCCTAGTAATAATAAAGAAACAAAAAAAAAATAATACGTCATTCACAACATTCATTTCACCATTAACACCATAATAATTAAATAAAAGAAAATCAAAGAAAAATAGTAATAATAAAAAAACAAAGAAAAATAATATAAACTCACTCATACCATTATCACGTCGAATCAATTCTATCTTCATCTGAGAAATTTAACAAACACATGAATTTTAATGTGATAGATACCACGTGCAATTCATATCTTCATTCACAACATTCATAGAAAAATATTACGTCTATCCACTCCTATAATAAAAAAACAAAGAAAAATATTACGTCTATTCACTCCTAAATCAATTCATAAACTAAATTGAAATTTGAAAAGAAAATATAAAATACTAAATTTAATTTTTTCATATTAATTTTTTTATATTCTCTTAAAGCAGGCTACAGACCTTCAATCAATTTGTCAATCAATTGAAAAAAAAAATAAACGAAATAAAATTTAGGGGATTTTTACGCTAAATTTTATTTCGTTTGTTTTCATTTTCGAATTGATTGACAAATTGATTGAAGGTCTGTAGCCTGCTTATCGTTTTTGTGCAAAAAAAAATATATACTTGGGCAATCCCATTTTCATATTGTATGTGGGAGGCCGTTAAATTCAAAAATACATTTTAATTCGTTTATAACTTTTTTATTTATGATCCGAAAAATCCCAAAAATCTTTAAAATCTAAGTCACACTAATATCAGTTAGCAGTGAAAATTTGAAATGAATCAAAATTCGAATAAAAAGCCTTAGGCTGTACAAAGTTTTTTTTTAGTGTATTAATATATAAGATTACCTTTTTCTACCTTTTTAATATTAACGAATAACCAATTTTATTATATTTTATAAAACTTACTGATAGTCACGCAAATTCAAGAAAAATGCATCAAAACTTGTGATTTTTTTCTTCTGTAAATTACAAATATTTTTCTAATTGCATCCAAAAACAATTAAATTGATATTAGTCACAATGTTTCTAGTCTAATTTGATATTAAAAATTGGTAATAAAAACTAGAAAAAGTATGTAAATTATTAAAATGATCACACTACTTTTACAAAAATAAATTAAGTACGACTTTTCCTTTTATCATGTTTGATATCAAAGATCGTTTTTTTGTCTAGCGCGAATTTTCTATAATTGTTTCTTTCTGAAATATACCTTCATCATCTTTGCGTTCAATAATTGTTTTAAATTTTCGTCACATGATCTTATATACAGATTCATGAAAAATAAAAATAGCAGATCAAACAATTTCTTATTAAATTTCCCATTATTTTTCTATTCATATCACAAAAAAACTAATAGACATATCAACACGAACATCAAGGTCAATTTTGCATAACCTTTATTGAGGTAGGCAGAATGTTTTCGTTTGGTTTTCTTTTTATTTTCATGTTGATATGTAAGACTATATAGTAGGATAGTGAATTATTTAGATTATTTTAATTTTTAACACAGAGCATGAATAGGACCGAATCGTTACAAATTGCATTAGAAGACTCTAGTTTTAGGTTTCAAATACACAAATAGATTTATGATTTGAGGAATACCGTCAGCTTTCCGATACCGTTAGCTTACTTGTTTTTTGATCACGATAGTTTAATTTTTTGAATAGTCAAATATGGAACTTGGACGTTCTCCGTTTGTATTTTTAAAGTACTTTCATAAATTTAACTGATGTATATTTATTTCTTTTGGTGCAAATCGTACTAAAGTACCATGTATCTACTTGGTGTTGATCTATTTTCATTTCTTCCTAATAACATTTGACGTGATCCATCATTGAAACTTAAATTTTAAAAATATAAAATGCAAGGACATCATGTAACAACCTGTTCCAACCAATGTTTCACATAAAATATCTATTTGTATTTAAAACAGTTTTACACTCATATGTTAATAGTTCGTTTTAATACACAAACAACACTTTAATGACTTGTTTAACTTCATAATATATTAACCTACTTCATCTAGTTGCAGAAACAGATTTATTCTAGAACAAAATTTGTTCACTAACAAAATATTGGTTTATTGTATAAACTGTACGTGCCTGATTTCACACATGAATACAAAATTGAAATAGATTTATTGTTTTAAAATAAACTATGATGCTGGATTTACTCATTTTGACGGAATTAGAGACGGTATAATTTACTTCGTACAAATCAACTCCTCTTTACCTGTAGAATGGTGAATTGGTTGAACGCGAAGATATACGACAGCGATATTGATGAAACTTTGATATATGAGCCGAGTTTAAACGTTAATAGTATAAAAATTAACATGATTTCGATTACTAATTTTGAACTTTCACATTTCAATTCCTGTCATTCAGTTTTATTGTTTGAATATTGTTTGTATATTTTTTCTAAAAATCTCTATGGTTGATTCTAGATATTTTTAGTATAAGCACAGCGTCAAAATAACACTTGAAATATTTTTATTCAATAACATTAGAACGTTTATCCACAATTCAAATTCACTTTTCTTTTAATTACACAATTTCAAGTACACACTATAATGCAGCATTATATTTACAATTAATGTATCGCTGCCTGTAACAAAATCGATGCCTGACTTAAACGTTCTTTTTATGGGAAAGAAATTGACTATATACAACAGGGATGATTTTTTCAGTACAATTGTACTTTTTTCAGTACAATGGACATTCAAAAAGTACGCTAGTACAATTTAGACAAATTCAGTACAATACATCGCTTTTACTAAAGTCCTTAAAATTCCTAAAAAATATATATAAACAAATATACCAGAGATGGCCAAACTTAGTTACACGTGGAGCCGGATTTCAATAAATTTTCGTTACGAGAGCCAAAATAAAAATAAAATATCAAAGTTGTTATGGAATTTTTATTTCCTTGCAAGTTGCATTTACCGTCTTCAAGCAAATACTTTAATTATGAATACATAAATATGTTTAAATTTTGTAACATGGCACTGGCGTGCTATTGATTACTGGTAGATGGCATGTGTGTTTGTAACTTATCTGAAATCGGGTTCATCGTTCGGCTAACGAACGCGCGGTAAGACGCTTGTAAGTTGTGAACGGTGTAATTTGTAAGTTGTGAACGTTGCTTTGATGTTATAAATTTCATTGTTGGAAATGTGATTCACAGCAGTATGAATGATGTGCCGAATATGGACAGTAATCTGCAAGCAGCTTTTTTCAAATTGGGGTACTTTGATTGAGACAGTCGTTTCCAAAACTACAGATTGTGTTGATTTGTGGTGCATTTTAAGAATGTGCGCCTGAGTTTGTAATAATTCCATTTGTCCTGTGGAACTTTCATTCAAAATAAAATAAGGAATCGATAACCCATCGTTAATAATATGCTTTGCTTCTAAAAATAGGACGACTTAATTGTAAGAGATGAAAGGTCGATGTGTTTGATAACTGTACCGGCAGTGTGTAAAAAAATCATTAAGCGTGTCAAAACAAAAAAAAATTCACACTTATGGCTTAAAAACGTCCATTTTAGTGATAATGAGAAATGTTGATGGTCGGGATTGGTATGTGAGAACAGGGGCTTGATTATTATACTATAAGTGTGTCAAAAAATACCGTCAAGTGTGTAAGAAGAATGATTTTCATTTATTTTTTTACCCAATTTTTTTGAAAAATATTAAATGGGAAACATTTTCGATTAGAAACATTTGTCAAATAAAATTAATTATTTGTATGACAAAAAATCGATTTTTTCATTGAATCAATTTAACAGTTAACATATCATCTTCCTAGATTTAATCTTGATTGATTGAATGATCTTGGAAAAAATTTGAATTTTTGATTATGTTATAGTTTTTGCAATATTTTGAAAGAAGTTTCAATCTTTGATTTTGATTTAATTTTTGCAATATTTTTAGAATTTTGAAAAAAGTTTCAATCCTTGATTTTGTAATAATTATTACAATATTTTTAGAATTTTTAAAAGAAGTTTAAATTTAAAATTTTGCTATAATTTTTAGAATATTTTTGGAATTTTGAATTTTTTATTTTGTAATATTCTCTTGAATATTTTAGGAATTTTGAAAAAAACAGCAATTTACGATTTTATTATAGTTTTAGGAATCTTGGAAAAAGTTTGAAGTTTTGATTTTTTTTATTGTTATAATTTTTTGAAATCAATTCAATCGAACCCTTTTTAATTGAAAAAAAAATTAAATTAATTATTTGTATGACATGAAATGAATTGCACATGAAATTGTTAGATGATGGATTATTTGTATTTGAAAAGTTGAAATTGCTGAACGCTAAATGGAAAGGTTTTTGAGTAGTTTGCTGAGTGTATCATCTTTTCACTAAACTATGTTAATATATAATCTGTTATAATCCGGCAAAGTATTAATGTTTCGTGTTAGTTCCGCAATAAACTTCTAAACGATATATATTAAACATTAATTTTATGTTGAATATACATCGCTGCCCACAACTAAAAACAAGTGCTCTTAAAAGCCTTTTGCCGAAAACTATAAAAAATCCTTAACCCAGACCAAAGTTTTTTTATTTCAGAGATTTGAGATGTCAGCCCCTCCATATTTTACTGTTGTATTCACTCAGTTTTTTTTCATCAATTTTACAGAGTTTATTTTTCAGACGAGGAAGTGGTTTAACATTTTTGTAGTTAAATCGCGATAAAATCTAAATTTTTTTAATAAAACTCAGAATCGCTTGAATAAGATCAGTAACAACTTTATCTTTTCCTTGTAATGCTAGGAATTGGGAACAGCAGATGCTCCATTATATCAGTTAAGAACACACTGTCATTGATCATCCCTTAATTCCGGATAGTGTTTTTCTTTGAAAAAATTGCTGATTGGTGGGGAAGATTGTTTTGTTTTAACTGACGAAAGTTATCCCATTTTTCGATATTTTGGATTAAGAGCACAAATTATACCTAAATATAATAACTGTACCTCAAAAGTAAACTGTCGTAAATGAATTTTATATATTTTTACAAAAATTTGTATAAATTTGTAAAAAAATTGTAAACTTTTCTAAAAATTTAAATATTTTATAATATTTTTACAAATTTTTTACAAATTTATAGAAATTTTTGTAAAAATATATAAAATTCATTTACGACAGTTTACCTCTGAGGTACAAATAATATGATTGTATTAATTCATAGTGTATTAAGCAATATTGTACATTATTTGTATTACTGGTAATTTTATTACAATTTTAATAAATTTTTAAATGTTATTAAATTTTTTCATTTTTTTCGAGAGCCGCTCTCATTCTTTCAAAGAGACGCATGCGGCTGACCATGTTTGAAATATACAATCATCATGATGCAACACAAAAATGCGATATTTCTTTATCTTAAAGCTCAATTTTCAATGAGAGTTTGTGACAAAATTATCGTTTTTCATTTGCGATCATCATTAAACATCATTTGTTTCATTTGTGATAGTTTTTTAAATTTCAAATGAATTTTGTTTAGATGAACACAATTTAAAAATGGTTTAAAAAAATTCAGCACAATTGTTTCAAATTCAGTACTATTTACTTGAGGAGGTCAGTACAATTTTGATTTCGCAAATATCATCACTGATATACAACGATGATTTCTCATAATCATAATCTTTGCCTATTAGTATTTGCAATGTATTTAATTTGTTGTTGTTGTATCAAACTTTTTATATGAATTAATTTCACAACACATGTTTGATGATGATGATTTAAATAGTTTAAGTTTTGGTAATATTGTGATTGAAATATTTTATAGAGTTGGAAAACGGGGGTTGAAGACAATGAAGCTTTTATTCAGACGCCAGTAAATTATTTATTTATGATACTTTGATCAAAAGTTTCAGTTAATTAAATGAACAAATTAGATTTTGGAGCACGCTGGCGTATGTAAACAAAGGGTCAATTGAAATATTTAATAGATTATAAATATAAGCACACCATATACTTTAAGAAATAGTGGCGAAGAACACTAACACATTTGTGTTACTTAAATTTTTTCACAATCAAATCACTCGAAGCACAATCAAATATTTAACTTTTTTTTATTGTGCTTCGAATGTTAGCAACCAGGCGCTGCTGCTTGTGGTGAATAGCGGATAACCCAGCATAAAATAAGTAATATAGGGTCATGAACCCAAACAATCCTCTACTTTGCTCCGTCAATTGAGCTGGGTCATGGTGTAACACCGTGCCTATGGTCTGCCAGGCTGGTTGCGCAGTTACATAGCTAAATTGCTAATGGCTTACACATATACCTGGAGCCCTTTAGAAATCTCTAGGCTTGTCTATGTAAAGTGGATCTCTGTACGAATCGATAATTTTTTTCTGCTCTCCAGTGGCAACCGAATGGACCAAAAAATGGAAAATAATAAAAACAATAAGAAAAAGGTTGTAAAAATTAAAGAATTTAGCGAGTCCGAAGTAACAGCGATGAAAACGGCTAAGCAATTGTACCAAAAACAATAGTCCTGGAACATATTTTAGAGCTAAGTAGAGTCTCTAAGTATAAAGCGATTGTGGTAATCGTCCGTAACTTAAGTCACTCTGATTTAGAACCATCCGGAAAGAATTGCCCATTTGCAATATCATACAACTCTTCCTTTGAAAATAAAAATGCGATAAGAATAATACACAAGAATATTCCTATCGCGGTACGCTCAGGAAAGCAGAATGCATAATGACGCAGAATTACGTAGTGAACGTGGCCAAAAAGCCAAAAATCCACCCTTCAAAGACGTTTAGTAATATACTTAAAAGAAACCTGACTGTCGAGTGTCGCGGTCATAGATAAAGTGATCGAGGAACGCCACATAACTTATGAAAAAATGGATGGAATGGTACAATCCTTAAGTTTAATCTTTGTCAATCACCCAACTGTAGGGATGAGGGCTGTTATCATGGCAGTTATCCGGCCGTCACAACCTACGAAATCTAGAAAGCCGCTGGACCGGAAGGAACCTTTGGAACCTCTGGAACCTTCCATAACTGTACCGGAAGTGTGTCAAAACAATGAAATTTGCACATTTTGTGCTTAAAAAACTTTCGTTTTAAGTGATTACGAGTAGGAACATTGAATTTGGAGAAATCTTGATGGTCGGGATTGGCATTTGAGACCAAAACCTAGATTTTTGCACTATAAGTTTGTCAAAAAAATGTTGTCAAGTGTGTCAAAAGAAACCCAATTTTTTGGAAAAATAAAACTAATTATTTGTACGACATGGAATTTTATTATTATTATTGAGAATTTTAAGTTAGTCAAAAAAATAATGTCAAGTGTGTCAAAAGAATGATTTTAATTTTTTTTTTTTTAGAAGAAAATAAAATTAATTATTTGTATGAAATGAAATGTATAATGAACGTGAAATTATTATTATTGAGAATTTTATTGATTATAAGTTTGTCAAGTTTGTCAAAAAAATGATTTCATGTAGTTTTTTAGATAATTTTTTGGAAAAAAAAATTTAGCTGTTTGTTTACGTAAATATAATTGAAAATGGAAATTTTGGAATTTGTTATAGTTTTTGAAATATTTTTGGAAAAGTTCCAATTTTTGATTTTGTAAGAATTTTTGGAATATTTTTAGAATTTTGAAAAATTTTTAATTTTTGATTTTATTATAATTTTTATAATTTTGGAAAAAGTTTCAATTTTTGATATTGTTATAATTTTTGCAATATTTTTATAGTTTTTGAAGAAGTTTAAATTTTTGAATTTTTAAGAAATTTTAGAATATTATTAGAATTTAGAAAAAGTTTAAATGTTTGATTTTATTCTAATTTATGGAATATTTTTAGAATTTTGAAAATATATAGAATTTTTGAACTTTATATATATATTAAGAATTTTGAAAAAAGTTTCAATTTTTGATTTTGTAAAAATTTTTGGAAAATTTTGAATTTTTGATTTTAATATAATTTTTGGAACGAAGTTCCTAATCACGCGTTGCGAAAGGAGGCTAGACGGAAAAAATTAAGACCAAAAATTAAGACCAAAAAAGTTGTAACGACTTTTTTATTACACAATAGAACGAAAAAGAAAAATAAAAAAAACGAAACATAAACGAAGCTTATTATTAAATTTCTATTTAGTATTTTATATTTTCTTTTCTTTTCAAATTTCAATTCAGTTTATGCATGACTTTCGGAGTGAATAGACGTATTATTTTTCTTTGTTTTTAAATATTATTATTGTTATGTTTTTCTTTGATTTTCTTTGATTTAATTATTATTTTTCTTTGTTTTTAAATATTTTCTATTGATTAGAAATTAAAGAAACAATTCATAAAATTGATTTGTTCTTTCTGTGCAAAACAAGATAAGCAGGCTACAGACCTTCAATCAATTTGTCAATCAATTGAAAAAGAAAATAAACGAAATAAAATTTAGGGGATTTTTACACTAAATTTATTTCGTTTATTTTCGTTTTAGAATTGATTGACAAATTTATTGTAGGTCTGTAGCCTGCTATAGAGAAATATTTCATAATAGCCGTGTTCGATTTGACTGAAACAATAGCTAGGTAAGTTGTTAGGTAAGGTAAGAAGTTAGGTAAGGTAGGGAGCTAGGTAAGGTACGAAGTTAGGTAAGTAGTTAGGTAAGGTAAGGAGTTAGGTTAGGAAAGAAGTTAGGTAAGGTAAGGAGTTAGGTAAATAGTTAGGTAAGTAGTTAGGTAAGGTAAGCAGTTAGGTAAGGTAGGGAGCTAGGTAAGGTATGGAGTTAGGTAAGTAGTTAGGTAAGGTAAGGAGTTAGGCTAGGAAAGGAGTTAGGTAAGGTAAGGAGTTAGGTAAGGTAAGGAGTTATGTAAGGTAAGGAGTTAGGTAAGGTAAGGAGTTACAGACAATAATAAATGCTTATGTAATTTATAAGTTTATTTACCAAATTTACCATATTACAATTCCTTCACTAATTAATCTAGAGGAAATTCGTTCCATCCGGGTGTCCCTTGACACCTCTCTACTTTTTTTTATTATTGTGGAAAAAATTACAATTTTTGATTTTGTTATAATTTATGCAATATTTTTAGAGTTATTGAAAAAAGTTTTAATCTTCAATTTTGTAATAATTTTTGAAATATTTTTAGAACTTTGTTTAAAAAAAATTTGAATTTTTGATTTTATTTAATTAATATTTTTAGAATTTTGAAAGAAATATGAATTTGTGATTTTGAAATACTTTCTCGAAACGCTAAATGGAGAGGTTTTTGAGTAGTTTGCTGATTGTATAATCTTTTCACTAAACTATGTTAATATATGGTAAGTCTGGTTTTTCCAGAACAAGAAAAATACCTATGATCTTTTATAATTTTCCGAAAACGTATTGATGTTTCGTGTTAGTTTTGTAATACATATCTAAACAGAGATAAAAAATGCATGTACTTTAAGAAAAAGCTATGTTTGATATATATCGCTGCCCAAAACTAAAAACCATGTCCTCCTAAAAGTTATATGCTGAAAACTATATCAAAATCCTTAACCCAGACCGAAGTCTTGATATCTCAGAGCTGTGAGATTTCGACCCCTTCATATTTTCTGAGCTGAGATTCCTCAAGGTGAAGAGATTTCGTTACAGAAGGCTCAGCCGCTGTTGTGGCAGAGGTTTCGATTACGTGCTTACCATAGAAGTTTATTTGTTGGATATGGAAGCTGTAGTAGTAAGTAGTAGTAGTGACTCGTTGTTAATAACACTTGTTGTTGCAGTTGATTAACACTCGTATATGAGGAGCAATGGTAAGGTAAGAGCTTGTGTTGTACCTAAATATAATTTAAATTATTATATTAATTATTTTATTACCTAGCTATTGTGAAAACGATATAGTAGTCTGGTTTTTTCAGAATAAGAAAAATACCTAGGTACCGCGTTGGATAATAAACTCATAGACGCGTATATGGAGAACTGATGACATACACAACTTCGAAAAAAACGGGAGGAAAACTGATCGTAATGCGGTATTTTGCATTCGATTCAGAAAGTCATTTGAAAAAAATGTCCGTCAATTTTTAATTGTTGACGGGTTTAGTTGAACCGGTGCATCTAAAAAATGCATAAAGAATAGTGCATTTTTACAACGAAATAAAAAAATGTTAATATTGAACAAATAAAATAGAAATTGGGCTGAAACTTGGTTTCTATATGTTTTCGGGGTCGCTGAACACGAATATGATGTTTAAAAAGTGCTAGGATGCACCCGAACATCACTATGTCCATATCGTGCACCTTCTCCTGGGTTTTCACTTATTTTTTTATGAAATGCATCAGAAAATGTTTCCGGGAGGTTTTTGAGGTCGCTGATCACGACTACGACGTTTAAAAGGTGCCAGGATGCACCCGAACATCTCTTTGTCCATATCATGCACCTTCTCCTGGGTTTTCACTTATTTTTTACTTCTTATAAAATGCATCAAAAAATTTTTCCGGGGGGTTTTTGAGGTCGCTGATCACGATGTAACGGTGGACTCATTACAGAGGTACCACTGTATTTTTAGTTTATTTTCTCTTGGTGGGGGAATTCAAATCGGAAGGAGAATCGAAATAAAAAAGAAGATTTTTTAATCAAATAGGCAGTATAATTTGGAAATTAAAGGAAATAAAAACAATATGTTGTTATAAGATAAATTTGTCTCAATTTATTGTTAGTTATATTTCCAATAAAATTTAATGTAACTTTCATCTGTTTAAGTTTTTTTAATTTGTCTAAATTAGTATCGTTTTTTTTGTAAATAAAATTGTGATGTGGTTAAAAGTGAAAGTTAGCTGTCATATCAAAATAGAAAAATTTTACATAAATAAATTAAAAAGCTATGAATGAAAATGTTATTTGTGTTTTATCCTACTTAGACTTTTTTTCTTTTGACTAGTTTTAATTTCAAAATCGTATTTGTTTTGAAAAGTTAAATAAAAAGATGGAATCTGATAAATTAATCAAAAGTTCGTTCGAAGATTTGTCTAATGCTCATGAAGAACTAAAGGCTGAAGATAAAGTATAGATGAAGATAATAAGCAACAGTTTTTAATGAGTTATGTATATGATTGGATAGATCGGCGACATGTTTATTTGGAATAAGGAATTTTAGTGTTGATATTAACGGTTGTGTCAGACATCCAAACAAAGAAGTATGTATATGGTTACAACAACAAAACAAACATGGCTAGGGAGTCAGGATGAAGACAATATAAATGTAATGACGTAAGCTAATTTAATTTGATTTGTATAATAACTTTTGATTTTTTTTGTCAAATTAATTTCTTTAATGTAAAAAAAATTAAATAGTATTTTTTTCCTGTGATTTGTATTATACAAAATTTAAGAGATTCCCAAGATTAGGATTCGTTGAGGGGATAAACTGCATCCCGTGTAAATTCTATTTTTTTCATATTAGTTAACAAAGGTCCAAGATTATACGTGGCGCCGAAACAGGGACCCTTTAGGTTTTCTGTTAAAGGTATATTTTTTTTTGATTATAGGCGTTGTCAACTGGTTTTGGGTTGTCAATTAGTCCTGTGTATTCATATATTTTTTTGGTGCAAATAAAATCTTTTTATTAGCAGTATTTGCGCAATAAATGTTAAAATATATTAAAATATATTGAAACCGGCATAAAGATTTTTTTTCTTGTCAAAACCAGTTTTACGGTTTGTTTGTGATACTTTTTGTATTGTATATAGCATTTCAGCTGAAAATTTATAAATTATTGTTTTTTTTGATATTAAACAAAAACAAAATAATGTTTCTTGATTTTAAATCTATTTTGAGATGAATAATAATTTTCTCGTTTTGTTTTCTTGACCGATGACTTATATGAAATAAAATTCAATTAGTCATCGGTTGATTTAATGGAAATTTAGGGTTTTTGTTTCGGAATAGATTTCCTAATCAAATCAATTGTTATATTTAAAATTAACTCCTGTGTATTTAAATATATGTTTCATACTTAATATTATAGTTTAGGTTGTTTAGAACTAATTAGAATTAATTATATATTTTTGATAGTTGTCAAATTTTTTGATAAATGTTTACTATGTGTAATTAAAATTCTTTCTCAGCGGTAGGCCTAACAAGCCATCCATAGAGCTTCACTCTTTAACATTGATGTCGTTCTTAGATCGCCTATGGCCATCGGGGTTATGCGATCGAAGAACATTGGTTTCTTCTCTTCATTCGGCGAGGAAGTCCTCAGGGACGAGGAGTGGTGTTGCTGTGTTTGTACTTAGGTGCAAACCAGTAGTACCATTCTTTGCTCAGAGGCTTCTTCGGTGTAATGAAGAGAGGAACCAATTGTACTTTGCTTTCAGGATCAGAGGCTTCACCTCATCCAAATTCAAAAACTTTTCCACTTTTCCACTTAGCTTTTACAATAGAACAATTTTTCATGGAGTTTAGGTTTTGAAGTCTGGTGCTCGGGAGCGTTCTTCAACTTTCGCATTAGGTTTAGTTGTAATTTATTTGTAGGTTAAACAAGCACAACTGGGTCAGTAGAAATGGACCTAGTGTCTAATCGTGACAGTTGTGATTGTTTTATTAGGTTGGGGAGAATCTGTTCTGTAGAATCTGGTCGTTAGGGGCTTTTCCAGTAGGTTCTCACATGCATTGTTGGAGTGGGCTCGCGAACGCGATATTTCAAATTTAAATGAAATGGATATTGTAACCATACTTACTTTTTAAATTGTCTCCAGACGAATCTTGATTTTGGGAATCTCTTATGATATTAAATAAAAAAATAAAATAAATCAAACAAATTTTTCAAAAAACTAAATAAATAATTTTTATTAAATAAATAATTTTTTTAATTTAAGTTAATTTTAGGTAACTAAGTAAGTAAATTCTAAATTCTAAAATAAAATAAATAAAACAAATTTTTTTTGAAATGTAATTAGAATCTTATTAAATAAAATAAATTTCTTAGAATTAACTAGTTTTAGGTAATTAAATAATATTTTTTATAAATAGTCTAAACTTCAAGATATAAATAAATATTCTTTGTTTTTTTTAAAAAAAAAAAAATAAATAAATATATGAGTTAGGACGGTGCATCCAATAATTAGGCAATTTCTAAATATTTTTTATTTTTTCAATATAAATAAATATTTTATTTAGGGGTGCTATCGTCAATAAATAGTTTTAGGTATATATATGATTCTGAATTTCAGCATACCTGAAATTAAATAAATAGGTTACATTTTTTTGTATATAATATTTTGGGAATCTTTGTGAAAATTTTGATTTTTCTTTCCGATTTGAGTTCTTCCATCGGGGGGGGGGTGGATTGAGAGTGCAGTGGTGCCTTTGTGATGGGTCCTCCTTCCAGGAAGAATCAGCGGACAATGATGTAGCCTCCATCATTGTCCTCGGTTCTTCTGGCTTTGTAACGGTGGACTCATTACAGAGGTACCACTGTATTTTTAGTTTATTTTCTCTTGGTGGGGGAATTCAAATCGGAAGGAGAATCGAAATAAAAAAGAAGATTTTTTAATCAAATAGGCAGTATAATTTGGAAATTAAAGGAAATAAAAACAATATGTTGTTATAAGATAAATTTGTCTCAATTTATTGTTAGTTATATTTCCAATAAAATTTAATGTAACTTTCATCTGTTTAAGTTTTTTTAATTTGTCTAAATTAGTATCGTTTTTTTTGTAAATAAAATTGTGATGTGGTTAAAAGTGAAAGTTAGCTGTCATATCAAAATAGAAAAATTTTACATAAATAAATTAAAAAGCTATGAATGAAAATGTTATTTGTGTTTTATCCTACTTAGACTTTTTTTCTTTTGACTAGTTTTAATTTCAAAATCGTATTTGTTTTGAAAAGTTAAATAAAAAGATGGAATCTGATAAATTAATCAAAAGTTCGTTCGAAGATTTGTCTAATGCTCATGAAGAACTAAAGGCTGAAGATAAAGTATAGATGAAGATAATAAGCAACAGTTTTTAATGAGTTATGTATATGATTGGATAGATCGGCGACATGTTTATTTGGAATAAGGAATTTTAGTGTTGATATTAACGGTTGTGTCAGACATCCAAACAAAGAAGTATGTATATGGTTACAACAACAAAACAAACATGGCTAGGGAGTCAGGATGAAGACAATATAAATGTAATGACGTAAGCTAATTTAATTTGATTTGTATAATAACTTTTGATTTTTTTTGTCAAATTAATTTCTTTAATGTAAAAAAAATTAAATAGTATTTTTTTCCTGTGATTTGTATTATACAAAATTTAAGAGATTCCCAAGATTAGGATTCGTTGAGGGGATAAACTGCATCCCGTGTAAATTCTATTTTTTTCATATTAGTTAACAAAGGTCCAAGATTATAACGAATACGATGTTTTAAAAGTGCTAAGATGCACCCAGACATCACTATGTCCGTATCGTGCACCTTCTTCTGGGTAAAGTGGAAACTAGTCCAACTTTTTTCGAATATAATTTACAATTACATTGAGTATATTATTAACAATTACGGCATAAATGTTAAGATTATTTTTGATGGCTACAACACTATTACGACAAAAGTTTCAGAAAGGATTCGTAGGTCTAAAAATAATACTTCAAACGAAATCAAGTTTACCAAAAACATGCCGTTGAAAATTTCAAAAGAAGCATTTTTAGGCAATATGAATAACAAAGACAATTTTATAAAATTATTGCGCGAAAAACTATTCACTGTAGGTATACAATCGGAACAATGTCCAGATGATGCTGACAGAACAATAGTAACAACAGCAATAGATTTAGCCAGAGATAAAAATAAAAATATTATAATAGTTGCAGAAGACACTGACCTAGTAGTTTTAGCTACTGCATTAACTCCTCCTGATCTTGAAATCTTTATATTGAAACCTGCGGCTTCTAGTAAACCAGAAACTATATATTCATCAAAAAGTTTAAGCCATCGTCCAAACATTTCCGACAACATTTTACTACTTCATGCGATCACAGGATGTGATACTGTTTCCGCCTCGTTTTTTGTTGGAAAATTAAAATTGGTTAAGTTATTTGATAGCAATCCTGATTTGGCAGTCCATGCTCAAATATTCAAAAAACGTAATTTAATGATAGATGAACTTTTGTAGCATGGAATACATTTAATAATGGTGATGTATGGAGCGCCAATCACATTTAGAAATCCAAACGTACCAGTTCAATTTAAATTGACTAGTATTCAGTTAGCAGAGATATATAGGTAACCGCATGTACCTAGCAACAATTGCAAAATCTAAAAAACTAAACCTGCTAAATTACTACCAACGGTTGATGCACTTATGAAACATCTAAAACGAGTTTATTTACAGGTCCAACACTGGTTGAATGGAGATGACTACGATATGGATCCTACAGATTGGGGCTTCCAACAGAAAAATTATTTATTATTGCCGGTAAGAATGACGCAACAACCTGCTCCTCCCGACATTATGAAATTAGTTTTTTGTGGATGCACTAAAGGGTGCAATAACTTATGTGGGGGTAAGAATTGTTTAGGATCCAACTGCAACAATATAGAAAACTTAGAACCATCTCCGGAATCAAATGAACTTGAGGAACCTCGGAAAAATTCAATTGAGCAGGACATTGAATCGACGGATTTAGGCCAGCTTGAAGAATTTGATATTCTAGAAGAACATGGAAATGAAGAAGCGTAAAATAAAACTAAAAATTAATTTTTTATATACACGATATTTTATATGTATAGACTGAATATTTTAATAAAATAAATGACAATCATAAAATAATAATCATAAAATATATTTTTCTACTACCCAACTTAAAAAATCTACTTTCGATGTTTGTTCATTGCATCGAAAATTTCTTTTTCGTCACCAGTGATAAAAAAACCTATACAAATTACTTTCGTACCTAGTGATGAAAGTAATTTTTTAAAAGCCATCCATTTTCTAATTTCTTAACTAGAATAAATCATCCTAGAACACCCGTTAAGAGAATCAATTGATAGAATGAAATAATTTTTTAGTGTTAATTTGTCTTTCTTGGGAAAACGACGTTAATTAATTTTAGAATTATTTACGTCCGTAATTAAAAATGTAAAAATAATATAATAGTTAACTATATAAGATTCACATATTCTTTTTAAATAGTACAAACAGTTGGTGCTAAGATATTTTAAAAAAAATTATTTCACCTATTTATTTAAGAAAAACGAAAAAAACTATTTATTTACATAAAATATTTTACGTTGTTTTAAAATATATCAGGAATTTACGTAACGTCATTCCCATCCAAAAACTAAATCATAACTGTTGTTTTTATTTTAGACTTGACTTTGTATATTAGACAACCGTCTTTAGTTATAAGCCTACTATGTAGACGCGAAATGCAAAAAACAATAAACCCTTAAAGATGTGTTATTTAATGATTTTAGGGACTTTAGAGACCAAATAGAATAAAATTATAGAATTTTGTAGTGTAAATAGAATAAATATATGTATATGTATACAATTGACGATTTTTTTGTACGAAAGGACAATCAGGCTTGTAACTAAAAACGGTTTTATGTATAACATAAAAATTGGATAATTTATTCATATTGAGTCATCTATATTTTAATAGCAGAAATATAAATTTAAAGATTTTGTTTGGAGGCTTATATTTTAAAATTTGAATTGTATGTAATTTTAAATGAAAATGTTTAATAATTAATAATAATTTTTAAAAAAGTAGTAGAAAAAGTACAGTTTTCTACTCGCCGAAAATCATATTTTGAATCTCGCGACCATTACCAACCTCGGCTATCGCCTCGACTGATAAACTGTCCTCTCGCTTCAAAATATGTTGTTTTCGGCATCGTTGAAAAATATACTATTTTATAATTTATTTCTTGTAACCTCTTTTTCCTCCCTAGGTGAATAAAGTAAATTTGTGGGCCTCGTATTCGTGATCAGCGACTTCATAAATTCCACGCTAACATTTTTCGATGCATTTAAAAAAATGAATATGTGAAAAACCCAGGAGAAGGTGCACGATATGGACATAGTGATGTCCGGGTGCATCCTAGCACCTTTTAAACGTCGTAGTCGTGATCAGCGACCTCAAAAACCCCCCGGAAACATTATCAGAAAATGTTCATAAAAAATAAGTAAAAACCCAGAAGAAGGTACACGATATGGACATAGTGATGTCCGGGTGCATCCTAGCACTTTTTAAACATCATATTCGTGTTCAGCAACCCCAAAAACATATAGGAACCAAGTTTCAGCCCAATTTCTTTTTTATTTGTTGAATATTAACATTTTTAGGGTGCCGTTTTTTATACGCAACACTATTGGTGAGAGTACAACGTGTTTTTCACATTATTAAGATTATCTCGTGAACCATTAATCCGATTAACTAACTATCCGATTAATTTAAATTTGAGGTGCTTATAAAACTAACTTATCCACACAAGATGGTGGGTTAAAAATAAATAAAGTTGTGTTCGTTTGTTTTAAGGAGGTACGATGTAAAGCCTTTGAAAACATACATTTTTTTATCGAGACGAGTAGGGTATCATATGAAAGGGCTTGATTTCAGCATTATTTAAAATTATTATATTATATTTTGGAATTTTACACCTCACCATTTTTTGTATAATTTTGAAAAATGACGTTTTGTGGATGTTTTATTGCTCCGATTAACTCCGACCCTACTTCATCGAAAATCTTGAAATATATTTGGAATGATAGAAAAATGAGTAGGTTTTAATGAAAAATATAGAAAAGTGGCAGATACTCATAACTATATTTATTAAAGGGGTGGGAATGTTAAGGGGTAAAAACATCATTTAAAACCAGGTCATGTGGGGTGTCATTTGAAAGAGCACTTGATTTTAGAAATATTGCCACATTTTTCAGAATTTTGTATTGCATAGTTTTTGAATTATTATCAATAAAGTGACACAAAAAGTTGGTCCCTCCCTTGCATTTCGAGCCTAATTAACAGAAAAATTTGAAAAAATTCACAGAGACAGGAAGTTTGATAAACTCTGAATGAAAAATATAGCGAACTCTCAAATAATTATATTTTTGTGCTTTTAAGGGATTGGGGTGGGGAAGGGTGAAAAAAAACTTTTTGACCCAAGCGAGTGGGGTGTCATTTGAAAGAGAACCGAATTTCAAAAACTTTGCAATTTTTTTTAGAATTTTGCGGTACACAGTTTTTGAGTTATTCTAAGAAATGGGCAAATTCCAGACCGTCCCCCCCCCCCTCCCCCTACGTTTCGACACAGATTGACAGAAAAAATTGAAAAAAATTCATAGAGACAGGAAGCTTGCTATATTTTGAACGAAAATTATAGCGAACTCACAAATAATTATATTTCTGGGTGTTTAGGGGATGGGTGTAAGGAGGGTAAAAAAAACTTTTTTTGACCCAAGCGAGTGGGGTATCATTTGAAAGAACACCAAATTTCCGAAACATTGCAATTTTTTTAGAACTTTGTGGTACACAGTTTTGGATTTATTCTAAAAAATGTGTAAATTCCAGACCGTTCCCCCCCTACGTTTCGACACTGATAGACAGAAAATATTTAAAAAATTCATAGAACTCTCAAATAATTATACTTCTGTGTGTTTAGGGGATGGGTGTGGGGAGGGTAAAAAAAACTTTTTTGGAACCAAACGACTGGGGTGTCATTTGAAAGAACACTTAATTTAAGAAACATTGCAACATTTTTTAGAATTCTGAGATGCACAGTTTTTTAGTTATTGATAAAAAAGTGCTATTTTAGGTGTATGTATACCACCCTATATTTCGACGCTGATTTATAGAACAAATATTTCCAATTTAGACCATTAAAATACTGGTTAAATCTTTCTTTAGCTAACATAAACAGCTATGGATAAGATTTAACCTCAAGTAACATTTTTGATCAATGTAGATGTGATTGACATTTACGATTGACGTTTACGATTAAACATTTATTTTGTTGTGCGTCCATAGTCTGGCGATATAAAGACTTTACAACATAACTTTATGTCATTTATTTTTGATATTGTGTTTTGACATTCACGGAACCCTTGGCGAGCGAATTTTATTCGCACTTGTCCGACTTTTTTTTATTTCGTTGTAAAAATGCACTATTTTTTTATGCGTTTTTTAAATGCACCGGTGCAACTAATCCCGTCAACAATTAAAAATTGACGGAAATTTTTTTCAAATGACTTTTTGAATCGAATGCAAAAAAACGCATTACGATCCGTCTTCCTCCCGTTTTTTTCGAAGTGGATTTCTTTAATTCCGCGGCTATCAGTTGGAAACCAAATATCAGCAAAAGAGCCAAAAACTATGGTTACAGTTACACTATACTCATGTAAAATAGCAAATATAGGATCGTGCATTTCAAATATCCCAATGGGCTAACACTTTTGTGATCAGACCGATCTTAATGTATGGTGTAATCATATGGGTAGCAAAATCCGAAATTCGACGTCCACGCCGTGCTGCCTGGAAATGCTGACAGAATTAGGTTTGTGTATCGTAAACAAGCAGAGTTATAACTGCTTAGTCAATGACGCTGCATCACGTCAGCATGGTGCCTTAAAACCAATGCGACCCAAGCGTCTGTTCATGTAAGGGGCAGCTGGGAGCAGGTGTCTGTCTTGAATCAAGCGGGTCGCTATATAAACGTGTAAAAAGATTGTTTCTGGTAACCTTAAGACGCAAAATGGAACTATTCACGACAATTTGGGTTTGGCCTAAGATTAACACCCTAACCTCGGAAAAAAACTTATACGTTAAGTTTGGTAATCAGAAAGAGAATAACAGACCCGGACACATAAACAGAATTTTACCTGGACGTAAAAAAGGACCAGACTTCTGAATCGGAACGTGGAACGTGGGCAGTCTGAGCGCTCTTGATGCTCTTATAAGTCTAAAAACAGAGGTTGAGAGAATTAGGATGGATATCATAGCTCTGCAATATATTAGACAGCCGATAATCGGAAAACAATATTTGGATAGTCACTCTCTACGCTGTAGTAGTCATCCTTCTTGAAGAGAATTTAGAACTGGATTTCAATCATTTGATGTAGAAGCGTCGATGTAAGTGACGCTAAGCTGCTAAAAATCTCTGAATGAGATGACCAAGCAGTTTTCTTTCCATATCATATGGGTTCCCGAGCACAGTGGCGCTAGGAGCAACTATTTAGCGGACGCACTTGATAAGCACGGAGCTGAATTAAGTCTTCTACCAGAAAAGAAACCTCTTGGCCAGTCCCGCTTACTTGCATAGCCGATTACTAGTAGCCAAACACCAGCTCCAGCAAGATAACTCGATAAATGTGGCCCAGACTTGACCTGCAGGGCTCCAAGGAACTGATTTCTGTAAATAGGCAGGTTATTTCCTCAGTGCTAAAAGTAATCGTTGGTCAGTAGTCCCTTGCCAAGCACATAAAAATTCGAGACACTCATTTTCCAATGCAAAAAATTTAAAACTCTTTCTAATCTAAATATTTTGAAATTAGGAAAATACTTCGCTTCATCAGAAGCTCTAAATCGTTCGACTAAGGGTATCATACGGACCCGTTTTGGCTTAAGAATGCCGTCTTAGCCTTGTGTTATGATGATGAAATATGTTCTAAATACGGAAACCGGAAGGGTTTATTTTGTGGTGGTGAGTTTTATATTTTTTTTGATATACCAAAAAGAATTAAAATGCAAATATGAAATATATAAAATTCAAAAATTCTATTTTTTTCCAAAATTCTAAAAATATTGCAAAAATTACAACAAAATCAAAAATAAAAAATTTTTCCATAATTCTAAATTGCAAAAATTATTACAAAATCAAAATACAAACTTTTTTCAAAATTTCAAAAATATTTCAAAAACTATAACAAATTCAAAAATTTCCATGTCCAATTTCATGTTCAATTACATTTACGTCATAAAAACAACTGAATTTTTTCTTCCCAAAAATTGACTAAAAAATAGGTGAAATCATTTTTTGATACACTTGACATTATTTTTTTGACAAACTTATAATGCCAAATTTCTCTATAATAATAACAAAATTTCATGTCAAACAAATATTTCATTTTATTTTTTTCCAAAAAATTGGGTAAAAAAATAAATCAAAATCAAAACCGACGTCAGGAACATCGAGAAATGCCAAAAAAGTGTGGGTAAGAATTTCAATTTTGGCTGATGAATTCAATACTTTAACTGAAGTAACTGAAAATTGGGCAAATTTCAACTAAATGAATACCTAACATATGGTCTAGCCCAAAAAAAAATAAAACGTGAATATTGGACTGATTGATATTCTAGTTATAATTTTGCCATCATTTGTTTCCGAAAACATTAATCTCCAAAACCCTAAAAACTCAAAATAAAAAAGGATGTTCTACTTCAGCCATCTATTATAAACTTTTGGAATTAAAAATATCCTTTTACATATAAAACTTTTGCTTGTGCTTTTTGAATATTATTTTCAACTAAAGGTTTCACTGTAATAACATTTTTGTTGTTGTTTTTTGTAAACATTTTCTTTATGTTTCGTTTTCTTTTTGTGCACAATTTGCGACTTTTCCTCAGTAGTCGATTTTCATTTGTATTTGTCTGGTTAAAAGTTGAATTCTGTCTCGGTTAAAAATTAAAAATTAATTTATTTTATTTTTAATTATTTATTAGCATCATTAGATGATATTTAGACAAATCGTAGAATAGTGATAAAAAGTGAAAAATAAACTATCATGAAAATATTAAATAAAAGAGTTTTCAAGAAAAACTTGTTCGATAATAAAGAAAATAAGCTTTTGTTTTCCTTTTTGTGATGTTTGAATGTGAAAATAATTGAATGAGAAAATTTGTGGAAAATAAAGGATCTCTCTTGCGTGTGTGTTATGGTTTTAATGGTAAGAATTTTTTGCTATTGTTTTTTTTTAATTCTCAAATAATAAATATTCTGAAATTTGTAAGAAAACATAATATTTACTTTATACTAGTGACAGAAAAACAATCGTATTTTACGATTATTGTTATTGATTACATGATAACAATATTTTTATTATATTTTCGTTTAATCAACGATATTCAAATAAAAACAAATCTAATTTGTTTTTGCAATAAATTTAATTGCGACAGAAGACCAAAACTAAAAAAAATAGACTAAGAAAACACACTAAAAAAATGTTAGATGAGAAAACACAGATTTTCATTGCGGAAAGATAAAAGTATTTTCTTTTCTATGTTCGTTTTTTTTTATTCTTTTATTATTATTAGAAGTTTGGATATATTATATTGTTGAAGGACGAAGTAAGGAAAACAGAAAATAAATAAAACAAAAATTTGCCAAATCGATATTTTGGAAAAAAATGAAAATAGGAAAATCTTTGTTATGTTAGTTAAAGATGAAAACAGAATTATGAGAAATCGTGATGTGTTTGTTTAATTTTTACTTGAATGAAGTTTTAAATTTTGTTGCTTTTATTGGGGTTTAATGTCTGTCATGTCTGTCATGTTTGAGTTGTTGGTGTTTTAAAGATTTCTTTTGTTTGTTTATTGATGATTAATGGTTTTTAATTTAATTTTGTGTGTTTTGTCAATTTGATAAATATATAATTTTAATGAATGTTGGATTAAATGGTTTGTCTTTTGTTTTGTGTTGGTAAACGCTTTTGAGAATATTTTGTGACTTTTTATAACAAATATTTATAAATGCCTTAAACTGTGCAATTAGTTCGCTTCATTCAAGTGACACTAGGATAGGATCAACAATTTATTAAGAACGCATTTTCATGGGTTAAAATTGAATATAAAGAAATTAGAAAATGGAACTGAATAATTTACGGATTCACGGGATAGTCTGGTAGACTTTAAGTGGTGGAAAAAACAAAAGGCGGTTTTCACCATTGACCAACTCAGGAAAACAAAAGCCTTTCACTGAACGAAAGTCTGCGAATGCGATTGATAATGCAATGCACTGATCAGCATTGTCATTTTTTACTATTTTGTTAATTGTTCAATTGGTCAATTGTAAAGCGTGGGGTATCGTGTGACCAAGTGTTCCACAAATTGTATTGTTTAAGTCAATCGATTTCTTTATGGCAGTGATAATTGTAATTCAATTCAATAAAATCTCCTCAAAACTATTTAAAAATGGTAGTGTGGCTGTTCCTTTAAGTATATAGAGTTTTAGGATTCTAAGACCAAGAAAATATGTTTGCGAAGGAAAACCGTGCTCTAACCTCATCCAACCACAAATTAATCTTTCACCAGGAGAATGAACATGAAAAAAAGTTTGTGAGTACATCATCAGTTTTCAGCAAATCTACGTGGATTTTGAGCATACTTCTGATTGTAATATAACAGCTTATCATGCTCATACTTATATAAGCTAGTAAATCTGTAATGAAGCGCTGTTCCATTGGCGAACCAATGAAGCGGCATAGCAGGTCGCGTACCAAGCGAGGTTTTATAGCCCCTGTAGACTAGCTTCAATCATTGTGGATCGAGTAAGAAATCCTGCTACGCGAAATACATGATATATATGGAAGTGGAAAAAAAAACAAGTGAAAGAATGAGACTCTGGTGACCCCCTAGGTGAAAGAACCACGATCAGCACGTCCAACCCCACGAACACTTTAATTAATTAATTATCATCACTGCCTCGTAAATCATATCTTGAGCTAGTTGATTTGATTTATATCGTCACTTTGAATTGTTGCAATAGGATTTAAGATTAAAATTGTTATTAACAAAAAAAAATTCTACACAATTCGATGCCATTTTTTTTATCTACTAAGGAAGCATTTATAATCATGATCCTATACAACTGGATAACGTTAACAATATAATTAAATTTAGCCTAATAACATCGGTATCGCCAACTACATTCCTCATCACATATCCACTCATTCACACACCCGCAGTTGCACGATCACGCATTCATTTACATTGATTATAAAATAAAATATAATTAAATAAAATTAAATAAAAGGAAACTCGCCCCTATGATATCGTCCCCTTCCATTCCAATTCGTAATCCTTTAGCTCAACATCATGCTTCGATAAACTGGTATTTTGCAGTGACCAAAACTCCCTCCTTACGTAATAGTGATCACTGACCCAAGGCTTTCTCTTGGTTCGGTATCCACTATTAAACTTCAAAACGTAGATATTACTTTGTTTCGAAACACCCACAATTTAATCATCGCCAACTCGTAAACCACAGCTTCAGTAATTTTGTCCTCGATCGACGTCATTCACGACGACTGATATGATCAAATTAAAAGGAAACAACTCCCAATATATCGATTTTTTTGTTTAAATGCCAGCCGATATTTATGTTAATGCCTTTTTTTCAGGTTACTCTTTTACACCCACAAAAGAATTACATCCAACAATTCAGTTAGTCCGACCATTTGCATTTAATTTTTTTATTTATCCGTTATGTTCACATTTTATAATTTAACACAAATTGTTAATAAAAGTGATTTAATATTCTGCTTGGAATACACTAATTATTATCATAAACATATTTTCTATTTAATTTTAGCTATCCCTAACATGCATGAGACGAAACAGCTAACAAAAAAACTGAGCTGATAACATCAACTATTTACTTTTTATAATCCTTAGATTCATCAATTTAATTACAATAAACATATTCACTAGTTTGAACAAGGCTAACACGAATTTTAATTGTTCTAATATGTTTTTTTATTTTTTTTTTGTTTAGGATTGGTTTGCAAAATTTGGACTCGCCTTATGGCAACAAAGAACAACATATAATTATTTGATTTTTTTTATCTTTGATTTATAACACATCTTCCACTGGAGATAATTGCGGTTTTTTTTCTTTTATTTTTAATCGCTCACTAATAATTTAATTACTATAAAACAGACAATCTTTTACAATCTTGTGCGGATCTCACCTCAATTTTTGATTTTTTTTAATCCTTTCGAATTATTTCCAGTCCTTATCCAAAGAAAAGATGGCCACCCAGCAAGAAGACGTCAAAAATAATAACCATCAATCCAATAGGAAAATGAATCAGACAGAGTCACAATAGACTTACCAAGATATAAGAGAGCGAGGTCGCCTGTCAATTACTATTTATATACAATTAATATCGAAAATGATAATGCAGTTTTTTTGTGAAAATTTGACTTTCGCTATTTCTTTAATTTTATTTTACTCATTAAGAAATACGGATGCCAGTTTGTAATAGAAATTTGGAAAATTTTTCAAAGAAAGAAATCATTTACAAAACATTTGAACGAATTACATATGTAAATAACATGAGTTTGGATTAATGAGAATAACCAACCGTTTTTACACAACTCCACAGCGATTAAGGATTACAAATCAAACATAGGAAACTACGGGTGGAAAATTATTAATTAATAGATGATTGATTGTAGAAAATATATATTGATTAGCGGAACAGTGGTTAACGATGGCAAATTGAGCAAATAGTGTTTTAATGAAAAAGGCCACACAACTGTTTTAGAATAACAAATATTATAGCGATTAATGATTATATATTGGGCAAAGGAAACGGCATTGGAACAATGTTACACAACTATCTTTCTGGTACCAAATTTATGTGGCGAAAGCTATAATAAATGATGACCATGAATTAAGTATAAGACCAAGTATACAGGACAGAATAAAAAACGACTAAAAAAACTTATGCGAATGCAATTTTGATACGTATGAGGAAACAGTGCATGTCTAAACCAGGGATTTTATACAACTGCGTCATCGATTACCAGGCTACGACATAACAAATCTTCTGAGATAATAGTTTGTGTTCGTCAAGGGGATGCAAAACAAAAACTGCAGTTTCAATAAATCTAGTCAAGTTTCTGGGTATGCAGGATACGATATGATATTACCCTTCTGTGGCTATACAAATTATCGAAAGAATTAAATTATCAAAAAGTTAGATAATCTGCAACATTTTTAAGATTTCGGTAGTATAACCGTATGTTTCATTTTAAATTCGAATTGAGAATTAGCCAATCTTTCACCAACTCTTAAAATTCCTTAATTGTCAAGAAATGGTTACAATGATAAAATTTTACTTTTGGCACTAACCCTCTGTAACTTCTTCAAATCGTTTAAACCCTTACGAAATTCTTTGTTTTGAATGAATTTTATGCCATAGTATGAACATTTATCAATGATTTTATTTGCGACATCAATGCAGAATTGAGGTTTTAATATTTCTTTCTTCGTCTGAGTGACGATTAATTTTCATATCTTCACATTGTTCACATTTGTTTTTCTTCTCTCAGCCAGATAGGTACATCTCATCATTGGTTTCACTTGATCAATTTAGATACTAGTATATCCAGAGTTTCGAACCGGAACCGAACCGTAAACCGAAAACCATTATTAATTGAAATTTTGGGCTGAACCGTAACGTAACCGAAACCGTAATTTTTTATATGTAATGAACTGTAACTGGAATGAAAAAATCATTTAATTTACGGTTCATGTAAAACGGTTTGCAGTGAAAAAACAAAGAAAATATTCTAACAAAAAGCTGCTCGTATATTATGATTAAAAGATTTTCATTTTGCATGTAAAATTAGCTAGGTACTACAATTTTGGTTTCTAATCTATTCCAAAATGTATTACATTTTTTTTAAAATACCATGAAACCATGCAGCAAATTTTGAGAGGCGTATTGAACGGTTTCATAAAAAAGAATTTAAAATTTTAAAATGTCTAAAATATCAGCAAAAGCTTCATGTAGGTAAACGAAATTTGCTATCAAAGTTAAGCTCAAGTAGTGTAATGACGCTTACTCCAACATTATAGACATGAAATTTAAACCTCAAAATATTACGGTACTACGTCTGAAAAACTTCTTACTGAAGCCTGTATCGATGTTCTAGATTCAATAATTACTGAAGTTGTTTCTTTTGAATTTTTGCATTAGAATACTGAAAATCCTTGATTTTGACATCGGAACTGAACCGGAACCGAACCGAAAACCGGAACGAAAAAATAAATTAAGGAACCAAACCGAAAACCGGAACGAAATAATAGTCGGAACGAAACCGCAAACCGAAACGGAAAACATTTCGGTTCGAAACTCTGAGTATATCTCAATAGAGGCATAATCCACAAAATTATCGTTTGATTTGAAGTTTATTCGCTACAAACGTTTTCCAACGTGACCTAACGACGTGACGTGATCTAACAACTGAATTAATTCACATAAAAATTGTTATTGATTCTGAAAAAATGTGGCCTAACGTCCGCAAGCAATTTGGCCAACAGATGTACTGCACAAAGTTCTAATCTGGGTAACGAAACTGTCTTCAATGGTGCTACCTTTGTTTTTATTGTGTAGTTCTTGGACTTGATCTACAATATACGACCACAGTTCCGGATCAAAAATTCAAACACAAATTAGCATAATAAAATCAATCAAAAACAAATCATACTTATCTGATGTCATCCTAATCCTGCGGTTTACAGCCTTAATACATAGGTCCATACTCCCGCCAGCGGTTAGCCAGCTTTCCTAAAGAAAAAATGTGTTTAGCTAGAACTAATTACATAATTTTATTTACAGTTACATATTTTAAATCATGGTTCTGAAACCATTTATTCAGAGAAATTTAAAACAAGCTTAGAACAGATATAACAAATTCAAAAATGTGTACGTGATTAAAGTAGTTTAGCTAGCCATATGTAGATGTCACTCTTGTGATTGAAAGAGACTTTCGTCGAGTCAAAATCTTTTTATTAAGCCGAAATGGCGGTAGGCATTAATTTCCCGCGGAATACTTTTCTGTTGTCAGATTCGATTTTTTAATAAGCTATTATCAACGTGATCTTCTTAGTGAGAAGAACTTGATTTTTTGGCGTCTAAAAATAAAGCGATTATTTAAAAGGCAATTATTGAATGCGCTATTTCAAGCGGTTTATATTTATGGAATAATGATTAATCTATATTCTATAAACTAATTAAAACTATTTTATTATGCATATTTATATATGTATTTAAGTTAATTAAAAACATTGGCAATTTCTTAAAGACTAAATTGTGTTTTACGTTAGTGTGTTGAGAACAGAAAACAATAAATACTTCGGTCTGAAAGACCTAAGTATTACACTTTTTTTGGCATTTCTCGACGTTTTAGGACCTACTGATTCTAAAAAAGCAAAAAAAAAATGTATGTCTGTCTGTCGGCCGTCATTACCTACGCTGCAGGGAAAACCGCTGGAGGGATTTCAAATTTTTTTTTTTTAAAAATAGGTATACTCAAGGGACAGGTCCGAAAGGACGCTGTGTTCGATAACTGTACCGGAAGTGTGTCAAAAAAATCATTGTGTGTCAAAAACAGCAAATTTTCATATTTTTGGCTTAAAAAGCGTTCATTTTAAGTGATTACGAGTAGGAACATTAAATTTGGTGATCTTGATGGTAGGGATTGGTATGTGAGACCAAAAACTAGATTATTGCATTATAAGTTTGTCAAAAAAATGTTGTCAAGTGTGTCAAAAGAAAGATTTTTATTTATTTTTTTACCCAATTTTTTGGAAAAAAATAAAATTAATTATTTGATTGAAATGAAATTTTATTATTATTATAGAGAATTATGGCATTATAAGTTTGTGAAAAAAATAATTTCAAGTGTGTCAAAAAATGATTTCATTTATTTTTTTGGCCAATATTTTGGAAAAAATGTAGCTGTTTTTATGACGTATATGTAATTGAAAATGACATTAGACATGGAAATTTTTGAATTTGTTATAGTTTTTAAAATATTTTTGGTATTTTGAAAATAAGTTTGTATATTTGATTTTGTAATAATTTTTGCAATATTTTTAGAATTTTGAAAAAAATAGAGTTTTTGAATTTTATATATATGTTTAGAATTTTGAAAAAGTTTCAATTTTTGATTTTGTAAGAATTTTTGGAATATTTTTAGAATTTTGAAAAATTTTAAATTTTTGATTTTATTATAGTTTTTGGAATTTTGAAAAAAGTTTGAATTTTTCATTTTGTAATAATTTTGGCATATTGCTTTTTCTCTTACAAAATGAAAAATTGAAACTTTTTTCAGAATTCCAAAAATATTTCAAAAATTAGAATAAAATCAAATATTTAAACTTTTTCTAAATTCGAATAATATTCCAAAAATTCTTAAAAATTCAAACTTTTTCCAAAGAAAAAGAAAAAGAAAATTTAGAATTTTGGAGGTTTGAATTTTTAAGAATTTTTGGAATATTATTTGAATTGATTTTATTTAATTTTTAAAATATTTTTGAAATTTTGAAAGAAATATGAATTTGTGATTCTGTAATATTTTCTCGAAACGCTAAATAGAGAGGTTTTTGAGCAGTTTGCAGAGTGTATCATCTTTTCACTAATATATGTTAATTTACGATCTGTTATAATTTCCGGCAACGTATTGATGTTTTGTGTTAGTTTTGTAATAAATTTTTAAACAGAGATAAAAAATACTTGTACTTTTACAAAGAGTTATGTTTGATATACATTGCTGCCCAAAACTAAAAACCATGTCCTCATAAAAGTTTTTTGCCGAAAACTGTATCAAAATCCTTAACCTAGACCGAAGTCTTAATATCTCAGAGCTGTGAGATTTCAGCCCCTCCATATTTTATTTGTATTTTAAGGGAAAATTTTGATTTCATTGTGATTTTATTTTGCGATAATAAACAAATACATTTATTGTGAATATTGCCCAGCTAGCACAAATTTGTAGCAATAGAGCTAATGTTACAAATAAAAGAGTCGCAAGATTAGATATCTAACGAAACTTTAGCTCCATTGCGACAGAAAAAGCAGAATTTACGGTATATTTTGATACAACTTTAGTCGCAATTAGGCAATAAATGAGTTATATCTATGTTTAAAATGTGCTGTTGTTACAAACTGAAGTTGCCCGCAACAAGATGAAACAACGAATATTTTGATTCATTTCAGTTGTATATTGTAATGTTTTAAAAATATTTTTTAAAAAGTATTCCTTTACATAATTTTTATAGAAATAATTTATAAGTTTTATAAGTTATAAAAGTTAGACATTACTCAATAAGTACTTTGAAAAAGAAAAATTTCATGATTATTAGACCAAAATTATATAACGGATGCCATTTTGTCGATGAGTGTGGTTGTTTTACCTCTGGAAAATTTACGCGCCACCCAAAAATTGAAAATTCGGAAAATAATTGGAAAATTGGAAAATTTTCGAATTTTTATTACAACCATAAAATCCACAAATACATATCTAAATACATTTTGTAACGCTCCTATAGTCATATTGCACCGTAATTTGTTAGAGGAAATAAATAATATTGTAATAAACTTCGTCCAGAATGGGTTAATTTAATTTAATCATAAATAACCAATACGTTCCGCCTAAATGTTTTCTACATTCTATGGCAAAGATGAACTAAAAGTTAACTCCCTTTAACTAATACAAGTTGCATAAATTAATGTAAATTAAATTTGTTTACATCAATGAATTAAAAGGAGCAGTGGCCTATTGTTTCTAGAAACAACTACAGTGAGTACCAGAATATTCTGCTTATTTGTTTTTGAATATAAATAAGCGAACAAAATGTCAGATAGTCAGTTTTACTTCTGCAATTAAAAGTGTTTATAAATATTCGCAAGTATAAGGAATAATCGGTGGTATTTGAGCCAGGGTACTAATAGTGAAAGAATTTGAACTTAGTGGAATAGTAAATACAGATTTTACGATTCCGAATATTATTGATTCAAATTGTGGAAAAGCGGTGAAGTTTGTCGTACATAAATTGGAGACCCTGGAATTTATTGTAAGGAAAAACGGAAGCTGCTGTAATTTGTTGACAAATAAAGTTTGAGATTCTGTTAACCAAAGATCCGTCTTTTTACTGTCGTATTTGCTCAATAATCGAAAAGAACCAACGAAGAGTCGTTACAATATTATAGAAAATCGCATTAGACTTTTCTCAAATAAAACCGCATGGTGTAGGAAATACATAGAACAACGAAAAATATGGCGAACATACAGCTTCAAGACAGATTGCTTCCAAAGTTCTTGAACCTAAATAAAAACCTCATTTGCAGCGTCCTTGTTACTAATTGGCTATCTAAAATTATAGTACTCGATCTGTTTTCTTTTTCTGTAATTGCAACTGTATAACAACCTCATTGTAGCGTCCTTGTTTTTTCTGTCATTGAAACTAAATAAAAACCTCGCTGCAACATAGTTGTAACAGCAATTTGAGGAAAATATGTTAGTCACATCAAGGTTGCTAGCTCGTTACTGGATTTGTGACAACTACAATAAAATAACATTTTTAAGATGCGCTACAAAAATAAAAGTTTTATTAACGTTAATTTAACTTAAACATAACTTCTGCCTTTGCAACTTTTATGAAACATTTTAACAACAAGTATATTTTTCCGTAACAAAATAATAACAGGATTGTAACTGAGCCGAATGATTTGTTGCCAATTGTTAGGTCGAAACTGTAATATAACCCATATGTGACTAAATTTATTTCAAAAAACTGAATTGCAACCGAATTGTAACTTATTTATGTTACAAATCAAAATCTGTGCTAGCTGAGTGGTGAAGTTTTTTAAATAAAAACTAAAAGAAATTAAGCGATTGAAGTTATTTAGTTTTCAGTTAAAATTTGGTTCGATCTGAACCATCTGAACCAAACACCGATACAATTGAAAACAAGCTTTTAATATTTTTCATGTGTCGTAAGTTAGTTCACTCGCGTCAGTCAACCCATGTTACCTTATAAAGTGTAGCAGAATATGCCTCGGCATACGTATTTTTTCAAACTCCTTAAATCGATCCTTCGTGTCGAGTTGCATCCCATGCTATTTTTCTCAGTCAGATCTTTTTATATAAAATTTTGACAGTTATATTGGATAGAGCAAGTGACAACTGTTTATGTGTATTATCTTTAGTGACAACTGTTTATGAATTGCCTAGCTCAAGTGATGACGTTTACAACTGGCGTTTCACAATGAATTTTTCATTGTGGTCTCTTTTAGTAGTTTCGCTATACAGGGTGTTTCATAATATATGCGCAAGATTTCAGGATGTGATTGCTCGTCCAAAAATATAAAAAGTGTTTTTTAACTTACCCTCTAAAATGCACCATTTTCGAGATACTGGGTGCTGAAATGTAAAAAAAAATTGTTTTTTTGCGAATATCTCCGCAACCGTTTATCGTACAGAACGGCTTTCGTAAGCATTTTCTACTCATAATAAGCTATATTTTGTGCAGAAATTTTTTCCTAAGTCTTAATTGGTGAAGGTTTTGAAGGGGTAGTGGGCGTTTTTCTCCCTATCTTCTACGCTACTGAAAAAGGGCGGTTTTGAGACGTCGATTTGTCGTCCTGCGCATATATTATGAAACACACATAACACCTTTCACATTGTTGATCTTTTTGTATTAAACATTGTGAAAGTGACAGTTCTTCCATTTTTAAAATGTGATCAATATTTAAATTCACCTGAAAATTGCACATTTTTAAGTTATCTTCTTCACCATCGTCAAATTATTCACCTTACCCAACCAAAAATAGTTTTATGGACTATATATGAACCATTTTTGTTTAAAAAAATCGACTAGAGCCTACAAGAATATTTTATGTAATTCTAGATTGATTGAAATTTTGTATTAATAATAGAAAACTCTGAACACAAGCTTCACTAATGAACAAAATCTGGGCTCCAGAATTCAGACATAACTTAACTATCGTTTTTTTAAGAATCGGGCAAAAAACGTGGTTTTTGAAAATTTTTTTGCCTCGATTTTGTGATTTTGGTATCAATCGATCGGGCTTGGCCGTCTCCCGAAAACTTTATGAGATTGAGGTGGTAGGACACACCCCCTTCCTACACCCTCTTTAAGTTTTAGCATATAAAAATCTATATAAAATAAATGGGAAGAGATAAAAAAAATTTAATGGCACCACTATCTAATATCGAAATTATCGTCATAATAAAAATTGGGGTTGGACTCAGGGTAGCCCAATAATAGGGGGATTGGGGGGGGGGTCGGTTATACAAAGTATCGAAATTATTGTCATTATTATCGATTTTTTCATAATCGAGGATGCTGAGTTCAATGGTGATGATAAAAATGTTGACCGGACTCAGGGTAGTTCAATAAGGGGTGGGGGTTGGTGTTCGGTTATGAAAAATATTGAAATTATCGTCATCATTATCTGTTTTAACATAATCGAAGATGCTACGTTCAATTATGATAATAAAAATTGGGTCCGGACTCAGGGTAGTCCAATAATAGGTGGGGGTTGGGGGGGTCGGTTATAAAAAGTATCGAAATTATTGTCATTATTATTGATTTTTACATAGTCGAGGATGCTGAGTTCAATTGTGATGTTAAAATTTTGACCGGACTCAGGATAGTTCAATAAGGGGTGAGGGTTGTGGGTCTGGTCATAAATAGTATCAAAATTACCGTCATTATTTCTATTTTAATATAATCAAAAAATGCTGAGTTTAATGGTGATGATAAAAATGGTAACCGGATTCAGGATAGTTCAATAAGGGGTGGGGGTTGGAGGTCTGGTCATGAATAGTATCAAAATTGTCGTCATTAGTGTTGATTTCAACATTCTTGAGGACGCTGCATCCAACAGTGATGTTTAAATTGGGATCAAAAATATAAGGGTGTCACTAAAGGGTGGGGGTTGGGGGCTGAAAGTCGAAAATGTTCTCATATATATTATGAGTATGGATTTTGGATAAATCAAGGGCACTGAATTCAATGGTGATGCTGAAATTAGTATTTGGTCTCTAGGGAAGAAACTAGAGGATAAGGGTTTGGGTCTAAAATTGGAGTAATGTTCAAATATACATAATAAATATTGGTTTTTCTATGAATCGAGAATGCTGAATCCTGAAATGTGAAGTTTATAAAATAAAGAATAAATTTAAAGAATAAATATTTTAAAAACAGATTTTTTTCCGTCTAGTTTACTCAATATGGTTTAAGGACGAAGTTCGATTATTTATACAAGAAAATGATGAGTACTCAAATTGATACAGTCTTATTTTTGTGACATTTGTTTGTATATTTCAATAATAAAAATATAAGAAATATAAAGAATTTGCTATTTTAGTTTACTATTTTTCTTATTTAATAATCTTAAAATATTTTTCTGCCATGTTTTGACGATACATCAATTTGACGATACAATTCAACTAACATTTAAGAATAACCCACTTTTAAGGGGCTCCTTTGCTAAGTAACTCTAGCCTTGGTGTAAAATGTATATTTGAAAATTTTTTTATTATCCACCCCATCCTCCAGCTTCTGATTTTGCTCCTATGGTTGCTTGATTGCATATTCCAAGACCACTATTGGATTCAGTATTCCCGATTCATAGAAAAACCAATATTTATTATGAATATTTGAACATTTCCCTAATTTTAGACCCAAACCTAAATCCTCTAGTTTCTTACTTGGACCCCAAATACTAATTTCAGCATCACCATTGCATTCAGTACAATCAATTTATCCAAAATCGGTACCCGTAATATTTTTTCGGCTTTTAGCCCCCAACTCCCACCCTTTAGTGACACCCTTATATTTTTGATCCCAATTTAAATATCACTGTTGGATTCAGCGTCCTCAAGTATGTTGAAATCAATAATAATGACGATAATTTTGATACTATTCATGACAAGACCCCAACCCCCCTTATTGAACTACCCTGAGTCCAGTCAACATTTTTACCATCACCATTGAACTCAGCATCCTCGATTATGTAAAAATCAATAATAATGACGATAATTTCGATACTTTGTATAGCTGACCCCCCAACCCCCTCAAACCCCCACCAATTATTCGACTACCCTGAGTCTGACCCCAATTTCTACTATGACGATAATTTCGATATTTTTTATAACCGACCCCCCCACCCGAGCCTCCGCACCTTTTTGGACTACCCCGAGTCCGGCCCCCATTTTTATCATCATCATTGAACTCAGTATCCCCGATTATATTGAAATCGACACCAAACATGACATGCAAAAAAAATATTCTTTTCTAAGATATCCTTGGGAGTAAAAAATGGTTATGTCACAGATCAGGGAGTAATATTAGGGATTGTATTTGTTTTGAAATTCTGATGATACTCCACATGACATATTTTCCTCATTTAATGTGTCAGCCCCACCTACGGGGTTGGTTGGGAGTGGGGGTGCAAACCAACTTTTAGACTCAAAAGTAGCGCCGGTCTGAATAAAAGATAATGGTGCCATCAAATTTTTTCTATCTCTTCCCATTTATTTTATATAGATTTTTATATGCTAAAATTTATAGAGGGTGTAAAGGGGTGGGGGTGAGTCCTACCACCCCAATCTCATAAAGTTTTTGGGAGACGGCCTAGCCAGATCGATTGATACCAAATTTGTAAAAAAATGTTTTGAAAATTTCCGCGACTGCCCGATTCTTAAAAAAAAACGATAGTTAAGATGCCCGTGGTAAAAGATGTAAACAAAAACATTTAAGGGAGTAAGACGACTCTTGTAAAAACGTTGTATGAATGAAATAAATCAATTAGAAAATAAATCAATTAAAAACTTCAATTTTTACGATTTAATTTTGTTGAGTGGTGGTCACCGTTTGAAGTAGTTAATTACAGGAGATTTTGTAAAAATAGCATTTTTTTCTCTCTCTGGCTTTTGCATCAATGACCGGCTCCGTTTTATTTAACGTGCCAGCAGTATTGATGTAATGCATATTCGGTTAATAAATATATACTAGCCTTAGAAGTAAATGAATACCTAGACAGAATGACTGATCGCAAATTTTTTGGTCTGTGCCACCAGCCATGATTAATCGATTATTCTTTTTTTTCCCCATAAAAAGAATAACGGTGTTTCGATGTTTAAATAATCTCCTATAAAGTTTATAGCAATATTCATTATATATCAGCATATCTCAACATAGTCGTCAACGTTTCACTGAACAACAGTTATAATCAACCTAAATTAACAGCATTTATAATCAACCAGATTTACCCTATTTCAGATCCTAAATACAGTGTTATATTGATCAATATTGCCGTTATCTAGATTTACTTAAAGTTGACTCACTTTTGGCACAAAATAACAAACATTTTCACTTTAATCGCTTTAACCTTTTATAACTCTATTTATAACAAATTTTCTTTTTTTTTTTCAGAAAATTAAGCCAAAATCAATAAAACATTTTCCACAATATAATCTCAACAAACTTTTCAACGAATCATATAATATTAAAAAACTACAACAAAAGCTTTTAATAAAAGAATTCACAAAGTTATTGTTGAAATTAATCGAAAAATTAATAAAAAATAAAAAATTTCGTTTGCCAACAAAACGAGATGACCGAAAAGGTAATAGAAAAAAATCAAAATATTATTGTAAATTCAAAAAATCTTAATTCAAACGATATCGATTGTAATGATAAACTTTTAAAATTAATGATTAAATTTTTTACCAAAAAAATTTTACATAAAAATTCAACGGTTACTGATAATAATATTGAAACGAAGATGTATAGTAATGATAGTAATAATAGTAATAATAGTAGCCAACAAACTCCAACAGCAACGACGAATAGTAATTCCGAACATCATAATGTTGCGAAAAAAATGAAAAATTTAGAAACCGATTTAATTCGGGTCGAATACTATAACGATTTTAATACGTGTTTAAGTTTGACACAAACGATAAATGTATTAAATTCAGGAAATTATGAAACTGCTATGAAATTAGCGACATCGATAAATAACACGGTTGCGGGAACAAATCAACAAACTTTGAAATCACCACAAAGTAGAACGAGATTGATACAGGGGAATTTAAGAAGGGTTAGTGATTTTTCAGGACTAAATGAGAGGTAAGTCGATATTTGAATACATGTTTCTATAGTTCTGTGGCGATAACGCCCAGTTCCAATATATATAAAAATAGCAAACATTTACTTACGTTCTACATATTTTATATCCCATCATTGTAATTGCAACTAACAAAAAAATACTTCTGCTCCTGGTGGAAAAAGAGAAAACTTTCCAAAAAATGATATGCAACTTGTTTCATATTATTGTTTTAACCACGTTTGTCTTGATAAAATTAAATGTCATTCTCCTTGGTTGAATATTCTATTGATACGCCATATTGTAATAATATATAAATTTGTAATGTCAATGTAAAGTCAATGTCAGTGTAAATTGTGATAAAAATTTTTTTGTCTAGTAAATTTCAATTCAATTATTAGTACATTTTGTTACAAGAGATGAAAACGCTGCTTTTTCATGAGTGAAAATTTGTTTACGAGACGCGTTAGCGTCGAATGGGGCAATTTTACGAACGAAAAATGTTTTTATCTCGCAAAGGAAATGCAATTTTTTTTATGATAGTAAATATTTAAACGATATTTATTAAAAATTATTAAATTAGTTATCGACATTCAAACATTCAAAATTCGTATTTTATATTTTCATAGTTGCTTTGTTTCAAAAACTTTGTAAAATTATATGAAAATACCATAGCAACTACAATTTTTTATTTAGCGAAAATGATTTTACACTAGAGAAAAAAAAACCATTTGCACAGAGGATTAAGCCTGCTGGAAAATAAACTAAAATCTAATATCATAGAAAAAATATATTTTTTATTCGACTACAATTTAAAGTGTTACTTTATTACTGTAATTTGCGATCGTATCGTGTCACTTTATCCTATATTTTACGTACAAAAAAGTAAAAAACATTTAAATTTGTATAAATTGTATTAGAAATAATATTTTTTATCAAAGCAACCTTTCAATTAAAAATTTCATGATTCAATCAAAACTGTTGTTATTTTTTGTTAACAAAGTTAACAATGCGAGCCAGCAAGTTTGAAAGAATTAAGCGAGAACAATAAATATGCAACAGGCTGACGCCTGGAGCAACAAATTCTCTCCCAATAAAAAAAGACCTACTTTACGTCCTTAATACACAAATAGCTATTTGTTTATGTTTTTATAATTCACAGACCACAAACAACCTCATTTCAACTTTTCAATCTATTATATTATCGTTATAATAATTACGTGCTTCTATTTAATGACAACAACACAATTTCAGAAAACGAATGAACGGACTCTGACTGTATGGTGAAAATAATAAAGAAAAATTTCAAGTACTTACTTGACAATGTGATAGACGGTTAATGACCAGCTTTGACGATAGGATTGAAAAATTTATCAAAAAAAAAAATAAATGAAAATTGGACAAAAACGCTTCTATTTAAGTTGATCGTTTTTTGCATCAAATTATTTGTTACATTAAGTTTCTTCTATTTTTTTCCTTCAAAGATGGTTTACTTAATCTAAAAGCATTTTCGTTGATTGACGACTATCATGTTTCATGGTGAAGTTGTTTGGTCAGAAAATGTGGTGAACATTTATATGTTATGGTAATGGCATTAAAAAAAACCTTTTTTTTTTCTAGAAAATGTATCTGGTTAAATTTTGTTATTATTATTATATGGATATACAAGCGTTTAACTTTAATTACTTAGAGGAGTTAATTGTGTCAACCCTTATAAAAATAGGGATCGTTAAATTTAGGTAAATCATTCGAAATAGTGTCGTTGTTATAATATGTCAAGAAATATTTTACGCAATTTATTAGAAAAAATGGGAAAGGGGTGGTCCATTTTGTTTTGATCTTTGCTTTTTCCATGAAATAAGTTATTGGCTACTTATTTAGATGTGAAAAATGAAATTAGGTACTAAATACTGATACCACATAACGGATACCAGATAACAGATACCAGATCCCAGATACCAGATACCAGATACCAGATTCCAGATACCAGCTACCAGATAGGAGATGCTAAATACCAAATATCAAAATCCAAACATTTTCAACCATTAAATTTTCCTTTTGGAACTGCTATTAATCAATTTGTGTGCGTTTCCCTGGTGGTCGATTTATGAATCAATTGGTGTGCAAAAAATGAACAATTTTAAATTATTTGACAATCAAAATTGATTAAATATTGTCGATGGCATTATATGCACTTAGTCATTAGTATTAATGCTGATACTGGAATACTCGACAATTAACCAATCTACTGAGCTTTTTGTGGTTCTTTGACTCAAATTTTGAAATAGTATATTATATATAAAGGTATGTAGGAACCTTAGGTATATAGGAACCCCTCGCTCCGCCCGTGAAATAAACTTTAACCTCGTGATATAATGGTGCCTACATCTGTAATGAAGCGCTTCTTCGTTGCATAGCAACGAAGTGGCATAGTAGGTTGCGTACCTAACGAGATTATTTTAGCCCCAGACTAGTTGCAGCCTATGGGGTCGAGAGAAGATTGCCTGCTGCTCCAGCACAAATAACTGAATTTGTACGCGTATCATGAGATAAGAACGGATGTGAGACAAGAAAAAGTGAACTAAACAGACTCTGGCGACCCCCGGGTACCAACGAACCACGATCACCACGTCCAACTCCTACAATTCACAGCAATCATCCACATGCTCTCACGTCTCATACGCTCACACACACACACACCTACACACACACACACACACACACACACACACACACACACACACACACACACACACACACACACACACACACACACACACACACACACACACACACACACACACACACACACACACACACACACACACACACACACACACACACACACACACACACACACACACACACACACACACACACACACACACACACACACACACACACACACACACACACACCCACACACACACACACAGACACACACACACCCACACACACACACACAACACACACACACAGACACATATACACACAGGAAATAATCCATTATTGAACATTGGACAATCGCTAAAAAAAAACGTCATGAATTGAAATTAGATTCCATTTTGTCCAGATTCACGAGCATTCATAATATTATTTGTATTTGGAATAAATTAAGTAAATAAATGCATATCACAAAACCTGATCATAATCACATAATTAAATAATATTTGTTTTTCTGTTTAATATAGATGTTCTAGACCAGTGTTTCTCAACCGTTGGTCCGCGGACCATTAATGGTCCGCAGAAAAAGTTTAGTGGTCCGCGAATTTCTTTATATTTATTACCAGTTACATTTTTATTTTATGTTTATATAACATATACATATTCTATTTTCATGCGGGCTTAATCCCTTGTGAAAATGTTTTTTCCACTAACGTAAAATCGTTTTTATGTTTTTACTTCATTCCTGTAGATTCGATTTTATTATTTTTTTTCATTCAATATGCAAAAAAAGAAAATTAGTACCTTTTCGTCATCCTTTTTATTTATTTTATAATAAATAATACTTGCATAATTGAACAAACCATTCCGCAAAATAATCTATTTTGATTTTTAATACGAAAGAAAGTATCAGATTTGATGCAAAAATTGAATGTGTGAGTATTTGAAAAAAAAAATATCCTTCCGAAAATTACAAATCAATGTTTATTTTTGTTTTTTAACAACCATAATTAGATGCGTTATTAGTCTTAATAGAATAAAATAAACAGCTGTTAATTTTATTCTGTTGCGTGATGGCTGCGGAACTCAATATTAGTATTTTATTGGGTCACTGTTTAATGATATTTTTATTTTATATATAATATAGATAAGATATATATAAGCAAAGGCAACTATGGTAAAATACATTAAATTTACATTTCAATCAAATTATTTTGATATTCATAAAACAGTAAAACGAAAAAAAGACTATGAATTTTGTTTTATCTTTTTTTGTACCATTAATTCTAAACAATTAAATAAATTTTATTCAATTTCAATACCTATTTAATTGTTTGGTATTTTGAAAATGAACTGACCTACAAATAAAGACATCAAAATTCTAAATACTAATACTAATGAAAATTGAGAAACCAAAAGACAATAAAAAGAAAATAATTTTTTTCACACTGGAAATTCAATTCAATTTAATCGTTTAATAGCCTTTAACTTTTTCAATATTCGGTAGAGGGACATGCGCATTAGTTTGAATTTATTGTTTTTTAAATAATCAGAGCAAAAATCTAAAAAAACAAAACTAAATTAGGAGTAAGAACGATTTTTTTGTTTGCTCCCGCTTTAATTTTTAATCTTATTCGCTCTAAAAGAACGAAATAAGTTAGTGATATAAAAAGCGTTTTAAACTCTGTTTATTACACATCAAAATTCGTTCTTGTCTTTTTTTTTGTTGGTTTCTTTAAACCTTAATTAGTTAATTCGTTCACTCCTGTAATTTAAAATAATTACATTATTTATGCTAGTGTGAGCTAGATATACCCTGTACTTTTATCCATCCAATATGAATGTATTTCACAAGGTCCGCAATAGAATATTAAATTATTTATTGGTCCGTAGCATGAAATCAGTTGAGAAACTCTGTTCTAGACTATTTTATTATAGAGGAATAGCAGTGCTATGTTATGTCGGATATAATTACAACAGAATTAATGGTTTAATTATAAGTTGGTTACATGTTGCATAATTATTTATTAGAAATTAATCAATAATTTAAAAAAAAAACATTTATAAGCATTATAGTTTATTTTATAGTATACAACCCATACAAACCCCATGCATTCACGCACGCGTACATACACTCCCACATACATATATTTAATAAAAAAAACGACTCACCCCATATTCAGTCCTGATCCCCCTATTCTCCACTCCTCCACTCAACCAAATCGACAGATCATCTTAATCGATTACTGTGTTAGTTATACGGTGAAATAAATCCGACAAAGCAATCTTTGATAACAGATTGCTAGGATGAAAGTATTGCTGATAAATTAGTTATATAAAATCACTGGTATTATGCTTCTACGATGAGAACAATGCAGGTACAACAGTCATTGATATCTGGAATAAATCCGATCATGCAATTATTGATACTAAATTGCTATAGGATGACTATATCATGACGAAATCCGTTAAACAAAAAACCATCACTGTTAGCAGAAATTATTAAGTTAATAATTCCCAGTTGTATCCCAAAATTAGAAAGAAACGAAACCACAATATATGTTCGTGGTGATGTCGCAACTGTTTCGGTTGTTGCCAAGAAGTAGACGCCAAATAGGTGAACAGTAATTATAATTCTTACACTCAAAGGTGACGTCAGTCACTGATATATATGTAACGAAGGACGAACTGACGAATTGATACCGCTATTGTACGCTCATCACAAATTCCGTCTTCTCTGTAGAGGCACCATACACTTAACGAGGATTTAGAAAGGCAAATAATCACAGTATTTTCTTTTCTTTACGTTAATTTTATTATATAATTAATAAATTATGGACAACACATGCACTAAACACGAAATTGATTTTTTTGTTTATTCTCAGCGTTAACGATTCAATAAATTATTCACAAAAAAAGAAATATGGCTAATTAATCTAATCATTCGATATTCTTGAATAATTAATCAAAGTAGTAACCTCACAAGCCGTTACTAAAATTTGCTTAATTTTGATTCTGTTAATTAAACTAACACATCGACTTAAAGTTAATTCACGTTAATACAAAAAAAAAAATTGTGCAAATTGAATTTTTATATACTACATTTTCACTAATCGGAAAACTTAACATCTCAACAAAACTGACTTTTCAAAAAAAAAAAAATTTCATGGTTTTGTAGTTTAATAATTCGGTTTTTGCATAGTCATAGTAGCGCTAGCTACAAAGAAAAACCAAAAATAAGATTTTGCCAGCTCATCGGTTAGTCAAAACACAAAATCACCGACGTCAAAATTAATCACAGCTGTTGTCTAACCAGACGGAAAGTCCACTGTGAGAATAGAAAATAGACTGAAAGACAAACTTTGTCTTTCACCACGTATTTATAATTCAAAGCCACACCGTTTTTACATCACAAATCACTAAACAAAATAATTCGTTTATTGGACAATCTCATTCGATAAATATGTGTACTAAAAGAGTCTTCACTATTGTACTATAACTGGAAGGAAAATATAAACAGAGACATCTATTATGAAATGATTATAGGAAATTACATTTATTGGTGTATCCACTAAGGAATTCTTACAACCACCGGGTCTTAAAATTGGAAGCTACAACAAAATTTATAGAAGAATAATGATTGTAAAATTTATATATGAACATAGCGCGATTGTGTATTAATGATATAGCACAACTCTTTTAGGATAAAGTTCTAGCGATTAACGAACACAAATTGGATATAAGAAGTTGTACTGGGAAATGACACACAACTATTTTAGGACAATTTTTTTCTTACGGAAACTATTGTAGATGGCAATTACGGTTCGAGTTCAAGAAAATATGGTTAAAGGAAAAAAAACGAAAACAATTATGAAAGTTTCCGTTAATGCAAATTCGATGCGTGTAAGAAAGCAGTAATGACAAAGCTGCTTCGTTGATCACCAGACTACTTCGTAACAGGTCAAGTTATTTTTGACAATCCAGTCAAAAAGAAGTTGAAAGACAAAGTGCTGGCTCAAAATAGGAACAACACGATCATCACAATCATCAGAAGTCGACAAAAGAAGAATGAAAGAAAGCCTTCCAACTCTCATGATCAATTCCACCCGGACACACTCCACCAATCGAGAACAAATAACGATCCGGATCTTGCATAGTTCTGGCTCGAACCCACATCTGAGATTAAGAGTCTCCAGCTCTACCGAGTGAGCTAGCTGGACTACCGCATAATACCCTGGATCACATAAATGATTCAGATAAGGACCTGCAACTGACCAAACGGACCAATACATCAGAATTTGAAGGCTTAAAAATTAAAATTAACATATTTGGAAAATGAACACTTCAAACCCACACAAAATGTTTCTGAAAAACGGACTGGCATCAGAAACATGTCCTTAAGAATTGAAATATTACAGCGCAACAGCATTGAACATAAACCAAGATGATTCCATTTCTATAGCATTCCATGCCAGACCATAAAAAAAAATCATCAAAAGTACAATTCATCACTTTGGACTGAAAATATAGCATTGAAAGAATCAGAAACACAATATAAAGATGAAATACACGCTCGTAAAAAGCAATTAGCGGAAGACCAAGAACGCTCTCGTAAAACAGTTAATGTTTAACATACTGATGATCAAATAGCTGAAAAATATCCGGATGAGAACATGCGCTTGAAAGATTTGCATCTTCAATACAAAAGAGAGATAGCGAACCATAAAAAAAACATACACCATTCAGACCTTAAGCTCGAATGTCTTTCGAATGGTAAACACCTCTTCGTTTGGAAACCAGGTCCTCCTGCTCGTAGGCGGTACCTCCTACTAGCCTTAAAACTCTTGCTTCAACAAATCTTTGTAAAAGCATCGCCAAGAAGTTTTTCCTGCATCGCTTAGTATAAAATTCCTTCGGAATACAGTATCACCAGATTTAAGCAAAGACACCCGAGCTCGTAGATTATATCGCTCCGCACTTTTAACAAATGCTTCAGCAGTCAAGTCAAGAATTCGATTACGGATTTTGTTTAGGTAATCAGGTTGCAGAATCGTTTCACCCGGTTCGTGGAGGCTATTTAGTCGTCTCAGCAACTCATATCAAGAACCGTGAGTACACTACCTGTGCCTGTGGTATATACACTATATTTTGTGCTTCCAACTCTTATACTTCTCAACTTCCTTGCTCAACCAACAGAGAGACAACATAATTATACTGATTTAAATATACTCTAGATGTATTTTATATTTGTGTTATTTTACACAACTGAGTATGCTCTGAAACAGAAATCACAGTATAACAATAAACAAAAATCCTTTAATTCGAAGTTTGATGTCATATCAGATAATAAAATCTGACCGTAATTGAAAATTAAAATACGCGATGTTGTTTGACGTGGAAGAATGAAACGGAAAAAATTTTGGAAGAATTAATACCAGAAAAATCGCGAAAAAATTATGAACGCAAGTATAATAAGTTTAAAATATGGTGTGATGAAAAGAACATTGAAAATTACAATGAGAATACCCTTCTTGTATTTTTAAAAGAAAATCAAAAACATTTGCAGCTTCATCCTTATGGGCAAATTATTCTATGTTAAATCAATGCAAAAGATTAAAAATAACATAGATATAAGCAGGTATCCAAAATTGCTTGCTTTTTTGATAAGGCAAAATGAAGGGCTTAAACAGAAGAAATCTAAAATTCTCACATTGGAGCATGCTGACCAATTTTTAAAAGATGTTCATGAGAATAAGTTTTTGATGCAGAAGGTAAGGAAAATTAGTAAATTTTTTCTAAACTTATATTACGTACAACCGTGTTTTTCCAGGTTACTCTTATTGTAGGTGTTGCAGGAGGAGCATGCAGAGGGTGCGAACTTCTGAATTCATCATTTAGTAATGTTACAGATATGGGTTCCGCAATTATGTCCAGCTTAAAAAATAAATTGGACCGTTGGTTCATTGTAAAAAAATCCTCATATTGATAAAACTATGTCGAGTTTTGCAAAAATATATCTCACTTCTAAAAGTAGAAACCTCACATGCAAGATTTTTTGTTAATTTTATTAACGGCAAGTGCACAACTCAACCGGTTGGGAAGAACACTTTTTCTAAAATTCCGCAACTAATTGCCATTTTTTAAAATTTGCCTGTTGCATTGTCGTTTACAGGACATTGCTTTCGATGAACATCTGCGTCATTGTTAGTTAATTCGGGAGCAGATGTTGATATACTAAAGCGACACGGGGGTTGGAAGTCGGCTGCATTGGCAGAAGTGTATGTTGAAAACTCCTTAAATAATAAAAAGACTATCTGTAATAAAATCTTTGGAAACGAGTTTTCTTCGAGTACGAGTACTTCTTCGCAATGTGCACAAAATATTGATGCTTCGGTCAATACAATACAATCTTCTGAGGAGCTAATTGCAACCAGTTCCAACAAGTATTCTGATGAAATTAGCCGTTTTATGAGCTTAAATAATGTAAACATTACTATTAATATTAACAAAAAATTAAAAAAAATAATTAAAATTACTTTCTATACACCTACAAATGTTTTTGTTCTCGCGAGATATAATGAAATCATTACGTCACTCTCATTTTCCCATTATATCACTGAGTGACATAATGGAAAAATTATATCACACATGGAATAAAGAGACATATTATGTCGTTAAAAGCTTTATAATAATACAATCATTATGTCACGGAAGTACAAAAATAAAATTATAAAACAAACATGAAAAAATTTTCAATAACGCGAGCCACAACGCTTTCCTATTATAATAATAAAATATTGTAACGGAATGCATTCCTATACACATAAATTTTATTTAATATATTTTAAGAAAATTTAAGTAAGTTGTTATGTCGTAGCCTGGTGATCGATGAAGCGGTTGTGTAAAATCCCTGATTTAGACATGCACTGTTTTTTCATACGCATCAAATTTGCATTCGCGTAAATTTTCATAGTCGTTTTTCATTCTGATTCTGTCCTGTACACACGGTCTTATACTCAATCCATGGTCATCATTTACTATAGTTTCCGGCCCAAAATCTTATTATCAGAAAAATAGTTGTGTAATATTTCTTCAATGTGATTTCCTATGCTTAATTTATAATCATTAATCACTATAGAATTGTCAGAAAACGGTTGTGTATTATCATTAATCCGTAAACGTGCTATTTACATATATAATCCGTCACATTGTTTCGTAAACAATGTTTCAATTTTTTTTTAAATCTTTTCCAATTTCTATTACAAACTAGCAGTCCTACTCCTTAATGGGTATAATAACTAACGATAAAACGAAAATACAAGAAACTACCTTATCGATTTGTTATTAACCGCATATAAATAGTAATTGACAGCTAGCCTCGCTCTCTTATGTCTTGGATTCTATTTTCGTGAATATCAAAAAGAAAATGGATTCATTTTTGAATTCACATTTTTTTCACTTAAAATTAAGTTGTGATTTTTATTCTAGTCAAATTTTGTTTAGTTCAGTTAGTTCAATTTTTATTAGTGCAATTTATTAGTGACAAATTTAGAAAAAAATTTATATGTTTGTGCCGTGTCAGATAATTTAAAAACAAAATTACAATTGTAAAACTCACTTATGCGCTATTATTTTGTTTATTCTATTGTGACTCTTAGTCTCAGATTTCCATTCTAATTGGATGATTTTTGACGTCAATTTGTCGCGGTCAATAATTAGTGCTGTGATATTGAATCGATTATTGTTTTTTCTTGTTTATTTTATTTTTAATGTGTGTTAAAATTAAGCATATTCGAGTAAACAAAATTCAAGTTAATTTGTTGTTAGTTGTGAATAAATTAGTTAAATAGATAATATTTGTCTAAATCTAGAGTAAAATTGTGTGTTATTATTATCTGAAACAAAAAGGAAATACATCATTTTAGTAGTAGCCACATCGTCATTGTTACAGTCTCCATTCCAGAGATACATGCTAAGCGTAACATTAAATTTGCTAAAAGGAAGATTAATATACTGTTATCACTATTATGAATGATGATAAATATGCGAGATCAATTTCCTCGACATAATTTACACGTAGTATCACTGTGATGGAAACCATATTGTGAAGGTTATTTTTATTATCAACTCTCATCTTTTTTGCTATTAGTCTTGTTGTTATCAGAAACGAATTATTAGACTCAATATAAATCTATGCGTTTTTTACGATTGTAAAATAGTTGTTGGATGATCATTACCATTAATCATCATAGAACTGTTTATGAATGCTGTTATTACTGTTGATGCTGGAGCCGGAACTAAATTAATTGTACTTAGAATTGAAAACATATGATTGGCTGAAAGTTGTGGATATTCAAGTTTCATCATCGTGATCCATCGATGATATACGGTTCTCTGAAGTTCTACAATTCTTAAAACGATGACCGGCTAAGGCAGAGCAGGATCTATGGAGTTGGGTCCACCACCACATGGGGTGAGTTATATTTGGTTTTTATTTTTTATATGCATGAATGAGTATGGTTGTGTATGTATGTGTTTGAGTGTGTGTATATGAATATATGAATGTGGATAAGTATGAACATGAGTCAGAGGCGAATGTGCTAGATTAAATGATATTGTAGTTAAAACAAACAATTTATCACTAAAATATAATAATAAAATGTTAAGTTTACGAACTAACGATGACGTAAATAATCATAAAATAACTATTGATAATGAAAATGAAGAGAAAAATTTTATGGAATTTATATCTGATTTATAAATCATCAAAAATAAGTAATATACATTTTTTTTTGAACGTTATTCAATGATATTGGATTGTTTCAAGTGTGTATGAATGTGGGGATGAATTTAGGTGCGTATGTGTGAGTGTGTGAGGTGCGACAGTGTGTGATTGTGTGCTGAAAGGGGTAGGACGTGGTGATCGTGGTTCTTTTGCATGCGGGGGTCGCCAGAGTCTCATTCTTTCACTTGCTTTTTTCTCATTTCCGTATATATCATGTTTTTTTCGCGTACTATATTGTTTATTTGTGCTGAGGTAGCAGGATTTCTTACTCGTTCCCATAGGCTGCCACTGGTCAGGGGCAATAAATAAACCTCGCTAGGTACGTGACCTGCTATGTGACCTCGTTGATTTCCCACGCGGCAGTGCTCCATTACAAAGTTATGAATGATCAGCAAATATTAATTTGAATGCAAATGTTAGTAGGGTTTTTGTACATAATTTTTAAACTTTAAACTTAGAATTAGGGGAAAATTTAACTGTAAAATTCTGTAAATAAACAATGAAATTGGGAAGAATAAATTAGATTTTTATTTCACGCGATTCATTGCATTTGATTTATAAACCTCACTGACGTCTTTCAGTTGCTTGTACGATTGGACTTAAAAACCAAGTTGCTTGGAGCGAACAGTTTTAAGAAAGATTGTGACGGTTCTGACAAAAACGGGCATTGGACTGAAGTAACATATCTCCTTCTAGAACAAAAAATATAAGTTCTAGACAACTTTTCTATTATTGAAGTAGTAATCAGGGAATAATATTTCAATGAGTTATAATCACGATTTTGAACAGGTGGCAATCATACCTGTATATCTGGTATCTGGTATCTAATTATGGTATCTTGTATGTGGTATCTATTATCTTGTATCTGGTATCTGGTATCTAGTCCCTGGTATGTAGCATGTGGTATCTGGTATTTAGAGTCTGGTATCTGGTAACCGGTATCTGGTATCTGGTATTTGGTATCTGGTATCTGGTATCTGGTATCTGGTATCTGGTATCTGGTATCTGGCATCTGGTTTCTGGTATCTGGTATCTGGTATCTGCTATATGGTATCTAGTATCTGGTATCTGGTATCTGGTATCAGGCATCTGGTATCTGGTATCTGGTATCTGGTATCTGGTCTCTGGTATGTAGTATGTGGTATATGCTATGTATATGGTATCTGGTATCTGGTTTCTGGTATCTGGCTTCTAGTACCTGGTATCTGGTATCTGGTATCTGGTATCTGGTATCTGGTTTCTGGTATCTGGTTTCTGGTATCTGGTATCTGGTATCTGGTATCTGGTATCTGGTATCTGGTATCTGGTATCTGGTTTCTGGTATCTGGTTTCTGGTTTCTGGTATCTGGTTTCTGGTATTCGGTATCTGGTATCTGGTATCTGGTATCTGGTATCTGGAATCTGGTTTCTGGTATCTGGTATCTGGTATCTGGTTTCTGGTATCTGGTATCGGATATCTGGTATCTGGTATCTGGTATCTTGTATCTGGTTTCTGGTATCTGGTATCTGGTATCTGGTATCTGGTATCTGGTATCTGGTATCTGGTATCTAGTATCTGGTATCTTGTATCTGGTATCTGGTATCTGACATCTGGTATCTGGTATCTGGTATCTGGTATCTGGTATCTGGTATCTGGTATCTGGTATCTTGTATCTGGTATCTTGTATCTGGTATCTGGTATCTGGTACCTTGTAATGGATAGCCTGGAAGAATGCTTGAACACGGTGTATTATAGTTTCTGATTCTTTAGTGTCATTTGTGATTACCATAAGTAGCTTGTAATAGTTTTTTTTCCATCCATCATTGACAGACACATTTTTCGTATAGTCTCAGATTTATTAGTTGTCAATTTTTTTTTATTAACATGTACAGCTCGTAATAGTTTCTCATCCATTCACCTTCAATGGTCATATTTCTTATAGTCCCCCGTAACCCATAGTTTCCTTATTTTTCCTAAAACTTACTTAAATTTTCAATAGCTGGACAGACATATTGGAAAAAAATTGAACCAATTACACTAATTTTATTTATTAATTAATATAATATAATATTAATTAATTTGAATTAATTAAACATTTTCCTTAAATATTATCTATATAAGCCTTAAAATTTAATTTTGCAATCCACTAAAATTGACCCACGCTACGTTTCCATCCGATTAATTTCACCATACTGCTTGAGTTTGAATTCTCTAAACACCAACCGTAATTAAACAACGAAGTTTTCAAACCTCATAACAGCTGTGCGAATTTTTCCAGTCGTCAACATACAAAGATTTAATATCTTGCTATGATAAACATTCGATTGTTTTGTATGAATATTTTCCTTCAAATAATCTTTCCGTTATGGAACTGAAATTCACTGTAATGCTATTATAGATTGTAGTTTTGTAATACCTACACACCCTAACATCGATTGAACTTGCATTTAATGCATTTTAAATTCATTGATAAATGTTATTGATGTATCGGAAATGTTTTGTATCACAAAATTGTTTTTGTGCAATAATATCAAATAACAAACAGTTTTGTGTAACCATAAAATGTTCCTAACAATTAAATACTTGATGTAACTTAATTGTCTTACATCTAAAACCCTGTATTCGAGTTTTTTCGATACTGAAAATTTTGGCTATATAATAAGCCACTGTAAATTATTCAGTCTCTTGTGCAACTGATAATTCCCTCATGAATGACAAAATCTGAAGTAAATTTTGCATTCATGCTATTTCTTCTTAAAATTAAGTTTCCATTTAAGTAGTGAATTTTTAATTAAATTAAATTTTAAATTAGTTTCGATTAGTGCAATTTTTTTAAATGTTCCGTCCCCTTAGTTCAATTTAGTTTAAAAAAAAAAAATATATTTGTTTTGTGTTGTTTGAATCGAAGTTATAAAACCAAAAAAATAATACAAATGTTTGTGCCGTAAAAATAAATTATCAAAAAAATATATATGATTGTGACGCAAAAACCCTAACAGTAAACGCGCTCTCTTAGTGCCAGTTTTTTTTATGTTTGTGAATTACAAACATACCCTCTTATGTCTTTGAACTTTATTCTCTCATGAATGTCAAAATTATTGGTGAAAATTTTGCATTCATGCACTTTTCCATTAAATTTAACTTCGGTTAAGTAGTTAATTTTTAATTAAATTAAATTTTTTTTAAATAGTTCAATTAGTGCTAATTATTTTAAATGTCTCGCGTCCCATTAGTGGAAATTTAGAAAAAATTGTTTTGTGTTGTTTAAAACAAAATCACAAAAAAACGGAAAAATAAAACAAAAGAAAAAAATTCTATGTTATGTGCCGTGTAAAACAACAGCAAATTAATAATGACCTTGCTGGTCATTGGCTCTTATTCTATTACTTTGTGATTTGTGTGTTTGACGCCTGTCAGTCGATTTTTGTGAAAATAATCATACCGGTGATTTTGTTCTTTGAGAAGTTTGGTTTTTTGTTTTTTTCGATGGCTGAAAATAATAAGTAAGGAAATCAATCAAATTAGCGGCTGTTGTTAAATCGTCTTGAGTACCGAAAGATTTTGGAAAACCACACCCAGGAATGGGATGGATTGTGTTATGGAGAGGTCTATTCAATGATTAAAATTCGGGATGCACATGAAGGGAAATGGCGGTATGATTAAACAAATTTCTTCTACCTTTATTCAATTTTTTTTAATTTATTAAATCCGTGTTATATACAAAATTATTCAAAATATTAATTTATTAAATCCGTGTTATATACAAAATTATTCAAAATATTAATTTATTAAATCCGTGTTATATACAAAATTATTCAAAATATTAATTTATTAAATCCGTGTTATATGCAAAATCATTCAAAAGATTAATTTATTAAATCTGTGATGTATAGGGACCGTGCATTGCTATTTGATTCGACCGTCGCGCTTTAAGTGTTAGAGTCTGTAAATATTGGTTCTTTTTTTCAACCAATTACACGTTAAACAAATTTTATGATCTAGTATTCCTTTCGAATTATTCGATTATTTTGTTGTTTGTGAAAATATTAAAATGAAAATAAAGTAAATTAGGCACTAATTATGCGATATTTTATACAATATAGATAAATATTTATTAAAGTTTACGCAACAGGAACAGAGATTTTTAATAATATTAAAGAAAAAGTACGATTTGATTTAATATATGTAAAACGACAAACGTCAAACTGATTTCAAATAGAACCAAAAGTTTGTATACTCAACACTTGGCGCGTAACAATCAGATACGATCCCTATGCAAAATTAGTCAAATTATTAATTTATAAAATCTGTGTTATGTTCCCAAATTATTCAAATTATTAATTTATAAAATCTGTGTTATATACAAAATTATTCAAAAATATTAATTTATTAAATCTGTGATGTATGCAAAATTAGTCAAATTATTAATTTATAAAATCTGTGTTATGTTCCAAATTATTCAAATTATTAATTTATAAAATCTGTGTTATATACAAAATTATTCAAAAATATTAATTTATTAAATCTGTGATGTATGCAAAATTAGTCAAATTATTAATTTATAAAATCTGTGTTATGTTCCAAATTATTCAAATTATTAATTTATTAAATCTGTGTTATAGACAAAATTGCTAAACTTTACATTTTTTTTTGAATTATTAATTTATTAAATCTATAACACATACAAAATTATTCAATTTATTAATTTATATAATTTGTGATATGTTCCCAAATTATTAATTTATTAAATCTGTGTTATATACAAAAATTACTAAACTTTACAGTTATGCAAAAGTCTTAATTTATTAAATCTGTGATATATATAAAATCATTCAATTTATTAATTTATAAACTCGGTGATATGTTCCAAATTAGGCAAAATTATTACTTTATTAAATCTGTGTTATATATAAAACTATTCGAGTTATTAATTTATGGAATCTGTGATATAAGCCAAACTATCAAACGTTACCTGCATGCAATTGGTTAATTTATTAAAACTGTGATATGTACAAAAGTATTAAACTTTACATTTATGCAAAATTATTAGATACTGTGACATGTGTATTGAGTTTTAGTTATTGCCTCTTACTTCAATGCAACATATGCAGCTATAATTGCAAGTTTGATCGCCGTTTATGCCTACAATTTGTTGCTGGATCTATTCAGCGTATTCACCTGTATTGGCAAAGTTATGCAACAATTATGTTCCTGTTTCAACGTATTATTCAACTAGTGTTGGTACAAGTTGTTACATTTGTTGTTGATTTCGAAGTATAACTCAACATTTACATTTTTATTTCAACGTGTTGCTCCACAACCGTTGATACAATTTATTACATTTTTTATTTGGATTTCAACGCATACGGCAACAATTACCTTTCAACGTATTGCTCCCCCATCATTGATACAAAATTATTACAGTGCTACTTCAACGAATAATTTAACTGATATTGGTACAATTTATTACATTTGTTGGATTTCAACGCATCCGGCAACAATTTCTTTTCAACGCATTGCTCCACAATCGTTGATACAAATCATTACCGTTCTTTTTCGACGAATGATGTAACTAGTGTTGGTATAATTTATTACATTTTTTGGATTTCAACGCATACGACAATAATTACCTTGCAACGTATTGCTCCACGATCATTGATCCAAATTATTCCAGCTCTACTTCAACGAAGAATTTGCCTAGTAGTGGTATAAATTATTACATTTTTGATTTCAACAAATCCTGCAACAAATACATTTCAACGTATTCGGCTGTAATTGCGATCCAGCGTTTCTCCTTATCATTTCATTCAACGTTTATAAATACAAAATTATTCAACGCTGTTGATTGCAAGTTTATTGAACGTTTCTACTTAACGTTATATTCAACAAAATTATCCAACGCTGCTGTTTGCAAGGTTATTTAACGTTTCTACCTAACATTTTATACAACGTTTATACGTACAACTTTATTCAACCTTTTTGATATACAAATATCCTCGTGAAGTTTCCAACGTGACCAACGTGCTGATGGAAGGCTGATATAATCAGGATAGGAGGTCAGGATATAATCATGGTGTGAGTAAATTTGATTTATTTCTTTTATCCTAATGATAAAGGTGTGTGAATGAGTGTGTGTGTGTGGGCGTATGTGAGCGAACAAGGGGGTTGAACGTGCCGACCGTGGTTCTTTCGTAGAAGGGGGTCGCCAGAGTCTCTTTTTCACACTTGTATTTGTTTCCATTTCTGATATATTTTAAAAATTGCGTACATTTCTGTATTTGTTCTGAAGTAGCAGGGTTTCTCAATCGTTCCCATGGACTGAAGCTAGCTTGGGGCAAGAAAATAAATCTCGCTAGGTACGCTTCCTGCTAAGCCCCTCCCATTATCATCTTGAGAGGCACTTCATTACAACCTGCTATCTGGAATCTGGTATCTGGTATCTGGTATCTGGTATCTGGCCACGACCGTCACATTCACCCCCATAATTACTTCACTTACACGTTCACACACCTCATACACTCACGTATACATACACACACCCACACAAGCCTATACCTATAGGTAGACATAACAGTAATCACCCATGCTAGTAGTAGATCCCTCTCTGTCTTGACGTCCGGATTAGCCAATCATCACTCTCTTAGCCCAATTACACAGTAATGGTCACGCAACGGTCGACTTGTGCAACGTTGGACGAATGTGCAACAGCTGGTATTTAAAATTGATACTATGGTTGAATAATATGAAAATTGAAGAACGACGGTGAGCGACTGTAAAAATGTACAATGTCATTGAATCTAGCGAATTAAGAACGAATGAACTACGTATAATTGTCGAATCTAGCGCACGCGGTTCATTGCCGCGCAAGTATACGTAAAATATAACTGTTGACTCGAATGATTGTGGATAAAAGTTGAATGATTTTAGAAATATATGACGGATGAATCGAATGATTGTGGATAAACGTTGAACGATTGTAGAAGTATATCCTTGCTGAATCATGCGATTGTGGATGAAAGGTTAACAATAGTGATCATATAAAACTGTTGATTCAATTTATGAACTAATGATGTAAGCGATTGTGGATGATTATTAAAAGAATTGTATGTAAAAAAATATATCCTTGATAAATCGTTCGATTGGGGATGAAAAGGTGAGCAATTGTGATCAATTCACCTATTTGAATTTAGCCATGCACAAAAAAAATTACAAAAAAAAGGAACCCCGTTTGTTGAGGTTATGTAATGGGGACACTTTCAATTTCTATCTCTCTCTTTTGCGCGGTAAAAAAAACCGTAGGTACTTTAATTTTGTTCTTGTTTTATTGCTAGAGATCCCACAACACAGGAACTTATTTCTCGGATGAGATTAAAATTGTCTTATCATAACTACACAAAACGATAATTTGGAATATTTAACTAGTATAATTAAGCGGTAATTTGTATTTTTTTCTTTTTCTTTTATATTTTATGTTAAAAATTGAAACAGATCCGCCAGCCCTAAGTTTATATTTTAATTATTCGGTAAATTTTTACTTTAGTTTAATTAAGCTAATTAACAATGAATTTGTTTCTCTAATTACTTCTAAGTATCTCGCGGCTGAGATCCACTATCGCTAAAAAAATTTTTTTAATCTAAAATTACGTCACGAAAATAAATTAACATTGACTTGTTCTTTTATTAATTCAATTTATACACCAAAAAGAACATTAAGTATGTCTTTAGGTTATACTCATACAATAGCATTGAGCTTGTTAATCATTTATATTTATACTCACAAACCTTCCCGGTGTAATCAACAACTGAAAAAAAAACTCTTCCAGGTATATTCCAACAATTTTCCAAAACATCTACCAATTAAATTCGATAACACAGTCCTGAATAACACATCCAATTGAATCTCCCGTGTACATTACAGAAACAAACTGACCACTCAACACGTAAAATCCAAAATCCAATAAGAGAATCTTTATGGGTGGAGTTAATCTATAAAATAAATGATCAGTATTTTTTATGTTTCCATCGATTATGTGTACCCATTGGGAAAGTTGTTTTGTTTAATTTTTTTTTTATTTTTGTTCGTTTGAAATCATTTCACCATAACAACTGGTATTTGGTATCTGGTGTGTTGTATGTGGTATTTTGTTTCTGGTATTTGGTATCTGGTATCTGGTATCGGATATCTGGTATCTGGTATGTGGTATCTGGTATCTGGTATTTGGTATCTGATATCTGGTATCTGGTATCTAGTATCTGGTATCTGGTATCTGGTATCTGGTATTTGTTATCTGGCATCTGGTATTTGGTATGTTAGGAATTGAAAATCCCCTTTATCCCTATTCCGTGTTACCCTATGGTAACAACCTTTCTCACACCATTGTCACTTGCATTTCTTAAATCCAGTCCAACACCTTCGTGGTCTTATTTCTTTTATTATTTCAAAATTTTTCTCATGATATATGAAGTTTTCATGGACAATTACCTCAACGGTGATATTTGAATAAAATAACCTTCGTTGTTCCTATTCCAGTCTGCAAGTGACGGAAATGGTTTTCTATTTCTATAGAAAATTATAAAATTTGTATAAATTTTTTTTCCCATCAAAAATTGCAAGTATTTCAATTTTTTTTATTTTTTCCTCAAAACTCAGAAAATCGAAAAAATTAGAGAAGGTAGACGGCAGTAGACTACGAACGAAAGTGGTCAAGTTATTTTTATGGGTTAAGAAAAGTGGTTAAAAAGAATAAATATTTTATTATAATCCAAATCAGAAAATCTGATACTAAGTTCAATAGTTTAAGTGAATAATCAGAAAATCTGATACTAAGTTCAATAGTTTAAGTGAATAATCAGAAAATCAGATAACTATAAGTACTGTAAAAGGAATCAAATTAATTAAGGTGTTTAAAGGAAAAATAAATATTTTATTATAATCGAAATCAGAAAATCTGATACTAAGTTCAATAGTTTAAGTGAATATTTAGAAAATCAGATACTAAGTTTAATAGTTTAAGTGAATATTTAGATACTTAATTACACAAAACTATAAGTACTGTAAAAGGAACCAAATTAATTAAGGTGTTTAAAGGAAAAATAAATATTTTATTATAATCGAAATCAGAAAATCTGGTACTAAGTTCAATAGTTTAAGGGAACATTTAGATAGTTAATTACTTTGGACTGATTAGAGAATGATTGTAATAACCTAGTTATAATTTGGGGTTATAAATAAAAATAAAAATAGAAACGCAAATATTTCTTTTAACGTATGGGATACATTTGGAAGGTGGTGGGATAGTGAGTAGACAACGCCGATAGGACCAACAGCTGCGTTAGGCTAAGAGTAAGTAATAATGTTTAGTACTTCTTATAGTCAAATTTTTTCTCAATATATAAAACTAAATCTATAAAATGAATAATAACATTAAGATCATGTCGTAATAAACTACTAATAGTGAGTGTGTGTGTGTGTGTGTGTGTGTGTGTGTGTGTGTGTGTGTGTGTGTGTGTGTGTGTGTGTGTGTGTGTGTGTGTGTGTGTGTGTGTGTGTGTGTGTGTGTGTGTGTGTGTGTGTGTGTGTGTGTGTGTGTGTGTGTGTGTGTGTGTGTGTGTGTGTGTGTGTGTGTGTGTGTGTGTGTGTGTGTGTGTGTGTGTGTGTGTGTGTGTGTGTGTGTGTGTGTGTGTGTGTGTGTGTGTGTGTGTGTGTGTGTGTGTGTGTGTGTGTGTGTGTGTGTGTGTGTGTGTGTGTGTGTGTGTGTGTGTGTGTGTGTGTGTGTGTGTGTGTGTGTGTGTGTGTGTGTGTGTGTGTGTGTGTGTGTGTGTGTGTGTGTGTGTGTGTGTGTGTGTGTGTGTGAATTGAGTTAGCGAGGGCCGGGCAGTTCCAAAGATTACTAGGGTCTTCAACCCTCTACCGGCACCTTTTCTTATAAGTTTCAAAGTAATAGCTCCCGCTATATAGCTCCCGCTATCCCAGCTATTACAGGTACCGGGTATCTAGTATCTAGTATCTGGTATCCGTTATCAGTTTTTTGGTATCTGGTATGTGGTATTTGGTATTTGGTATCTGTTATCTGGTATCTGGTATCTGTTTTCTTGTATCTGGTAGCTGGTATCCGATATCTGGTATGTGGTACCTGGTATCTGGTATCTGGAATCTGGTATATGGACTCTGGTGTGTAGTATGTGGTATCTGGTATTTGGTATCTGGTATCTGTTATCTACCTTCTGAAATCTGATATTTGGTATCTGGTTTCTGGTATCTGGGATCTGGTATCTGTATTCTGTTATCTGGTATCTGGTATCTGGTATCGGGTATATGGTATCTGGTATCAGTTTTTTGGTATCTGTAGTGAAGCGCTTCTTCGTTGCCTAGCAACGAAGTGGCACAGCAGGTCGCGTAGTTAGCGAGATTATTTTTTTTAGCCCCTGACCAGCTTCAATCTATGGGAACGAGTAAGAAATCCTGCTACTTCATCACAAATAAACAATAGTACGCTAAAAACATGATGAGAACGGAAAAAGAAAAAGGCAAGTGAATTAACTAGACTCTGGCGACCAGACCCCCAGATACGGAAGAACCGCGATCAGCACGTTCAACCCCACATTTAATCACACATTCATACGCTCTCGCACCTGATACACTCACACATGCATACGCTCTCACACCTCACACACTCACAAACCCTCACACGCGCGCACGCATTCACACCCACACATGCACACATCCATGCCTCCACGCGCATTCACACTACCTGATTCAGTTCAGCTACCACATCCGATTAAACGGATTAGCTTGAAAACATGGTCAGAATTGTTGCTATGCACAATATGAGATAGGCAACCAGATTACAAACTATTTTACTTTCAGTTACAGGATAGAATAACATACCAAAGTTTGACTTTTCATTGATGCTATATACCTATGGCATTTTCAGAATACGGAAACAACCGATCTGGAGGGTTAATGTAGACATTTCATCTAATACATGGAGAATTTGATGTTTAGCACTATCACCAATCCAAGATTGAAATAAATGATGCATTTTCCAGTATTATTCACTATCATCTTCACTGCCGATATCGAATCACTCAATTCAACAGCTTTTGTTAAATTAGTCATATTTAACCAAAAAAAAACTGCAGAATCCATCTAACGATAATTGGGTTACTAATCCTATGAACTGGCTGAAGGTAAAGATATTGAAGAACTTAGAATATTTGACATCGACACTTGTTCTGATTTCTCATTATAGTTAATTGTCGGAATTTGAATTCCATAAATTTCATTTGACCCAAATCTCGACCTTAACATTTGTTGTTGGGTCGACATCGATTAAATTATTTAACGTTTAGAATTGCGAAAAAAATTAACCTGTTTCCAAAAACAAAGTTAATTATATTCAACAAAAAATCTTTCCATTCAATTTCAATTTGGTCATGATATCCATCATTAAATAGAATGAATCATTTTAGCGATTGAGCCTTAACAAACTATCCATTGTTGATTCCAATCACTTTTCAGTTTTGATATTTCTGCAACTTCACATTCACCTGTTGAATAGGACAACCATACGCGCATGCACCATATACGCTCGCACACACTCACACATCTACACACATAACCGTAATCATGCAAACCTCTAATTTCAAAAGAAAATACAATATGACTCACCCCATAGTTCAGCCAAATCCCGCCCCAACGCTCCACTACTCACTCATCATCCTTAGGTGTTTTGTTGCTTAAATCGAAGAAGTCCGCATGCAGGAAGACAATCAGCTTGTCAAATGAATAACATAAAAAAACTTGATGCCGATTACTATATCTGTTGACGTTCCAGACGTATGTCCAATCTTCAATCTTCTTCCTTGATCCGAGTGTTTACACAGATCTCAAACCACCGTTTGCCTCAAGTGTAATCAACAGTAATACGTTATTCAGTTTATCACAGGAATTTTGTTTTTCTTTATTGCAAGTATGACTCAATCAATAATTTTTTTTTTACACCATTTAATATTATAATTTAGGATTTAATCAATATTTTTTATTTTTACACCGGATTTAAACTATAATTTTCTATACATATATATTAACAATCAGTCGTTACACAGTTTGTCACAGTAATTTTTTTCTTCTATCTTCATTAATATCACAGAATCTTGTCTAGTTAATTTTAATTACAAATACCATTATCGGCTACTTTACTGTAAAAAAAATGAATATCACTGGGCTTAGGCTTATCTTAATATCACAGAATCTTGAAGGTTTAATTATCATCTACCATTTACTGTGTCTTATCATCTATCATTTACTGTGTAACAGAATATCACAGAATCTTCAATACTGTTAATTTTATTTACTAATATGCTAATAACAATATCGTTTATTTTACTGTGTAACAGACTATCACATAGCCTTGAATATTTTTAATTTTTTCTACTAATAACAATTTAACTGTGTAACAGACTATCACATAACCTTGAACATTTTTAATTTTATCTACTGATATCAATATCGTTTATTTTACTGACTTACAGAATATCACAGAATTTTTTTTTGACTATTTAATTATTCTTTAACAGATACAATTATCTTTTTGTTCGTTTTACGGTAAAACAGAATATCCCCAGCTATTAGGTAAATGTTTCAACTCACTTTAGATAACCACCGTTAGGATTTTGATTCCCGTATATCAAATCAACATAGACAAGCTCATAATACCTTTGGGCTGTCGTAGATTAGAGTTTTGTTTTACTCCACACCTTGGTTTCACCTCTCGAAATGGTCTTCTGTCTGGATTTTCTTTTTGGTTGTTTCGTTTGTTTTAAATTTCGCAGAAAAAAATTAACGCACCACAAAATAAAATATGGTAAAAACGTCAAACAAACCACAAAAACAACAGATGTTATATGTCAAGACAAATAGTCGAAATCAGAGTAAGAGAACCTCTATACGTGGATAGCCATATTTATAGGCAAAAGTCACGACTGTTTTTACATCGTAAATCAAAAATAAGTTTGTTTATAGAACAATCTCGGTTGATAAATATGTGTACTCAAAGTGTCTTCACTAAAAAAACAGAGACATCTATTATGAAATGATTTTGGGATATTACATTTAGTAGTGTATCCACTAAGGAAATATTATCACCAACAGGCATTAAAGTTGAAGACTACAACCAATTTATAGCAGAATATTGATTGTAAGATTTATACAGGAACATAGCGGAACTATGAATCGATGATATTATTCAACTGTTCTATGCTAATTCTACGGACACTAACGATCACAAATTGAATAAAGGAAATTAAACTGGTTAATATTACACAACTGTTTTCGGACAGTCTTTGTTTTACTGAAATTATTGTAGATAGCAAGGACGGTTTGAGTTTAAGAAAATAAAGTAAAAACGAAAGTAATTATGAAAGTCTCCGCTGATGCAAACTTGATGCGTTTGAGAAAGTAGTGAATCTATAAATCAGGGAATTATACAACTGCTTCGTGGATCACCAGGCTACTTCGTAACATATCTGGTATCTGGTATGTTGTATGTGGTATTTTGTTTCTGGTATCTGGTATGTGGTATCTGGTATCTCTTATCTGGTATCTGGAACCAGGGGCATTGTGTTTGGTATCTAAATCTGGTATCCGATATCATGTATCAGGTGTTTGGTATCTGGTATCTGAGATCTAATAGTTGGTATCTGGCATCTTATCTGGTATCTGGATTCTGGTATCTTGTATCAGGGATCTGGTGTGTGATATCTGGTATCTGGAATCTGGTATATGGTATATGCTATCTGGTATCTGGTATCTGGTTTCTGGTACCTGGTATCTGGTGTCTAGTATCTGGTATATGGTATCTTGTATCTGGTATCTGGTGTCTGGTATCTGGTATCTGGTATCTGGTATCTGGTATCTTGTATTTGATATCTGGTATCTGGTATCTGGTATCTGGTATCTGGTATCTGGTATCTGGTATCTGGTATCTGGTATCTGGTATCTGGTATCTGGTATCTGGAATCTGGTATTTTGCATCTGGTATCTGGTTTCTGGTATCTGTTATTTGGTTTCTGATTTCTGATACCTTGTATCTATGTATTTTGTTTTAGGATCATGTTTCTGGTTAAAGCAGAATATTTGAAGTTAATTTAAAAAAAATGTACTAAAAATGTTTTAAGTTCTGAGCGTAATGGTCAAGTAGAAACAAGCTGGCGTAACAGAGCTAAGTTTCATAAAAATTTTCAAATATAATAATATGTTTTGTAGCATATGGGATGTTGTCGATAACATTTTTGGATGATTCTGTTATTCCGCTTTATATCTTACGTCATGTTTCCAGTTAGAGCATAAATATTGATGATCGATATATTTCGTTTTAGAGCGAGTTATTAATTTGGAAATGTGCATACTTATGACATGTAAGCTTATTTATAATGGCTCACAATACAATTAGTTTCAATAACTGCAGAAAGAGTTCTTTTACTTTTTAATCTGCCAATTTCCATTCACGTAATGCAACAGTTTTTAGTGTTTACTTCTCCGGTTGGTTTGTAAGAGTAACGCATTTTTTCCGGTCTTGAAAGGCATAATAATATCTGTGTTTCACATATTTTCGCAACATCCCCCCCCCCCCCCCTCCCTTCGAACTCTTTAGTAAATCAATGTGTTAACTCTGTTTCTGATCGTTAGTTAAATTGTTAGTGAACACATAAAACTTCAGGTCTTTAATCTAACTGCCAAATCAATACTGCAGAAATATTCAGCAAATAAAATATTTCGACGCAATGTTAATTTTATAAAATGTCAGCAGGACAGGATCAAAATTATGTTTTATCGTTTTGGTTATTCATAACGGTAGCTTACATCTACTGTAGCACAATGTTGGAGCCTTATTTTCACTCGATGCAAACACTTATCGTATTTATCAGATTTGATTGAACATTTGTTCGCAAGGAATACAAAGAGAGATGAATATTTTTTCATAAGCTCCTAGAATATTTTAAACGACTATTTTCATAAAATTGCAAAACACAAACCCAATCATCAGCAGCGCTCCGTTGGAATTGAGTGTTCATTATTTCAAACATACACTTTTCCTCGTATCACTCGTCATTCGATTAGTGGAAACAATCAAACTATTGTGATTCCCCATTGTAGAATAAACATGGGACACAAAGGTTTAAAAAACGAGTATTGTAGAGGATTCTATGTGCTGCATATATATGTAGTTGTTAATGTGTTAACACTTTTTATAAAACATTTGATGTTTAATACTCGAGATTGATGGAGACTTGCTCTCAATGCTTAGTCACAGATAAGGAAATGTAATGAGAGCTGTGACAAGAACCTGTAAACTGTTGTATAGCTTACACCCTCAACTCTTAACCATAACATGTTATTAAAAAATATAATTCCATTTTTTATACAAAATTTACATTTACATAGAATTTTCACTGTCAAACCATAATTTTTCTTACAATCAGACCATAACAAAAACAAAAATTCAAATTAATTCATGACAAAATTAATTTTCAACTTCGTGTTCCATATCTATCCCCAGTGTATCTTTTATCCATAATTTAGAATGAACAACAAAATCCTTACGTAATCATTTCCACTACCACCCCAGCAAACTACCCTACTGTTGATATTTATAATTTTGATTACAAGAAAAACAAAAATCGTGTGCTATCAACGAACCAAAAGAGAATATAAAAAAAAAATTAATCAGAGCGATTGCATATTGTTAAATTAAAATAAACTATTAAACGATGGCATATCGTCATCATAATATAGACAGGAATGACAATATTACAGAAAAGCTAATAAAACAACGACATCATAAATGGGAAATTCTATTGGCTTCTTTCATTTTCAATATTTTCAATTTATTTTCCACAAAACACTATTGTGGATTCACCTGTCCTGTTTATTACAATTTATTACTTTTGTTCCATAAGATAATAGTTTAAATTTAGTTTCGTGCTTACTCATCTTAAATTATCTTTAACATAACAAAAGTTCATTAACAAGTTCTTAATTAATTAAAATAGAGAAAAAAAAAATTATAATTATTAATTTACAGTGAATATTTTAAAATTAAATTTAAGAAAATAAATTATTAAAATTTGTAAGATTACTTAGTAATGGTAGTAGTTAAAATTAATTTTTTTTTCTATTTTGTTGTTGGCTAGAATGTGTAACATAATGCTTTTGCTTTGACAAAGATTTATGATTTCCTGAATTCGAACGAAAAAAAAAATCAATCGTAAACGTGATTTTAAAAAATTAATTTAGATTAAAAATCACGTATTTATCCCAAAAACATAAAATTTAAATTAAAAACAATAAAATTAAGAAGTACTAATCCCGTATTAAAAAATCCTACATCCGTCCGTATACAGCTAAATAATTAAATAAATTCGTTAATTATAATTAAGTGATGTGTTGGGATATTGTTTGCCTTAAAAATTTATATAATTTCGTTTTATGGATTAAAACAATAATTTTTTCTTGTTGTAGCTCGAACATGACGGTTACATATCGATCTGATGGTGAAGCTTGTCAACCAAGTGGTAAGTCAATCACTTTTTTTTAAAATTATTTTGATTAAATTTCTTTTAGAAATGAAAAAAATTTGATTAGAATTTGTAAGACTTGAATTAAAATTGATTTTTTATTGAAAAGAAAAACAAACCACAATGTTATTGTACGAACGTTGAACAGGTGCAAAATACTACTGATTTTCACAATAGTTTTCAGAATATTTTTTTCTTCCTCCTTCCTCTTCGATATCAAAACTTTAGTCTGTATTAAGGGTTTTGTCATATACTTTTTGAAAGAGGGCTGATATGGTGCAATTGTTTGTCAGTTTTTTCTATAAACATGTAGCAAGTATTTCAAAAAGAAATGTATCTACGTAGAAACTAAAATGACAAAAGTGCTATGATTTTTGGTTTTAAATGTATTATTATATTAGGTTAAATTACTCATCAACGTCCCACAACAACATGCGTTCTGAAGTGTTGATGAAGGCAAATTTTTTGTTAGTTTTTTTTTCAAATTTCAATAAACAAAAAAGTCAGTATGATGATATACCCAGTATTTGCGGGATGCCAATGAGAGAAATGGGTCATTCAGATTGTATGAATTTTGATGCAATTGTTTAAGCTTTTAGAAATGGAGAAAAAATAATTCAAAAATTGAATTTTTTTCAGTTTTTTTAAGTTTTTTGATCTAAAACTTTTAGCAATGCATACAAACTGGTTATACAAACATTTTTTTTTAAAATGTGAGACTAATTCTAGGGAAGATGTTGAACATCTGACCAAAATGTAAGATAAGACAACTGTCCAAACACAAGTTAAATAAAGTGTGTAATTATATATTTAGTACTTTGTAGCATCTCTTACGACAGAAAATTGTTCTGGCATGCAGCGCATTATTTTTGATGTGACATTAGTTCAATATTCTACCGCAAGTAGTAGGAAAAAGAGTAAACAAATCATTTTAATTTGTTCTTTTGCACAAAGAACTTTTTTTATCTAATATTTACCATAGACTTCTTCGGTCTGAAAGACCTAAGTATTACATTCTCGAGCCAAAAGTGAAATTCTTTCCCCCACTTTTTTGGCTTTTATCGACTGATTCTAAAAAAGCAAAAAAAAGTGTATGTCTGTCTGCCGACAGACCGGTCGTCATTATCTACGAAATCTAGAAAACCGCTAAAGGAATTTCAAAAATTTTTGTTTTTAAAAATAGATATTCTCAATAAGCAGGTCCAAAGGGACGATGTGCTCGATAAATGTACCGAAAATGTGTCAAAAAATCGTCAAGTAAGTCAAAAAACAAGAAAATTAGTATATGTTTTGCTAAAAAAAGGTTCATTTTAAGTGATAGTGGGTGTGTGTTGGTATGAGTATGTGGAATGTTGGAATTGGTATGTGAGACCAAAAACTAGATTATTGCATTATAGGTTTGTCAAAAATATTTGTCAAGTGCATTGTAATTGTGTCAAAAGCATTTTCATTTATTTTTATACAATTTTTTGGAAATTAATAAAATTAATTATTTGTATGACAAGAAATGTAATTGAATATAATATTGGACATGGACATTTTTGAATTTGTTATAATTTTTGGAAAAAGTTAGAGTTTGTGAATTTTGAATTTATGCAACATTTTGGAATTTTGAAAAAATTTTCAATTTTTGATTTTGTAAGAATTTTCGGAATATTTTTAGAATTTTTGTTTTCATTATATTTGTTGAAATATTTTTGGAATTCTGAAAAAAGTTTGTATACATGGTTTTGTTATAATTTTTACAATATTTTAAGAATTTTTGAAAAAAGTTTTAATCTTTGATTTTGTAATCATTTTTGGAATTTTTTAGAATTTTAGAAAAAGTTTGAATTTTTAAGAATTTTTGGAATATTTTTAGAATTTGGAAAAAGTTTAAATATTTGATTTTATTTTAATTTTTGGAATTTTCGTATGCCACCTACCCTACCAAAACAATACACTCTAACAGCAGTAAGCAATCATCAGCTTTAGGGCATCACGCTATACATTTATGGAGAATAAAAAATAATGAAGCATAATCGAATTGTTTCGTATACTTGCCGAAAATAATATTCGTTTGCCTCTATTATTTCATTGTTGTTGTTTCAATTTCTTCTTTGTTTAATTTTTTATTATTGTTTGATGCAATTGTGTGAATGTATGTGCTTAAGATTTAAAATCATAGTGTAGTATGATAGAGATGAATATATATGGATTTATTATAATTTCTTTTGCTGAATTATTTCTGTTTGAAAATGTTACTTACGTCCAAAAAAAGTTTTGAGTTACTTGTCATATCGGGCCTAAAGATAGTTTTGCTTTAAAAATTTGCTGCATTTATACTATTTGATGTACTCTGTTATACTATACAGTATTCCTGTTTTAATTAGTTGATTGCTGTCTACATATCGTTTTCTGACCTAAACTTTTTCTGTTTTCTGCAAATAAAATTTCTAAGATATAATTTAATCAACGTCTAGATTATTCTAGATAATGTATAGTCTACAAATTCTCAGAAATGTAATATAATATAGAAGCTTTTCTGTTCTAACCTGAACCGATTGTTTTGATTGAATTTTATTCACTGCTATTGTATCTTTCATTTTCTAAGAATTATTTTAGTAACACATGTTTGATGACGATGTCTTCAAGGGTTTGAGCTCACTTATAATAATTATTGAAATTGAATATAGGGTAAACTAAGGTGAAACAAAATGTTTGTTTTGAACTTTGATGCAATTCTGTTAGAATCCTATCTTTGGATAAATTTATTTTTTTAGATTTGTGTTCACCCTATAGTCTACAAAGATAAAAAGATAGTTTTAATTATCATGAGGTGGAACTGGTTAGCTTTTCGATTAACAAAAATATCTCTTAAAAAATGGAAGTAGACTAGTTTCAATCTATAAAAATTTGAATATCTAGCTTAAGCTGTCTAGCTCAAGTTGTTTTCGTAGATAAATCCTACTAACCGTAAGTTTTTATAATAAGATATGTTATTATCTATATCTACAAGTGAATGGTTATAGGAGTTTGTGGTAGCATGAAAATTAAATCTTCACGCTGTAATAAGCAAATCTGATCTAATTTTGTATTTGTTAGTCTTCAGTTTGTGTTAGAACCGATACTTGAATTCTTTTTTTTATTTTTGGTTTACTAAACTAAATGGTGTGAGACCAGAAAGAAGACTATAACCATTTCTAATATAATATCTTATATTTCAAATGATTAACGTTAACGTAACGTATTTTTGACGTTAACGTATTTTTTGATTCTGTAGCTTAAACGTTAGTTGATCTGAGCTGCGTATCGAAAATCGTAGACTATTCCTATGAATTCAAAAATCTCAAATGTAAGGTAAGAAAGCCAACTTGTTATTAAACCCTATACTTTTATTTTTATCTGGCCCAATTTTCTCTAAATTTTCTACAATTACCTCCTTGTAGAACTATGTCCTTCCAGAACGATTATTTTAATAGAGTGGTCAAATTGGGGATTTCCTCGCCTCTGTATGTCCCGTTGAATTTGGTGGTTAACCTTCCTGCAAAGGATCTTGATGAAACTATGGCAAATGATCTAAGTTCACTTGAAAATGGAAGATCTTATCGGCTTATGATCTAATTGAAACTTTCTATATAAGATTTTAGTACTGATTCCAATATTTCTGCGTACCAACTTCCGGTTTGACACTTCCGGTTAAAAAAATTTTTTCAGGTGTTTACCCCTACTGTAGCCTACAATTACTGATCGATTTGCATGAAACGTTGGTAAAAGCTTTCAAGGAATTTTATAAGCTTTTGGAGTACATTGGATAAAAGGTTGGGGGGTCCACCATACAACAGGTGGTTTTCTCCACTATGATTTTTATGTTTGTTGGGAGCATACTAGATTCGCTCCTGAATGAATTTTGATGACACTTTGGAAAAAGATGCAAATATGTATGGCAAGGAACTGAATAGTTTTTGAACGATAGTGAACAAAGTGGTGGGGGAGGAGCACCTGGTAGAACCAGGAGCACCTGGTTTTTTGAAAGCCCAATAAAATCTGTACCCGATAATCGAATTAGATGAAACTTGGTACATAAGCATTTAGTACGGTTCACAACAGTTATGCATCCCAACTTCCGGTTTGTCACTTCCGGTTATAATCTTTTTATCCTTTTTCTTGTACAACAGAATTTATGTTTGTTGGGATGATGCTGCTTTTTTAATATTTTTATAATTAGAACTACGCGAAATGTATAAATTAGTTGGCCTTTAATTGAAGTATTTGATGGATATTAGCTCACTATATATTCAGAACACTATGTTTCCGGAGCTGTGGTGAAGTCGCAATATATTTTTTTTGGTTTACTGTATTGTAGTTTAAATTAAATTGTAAGTAAATATTATTTATTAAAATTTCATATAAAAAGAAATTATTAACTGCCCGATATGGGAAGTTATTGTTTTTGACCTCCTGAAGTCGTTTAGACTATTTTTAGCTGGCAGTCTGTATGTGTGTGTGTGTGTGTGTGTGTGTGTATGTATGTGTATATCGCTGTATGGAGAATTTTCGCCCAACGCTTTCTCAACAACGGATGGGTCGATTTTAACGAAAATGGTCACAATCGATGTATTTTGTCGTAACTTAGAGCCCAGTCCTTTTCTAGCAAAATTAAATCATCTGTTTTTAGTGGTTTCCAAAAAACTGAAAATTATCTCTTGCAAATATCATGAGATTAATAAATAATGCTATCAAGGTCATGAAGCTTCCATATTGTTTGTCATCATGTCAGACATTTATAATGACATTTGTATAAACAATTGCTATTTTAGTTTTTGAGATTTTTAACAAAATCTGAAAAAACTACGTGTTATTTTCTTTATGCAAACGCATGATATTTGGATGAAACTTTTGTATGTAAATGAGCTGCAACCGCATCCGAGTGTACTTGAATATCAAAAACCTGAGTTATTTTCTAAATTTGACAAAAAGGTCAGAGGTTCGAGAGTAGATTGCCTGGTCAACTGTTTATTAACTTCCCGATATGAGAAGTTATTGTTTTTGGGTCGATTTTCGAAATCGAAATTTTTATAATATCTTTACGTTTCAAGACCTCCTGAAGCTGTTTAGGCTATTTTTAGCTGGCAGTATGTATGTGTGTGTGGGTGTGTGCGTGTGTATCATCGTATGTGGACAAACATTCGTCCAACGCTCTCTCAACAACGGATGATCCGATTTCAACTTCAATGGTCACAATCAATATATCTTGGAAGAACTTATAGCCCAGTCCTTTTCTAATGAAATCAGTTCGTTTATTTTTTAGGGGTTTCCAAAAAACTGAATATCATCTCTTGCAAGTATTACTAGAATAAATAATGCTATCAAGATCATTTGCCTCCCATTTTGTTTGTCATCATCTCAGCCATTTATAATGACATTTGTATAAACAATTGCTATCTTACTTTTTGAGTTGTTTTAAAAAAATTTGAAAAATAGGCGTTATTTTCATTACGCAAACGCATGAGAACTTGATGAAACTTTTGAATTAAAATGAGCCGCAAACGCATCCGGTTTTATTTGAATATGGAAAATGTGCTATTTTGAATCAGCTATTTTCAAAATTTGGCAAAGGAGTCGGGGAGGATGTCTGTGGTTCGTTGAACAAATTTTTTTTAGACCAGTCTTGACATTTAATTTTATTGAAATTTAGAGCATAAGGTTTTTGTAATGTTTATAGTAGTTTTGCAACTTGCTGCTTTTGTAATGTTCGAAGTTAAGGTGGGGGACAAAAAAAAAACACACCCTTTTTGGAAATAACTTAAAAACTAAGCAGTCGATAACTCATTGAAATGTCATTTTGAAATATTTGGATTTTTTTTGATTTTTTTAAACCAAACTCGATTCCTTAAAACAAACTTTTGTTTTACTACCTCCTTATCAATGTTCATAAAATATTGATAAAACATAATATTCATAATTTTCTTGTTGTCAGTAGGCGTGGACAAATACATTGTATAACTGTAAAAAATTTCAAGTTGATAGCACTTATAGTTTTGAGAAAATCGATTATGTAGAAACTCGGACGGACACCGAAGTCTCACCAATAGGGTACCGTTTTTACTTTTTCAAAGTACGGAACCCTAAAAATGGTGATATTGTTTGAGAAAAATCGAAAAAATTTTAGCAACGTCGACAAAGTAGACTTTAAATAGACTCCACCGCTAGTTTTTTTTAAATATATGGCGCAATGAAAATCTTCTTTCCAGTGTAAGCAAAAGATGAAAAAATGACGATTAATTGCAAGTCTTTGAAAGAGAATTTCAATTTATTAAAGTTTTAAGAAAATATCTTTATGTTACCTATTTAACTTAACGGGAAGTTCTTGGCGTGGTCGCTATGGTCACACCCTACCCTACTAGTTTAAATACATTTTGACCAGATTCCCATAAGAAATGTCCAAATCTAAAGATCTGTCCTCCGATTTGAGACAACGTGATGATGATGACCGGAAACTTGGATGCTCGGATCAAAAACTGACGAATAAATATAAAGCTTCAAAAGCCAGAGCAAGAAAAATATTTATTAAGTTATATGAATCAACAGGTTGATATGCTCCAATCGTGCGAGAAAAGAGCATGGGAAGAAACAACCGAACTTCAAGTTCTTTTAATTAAAGGGAATGCTAAGAAAAAATCTAAAAATCTAAAAATAGAATCAGTAGGTCCTAAAACGTCGAGAAATGCCAAAAAAGTGGGAGTAAGAATTTCACTTTTAGCTCATGAATTCAATACTTTGGTTTTTTCAAAACCGAAGTAATAAATTTTTAAGGAATACAGAATATGAGCCCCTTTATATGATATCCTACTTGACTCACAAGAGCTTTCACAAGAATGATTTTCATGTATTTTGTTTTCCAATATTTTTGAGAAATAGATTATGGGAAACGTTTTCGGCTAGAAAGATATAAAACATAAAATTAATTAATTGTATGACATGAAATGTAATTAAACATGAAATTGGAAAATGGTGCTATCTAGTTTCAACTCCTCCCAACTTATAGGAACAGTTGGAAAATATCAAGTTGTTGCAAATTAAACGTCGTTTTTTATCACAAAAAAGTAATTTTTGTGTGACTCCAGAATCCACGACTTCCGAATAACAGGAACAGTTGGCAAATACGTTTGAATCTTTGATTATGTTATAATTTTTGCAATATTTTTAGAATTTTGAAAAAGTTGTATTTATACTTTTACTAGGACTTTTACAAAAAATTTCTTGTTTAATATACATCGCTGCCCAAAACTATAAATAATTTGCTCATAATTGCCTTTCGAACAAAAACAGACCGAAGTCGAAGGTTTCAGCCTCTTCATAGTACTTCGGTCTGAAAGACCTAAGTATTACATTCATGAGCTAAAAGTGAAATTCTTACCCCCACTTTTTTTGGCATTTCTCAACGTTTTAGGACCTACTGATTCTAAAAAAAAGTCCAACGGCACGTATATCCGCTAGAAATAGGTAGATTTCGAGATCAGACAGTTTTGTGTGCCAGTAGAATCTGATGTATCAGATTAGTTTAAACAAAACAAACTAATTTAAAACAGATATCAAACAAATTTTAAAAAGAAAATTAGCTACCTACAAGCAAAATTATATCTATCCAATTTTGTAACAAACAAATATCAAATCTACCACAGAACATGTGTGTGAGAATTTATGACACAAACCTACTCTATATCATATGTCGTGCAATTACTGCAAAATATCAAAATAGTTTATTTCTAAGAAAAAAAAATTAGTTTCTTCTATTCAAATCTTTTATTTTTTTGACTGTTATAAGGTTGACATTGACTGTTATAAGGTTTTTGGAAATTGTAGTTGGGGCTTGTTGCAAACTTTTTTGTTGAAGCCAACAAGTCAAAAACCTCTAACTGCAGAGGTTTATATTTATAAGAAACGGATTAAAATGTTACCACAAATTCTAAATTTATGAAGTTTTTAAGAACATTAGTATCCAAACGGCCGTTATAACGGATTAAAACAATCACTTTTTTTTCTAGTATAAAGCTTATAGTTCCTTAACCATGTGTCAGATTTTTCTGATTTACGAACTTGTCCAAGATATTAATAAAACACACATTTTTAAGAAAGGTTTTTTGATCTGGCTCTACAAATGCAACCGTGAGAGCGCCGGTTGATTCAAACGCATTTTGTGTTTTACAAGCTTTTTTGTTGGAGCCGCTCACTCAGAAGCCTCCATTTGCAGAGGTCTTTTTTTTGAAAGAAAATGATTAAAAAGGTTTTAAAAAATCTAAATTTATGAATTTTTTAAAAATATTAGAATCCAAACGGCCGTTATAACGGATCTAAAAAACAGATTTGTTTTCTAGTATAAAGCTTCTAGTTTCTTAACCATGTATTGGATTGGGCTGATTTGCGAACTTGTCCAATATATTAACAAAACGCACATTTAAGAAAAGGTTTTTTGATCTGCCCTTACAAATGCGACAGTGAGAGTGCCGGTTGTTTCAAAAAAAAATTTTTTTTTGCAAACTTTTTTGTTGGAGCCGCTCACTCAGGAACCTCTAACTGCAGAGGTCTATTTTTAAAACAAATTGATAAAAAAGATTTCAAAGATTTTAAATTTGTTAAATTTTTTGAAATATTAGTTTCCAAACGGCCGTTATAACGGTTTTAAAAAATCAATTTTTTTCAGAAAAAAGCCTCTAGTTTCTTAACCACGTGTCGAATTTTGCTGATTCACGAACTTGTCCAAGATATTATTAGAACACACAAGTACAGAAAATTTTTTTGATCGTTTTCGTTATATCTCATATCGTTTAAATATATACTATATATATATATAAATTTTTTTTTTTATTTTTTCGTCTCCGCTTATCATATATAGTCGTTTGGCACAAAAATTTTTCCGAAATTCCGAGATTGCAATAGGCCCATTGCAATAGGTAGATTTTTATATGAAATCTACCTAAAAGCAAAAAAAGATGAATGTTTGTCGGTTTGTCGGCCAGCCGGCCGGCCATCCAATTTTTTGGAAAAAAAAATGAAGCTGTTTTTATGACGTAAATGTAATTGAAAATGAAATTAGACATGGAAATTTTTGCATTTATTATAGTTTTTGAAATATTTTTGGAATTTTGAAAAAAGTTTGAATCTTTGATTTTGTAATAATTTTTGCAATATTTTTTAAATTTTTTAAAAGTTTGAGTTCTTAAGAATTTTTGGAATATTATTGGAATTTAGAAAAACTTTAAATATTTGATTTTGTAATAATTTTTGAAATATTTTTGGAATTTTGAAAAAAGTTTGATTTTATTTAATTTTTAAAATGCTTTTGAAATTTTGAAAGAAATATGAATTTGTGATTTTGTAATATTTTGTCGAAACGCTAAATGGAGAGGTTTTTGAGTAGTTTGCTGAGTGTGTCATCTTTTCACTAAATTATGTTAATTTTTGATCTGTTATAATTTTCCGGCAACGTATTGATGTTGAGTGTTAGTTCTGTAATAAATTCCTAAACAAAGATAAAGAAAATATGGAGGGACCGAAATCTCAAGCTCTGAGATATCAAGACTTCGGTCTGGGTTAAGGATTTTGATATAGTTTTCGGCAAAAAACTTTTATGAGAACATGGTTTTTAGTTTTGGGCAGCGATGTATATCAAACATAACATTTTGTTTAAGGACATGTATTTTTTATCTCTGTTTAGATATGTATTACAAATCTAACACGAAACATCAATACGTTGTTGGAAAATTATAACAGATCATAAATTAACATAATTTAGTGAAAAGATTATACAATCAGCAAACTGCTCAAAAACCTCTCCATTTACCTTTTCGAGAAAATATTACAAAATCACAAATTCATATTTCTTTCAAAATTCCAAAAATATTGTAAAATAAAAAATTCAAACTTTTTTCAAACAAAATTCTAAAAATATTTCAAAAATTATTACAAAATCACAGATTAAAACTTTTTTCAAAAATTCTAAAAATATTGCAAAAATTATAACAAAATCAAAAATTGTAACTTTTTCCAAAATTATAATAAAATCAAAAATTCAAAATTTTTCAAAATTCCAAAAATATTCCGAAAATTCTTAAAAAATCAAAAATTGAAACTTTTTTCAAAATTCTAAAAATATGTATATTTATAAAATTCAAAAATTCTATTTTTTTTCAAAATTCTAAAAATATTCCAAAAATTATTACAAAATCAAAAATTGAAACTTTTTTCAAAATTCCAAAAATTATAATAAAATCAAAAATTTAAAATTTTTCAAAATTCCAAAAATATTCCGAAAATTCTTACAAAATCAAAAATTGAAACTTTTTCAAAATTCCACAAAATATTTCAAAAACTTAACAAATGCAAAAATTTCCATGTCCAATTTCATTTTCAATTACTACGTCATAAAAACAGCTACATTTTTTTTCTCCAAAAAATTGGCTAAAAAATAAATGAAATAATTTTTTGAAAAGCTTGACACTATTTTATTGACAAAATTATAATGCCATAATTCTCTATAATAGTAATAAATTTTCATGTCATACAAATTATTAATTTTATTTTTTTCCAAAAAATTGGGTAAAAAATAAATAAAAATCTTTCTTTTGACACACTTGACAACATTTTTTTGACAAACCACTTCCGGTACAGTTATCGAACACATGGTCCTTTCGACTCTTCCCATTGAGTAAACCTATTTTTAGAAGAAAAAAAATTTTCAAATCCGTTCAGCGGTTTTCAGATTTCGTAGGTTGTGACGGCCGGCCGGACGGCCGACAGACAGACATACATTTTTTTTTTGCTTTTTTAGAATCAGTAGATCCTAAAACGTCGAGAAATGCCAAAAAAGTGGGGGTGAGAATTTCACTTTGAGCTCATGAATGTAATACTTAGGTTTTTCAGACCAAAGTAATACTTGTATTTTAACAAAGAGTTATGTTTGATATACATCGCTGCCCAAAACTAAAGACCATGTCCTCATAAAAGTTTTTTGCCGAAAACTATATCAAAATCCTTAACTCAGACCGAAATTTTGATATCTCAGAGCTGTGAGATTTCATCCCCTCCATATTTTATTAAATGAGTTTAAAATAAAATACAGGGTTCTTTAAACAAAAACACTTACGTGTTTTATACAATACGAACAACGACGTCCATTACAATGCAATCTAAAAATAGAGTGAACCAGCAGTAAAAACTGCACAAATAAACCACAAGAGGTCGTCGATATACGGGTCACCCCACTATAATCTAAAAACAATATCATAAAATCACCATACAAAGCTCCGAAAACAATGAAAACGAAATCAATACATTTGCAAATTGGAAAATAATAGTGAAATGTAATCAAATAAATTGAACTAGCAATAAGAGGAACTACAATGTATATGAACATAAATAAACATAGAAATACATATTGATTTATTAACCAGAAATTAATAAAACTACAACCAGTAAAGTAATTCAAAAAGTTTATGAGCGTTAAGATGTATTTCGTTATCTTTGCTTGCCTGAAAACACAAATAAATCAATTTCCTAATATTTTGTTCAGGATTGCGTAGGATTGTTTCTCTTCAGAAAACAAACACAACTCGACCTACATACAAAATATTTGATTAAACTAAATCATAAATAATCAAATCTCCCTTATTCACTTACACAATTTTAATAACAATGAAAAATTCATTTTGTGTGCAAAATCAATTTTCTTCCTTACATAAATTATAAGCAAAATTGGTGGGAAAGTTTTTCGAAAACTTAACATTCAATAATTCAATCTCTGAATTATCATTAAGGAGATGAAATTCTTTGATTTTTATTGAGTTTACTTATCTTCTAAACGAATACATTTAACCACCCATTCCCAAAGAATTAATAATGAATTTAGGGAAATAGAAAAGTAGAACATAAGAACGGGTGTATTTAAAATATTCAAGTGAAACCTTTCAAACCTATGTTTTTATTATAAAAAAAAAAATTAAAACAACAACTACAAAATAATTATAATATTTAAATTTTATTTCAATTTTTTTCTATAAAAAATTTCCATTTTTATGTTATTGTAGATAAAGAAAATCAAAAATTAATAAAATTAGAACGAGCAACGTCACAATCGTTTGGAATCAGTATAGTCGGTGGGAAAGTAAATGTATCTGGTGATATTTGGATTTCTGGAGTTTTTGTTAAAGATATTATACCTAATAGTCCTGCGGATTTATCAAAACAGTTGAAGGTATAGAGAATAATTTTTGAGATATTGTTTTTGATAACTAAGGAAAAAAAATTATTTCATTTAGATTGGCGATAGAATCTTAGCTATTGATGACATAGATTTAAGTTCATCGACACATCAGCAAGCTGTAAATGTGATAAAAAAAGCAGGACAGTCAATATTGGTGTTGGTGGAGAGTTTACGTGAGAAGGTGAGTTGATATTTAAATAATAGTTTTTTATTTTTTCTAAGCTTTGTGCCTTTAACAAAATAATATTACATTATGATGCGAGGACGTAAAGCTAAAGATTTTTGATGTATGTGGAGTTGGCAAATCGAGGCGACGGTACTTTTTTTTATTCGCCGCAACCAAAACATTTTAAAAAAATTGTGTAATCGAAATCAAAATTAAAAATTTGGATAAATTTGGAAATAAAAATATGTTGAACAAGTAACCTTTGACAAAATATTTGTAATTTTTTTCAAACAAATCTATGACAACCAAAAATAACAAATGTTTTGATTGGATTATGAAATTTTGAATTATAAGGTTGCTCTGATAACAAATTTTATTTTTCATACAAAAAATGATAATTTACGACCCCATATGGGCGTAAGAACACGAACAGGTGAATACAAATTTTTTTTTTAATAATTACGAGGTCAATTTGATTGTTTAGAAGTCGCGACATATGCGTGATTTAAACGGGGCTACCCAAGCAGAGTTTGCCGGATTTTTAAATACTTAATGGAACCATAAATCGGTTGATCTACGTTTTTAGAAAATAACAAGTACACTTTACGTTAAATAGCCAAGCAATGGTTATCTAATGGCTAACATTAATTGGCTATTGTTATTGGGCCTGTACTGCAACTACAAATTAGCCGATTTATGTCATTTTGTTAAAACTCGCTAGAGTAAAATTCATTTTGGATATATTTGAAAAATTTTCACCTATGTTTGTTCAGTTATGTCTTTTCGGCTGACAGATTATGATAATAGGTTCGTTTTATTCATTCGAATCAGGTTAAAGATTTGACTTTTAACACGTATAAACAACAACAACATAACTTATATATTTATCGAGTTTAAGATTTGTGGCCTGTATACATTTTAGTTACATAAATTTGCGAGCGATAACGCATACATAGTTTTTCGATATTTTCAATATTTTTCGAGAGCTTTCAAATTGCAAAAATTTGTTTTTGTACTATTAGAGCTCATCAACAATGTATATTGATATTTTTTTGATGAAAATATAGCATTATGTTATTTAATTTCATCTTGACTTTCTAGACCGAGAGTCCGCGACGGCCAGACCTTCGTTATTTTATAAAAGCTGAAAGTTTTTCTGCGCTTACCCCCTACTGAGGTAGGAACGATTAGCGACATATGAAGTTTGGATCATGGTGGCTTTGGGTAGGAGCAGGTAACATAAGGGCCTTCAAAGTTTCGTGAAAGTATAAAAGGTGATATTTTTATATATTCTTCGGGGTAGTATTAGAAGTCACGTCACCCATTGCCAGACACTTACTATCGTGGTAACCCCCTGCCAGACACCCTTAAACTTTAACAAATTGATAATGTTTAAGGGTGTCTGGCAGGGAGCTACCACGATAGTAAGTGTCTGGCAATGGGTGACGTGACTTCTAATACTACCCCGAAAAATATATAAAAAAACAGCTTTTATACTTTCACGAAACTTTGAAGGCCCTTATATTACCTGCTCCCTGCCAAATCCACCATGATCCAAACTTCATATGTCGCTAATCGTTCCTATCTCAGTACAGTAGGGGTATGCGCAGAGAAACTTTCAGCTTTTATAAAATAACGAAGGTCTGGCCGTCGCGAGCTTTTAGTCTATTCATATTTATCGAATTAATTGCAATTTACAAGTATAACAAATAAGCAATCTTCATGAAATTTGATTTTGACATTTAAAAAACTCAGTCCAGACCAGATTTAAAAATGTTTAAACATTTTTTATTGGCATGACCCTCGTCGTTTTTTAAAAATCTTGAACCTGAATAAAACACAGCACAGCTAATATTGATTAGGGTTTAGGTTGGTATAAGTTTTAAATTTTTTTCAATTATAGACATTTTTATTTTATTTTATATTAGTAAATTATTTTGCATTTAATTTATTTAAATTTGCCTATGATAATATTTTATATTTTTTTAATGGCTCTGTCATAGCGGCCAGTGCTCGGTCATTACTGCAATACTGGTAATTATGCAGTACTGGTCCATTACTGGGCCAACTGTACAATCTTGTATGGGCCATTTCTGTTTTCTTTTCTCTGGCCCATGAATGGCAGCCATTTATTGTCCGAAGTTATCATCCAGTAAAATTATGTTAATGGCTCAGTCATTGTTGTCTGCACTCAGCCATTGCTGCGCTACTAATGAATCGCCATTAATAAACCAGTTGTACAACCTTCTATGGGTAAACAGAAGTTTACCCATACATTTATAATGTCTTAAAAAACATCTTATTAGTTGTAGTTAAATCCACCTATTACGTTCACAATTAAAAACTTGATGATATTTTCGATATCTCACATATCAATGTCCATAATGATAAATGAAAACAACAAGCAATTCCTGTTGTGACAACGTGAGGAAATTGAAACGTATATATGCAGAATAAAATCGTAAACGCAAATTACATTAAGAAAAAAGCGCATCAATAACAATAGGCTCACAAGGATTATTTTCGTCGTCGGAGATGACAGATAAAGAGGTAATAATAACAAATGTTTCATTACTCATAGTATATTATCAGCTTCGGTTGCATTGCCGAAAATCATAGTTCAAGATTTTCGGCAATGCAACGCATTGATGAGCACCTTTTGAATCAGACGATACTGAGGTGTTTTCGTGAAAGACCGTAGATCGTTTTCCGGTGATTATTTTTCATTTAGACGAAGAAAATTCAACAGTCATTGGGACGTAACTATCCCTGAGATTTGTTATGAAGGGTAATTCAAACTCCATGATTGAAATCCAAACCACTGTCCCTCACACATCAAATTTACCTTAACAGAAATTTTCATAGTTGTTTTCATTTTTCCTTTACACATAATTTCTTATACTCAATCCATAGTCATCATCTACTATAGCTTCCGTTAAAAAAATTATTATCTTAAAACAGTTATGTGATATTTCCCAATGTGATTTCCTATATTCAATCGTTAATTGCTATAGGGTTAGCATAAAACAATTGTACAATATCATTAATTCGTAGCTTCACTATTCCCATGTAGATTTCCTACAATCGTTATATAATCCAAGTTTCTGTTTATAATTATTTCCCAATTTTTAGTACAGATTAATAGCGAAGACACTTAGTGGGGAGAAATAATTAACGAAAGATAAAAAATTAATTCACCACGATCGTTATTTTGTTAGTCTATAAATACGCCTAGCCGCGTATAGAGGCTCTCTTATTCGATTGTCATTTTTAGAAATCAGCTGATTTCAGTTTTTGACGTCTGACAATAGATGGATAAAATAATTTCAATTTGGTTGTCACATGATTTTGTGTATTTTTTGTGGTTATGCCAAAGACCCAAGATGTAAAATTGAATTTGGTTGATTTATGGTGGAAATTGTTAGTTTTTTTATCATAATACTCGGCTTGTGATATTAGATTAAAAAAATTTATTTATTCTTGTTATTTATTTGTATCCGAGATTATTATTGTTAAGCGCCATATAATTAAGTTATTAAAGGCTGATAGTGGCCATATTGTTAAGTGATTCTAGTGTTGTATTCAGTTACATGTTAACAAATTTAATTGTAATAGTAAATTTTTTTTGTAAATACGGCATGTTTTTATTTATGCTAGCTCATAAGTGAATTGAAGGAAATAAAAATCGAAACGAAATATAACAAAAAGGATTAGAACGCTTAAAAGTGAGTGTATTGTGTTTTTTTGTACCGACCCGATCCAATTATAACACCAAGCATAATAATACAAATAATACCACGGTACCAAAAAGGGGCAGTTTAACCCGGTTATTGTTTTATTTTGGGCCGAGGAACATGATGGGTTAAGGCGGATACCACGAGTTGGAGGAGCGGGAGTTATTCACATCATATGCTGAGTCCCTATTTACTGTTATTTACAGGTATGAATGATTATGGGTAGTATGTAGGTGTATGAGTGTGTGAATTTGGATGTGGATAGGAATAGCCCTATATGTGGAACTAATTCTGCATTTAACAATCATAAGATTTATTGTCAAGTAATTATTTAAATTTTTCTTGGGATATACCATTAGTTGATTTTCAATATAACTAGGTATTGGATAAATTAGACCGCGTGTCTTATAACGGTAGTGTGGGTTGTTTGACTACAACAAATAAATTATTCATATATAACAGTTGTAGTCGATAAACCGGTAAGTTAATATACTTTGTTGTATTGACTTATTATTTATTTGTGATTGGGTTGATCTAAAATAAAAATTAATTAAAGTGTTTTATTGAATATTAGTTGGCAGACTAAGGAGGCTACCTTAATCTGAGAATTGTTTGATAATACAATATAGTATTGATGGTGGTGTGTGTGAACGTGTCTTTGTGCGGGTGTGTGTGAGCGTGTGGGTGTGCATGTGAGAGCGTATGCAGAGCGTATACACAGAGCGTATACACGAAAGTGTGTAAATGGGCGAAAATCATCGGGTTGGACGTGATGATCGCGGTTCTTTTCATGCAAAGGGGTTGCCAGAGTCTACTCATCTCACTTAGTTTTTTTTTTATCCGTCTTTATTCAAAATACGAGTACTATACGATTATTTGTGTTAAAGCAGCGGGTATTCTTCTTTCGATCCCATAGGCTGTAGCTAGTCTGGGGCCTAAAATAATCTCATCCAGGTGCGCGGCCTGCTATGCCACTTCATTGGTTAACAATGAAGCAACGCTTCATTACATCTTAACTGACTGACACACAAAACCAACGACTACCTCTATTAGCATTTCACGTCTTTAAGATGGCACCTACCTCACTGTTTACCTTGACTGTGTTCCAAGTCACACATACCATGAAAGATTAAATTGATTACGAAAGCTGGTATCTGTATTTCGGGGCGAGCTCCATACCTAGGTTTGCTTCATACCGCTTGTTGGCTTTACTTTGCGTAAAATTCTTAAGAAATTTGTTTTGGTCAACTGTTATGCGAGGCATTTGGGAGCGTAAATTATACCTACAATACATTTTTTTGTTGGCTTGACTCAGATGTTTCAGAAGCCTCACGATAGTGTTGATATAATGCATCTGATTTTTCAGATCAACAGGCACAACAGACCGTAAAATCATTTATATGGCGTAAACGTGGGTATCCTGAAACATGGAGAAGAGGACACTGTCCAAACATTGCGATGAAAATTTAATAGAGTCATGGATACAATTTCATAGGGCATGTGTAGTTGCGTTTAGATGTTCATTCCAAACTTTGTGGTCAGATTTGATATAAGCTCTTATTGAGGAAATCAAAATGCTGTTTACTCACTTCGACGTATATTAGCCTATGGTGAATATTTCTTCGTAAAGATGTAGTTTACTCCATCTTTAGAGGATAGAGGCTTCGTTATACATATGTGATTCAAATTGTCGTCCATTATCCGTTACCAAAACCACCGGCACACTTTAAATATAAAAGAAGAAAAATTAAATTCTCGAATAATCAACAAACTTCTACTATCGTTCCTTCTCTTACGGCTTCTATTTGGAAGAATTTGGCTATGTGATCTACCGCGATAATTATGCAAGTGTAACCATTAATGTTTCTACAGAATGGACAAAGGAAGTCTATATATATATTCGTTGCCACGGACGGAACGTTATGTTGAATCATCCCAAAGGGAATCTTGTTATGTAATTTGCTGTGAGAGTGCTTTTGGAACGGAATTTTGAAAACGTTTGCGATATTCTATATCGAGATTACATCCTTGAAGCTTGACACTCCAAGGTGCCAGTTGGCCTGTAGCATTTTGAATGCGTTCTCAGCATTGATTGACCACACAAATTTTTGCCGCTTCATTAACTTGCTATGTATGTATGTATGTATGTAAACAAGCTGATAGTGTTTAATACTCGTTAATAAAGCGTCTGTTCTATCCAGTAATACAAAGAAATAAAGAAGTACCTTTCAATTTGTCTAGGCAAGGTTTTAATCCTGAATCACCAATATCACAACCGAGATAATATGTTTCTTGCAGTAGTAAATTTCTTTTTTCTATATTGATTGTTAGGCCTGCTCGTGTTATCCCTTCAGCAACATCAGATACGAGCGATAGGTGTTCTTCGAAATTAGATATGTTGATTCACTTTAAGCTCAAAGCAATTTGCCAAAACGGCAATAGGAGTCCTTCTATTAATGGCGAACATCTGGTCAATTTCTCTATAAATTTCTTTCTTCACGGCCGGGGAAACGGCATTTCTTTATCGGTACCACACCTCTAACATCAAAAGAGTGACAAAAAAGATTAGTTTCTTGCAGACCTTGTTTTTCAAAACTCGGAAACAGTCTTAGTATTTCGTCCAACCATTCTTGTTAATTTTGGGGGTAACTTTACTCTGGAGTGGAAGCAGAGAATTCTGATAGTAAATTTGGTTGTAAGCCAAAATGTTTCCAAAAATCATGTCCAAAGTATATACTTTGACTTAGACTCGGGACATAATAAAATTTCATATCTAATGTTTTATTGTTATATGATATACATGAGCATTAACATAACCTGTTACCTGTTACCTGTTACCTGTATGCATATATCATTTTATTCAGAAAATATGATTTTGAACTTATACTCAAGAAACTGAGTGTGGGTGAGTTGTATTTGAGTGGCTCATGATGGAATTGTTATGGGTTATGGTAGAGTTTGAATTGTTTGGCTTGTAACGAACCTTTGCCGCCACGCTTAAAATTTTTGGGGATCGGGCCTTTGTTTAATGCTGCTGGCAATATTATAAGTTTTGTTTCTCACAAAAAAATGTTTTTTCACTTAACAACACTATATAAACAATACAGAACATAAACACAAATTAAACCCAAAATACACAATAAATTTCTATTATAACATTACGTTCAATTTATTCACTTGCATTTTTATATTTGATTTTTTTTTTAATTACAGTTTAAATTTTATTACACTAAATCTAAATTTTGACCTAACAAAAAAATAATAATTTAATAAATTAGGTTTATTGTAAATAATTACGAAACTCAAAGAAAAAAATGTCTAACTTAATAAATATCATTACTCTTTTAACTTCAAATTAATTAAATGAAATACACAAAAAAATAATAAATAGATAAAAATATATACTCAAAAATTTAACTTAACACTAATTTTAATAATTTAAATCACAAAAAAAAAAGTAAACCTATTACACAAAATAATAATTAAATAAATAAATAAAATTTATACTCATTTTTTTTCAATATATTGTTGACGTCCGGTATTATATTTTTTTTCTCCTTCTTCTGCCCAGATGTGACGTCACCTTTTTGCCTCTTGAGAAAAACTTCAACCAAGATCGACGTAGAAGAGAAGATCCGAATTGAACAGCAGATCCAAATAGAATAGTAGATCCAAATAGAATAGTAGATCCAAATAGAATAGTAGATCCAAATAGAATAGTAGATCCAAATAGAATAGTAGATCCAAATAGAATAGCTGATCCAAACAGAATAGCTGATCCAAACAGAATAGCTGATCCAAACAGAATAGACCGAAGTACGATAAATTTCTGTTTATATAGCATTTTGGTTCATGAAACAGGTTTTCACAATTTCCCCAATTAACATTTTTTTTTACAATTATTTCTCCTCTGTGGTGTGACCGTTCAACTGTATGTTGAATATATTTTTTTCATATAGAATAATTCGCCTAAATGTTGTTTCACCAAGGTTTTATCCAATCGGTTGTATTAATTAGGTTTGAATATTGGACGTTTTGTATAATTCGCCTAAATGTTTTCACCAAGCTTTTGATCAATCGGTTGTATTATTTATGTTTATGATATTGTGTTCCTTCGTCTATTATTGTTGATGGTCGAAACATTCCACACAATTTAACAGGTGACATTTCATTAGCTATTGAATTCTCCCACACGCTAAAGGTTCTTCAAATACGTTTATCTGTGTTGCATCACAAATTCCCTTAGATTTCCTTGGTCTTTTTACTTCAGTGAGTCTTCATCGATTTCGCAAAGTTTTTCAATTATAGTAAAAACTTTGATCACCACCCAAATTGTTTATTTATAAATCTCCATTCATTCAGCAAAGAATCCAGTGTTCGTTGGAGACGGTAACATAAAAAAATGAGTTTTGACGACTAGTTAACTTATAACCTAACAATTATATAAACTTAGCCCTGGTTTTAATTGGTTTAAATTATTAAAAGAAAGAAATGGATTTGTAAATTATAAAAAAAAAGGAAAAATGGATTTTGATTCTACTATTCTATTCGGGTGTGTCCCGAAGAACGTTACAGGCTCTGTTATATCCAAGGCAGTTCAATACGGAAATGACGGGACTGCAATTGTAACAACGTGACTCAAGAACCCCAGGTGGTCCACAACTTAAGCAAAATATAAATTCCTACAGTTGATTACAGTCAAAGTACGAATTTCCCAACCTTCGACAATTATTGGTAAAGAAGACTGGCGGAAAAAAGTTTTTTGGTTGCATGTTGCCAGTAGTCTTCAAACGACCTAGCTGAACTGCATCTATATGCTCTCTATTTTCAACACTCATACTGTTATAACTTATATTCGGGATACCGAGTGAAGTGGCGGTAAAGCATGATCTACCTCGTGAATGACAAATCCCATGTTCATGCACGTTTCTGGGCACGTTTCCATCTTCGAAACACTTTCCGTATTACACGTGTTAACTAAGTCTGCTATAGACTGAACGAACTTACCACTTAAATGAACATGTATTCCGGGCGCATATTATTTCAAATGATTTTCAGCAACTCAACATCTAACAACTCTACTTTCAATAGTAAGTTTAAATATGTCGTAATAAAAATCCAATAAAGGCTCCTTGGGCTTTTGTTGACGATTGTTCAATAACTTTCGTATATCTGCGTCATTGCATCGGTCTCCGATCAGTTGGCATTGGTGTTTAAACAACCCTTTTAATTGTGACGGGATTGCAACGTTCCGTTAACAAGGAAGCATGTCCAGTCGTTCTTTTTAAAAAAATACATGCATCGTTCCCTAGTTGTTTTAGTGACATACCAGCCAAATGCTGTACTCCAAATAAATACGTTTGGCTGTTGAGCCATTCCATAAGAAAAACCCGCGTTTGAAATGCCTTATAAACAGGTGAACAAGTATTGTTCCAACCACTTTCACGGTAGGTACAGTGAGGTTCATTCGATGAGATTGGGCAATGGGCATGCCTCCAAATTAAAATGCTTGTTTTGCAAACCAAGCCATATGCACCATGCTATCTGAATGTTCAAAGCCACACTGAACAAAAATTGTAGGCCAGATACAAAAAACAGTTGTCTGTTGGATTTATTCAAAGGAAATGTTAATAGCCGTGAGTCTATACATCTATCCAGTCGTAACAGTTCAAATCCTGGCCGTTGCACATTTTTTTTTTAATTTTTTTTAAAATAACATTAAAATATAAAATAATTTTTTTATTCATAAAAATTTCATTTTACGAATTTTAAATTGATCGATAATGTAGTTTTTTAAAGTTAATGCGTTAAAGTTAAAGTTTGTCTTTTCCCGTTTCGTTCATATTATTATCATTTCGATATTAAGAAGAAAATTAATTATTTTTTGACAGACAGTGCTAAAAATCATATAATAGTGGTTTTCCGATCATTATTGTCCATAATTTTATTCCTGTGAAACAAAATAAGGAAAAACAAAACTACTATTTCATCATGTATTTCTCTTTCAATATGAGTTGAAATCTTCAACACAAAAGACCGATTTAAACACAGTTTAAGGCATCGGACAATTTACGGTATTTAAATTTATGTGTGACACAGTGTGACGTCATTACGAAGGAAAATATTGAATGCATTCAAGGGATTTTTAATACATCTACAATATTTTCTTCAGCTTTTTAATTGAACAAATGTGTTGTGGTTATTCTGTTTTTTATGCTTTTTGTTATTGGTTCGTTATTTCATTTTTTCTATTTTTTGTTGGTGATTCTTGTACCATTTTTTAAAATTTTTGTTTAAGAAGGAATGATTAATGTATAACTACAAAAAACATCAAAAATGTAAATTTTAGTTCGTGAAAAAGGTGCAGTTCAAAGTTTAATAGTTAAAACTATCTGTTCAGTACAAAAAGAAGTGATATCCTGTGTCAAGTAGAAACGAGTGTAAAACAAAACATTTCCAAATAATTAGGTGTTCTACATGTTTGAAATACTTACTTTGTCACTCGGATTAGAGATTAGAATTAGAAACAACTTCAACTAACTAGGTATTAAAACAAAAATTTCTAGTAAAAATAAAAGTACAAAATAATATTTATTTATTTATTTATATTCGAATGCAAATGTTTATATTGCAGACCCTAGTTTGTAGATTAAGAACATGTTATTTGAACAGAATTTCATTAAAGTTATAATCTGTTAGTCCTGAGGTTTTGTGATGGTTCCACACTTCTCTCGATTCAGTCGATCGTATAAATATCGCAGTCCACATTTGCATTCGAATATAAATAAAAATAAATAAATATTATTTTGTACTTTTATTTTTACTAGAAATTTTTGTTTTAATACATAGTTAGTTGAAGTTGTTTGTAATTCTAATCTCTAATCCGAATGACAAAGTAAGTATTTCAAACATGTAGAACACCTAATTATTTGGAAATGTTTGGTTTTACACACGTTTCTACTTGACACAGGATATCACTTCTTTTTGTACTAAACAGATAGTTTTGACTATTAAACTTTAAACTGCACCTTTTTCACGAACTAAAATTTACATTTTTGATGTTTTTTGTAGCTGATATCACGAGTTTTTGTAGTAAATAATAAATTTAATGAGCTTGGATTATAATGAAATAAATAATAAAAGTATACCAACTTTAACGATTGATTGAATTATTTCCAATTTTTCTGCGCTCATAAAAACAACATACCCAATAATCCGCGAGATATATAATTTGGGCTAAAGATTTATCTAGTGGTGTGAGTTGTTTGGTTGAACCTCGCATATTGGCACCAAATATTTTGAGGAGTATACTAGAATTGCTTAAGCATATGATTTAAAACCAAAATATAAGTATCGTCATGTTTGCTATTCGGTCCAGAATCTACAATAATTTGTTTATCGCCTTCAGATGAACTTTCGATATTAAACATGGCTTAGAACTATAAAAAAATGTAAGTAACAGATTTAGTTCAAGTATCATTGCTTTAATATTAATTTCAAATGTCTTTAATATTAAGATTAATTTCAATGTGATTTTTCAGTATACAAATACTGAATTTATATTGTCTCACTTTTGTTTTATTTAACTAGAAACTAATTTTAATAAAACTTTTTTTGAATTAAAAATAACTTTCAGAGTATGTAATTTCATATTTCAAAATAAGATTCGACAAACGTTTAACCACTTATTACGGTGAAAATTTTTGTTTATTTGTACCTGCAAGTCGACTAAAACTATGCAATTTGCTGTCCTACATGAAAAATTGACAGCTATAAAAGTTGATCATTAGAAAAAGTATTTGCATACCCGGGAACATTATTAGGGACAAAAGCGTTAAATAGCACACGCGCTGTTGTTGTAGGGGTCTAGTGATCGGCACTTTACGGATCATTTAAGTTAGATCGATAAATACATATGTTTAAGAAAAAAGCTATATAATAATGTTTTTATGACAACTTCTTTTCTAATGTTTATTAGTCAAGACCAGAATCGTCATAGTAAAATTTCATTAAATGATATTTTTGAAGAATATAAAACGAACACACCAACCATAATTTCTATAATTTAAAATTTCTAGAAAAAGTGATTGCATACTCTGAATTATTGTTTGGGACAAAGGCTCTAAATAATACACTCCAATATTTTGTTGTAGGGTCTACCTATTGGCACATTATGGTATAGATTTTTAAACGAATTTAATTTAAATTGAATCCCGAAATTTTTTGGAAATATTCATTCATTCGCAGTAAAAAAAAATATAATAATGTTTTTATGACAACCTACACACCTAAACCTTAACACATTTCTTTTTAAAAAATTGTCTTGTTAAATCCTTTTACGCAGAATAAGAGTAAAATTTTAGAAAAAAATATTGCAATCCAGGAAAAATAATTATTTGGAACAAATTCACTAGATAATATACCCCACTCTTATTTAAAACACATATTTCACCCTTTTTAAATGTTTAAAAATAAATGTTAAATGTCCATACGCATTAAAAGAACAAATTATAATATGTAATGTTTTATGTCACATTACAAACCAAATACATTCCCTTTTAAAATTGGTCTTAACTCTTAGCTAATTTGCTTTAGCTTTTTTAAGCAAAATCAGTGTAAAATTAAATGATAATAAAGTTTTTACTTTTTATGATAGTTTCCTTACTAATTTTTTTCTTAACAACAGAATCAGAGTAAAATTGACATTTGTTGATTTTTTTTTTTTTTAATTTAAAAAGCGTTCAATAGATGGAGCCAAAGACAGTAAGAAACTTATTCGTATTAAAAATTATTAACACTAGTTTCTCAAAACTCAAAACTTTTTTCAAAATGTTATATTTTAACAAATTTTGTTTACAGTCATGTGTATTAAATTCATTTCATATTAATATTTAAAGGTGAGTTTATGTTAAACGACTCGCCATAAGCTTATTATATTATATGGACAACATTAGATCAAAACCTTTTTTTGAGGTTATGTCTACTAGGTTCAGCGTAAATAAAGGAAAAGTGGTAATCGCTATTTTTTTCACCGCATCGCTTTGATTCTACGAGAAAAGTTCTTCTAAAAACACAATTTAAAAAAATAATCAAAAACGGTACTCTCGAAAATTACAAAAAAAAATAGTTTTGGACTAAAGAAACTAAACGTGGACTAAAAAAATCACCTTTAATATGACACCCTACTTGACATGATCAAACTCCATTCAAAGGACATTAGAAATCGCAACAACCAGAAAAAAATTTTTTTGGTACAAAACTCCTACAACCATGAGTCTTTTGTAATGTTCTTAGACAAGGGGAGGGACCAAAACAATTCTCATATTCGTAAATAAGTCGAGAACTGTGCTTGCGAAAATTACAAAAAATTGTTTTGAACTGCAAGAAAACCTTTCATATGACACTCAACTTGACAAGGTCAAAAAAATTTTTTTTTTTTTCAAAATATCTTCTCTCCACCCCTTTCAAACAACATTTTAAAAAATACGCCGACCGATATAGTTTTTGTTCAATCTTAACAACATTTTCTACAACCATGAATCTTTTCAATTTGTTTGTTTTGTAATGTTAGAAGTTAAAGGAATACAGGGAAAAAATACACGTTTTTGGTAATAACCTAAAAACTAAGCAGTCGATAATTCATTGAAATCATTTTTTAAATATTTCGAATTTTTAAACCAAACTCGGTTCCTTAAAAAAACTTATGTTTTACTTTCTCCTTATCTATGTCCATAAAATATATATAAAAGGAAATATTTATAACTTTAGGTGTCAACATCTAACATAGCTGTAAAAAAATTTAAGTTGCACTTATAGTTTGTAAAAAAATTGATTATGTAGAAATTCGGAAGGACATCAAAGGCTCACCAAAAGGGCATCGTTTTTATTTTTTCAAAGTAGGGAACCCTAAACAGACAAACAAAACATATTAAAAAAATGTAATACCTTATATATCACTAAAATTAATTATTCAATGTGCCCGTTTGTTTTTTGTGTTTATTTTCATTATGTAAACAAAATTGTTCAATTTTTTCATTCTCTCAGTCTCTTTATTATTAGTATCATTCAATAAATTTCGTTTTTTATTATTCGTGAAACATGCGACTGACATTTATGTCAGTTATATGCACTAAGGCGTTTTACGACATGTGCACGATATGGTGCACATCATATGCATGACAAGTGTTATGCACTATTTTGTGAACATTCTATGCATTTACGTTATGAAATTAAAACCAATACATTTCGCGAGAGACTTTCAAAAACATTCCTTTCAACTCCAAATAACTATTTCATCTCACAGAATTATGTGTTTATAATGTATTTCTAGATCTGAAAATTGAAAATCATAAAAATATATAATTTTTTTTGTTTTCATTTTGTAAACAGTAAAATCGATTTTATGTTTTTTTTATTGCTATATTTTTTATTTACATATTTAAATTGAAAACTATTTTAAATATTTATAAAGAGAATAAAACATTTAATCACATATTCAGTAAGTTCTTGACTCGACTCCAACTATTATTTAAAACGATTTTAAATTGAGTTCTAGTTTCAATACATAAATGATATGTTTCCATTGTTCATAACCGTCATAGCTCTTGATATTAGACGTCATCAGTTCATGAAACGTATTATAATTCTTGTTGTCATTCAAACCATATTTTGAGTCACTGTATGCATAGATTTAAAATCACATTCAAAAATAAGAAAATCGAAAAATTATGTTTCTAATTATAATTATCTATCTAATTTTATGTAAATAATTTTTTAATATTTTCCAAAATAATAAAAACCAGATTACAAAGCAAAAATTTTATGTTTTATCTTAGATACTCTTAACATGAACAGAAAGAAACTGAAATCGTTTTTGTTGTATAACTTAATTATTTTTGATGAGAAATAAACTGTAATTAGTTGGAAAAGAATCTGTTAATCTAACTAATTGTGAGAGAATAGATAAAGTTTTATTAGATTTCAAATAGTTTGAGTGAACGTTTTTAATGATTGGTTAAAATTAAAGAGATAACTTTATTTGATTTGTTTATGGAGATAACTGATGGATCAATTGAGTCAGCCTTAGTTGTTGTTGGCTAAAACATGCTCCATTCGAGTGTGCTAAAACCAAACTAGTTGAAAGCAAGCTTTGCTTACTATTTATACCAATTTTTGTGAGACGAGCAGGAGAACTGAATTTTTTTGTAATAATTTGTTTGTGTAATATGGATTGAATATGTATCACAATGACAAAGACCTACGTTCCAACAAAATTTTATCTAAGGTACTTACGATTTATTTTTAAATTTTTGTGGAATAAATTCATTAGAAAGTTTTGATTCAAGAAGTTTATTTCATTTCCTTTTCGTATTATTCTAATTATTCCAGCATAAGAGCATTAACTGGCTCTCGAGTAGGAATAGGTTTGGTTTTTTTAATTTTAAATTTACAGAAAAAAAACAATTTTCTTCCGTTAATTCATATTTCAATAGCAGAGACTGAGATCGAAAATTAAAAAAAAAATAACAAAAACTTTTTCCTGCATGAATTCCTTGTCTATAAATATCATACGATATCTCACTACCACAAGCCAATGAAGCCAACATTCCAAGTAATCACTCGCAATATTGTGTGACAATGTGGCATCGCTTTTAGTGAAGATTTCATCTGAACCTTCTATATATATTCATATCAATAACAACTTTTTTTTTCTATTACAGGACAATAAACTACGAACGGATTGTAGTCCAACAGTTCCTTTGAAGTTAGACAAAAAATTTCCACCTCCTGTAACACCAAATCGAACACCAGTTCCAGAAATCATACAAGATAATCAAAAACCAAAAACAAGACAGAGAATCCCAAATCTTGAAGTAGAAAACGAAAATGGAGAGATATGTCGTAATGTCAACGATGATATTGAACAAATTATAATGGTTGCTGATGAAAAATTGGATAAGGAAAAAGGTAAGATTTAAGTTTTTAGATAACCCAAATTCATGATGTCATGAATTTTATTTTTTTTTTAATTTATTCGATTTTTTTGTCTGATAATTTTATCTAAGGGTCTACAAGTAATGACAAATCTAAATATTCATCGGACGAAGATGAAGACGAAGATGATGATGAGGATGGAGGTGTAGAAATGAGTGGACGAACTATTTCGAAATCTGGAAAAGATGTAAGTTTTACATAGATCATAATACATAATTTTAAATTTTCGGATTAAAAGATAACATAAATAAATAAACAATCAATGATACTCTTAAAGAATTTTAATATCGTTAAAAGCCATACCGGGTGTTAACTATACTTTTAATTTGCTAAAATCCCCATCTTTATCGCCTACCACCTTTATTCTAGCACCAACCATGAAATAGTAAAACTGCTAACAATCTTCAATAATTTCAAAATAATAACTTTTGATACCAAATAAAATTTTTTACAACCCATTAAAACCTTCTGTTATCCATATATAATAAAATATTTTACCACCATCACTCAATCATTTTCACAAAGATCCATCATTTTCTCACCACACCAATAAAACTAACGTGATATGGATAATTTTGTTAATCATAATAAACTTAAAGAAAATATATTTAATAACAAATTTAATGCATATGATATGAATAGTTATGGTAATATAACTAGGGAGGAACATCAACTCTACTAACCCCAACCTTTAAAAGTAAATTTCCATTTCAACGTAATTTCTTTGATCAAAATTCACTGGTTTTGTCACGCAATTTATTTGTGTTTTTGATTAGATAATTTGTCAGTAATTGAACAAAATAAAATTATTATACGTACATCGTTGGAATCAGTAAATGATTAAGTGCTCTTTTGTTTTATAGATACGAATAATAGTTTTTGTTTGTTTATTTACATAATCTACATTTACATTATCAAAGAGGGTTTGAAGACATTAGAATATTTGTCAAACAATTTGCTTTTAATTTCAGTTAAAATTTCGGTTGGATTACATAATTTCTTTATTGTATAAGTATAAGCGTTTTTTATGTAATCCTGAATCGAATTGGGTTGTAATTAAAGTGGGAAGCCAAAAACAAGTTATTAATGTTCATCTAAACTTTTTGTCATTCCCAATTATATGTTTTCATTTTCGATGTTAACCGGATATAAAACCGTAAAAACAAATGAATCTACTACGCACTAGTGCGTAATAAATTCATTTCTTTACTGCTACCTAGAAGAGTGCATCCTAATAAAAACATTTATTGAACGTACTACATTAATTAACCAAAAAGGTTATCACAAGAAATATTTTTAATTTGGTCATCCGCTCATATAGTCCGAAAGGACAATTTTACAACTTGATCTATGAAAAATCTAGATTCAGCAAATCTTTCTGCTGCTGCTTTTTACACACTTTTATTTAGTTTGAGATTTGACAGTTGTGTTGATTTGAATTTTGTCATCAATTTTTCAGCTCCTTCCCATTATGGGATTAGTCTCAAATTTAAAAAACAATTTTTTTAAATCTGGCTTGATAAAACTGAAAAAAATATTCAATTTTCAATTTGTTTTTCCGCCATTTATAAAAGCTTTAACATTTATATGGAAATTCATACATTCTGAATGACCCATTTTCCGTTTTAGAATTTGGGTCATATTGGGTATATATATCATTATAATCGAGAACATATTATATCTTTTTGTCATTTTTTATGGAATAATGCCCTTAAATTGTAAATAATGAATATAAAAATTAAAGTTTTTTGTTCTTGTCTCATATTTATGCTATTCTATAGTTCATCTACCAGGTAATAGAATGCGTTGGTAGTTAGTTAAAAGAAATCTTGTATTGTAGGCACAAAAAAAAATCTTTTATTCGACTTTGTGATCTACAATATTTAGTTATTTGGAAAATTGAAGATCAGAATTTAAAATATTGATCAAACTACAAAAACTTGATTAAATATAATATAACCAAATATATGAAAATGTGCACGTTGTACCATCTCGTATGTAACAAAAGAACTTAAAATTAAAACAATGAGTAAAGCAAACGTACTAAAATTTTACACTGAATGTTTAAATAACTTAATTACAATTGTAATCGTACAATCAATTACTACATTCAGGTATTGCTATATATTATAGTAGCAAAAACACTGTAACACTAATTAAAATATACATTATTAAAATTACTTTAAATTTCTAAAGAATATTAAATTTTCCGTAAGTGATTTAATTACTGGTTCTATTAATGGGGTATTTTCTGTGAAATAAAGTGCTAAACTTATTTTTAGGTAAAATTATAAAACTAAAAACTCTAAAGTAAAAACTGAATTGAAAAAACACACTTTTTGATAAACGAACTAAAAAGTAAATAATAAATTTTGCATTGACACACACATTCTAGTGCAACGAAACAAACGATTTGTTCGTACAAATTTTGTCTTTTAGAATTAAATTTTCTTTGAAATTGAAATAAAAAAAAATATTTAAAAATATTTAAAACAGTATTCAACACATCATTCTACATCCACACAGAAGCAAACATTAGATTTTTGGTTATTTTTTTTTTCAAATAGAATAGAATTTTTTTTTCAAATATTCCAATAGAAAACGGACTTGAAGTGGGTAGCGCATTCAATATAGAAAAGGGATTTGGAAACCTTACAAAATTTATTTTTATACTTTTTAGTTCGTTTTTGAAAAAGCATGTTTTTAAATTTTTTTTAATTTCCTCTTTGAATTTCCTCTTAGATCACGTTTTTTGCCAAAATAAAACGACATTAGTTATGCATTCTTTAACAAAACATATAAAAAAAAAAGATTTGCGTCTATCTACATTCCTATGGTGCATTTAGACTTAGAAACATGTATTACAGCTTGTGTGAGGAAACAAATCATTCAACTTGCAGTTGCATGCGCATGGCTCTTAGATTGCACTAGAATTTTTTTTTCATTGTACCGTTTGCGGCACCCTCCCATTTCGTGTGAATATCCATAAAAATATTATTTGCAAAATCTGATATCAATCGATCAATTTTAAGACGTGCATCCGGCCACTTAAAGTTGAAAAATTTTGTTCTGGACCTTAAAAAAAAACTTTTTTAATTTTTGTGCGACACACTCTCATTTCGTGTCAATACCCATAAAAAAATTATGTGTAAAAATTGAAATCAATCGTTTAACTCTAAGGGGTGCACCCAGTCACTTTAAGTTTAGAGGTTTGGTTCTGGCCATTACGAAGAGAAAAATTTAAATTTTTTGTACGACGAAATCGATACGAAATTCTGAGCTTGGTCTTGGTCGCCGAGCTTTGTTTAAAATTTTGTACTAAAAACAAGAAAAAAAAAACAAACAAAGATTTCGCATTTTGTTACTTGATCCGCGTTTTTTGCTTTGCGGTTCATTGCTTTTATGATGCATTTTGTTCTGTGTCTGGTTTTGTTTTTGAAGGTGATGTTATTTTGTTTTAGATTTTTCTGTTTTGAGGTGCTTCAAACCCTATATATAAGGTTAATCATTTTTTAGCACAGAAAAAATCATGAACTTGTAGCGCCATTTTGAAATTAAACTCAATACAAAAAAAATTCAAAAAAGGTTTAAAGGAAAAATAAAACTGCATATAAAAAAAATTCAAAAAAATTTAATCAAAAATGCTAATCCAATTTTTTGCATATGACAATATATATTCATTTTTTTTAATATGGCGTCAATGAATCAGGTTTTGTGTGCTGAAATGTATACTAAACAACTAAAGTGAACTCATGTGTTCGATATTTAATTTTTCTATTATTTAGTCAGAGCAAGATGGCTTTCATGACCTTTGAGTGTGTGTCTTAGCTGAGCTTTAGGTTTGGGTAATATATTTTTATAAAGCTCTGAACTTGGTCTAAAATTGTGTACTAAATCTAGAACATCTAGAAAATAAGTAAAAAAAGATGTGGATCAAGCCATTAAATGCTAAATGTAAGATTTCATTCAGGCGGAGTACATTTTCCATTAATTTTAATCTTTGTTCTTTTATTCTTTTTAGTACACATTTTCACATAAAGCTTAGTTAAGACACGCACTCAAAGTTTATAGCAGCCATGTTACTCAAAAAATGCGCTAGAACCGACTATTTATTCGCAATTTTTGCAATTTATATCGTTTTGGTATATATAATTATTTGTTTAACGTATAAAGTTTTGATACCAAAGCTACTATCGCAGGAGGTAATTACATTTTTAGTTTGACTTGCACTTATAATGAATCTTATCTAAAGCTTCCTCACAATATAAAAAACTTATTATAGATGACAAAAACATAGAATTTTATAGTATCCGTTAAATGATTTCCTAATTCGTTTTGAAAAAAAAACTAGAGAAATCAATCAAATAAATCGATTCAAGATTAAATTAATGGTATATTTGTTAGCTGTATCTTTGAATATGGAAAATGTCTCTGACGACTAACGCCGAATACGACCATTTTTGATTGACTTAATGCTTCGTAAGCCAGTGATATAGTTGAAATAAAAATGCGTCTATTTTTAGGCAAATTTTAAAGGGTTGAGTTTGAGAATAGAGTGGTCCGAAAGATTGTAACGAAGTAGTCAGCTGATCAACGAAGCAGTTGTGTAATTCCCTTAATTTAGCGACGCACTACTTTCTCACACGCATTAAATTTTCATTAACGAAAACCTCTGTAGTTATTTTCACCTTTTTTATACATAATTTCTTACAATCATTATGATTCAATATTTTTTTATGTAGTTCTTTTCCAATTTTAATACCCGTTGGTTGTAAGAATTCCTTAGTGGGAGCAAAGATCTAACGAAGAAAATTACCCTAGAAACAAACTAACTTATCGTGTTTATCGGTTTGATATTGTGTAACAACGGCTTAACTTTAACTATAAATACGTGGTTGAAGACACCAAATTCGCTTCTTATTTCTTTGATCTTTATTCTCGTGAATATCAAAATTACGGAATCTATTTTGAATTCACGTTTTTCCTCATTAAAATTAAGTAGCGAAAATTTTAATTAAACTCAAATTTTATTATAGTTCAATTAGTTCAATTTTTTTTATTAGTACCAATTCGCGTAGTGCAAATTTAGTAAAAATATATCTGTTTGTGCCGTGTTAGCAAAATTAAAATCAACCTAACATATGTCTGTAAAAAAATCATAGATGCTGGGTTTGTACTGTAAACAAACAAAATCGATTATTCGACTTTATGTCGAAGAAGAAGACAGCTGTTTTTGGTTTTTGCTTTGGGTGACGTCTATACGTGGAATGTTTTTGTGTAAAACTTTATTTAATAATAATTAAAAAAACAACCAAAGAAACTAAACCTTGGATCAAATTATAATGTAATGGTAAATATTAATTGTAGTTTTTTTGTAAAAATAATATTGAAAAGCTGTGATAATAGTTTTTTGAACTGTGATAAATGATAGTAGCAATCTTAACCAAAAATTTTTAAACTCTGTGTTGTTATAAGTTACAAACATATGTGATTTGTGAAAAAATTTAACAAAAACTGTTACTTAATAAATATCTGAAATCAATTATTTAAATTGCTTGTTGGGATAATGATACAAATAGATGTGATAATACAATAATGATTATATCTACACCCGAATCTTTGTGATTTCTCTGTGTTAACACTTGCATCAGGTTGGAGTGACCCAGTAAATAAGTCGGGAAGGTAAATTATAATTAACATCAGACACCTTACCGCATGCTACGATTGCATCCCGTGTTCCGACTATTTAGATACATTTCCGGGGTAGCGATTTTTTTGGGTGTGGTTACACGTTGTCTTCAGCATACCTGCTGAGTATTTCGATACATTCCCGGCAAGAAAGAAAAATAAGAAAATTACTGCTACCATCAACCAGTTGGATTGTAACAATTTTTACAACGTCGTCGTGATCCGGATTGCTGAACTTACCAATCTATGAACGGGATGGGGACGAACGACTAAATTGAACTACGGGAGTGGGATCTGGACAAGCTATGGGGTGAGTCATTTTTAATACATATATGTGAGGGTGTGTATGTATGTATGAATGGGTGCGTGACTGCGGGTACATGCGTGTGTATGCACGGGATGTGTATGTGTGGGTGAATGAACCTATAATTAAAGCCTTGATTATTCTTTCTTTCCGTAAATAAATCTGCAGGTTGTAAATTGGCATGGTAGGAGTAGACACATAATATTTATATGTTTTTTTATTTAAATTTTCATTAGTGCATTATTTTATGTGATTTAGCCGTTTATTAGCAATAATCTATTGTTGGAAAATGTGAAGGACAAAAAAGGAAATGATAACTAATGGTGAGATTTAATATGTGTTTTGTGTGGATAACAGGATTAAGTTATTTCCGTTACAAGGTTCTTGATAAAACAAATAATGATAATGGAAGTTTAACGAAAAAAATGCAGGTTCTACAAAAAAAAATGTCAATAATTTATTAGCAAAATTAAACATAAACAGTGAAAAATTATGTGATAAACCCGAAACGACGGGCTTAGATAAATTAATTTTATTCGATGCGAATTATAAAGCGATTAATAATGAAAATGAAATCAAGAATAACAAACGGGATAAATTAAAGCAGTCGGTTGTTGAACGTAAATTGGTCGATCATCAGTACATCGAAAGGGACTCAATGTTGCCGGATATGCGAGAAGTGAAACATATAAGAGCAATCTATGATATTGTTATTACATTTAAAATGTTTCTGGTTCCATATACGATTTGTTATACTTTATCCGAGCATGATTTTCATTTTTATAAGCTGACAAATGAATTTAAAAATCAAAGCGACAAGCTTTTTTTTTTTTGGGGCTAAACTGTTCGAAGCTAACTCTACAAATAAAATTTTATCTCATATTTTCACCTCTATTTACATAAATTACTTCATATTTGTGGGTTACACTTCACAAATCAAAGTAGTTGTTTATAATCTCCCATTGGTAACATATATGGCATTATTGAAAAGAATAATCGGACTGTGGATGAAAAGTTATGCATTTATATGAATAATCGGCCGTTGTGTGTGTGTCTGGATATATGTGTGTGTTTGTGAGTGTATGAGGTGTGAGAGCGTGTGCATATGTGCTGTGAATGGTGGGGGTTGGACGTGGTGATCGTGGTTCTTTCACATAAGGGCGTCGCCAGAGTCTACTCATTTCACTTGTGTTTTTTTTTCTATCCGTTTATTTGGTCTCGAAATACGCGTACAACACTGTTATTTGTTATGCAGCAGCAGGAAAGCTTTCTCGACCCCATAGGCTGAAGCTAGCTTGGGGCTAAATAAATGTCATCCAGATGCGCGACCTGCTATGCCACGAAGAAGCTTTTCACTATAAGATTTCTGGAAATTTAAATTCAGGGTATTTTGAAATCAATTTGCAAGAAAACTTATATCAACGATTTTATGTGCATTGGAAAGATAATTTGCAAACCAATCGGCAAAATCCAAAAGAACATTTTTGATTACACTTTTAAAAATATTATGAAATTCATTTTTACAGTTGGCGTTGAAGCTGTAGTTAAAGCAATTTTTTTTCACAATACTAAAAATCTAACCTATTTTGAAATATACCAACATTTAAAAAAAAAGTTTGTTTTTGCTCTAGTGATTTTAATTTTCCAAAACATGCATCTTAGTTTTAAGACTTTAGTTGGTTTCACAACTGAGATGCACATCCCCATAACTTAATTTCTTTAGAAAAAAAATCAACCTTTTCTATAAATTTTGAAATATTTTAGGGTACTTGTTGGAACTTTCATACTTAGAAAAACAAATTAGAAAAATTTGTGTGACCTATGGTCTATTTCTTAATGTTTTCAACAGTGGAATGGCAAAAACTTTACTGTGTATTTATTGTGCGACGATTAACCTTTCCAATGCACATAAGCCCGTCTATATCGGGTGAGCCGTTCTCTTGCAATTTGATTTCAAATTTTCAGTGAATTTTAATTTCCAGAAATCTTTCTATTCTTAAACTAAACCTTTGAAGTTGATTCTAAAATAATACGTTATTTTATTTCATCTATATTACTTGTGTGCAAAGTATAAATTCGATCGAAAATAACACTGTTCATATTTCGACATTTTGGGCAATCCAGGTATGCAGTCCAACGTATGCGAATGCGAATACGGAATATATTAACAAACGTGTTAAAATCGGAATTAAAATTCGTTGAATTTCGATCACTCTACACAGTGACTATATCCATGGGCTCACATTTATGACTCAGGGTGTTATTTATTTGTTCGTGTATTTACATACAGGGGTGCTATTTACATGCTATCAATGAATTTATCCTCAAATGAAATTTCGATGTCAGCTTGCAAACCTTTAGACGGAACAATCTTGTGGATCAAGTTACTGCTTCGGACTGGAAACTGTACTTAATTAAGTAACATTTTAACCATCGTAGCATATAGTATCAATTCAAGTAAATTTAATTTTTTATTCAATATTTCTTTCCTCCTACCCTCAACTTTTCGATTAATAATAGAGTAGTTCAACTTTTATTCACCACATTTTATTCAAATTATCAATAAAAAAAAAAACAAATTAATATTTTACTACTACAACTACTACAACTCATTTGAGATTTGAATTAAATTGAATAAAAAATACGATTTTGGATTGATCAAACAACTCCCACGAAGAAACTATAATACAAATAATAATAATAATAAAACTATTAAATAATTTACTACATATAACTAGAAAATCAATCTTTTCGGACATCGATTTTTAAGATGCTCTACGGCTGATTATATACAGTCTTTCGGTTATTTCTCGTTAAATAGCATCAAAACGTATAAAAAAATAACATAAATTTATTTTCATTTTCAGTTAAAAAAATGTTTTCTTTTAATCCGAAGACAAGAAAGAGTAAAATTTTAAAAGAAAAATTTTAATCAAAAAAAAAGAAAATTAATTGAAAATGAATTATAACGAAAATCGTTGCTTAAAAAATTCAAACGGGCAGGTTATAGTTAATTTTAGTTTTAATTATTGTTTTGTAATTAAAAAAAAAAACAAATTATTTTTTTTCTGTTTTGTTTACGTTTAAATATTTATAAATTTTATTGCTATTTTTTAAATATTTTTTCTTATTTTGTATAAATATAGATCGATCGTGCATCAGCTGGGAATATAAAAAGAAGTAAAGAAGAAATTTCATTGGATAATGAAAAAGAAGATCTATTCGGTTATACATCAGATAAAATAAAAAAGAAATACGGTGCCTTGGGACATGTTTATAGATGTGAAATAGATCGAAATCAAAGTTCCTATATTGGATTATCTTTAGCCGGTCATAAGGATCGAAATAAAATGGCTTGTTTTGTAGCCGGAATTAATCCAAAAGGAATTGCAACAAAAACCAGTATTCAAGTTGGTGATGAGATTTTAGAAGTTAACGGAAACGTACTACATGGACGGTGTCATTTGAATGCTTCGGTTATTATAAAAGAGCTACCTGGAAATGAATTAGTTTTTATATTGTTACGACGACAAGCAGCAAAAGAGGATCTTGCTGTTAAACCTTTAAAACAATTTCCATTGTATTTATTTAGTGATGATGACGATATGTTTTCGAATTTCAAAAATGTTAAAGTTTTTAAAATAAAAAAAGGAAATCAAGGTCTTGGAATAATGATAATCGAAGGAAGGCATTCGGAAGCGGGCCAGGGTATTTTTATATCGGATATACAAGAAGGATCGTGTGCAGAACAAGCTGGATTAGCAATTGGTGATATGATACTATCGGTTAATAGTGAAATTTTATTAGGATGTAGTTATGAAAATGCTGCATCACTTTTGAAAAAATCTGAAGGAATGTTAACATTACGAGTGAGTAGTCCAAGTGCAAAAGACAACAAAGAAAATACATTAGATAATCATGAAGATAATAGTGGATTGAGAGCAGTTACTCCTGAACATTCGAAAGCTTCGGATAATCTACCAAAAACTCTTGCTCACGATCGATGTAAGTTGTGAATGTTTTTATTTTTAAAAAAGAAATAATTTCAAAAAAATAGTATTTACACATTTTACTACCTCTTGTTTACTATTCTTCATAACAATTTACCAACAATATAAAATACAATTGTGGCTTAACTTTATGCGATACAAAAGTTGTAAGAATACTTTGTTTAAATAGCAAAATATCAACCATATAATTGGTGATCCCGACGTGATTTGCTTTTTAAAAATAAATACATACAGATATTATATTAAATTAAATAAATTACAAAAAATTAATAAATTAAATCAATTAAATCAATTAAACACATCAACTAAATTACATAAACTAAATAAATTAATTAAATTAAATAAATTAAATACACTAAAGAAATGAAATAAATTAAAGAAATTAAGCAAATGAAATAAATTAAACAAAATAAGTGAATTAAATAAAACTAAATTTCATAAATAATTAAATAATATAAATATATCAAATGAACTAAATAAATTAAAAAATTAAATAAATTAAAAAATTAAATAAATTAAACAAAAAAAAATAAAATAAATTTTTTTAAATTAATTAACTCACTTCAATTAAATAAATAAATTAAATAAATCAAATAAATTAAATAAATTAAATAAAGGAAATAAATAAAGTTTGTAAATAAATTTAATGAATTCAATAAATTAAATAAATTAATGAATTAATTATGAAATTATGAATAAATTAAACAAATTACGAAATTAAATAAATTAAATACATTTAAGGAATTAAATAAATTAAATTAATTTAATAATTTAAATAAATCAAATAAATCAAACAAATTAAATAAATCAAAAAACAATTTAAATGAATCAAATATATTAAATAAATTATATAAATTAAATTAATTAAATAAATTAAATAATTCATTTTGATTAAATATATTAAATAAATTAAAAATAATAAACATATTTAATAATCTAAATAAACTAAATAGATTTAATAAATTAAATAAATTAAATAAATTAAATAAATAAAATAAATTCAATAAATTAAATAAATTAAATAAATTAAATAAATTAAATAAATTAAATAAATTAAATTAATTAAATTTATTAAATAAAATAAATACATTAAATAAATTAAATAAATTAAATAAATTAAATAAATTAATAAATAAATTAAATAAATTAAATAAATTAAATAAATTAAATAAATTAAATAAATTAAATAAATTAAATAAAATAAATTAAATAAATTAAATAAATTAGATAAATTAAATAAATTAAATTTTTCCGCTTGGAGGATCAATTTTTTTATTTGTACATTTGTTTATTTTTGATCTACTGGTGTGACAACCCCGCGTACTCCAGTCTCTGCTATTGGCATACGAGCTAATGTGAGATATCACATGCTACTGGCAATGGCAGTAAGATATCACTAGCCAAGGTGATATCTTAAGGGTGGTGGCGGATGAACTCTACTCAGTCAACGGTAGCACCCTCAATCTGAACTATGGAGTATCCCTTGATGATGCCACGTTAGTGCTTATTCGAATAATCGTGCCTTCAAATGTTTGAGTTTTAATGGATTGAGGAAGGAAATGCATCGTATGGTCAAGGAAATGCCACTAGCTGGATTATTGTCAACCACATTTTAGTTTTTTCCTGCAAATTTGCACTACAAATTTGCTGTTTACCTTTTATTTTATTTTTATTTTTCTATCCTATCATGAAATATTGGCCTATGTCATATTTTATATGTGATCGGATTTATTGTTTAGTTATATAAAAAAAATGTAAAACAAACAAATAAAGATTTGCGTCCATCAACACCTTAGAACGCATGTTATTGTGGGACGTTGGTCTTAAAAGGTTTTAATGTATTGTTGTGACACATATTGTTGTAATTCCTACTACAAAACACATTTTTATTAAAAAAAAACAAAATTAATTGAATAAATTTGATTTATTTAGTTTATTTAAACTGTTCAATTTATTTATTTTTTATTTAATTAAATAAATGATTAAATAAATCAAATCAAAAAAAATAAATTATTAAATAAATTAAATAGAATAAATTAATTAAATAAACTAAATATATTAAATAAATTAAATAAAGTAAATAAATACAATAAATAAAATAAATAAAATGAATTAAATAAATAATATAAATAAAATAAATTAAATATATTAAACAAATTAAATTAATTAAATAACTTAAATAAATTAAATAAATTAAATGAATTAAACAAATTAAATACACTAAATAAATTAAAGAAATTAAAGAAATTAAAGAAATTAAGGCAATGAAATAAATTAAATAAATTTAAAAATCAAATAAATAAATTAAACAAAATAAGTGAATTAAATAAACTAAATTATATAAATAATTAGGTAATATAAATAAATCAAATGCACTAAATAAATTAAATAAATTAAAAAAATTAAATAAATTAAACAAAATTATTAAAATTAATTTATTTAAGTTAATTAGCTCACTTATATTAATTAAATAAATTAAATATATTAAATAAATCAAATAAATTAAATGAATTAAACAAATTAAATAAATTAAATAAATTAAATAAATTTATTATATTTAATATATTAATTAAATTGAATAAATATGAAGTTATACATAAAATAAATAAATTACGCAATAAAATACATTAAAGGAATTAAATAAATTAAATAAATGAAATAAATTTAATAATTTAATAATTCAGATAAGTCAAATAGATCAAACAAATAAAATAAATCAAAAAACAAAGAAAATAGATCAAGTATATTAAATAAATTATATAAATTAAATAAGTTAAATAAATTAAATAATTCATTTTAATAAATTATTCAAATTTAATAAATTAAATAAATTAAATAAATTAAATAAATTATATAAATTAAATAAATTAAATAAATTAAATAAATTAAATAAATTAAATAAATTAAAAAAATTAAATAAATTAAATAAATTAAATAAATTAAACAAATTAAATAAATTAAATAAATTAAATAAATTAAATAAATTAAATAAATTAAATAAATTAAATAAATTAAATAAATTAGATAAATTAAATAAATTAAATAAATTAAATAAAAATAAATTTTCCGCATGGATGGATCAATTTTTTCTATTTGAACATTTTTTGTTTTTGATATCATGCGTACTCCAGTCCCTGCTATTGGCATACGAGCTAATGCGAGATATCATATGCCACTGGCAATAGCAGTAAGATATCACTAGCCGAGGTGAAATGTTAAGGGTGCTGACGGATGAACTCTAATCAGTCAACGGTAGCACCCTCAATCTTAGCTATGGAGTATCCCTTGATGATGCCACGTAATTGCTTTTTCGAATAATCGTGCCTTTATATGTTTGGGTTTTAATCATTGAGGAAAGAAGTGCATCACATGGTCAAGGAATATGCCACTAGCTGGATTATTGTCAACCACATTTTAGGTTTGTTCCTGCAAATTGTTACTACAAATTTGCTGTTTAGATTTTATTTTATTTTTATTTTTCTATCCTATCATGAAATATTGGCCTATGTCATATTTTATATGTGATCGGATGTATTGTTTAGTTATCCCTTCTATAAAAAAAGTAAAACAAAAACAAAAAAAGCAGATTTGCGTCCATCAACACCTTAGAACGTATGTTATTGTGGGACGTTGGTCTTAAAAGGTTTTTATGTATTGTTGTGACACATTTTGTTTTAATTCCTACTACGAAGCACATTTTTATTAAAAAAAACAAAACAAATTAAATAAATTTGAATTATTTAATTTATTTAATATGTTCAATTTATTTATTTTTTATTTAATTAAATAAATAATTCAAAAAATAAGTAAATTAAATTAAACAAATTAAATAAAATAAATAAATTAAATAACTAAAAATATTAAATAAATTAAATGAATTAAATAAATTAAATGAATTAAATAAATTAAATAAATTAGATATATTAGATATATTAGATAATTTAAATAAATTGCAAAACTAAATAAATTAAAATAACGGAATGAATAGAAAATTAAATAAATTAAATTAATTAAATAAATTAAATATATTAATTAAATAAATTAATTAAAAAAGTAAAATAAATGAAATAATTTAAATAAATTCAATAACTTAAATAACTTAAATAAATAATATAAATTAAATAAATTAAATTAATTAAATTAATTAAATAAATCAAATAAGTTATATAAATAAAATAATTTAAATAAATTAAATAAATTAAATAGATTAAATAAATTTTTAATTTACTGTTACTCCTCCGTTGACCGAAAAAGAGTATGCGAATATAATAATAAAATTAACACTTTTTAATTTTTAACTTACTAACTTATTTTATTATCTTTGATTTCAGCTCTCTCTGCATCGCCTCTGCCTAAACCAAAACCATCACCCGTTAAAGAGCCGCCGGTTGATTTACTTACAGCTCCAATTCTTCCAAATAAAGAAAGCGCAATTGAATTAAACACCGATGGAAAAGGTTTAGGTTTTCGATTCGTTGGTGGATCGAATTCTTTTGTAACAACAGGAATTGTTATAGTTCAAATATATGCCGGTGGTGCAGCAGAAAAAGATAAACGTTTACAAGTTTTTGATCAAATTCTTGATGTAAATGGAGTTAAATTAGATCCTACTCAAACTTTCGAACAAATCGAAAAAAATGTAAAAATATCTGTTCCAAAAGTTATAATTTCTGTATATCGCGCAGACCCAAGTGAATTGACCACATTATCGATTGATTTTGTTAAAAAATCAGGCAAATCGATTGGAATTGAAATGACAGAAACGTTACCACATGGGATTATTGTAACGGGTCTATTACCAGGGAGTACAGCGGCTGCGGATAATCGTTTACAAATTGGTGATATTATAACTCATATAAATAATGAAGACTTACGAAAACTGAAACCGGATGAATGTATTGCGGTGATGAGAGGATGTCAAGGAACGGTATCATTAAAAGTTTCACGACCAGCACCAAAGAAACGATAACCAAAAAATATTTATGTTTTCTTATTATTTATTTATTTTTATTCAATAATTTATAGATTTCATATTAAAACTATTATTATTATTATTACTAATAAATTTAGATTATGATTCACATTCTATGTCTAAGTTGAAAATCTACCACTTAAGATGCTTCCATAAATTGAATATAATAAAAAAAAAATTCTAAAAATTTCAAATCAATTAATAGTTAAGGATTCGCGGTTATCAAAATTAGAACGTTAAATGCTATGTATATAGAGATAGTAATACATACATAGTTTCATTTTAGCATATATATATATAGATGATAAATTGATTATTGTGAATCGAAGAGTTTCGATTACTCTTCTATTATTTATGGAAATATTTAAAGTAAATAAAATACAATTTTCGGCGAATCTTCAAAATTATTAGTATTGATTCCATTTTATTTCCATTAATATTTCTTTTTAATTTAAAATAATTTAAACCTTTTTACTCCGTCCAACTTTTTGTTTGTAATTCATTTTATAGTATATCGATCTTGATGGATTTGATTTAAATAATTAAAGAGATTTGATTTTGTTTTGATGTCACAACCTATGGATTTGTTATTATATAGATAAAAAAAAAGTGTAGATATAATGAAATCTAAATTTTAGAAGTAACTAATTGATGTGAAAAATACATGTTAGAACAAATATATTGAAGTTATGTAAAATTATTTAGAATAATTATTTATTAACTTTTGTGTTATGAATTCATTGAAATTTTGACCTATACAAAGTTTTACTTTATTACACCTACCTAGAGCTGACCTATGGATACCACTTCTAATAAATCTTTACCACTCAGATGATCTGTTTGAGTTTGATGGATGAAATAAACGGGATAATTTCTTGCAGAGAAACGTATAGCTGTCAAAAAAGTCATATCATTTTTTGATAGCTAAAGTACCCAAACACCATTATAAAAGACTTAATTTATATTCCAAAATCCCTATTACTTATTAGTACTCCAGTTTGTATTTTTAGACAGCAAAACGAACATCAAACTAATCATTCAGAAAATGTGGACGAGTAATAGAGATGTAAGAATAAAAATTTATTGTAAGGACTAAGGAGAACCATAACCCTTCTCCAATTGATATGAAATTAATTTTTGCTTTTTTTCAAAACCGAAAACTAACGAAGGCTATAATTTTCCAATTACTAAAAATAAATAGAACAAAATTGAGTAGCTTGACAGTTAAAATTATAGTGATGTTCTTAAATAAACAATGTTATTATTATACAATCTATTGAACTATATATTATGTAATTGTCTGAAACTGAAACATAAAGCAAACCCTTCGTTACTAACCTTGTTTTTGTAATTTTCTCATTGACTATGACTTCCTTCGATTTGCTTATCTGGAATTTCACCTATAAAAATTTGCATTTTCTTTACTCATAATTTATTAATACTAATTTCTTATAGTTTGGACAGAAAAAGTATAGATTTTTCGCTGCATTGTTGTTTTCAGAAGAATACAAATCTAAGAAACTCTTGGAAACATTTTTTCGGAATCATTTGTTGAGAAACAGTAAAACAATTTTTTTGAACAGTTGATTTTAATTTTTCTTTAAAAGTTACAAATGTGAAAAGTTTATTTTTGATCTCACATCCGATGTATTCATCAGATGGACTTAATATACCTTTGTTTTAAAGCATGGATAAATAGATCTTATCATCTAATCAAATATGACATGGGGCAATATTTCATGATAAGAAGAAGCAAATTTTAAAATAATAGCTAAAAAACCAATTTTTCACATATTTCCAACACATAAAAGACTTTTTAGACATAGCTCCCACAACAACAGGCGTTCTAGTTATTGGACGCGAATATTTTATTCCATTTTTTGTATTTTTTTTTCAAAGATCGGGTAACCAAACAATAGTTAATGATAGGATAGAGTGGTTCCCGACAAGGGCAAAAAAATTGTAATATTTCGGATTATTTTTTGTTGTTAACCCTTGTCGATGGACTCAAAGCGTCCGAAACTAGTTGGTAAAGTTAAAATAAATTGTTAAAAAATTTAATAAGCGTTTTTTTATTTTTGTGTGAGTTAAATTTTTGGCCTAACAATTAATTTATTTTTTTAAAATATATCAAATTTACTATTTATTTTTCAATCCAAATGATTTTTAACACGATATATACGTGACCGGTTAAGACGATCAGGGTATTCAATACCGGTATACCGAGGTGTTTTTCGAAACCGATATCAAATATTCATGGTTTATATTCACGCGTTATATTTTTTAGAATTAGTTTTTATTCAAAATTTTTTTGTTACTGATTTAGCCTTTCTACGATTAGCAACTACCGAATATTAATTTCAGATTGATATTTATTTTATTATTTATGTAGAGCATGCATACAGTTATCCAGTTCTGAAAATCTGAAATGTTAAATCGAAAAAAGATGAAGCAGAAAACATCAAACTGCGTTAAATTATTCACTGTGAAAAGGAGTTCATAGATTGTTCTGATTTTGGCTATCTTTCCATTCAACTAAGCCACTGCTAGATGGAGTAATCTGTTGGCACATAAGTCAGATTAGCCGATGCATTCAGTGAACGAATGGATGCACAAAATCTTTACGTTTGGCGTTGTTCTTTGGATGTAGAACGTTATCCGAATTGATAAATTTCCCACTAAAAAGGTGGGGTAGATCCAAGTCGAGTTCTAGATGACGGCTTTCGCTCAATTCCTTAAATGTTCCGAATTTGAATGTCACATTCACAGTTTAGGTTGATTCATCTAAAATAGTATTTTGTGTGTGTGTAATAAAGATAACCCGGTTTTAATTATTATGATATCTAGCTAAAGGCGTGCTATATAATTTAGTAATAGGCGAATTGATCATAATTAATAATTCAACACACCAACTAAATCAATGCAAATTAAATTTTCTTAATACAAAAGTTCAATAATTACTCAAACAAACTAAATCAAAAAAACAATTCTATAAAAATAACATAGCAAATAATTCCTAATATTTCTAATATTGATGACCAAGTTCAACTTTTGACCGATGAATTAAAAAAATTAATAAATACTTTTGCTCCTTTGAGGAAAACTAAAATCAGGAAAAACACTGCTGCACCTTGGATGAATGATTCACTAATAAATTTGATTAATCGTAGAAATGTTTACTATTCATAATTTAAATCTGAAGTGAACATTCTCCTTAAAAACAATCATCTCATGATGTTTAAAAAACTTCGGAACAAATGTACTAATCTTAGAAAATATCTTCAACGTGAATGGTTTAATTCTAAAATTGATCTCGACCTTCCTTCTAAGACATTATGGAATAATTTGAAAAACAATGGTGTTACTAAAAATTCTAATAATGTTATTACCAGTTTTTCGGCTGAAGAATTCAATAACTATTTTTCCAATTCATTTTCTAAAACAACTGCACATCTGGTAACTTTTGATAATGATTATAATGAAGCTGGTTGCTTTGAATTCTCTACTATCACTGATATTGATGTCGATTTTTATCTTAGTTCTATTAAAACTAATGCTTGTGGTATTGATGAGATACCAATATTTTTCATAAAAATGCTTGATTGTTTCATCATCCCATTTATCACTTATATTGTCAATAACTGTTTTACACAGTCTGATTTCCCTGAGCATTGGAAATGTAGTATTATAAAACCTATCCCCAAAAAATCAAATCCTACTAATCTAGAAGACTTCAGGCCAATAATCATTTTACCATTATTATCAAAAATTTTGGAAAAAGTATTGAAAAGCCAAATTCAAAGTTATGTTGATAATAATTATCTTCTCTATAAATTTCAATCTGGGTTTAGAAATGGACTCAGTACAACTTCAAGTTGTTCATGATCCTTACCTTGCTTTTGAAGAGAATAAAGTCTCAATAATTTGTTTCCTTGACTTCAAAAAAGCTTTTGATTTTGGTAATCAAATGTCTCTTTTTTAAAACTAAGAAATATCTCAAATTCTCAATCAGATCTTGTAATTTTATTAAATCGTATTTATCTAACCGCAAATATAAAGGGAAGTCATTAAATGCCTTTCAGACCTTGCCAATCCACAGCAATTTATAGGCCCAAAAAAGACAGAAATGGTTTTAAATTTTTTTGGAAATTGTATATTGAATTTTGTGGAGATCAAACACTGAAAGAAAAAAATCGTTTAACCGAACTAAAAAAGCTTTACAGTTGTGAGAACAGAATATTTTGATCACATTTAGCATAATATAGCTTTAATTAAGCTTTAATTTCAATAAACTGTTTGAAGTTTTAATTGTCAAAAATAGTATGACAAGACAAAAATGTTATAACCAAAATATATTTAAATCAGATCAAAGGCTAGTTAAATCAGATCACAAGCTTTAACATATTTTCAACTAACAAGAAATAAAATAAATTCTCATCCAAAACTAAACATTTTTTGTTATACCATTTGTAGAGATTTCTTATAATAGAACAATAAACAAACAATACAAAATGAAATGTTTACCTTAACAAAGATAACATCTCAAAGCAAAGAAAAGAAAGAACAAACAAAACTCAAAATATAACAACCACAAAAAAGGATATTAGGTATGGCAACCGAATAAGGCTTCGGACAATTTACGGTATTTAAATTTATCGATAAAGTAGTCTTTTAAGCTTATTGCTATTGTCTTTTAACACCACCGTTCTAATTAATATCATTTTGACATTTCATTTTCCTTCATAAGATTCATGATGTTCCTTCATAAGATAATAAAATTAAATGATTGTTAGAAAAATATACAAATTTGGTTTAACTTTAATTAATTGTTAAAATTATTTAACTCTAATGGGCAAATAAAAAGAAAAATGGCTAAAATATTAAACTAAATTATTAAAAAAATACAAAATATTTCCTCCCAGCCAACTGTAATTTTTCTAATGAAATGAATTTTTTGATGAAAAATGTCTAACAATATAATAAAACTCCATAAATAAATTTAAACTATAAAAAATATGAATTTGCTATAGAAGTAAAAACATTAAAATGACAATTAAGGTCTTATGGTCTTCTTTTAATGTCATTAGAAATTTAATGTCTTTCGCTCTACTTTGCCGACACATGGATGCATTCAATGTTAGTTAAGGACTTAAGGTCTTAAAATAACCTTAATTTGAACAAGGCATAAATCTGTTGAATATACCAATTTTAAGACTAATGCCGTAGTTGTGACAACTAAATTAGAAATATAGAATATTTTGGCAATCCAAAAACGAATTATTTATTTAGTCTGACCGAATTTCAGTTATCAACGCTAAATTCAGTTTCAAAGCATGCAATTACTTTAAACGAATTTTAATTTTAATAACTGTAAATCTGTTACAATAACCTTTTATTGATCTTCACAACCACATTGCTAACAAACTTTTCTTTCAGTGAATTATGATCTGATCTATACATAATGGTTCTGAGAATTTATATTGTACCAAGTAAGGTACATTATAACACATCAGAAATAATTTTTTGGTGCCTAAAAAATTGTAGAATGAGAGTTAGCTGAAAAAATGAAATATATTCATGTTCCAAAAAAAGGTTGGTAATTTACGTTTATCTTCGTTAAGAATTATAAAGACACTAGAAGACCCGGTGAACTTTGACCACCTACAATTTATTTGAAATTAAAATTTGATCATCGATTTTCAATCCTAATCGACATTCTACCGCCAATTCATTCAGATCACTAATAGTGGCTGCATCGTATGGTTTGAATTTTGTTTGTTTATTAAACGAAAGTATTATTTATCCTCAGTCAAACGAAATCAATTACTATTATTTATTATTATACAGGAACACATTTTTTTTAATTTTATCTTAATGCGATGTGATGAACAATATTTTTTGCCCTGAGCATGCACGAACAAATTTGAAGGTTTTACATCCCTTGAACACGTAATATATAATTGGTCATGATAAACGCACGGGGTTTCTAGATCCACAAATTGACTTTTTTTGGCCTTGTGGCTTATTAAAAGTTATTGCGAATGCCAATCGAACGGAAAAATTGCATACGTGTAAATGGAAAGGGAGTTTGAAGCAATCATTTGGATCCGTAGTAGAAGAAAAATTACATTTTGAATCTCGCTGCTTAACACGGTAGCTTCAAGAACATTTCCCATGGCTTGTTTTATTACCAATCACGTACCATCGCATAACTTTGGTGCATTCAAACTTCTAAGTAAAATGATTAATGAGCCACCACCAAACCGTTTCGTATTATTATTGAGATTTTTCAGTGTTCTATCGAGAGCGAGCTTCAGGTGAACTGTTATGGGCCATAAGACATTCATCCCATATAATTTTGCAGTTTTTCCAATCTTCAGCCATACCTGAATGCTTCTTTATGTTACACATTGCGTCTAGATTTTGTGTGAATGTTTAATGGTAGCTCGAGTGCTGAATGCCCAGTTTACAAATCATCAATCAAAGTCGTTGCAATGCCTTATGAAGCAATTATCGAATGAGTGCAAGTGTCACTGAGACAAGGAATGTTTTGCCAGTGCCACCTGCTCCGTTCAAAATTTAAAATTCATCTTGCTGTGGATGAATTTGTTCATGTAGTTGTGCAATAATTTAAAGTTGCTCATTCATTATTAGCAGCATAAATAGTCAAAGAGGTTCTATCGTTGATGTTGAACATCGCTGTTAATGATTTCTACTGCTGGGGGGCTTGGCAGTTACATGTCAAAATGAATGAGTGGCATATTTGAAATGATAATACAAATATCCTCAATCTTTATTATCAATCAATCTATATTTCTGGTGAAAAAAGCGAAGTTGATCAGTAACCGAAATGCGATGTAGAACGTCCTCACTCATCGAATTTTTATATTTATCCCCGAGAGCAGAAATTTCAAACAGAAAACATGTGATCAATAACATAGCGAAAAATGGACGAATTTGATGAGGAAAAGAACTCAATACTGCATCTGCGAGTGTGATATCCTAATGGTTATCAAATCAACTTCCAATCAATCCAATTCACGACACTCATTGAAGTACGTCTCGTACAAAATGCCATTGACTATTCGCACACGTTGAAATATTTATAACACACCTAAAACATATTGTACGAAAAGAGAAATTAAAAAAAAATGGAATGTCATACTTAAAAAAAAATAGCATATTTACCACGTTTAGTCTAAAACCATGTTATTGAAGTTTCAAATAAACAGGTGCTCAAGAGGCTCCCCACGCCTTAACCCAATATCGCATAAAAACCAATCAGATATTTGTCCTTCTGATTTCCACTCAAGTCGATTATCAGGTATAAATGTTATAGATCTTGAAAAAACACCAGTACTCGGAAGACTCCCACAACCTCCAACCCTTTTCTAATGTACCCAAAAACTTATAAAATCTTTCTTAAATCTTTTGCATTAACTATTATCAACATTTCATGAAAATCGATTTGTGACTGTTGACCACAGCAGGGATAAACACTTAGAAAAAATTAAAAAAACAGTTTTAGCCGGAAATAACAAACCGGAAGTTGGTACGCAGAAATATTAGAATCAGTACTAAAATATTATATACCAAGTCTCAATAACATTAAAAGTTAGAATTAGTTGAATTTTCAAGTTAACACTTGTTCAGGAGACCCTCCGCCACTTTGTCCAATTTTATCCAATTGTAGTTTAGTAATAGTTACATTAAAATCAATACAGACGTTTAGGAGGAGTGAAGAAACATATTTTTTTCTATTTTGCGTCTAAAATAAAGTCATTGCGATACCCAACTGCGTATCGAAACGGTTTTCATTATGAAACGCAAGGTTTTGTTTTTCAAAAAACCAGTGTTGGTCACATTGGTCATACAAACGTCAGTGAAAATTAAAACGAATAATTATATATAAATAAAATTAATAAGAATATCTAAATTAGTGTTAAATATTTTAATTAACTATAACTATAAAATAATTAGTAATAATACCAAAATTTCAAATTGACTATTTTTTAATAAAATACACATTTTTTAAAAATTTCAAGACAAAAATTCAAAATAGAAAAAATAGTATATAAAAAACTCGTTTCATAAGACTTTTTATCGCACTTATCCTTTAGAAAACTCCCCGCTGCGCGGGTCGTTTTCTAAACAGATTGCGTGCGATGAAATCGTCGATTATAAAACTAGTTTCTTAATATTCTATTAAGATATGTATATATTAAATTGTTTTTGTTTTTGGAGCACTAGATATTATATATAAAATATTTTAGTTTTGAGTTTAAAACATACTTTTTTAATATCTATATGAGTTTTTTATTTACCAATTAATTTCGTTAGCTATGCTAACATTATCAAGGATATTTCTAAACTGGAAATATCCTTGATAATGTTAGCATAGCTAACGAAATTAATTGGTAAATAAAAAACTCATATAGATATTAAAAAAGTGTGTTTTAAACTCAAAACTAAAATATTTTATATGTATATATATTTTTTTGTTAAATTAGCCCGGTTTAGTCCGTTAAATTCCATAGTCAGCATCCCTAAAATATTATCACCTTGGCTAGTACAATTTCACTATATCATTGGCAGTAACATATGATATCTAAAGTTAACTCATGTGTCAATAGCATGGACTGGAGTTCTAAGGATTAACACGCAGGAGGTACTTTAAAATAAATTGAAAGATACGTTAACACGTTTAACATTACAAACAGAACTACACAAGGTTGGTAGGGTTGGTAAATAATAAAATTTTTTATGTGAAAGCAAAAATGGGTGTCTTCTACTAAGATGTTAGTAACGGAGGGTTAATAGTGAAATGTAAAATAAATGTTTATTGAATTGATGTCAATCATACGAAATCAAAAAATTTCCTCAAATGAAAAACAGAAATTCTACTTGTAAAAATATACAATTCAAACAGATATTCCCCTAAAATATAATAAAATCAATATCAATTATATATATAGATAATAACACAAATTGATGACCTAATAGAATAAATTAAAATTAAATTAGAAACTTAACAAAAATTATTTATTTTTATTGTTATGTGAGAAAAAAAAATGCAAAATTACAAAAATTATAATGAATTAATAAAAGCAATCATATAAAATTATAATGTTTAAACAATCGTTTTTTCAAATTAATTTATTTTCAATTCAATCAAAAAATCAAAATTTTTTGCTTTGTAGAAATGAGAAATGAGATTTAATTTTTTTTTTCTTTTAATTTGTTTGGCAGCATTTCGGTAAACATTCATTGTATTCTGAAAAGTGATGTCGACAGAACATTCGATCAAAACCAGCAAACCAATAAAATTGTTGTGTGTAACTATATTGCTGAAATACATATTTAAAAAAAGAATATTTACTGATACGTTTGAAAATATTAGAGTGATTTATATGATTTTGATGTTGAATGAGAGTTTTTAATTACAACTTGATTGTGTACAAAGATTATTTTGTTTGTGAACTACAGTTATTTACAGTGAGATAAAAAACAGAGTTAAACATCAATTAATTACATGAAACATTATTATCAAACAGCTGCGCCATATCAAAATTTTATATCCAGCTTTAAGATTGGATCAAATAATTGAAAAAACAAATATGTTGGATGGTCGAATGGTACAACATCAGTCCGAAAGTTTACAAAAATATTTAGGTATTCAATTTGCAGTCAAAACAGGTTAAAATATTGAAAAACTGACACACATAACGATGAACGTTCATTTAATTGTCCTCAATCAACTTTTGAAATTCCTGATGAATCTTAGTACTTTCACTAATCGTTTAATCAGGTCGATTGAATTTATTCAATATTTTGAATTAAATCTATTTTTCCATAACTCCATATCAGGCTTAGCTCTTACAGACACGACCTTTATGCGGTTTAGCTTAAAAAACGTATGATATATAACCAGTTGATAGGTTTCTAATGAACTGGATAAGACTGTTTTACAAAATTTTACTCATCATAGTCTCTTCCAACCCCATTGTGCTTGTTTCTACAGTGTTAGAGTCAAAAGTCCTAGTTCTGATACTAAAAAGGTCCAGCATACAAACAAAAAGAGGTTTCATTCTCCTTTTCACGATTTCCCCTGCCTGTTCATACCGCCTTCCATAAGGCATTCATCTTGACGTCCGCATCATCCTTTAATAATGACAGAGCAAAAGTTTTGCCGTCCTTAGACTGGTTTTTTCCTAAATATTTCATGACCGCTACATTCCTAGCAAGTTCATATGCTTTTATATTGTTAAAAATGCCACTATGACCTGGAACCCACCGCAATGTGATGTTGTTGAGTTGCGTTGGCCTACAAAGAGTTTTCCTATACTCATTAAAGAATTAGGAAGTAATCTTGGAGTTTACCAGTGCCTTAATAGCTGTTTGCTATCTGAAAAAATGCAGTTTTTTAAGCTCCCGCCACAATTCTGCAATTATGAGATTTGAATTTTCATCTCAAAAAATATTTGTAGGAGAAAACTACAACACAAAACTTACCCAAAAACCTTGATATATAATTTCTGTTAGTACATATTTTCTAGTTTGTAAGCAAAACGAATTTATATGACACAACGACGGTTGACTAACCGACAACTACTGATTTTCTGATTTTTATATAAAATATTTTGCTTGTGCCGAATAAAAAATAGTATATGACGCACGGACGTAAGCTATTTTAGGCTTAATGTGGGTGCAAATCTCTTATGGCGCCCCAATTTGCACAAACGTCCAAAACCTTTAGCTTTACGTCCTTGCATCATAATCTACTATTATTTACCATTCAAGGCTACGTTGTAGAATTAATATTCATTATTTACAATCAATATAAAAACAAAAATGAATTCTAAATAAAATTTGTAGTACTTACATTATCAACCTCAAGAGATGGAACATATGATAAATCAATAGTATTTGTCTGTTGGCCTGCTTCAACAAATAATTCTTCACCCCGTGCCGTTTTTGTGCAGTTTGTAACTGGACCCATGTCGATGCCGAATTGCTCAGCACACTGTTAATTAATTAAAAGTATATAAATAACTCGTATTAAAAATACGACCCCACAAAACTTCAAAACTAAAGATAGAGTCAGAATTGAAATCGTTGCCATCAACAAAAAAATTCAACTTGAACTTCCACTATGACTTTAAATTTTGTTTTGTTTTCGTTTTGAGTCATCACCAAACTTATTACCCCAGAAATATTCGGTTTACGAGCCATCAGACAGTTTATCATACCGAATGCAGTCTCAAATGGATTATTATCCAATATACACGAATGCATTATATTTAAATCACACTCTCTTGGCCCATGTTGACATGAAAATATCCACTTCCCGTCCTCATAAAGATGCTAAGATAACACAATAAAATTAAAACATTAACAAAAATCAACCGGCAATTTAGAAAACCAAAACAACTTACAATCGCCTTTCCATACGGAACTAATTTTAATTTTATATTATCTTTACGTTTCAACCATGACGGATATAACTCATGTTTAAAAAAATTTATACTATCGCCACATAACGCTTCATAGTAAACGTTAATATTTGTTTGATTTAGTGAAACCGTTGCCAGTGTTGCGTCACTTTTTGTTTCAGTTTCATTATTGCTATCACAATTTACAAATACACTAAATACTATTAAAATAATTATGTGAACTAAATTGTTTGTTAAGACTTGCATGACTTTTTGAATCTAAAACTTATACACTATGTGTTCACTACGAGATTTCAAGTTTAAATAAATTAATTTAAAATAATAAATAAATATTTCAGTTTTAAAGATAATCATAATATATAAAACAAACATATTGGTATTGTTTGTTAGGAGTGTAAAGGTCACCAGATTAGTGAGCGTCGGATGACTTTTCAGTGTTTCAGATAAGAATAATGTGAACTTTTTTGCTATTTTGTTTGTTGATTAGGAGAATATTGATCTGGTTTTTAAGCTATAGCTGTTGTTGAACGTTAAAACCAAATAAAGATGACGAAGTGAGTTCAAAGCTAATAATTTGAATTTTATTTAGGGAAACCCATTTTGTTAAAACCGAAGCAAATATTTAATTGTCTATTTAATAATGAAATGTGTATTTGCTTGTATTATTTGCTGTAGGTGTTTGCTAGATAGGACTAAGCGACATTAAAAAAGTTATCGAAAATATTGATATCAAAAATCGATAAAGCGATATATCGATATATACCGATTTACCTATTTATCGATAAATATCGCCATAACGATGGGTATCGATATGTATCAAATATCGATATATTGGTGGTAAATATCGATATATCGTTACTTACCGGTATATTTCGATACAAATAAATATTTATCGATATTTGATACACCGACGTTATCCGTATATTTGCATCAATTTTAATATAACCCAACCCTTATTGTTGGAGCATAACAAAATACTTACTAATATTTGATTAATTTTGAATTATAATTTTTAAATCGTAAGGGAAGACTGATGAAAAGAAAATTCCCCTGTTTATGGGCAAACAGAATAAAATTGAAATTGAAATGAAATTTTAAGAGGGACGCGAATCTGTTCTTTTCTTCTTGTTTTGTATTTTTGTTTTGAAAGCGTTTTCTAAATTAACATATACTAGGGGACCCCTGTGCATTTGTACAAATTTTAAAACAAATATTTTTTTAAGCCTGAAATAAAAAAACAATCCAAAATAATACGTCTATCCACAAGCAAAGCATAAATTGAAATTGTAACGCGGTAATAAATAATCTAATCGACGGATTATTTTATAAAAATTCATTGACTGATAATTAAAAATATATCCACACATTTTCTGTTGTGATTGTTTAACGTAATTTATTCGCCTAAATGTTTGCTTAAATTTGCTTTTGTTGTATTTTAAATTCATTAATATAAATATTAATTAATAAAATTCAAACCAATTATTTAAATCGATTAACGTTTGTTGTGTTATTTTTTGTAAGAGAACTAATTTTAATTTGATTTATATAAATTTTCTGATTTCTTTTGAATAAATATTAAAATTTCTTTATTAGTAAATAATATTGTAAAACCAATTGTAAAACCTATAGATTTAGAAAAAAAGAAAGAAAAATGAAAATTGAACAACAAACCATTTAAAATTAAAACAAAAAGAAAAAAACTATAATCAAATGATTCATCGGTTCATCAATTAATATCAAAAACTGCTATTTTTTTGGATATTTTATATTTGTTTGCAAGTAAATGTTTCAAGAAAATAAACAAAAACAACCAACAGATGGTGTAACTAGGTGGTGCTCTGTTTAAGCAAGATGTTATCAGAAGTTGAAAGATCGAACTAAGAAATAATAGTTGGCCGCAATTATGTTTATAAACTCTACTTTAGAAAGTTTGGAAATCGTTGAGGTAATCTATCACATTGAATGGAAAATTGAAGAAATAGTTGAAGTTTAAACCGACATATGCCTGTACAACGAAAATAGCTCAAGTCGTCAAAGTGGCCAACTAACAAAATATAAACAATCGAGGGGAAATGTATTACAAAAAATATTATGTTGATGGAGGGAGAAATATGGGTATATATAGCTGATAAAAGTTACCGATCAGGCTATTCGATTTTGGCGATCACCAGCAACACACGATTCGTTTTGGTCGTTGAAACAGCAACACATCAAATAATTTATTTATTTATTTGTGAAGCTGATTAATAGATTTTGTTTTGTCTGTTTAAATTATTAAATAATTTAAAATTAATTTGTGAATCTTAAGAAATTATAGTTGATTAAATTGGGAAAATAATTGTTGAAATTTAATTTATTTTGTTTTTCTTTTTTAATTGTGTTTGTGTGTTTTTTAGATAGTGCTGTTTTGTGTGTGCAAAAAAAAAAAATTAAAGAAACCGCTTCGTCAGAACATATTTGACAAAGGCCCGTCCCACCAAAAAAAATAAATATAGCGCTGCGTGGAAGGAGACGTTACAGTTTGGCATCCCATGTGTGGACATATCCAGAGAAAACAACAGCTTTGTCAACTAAGTTCTGATAAAATAGTTTCTTTTATGTTAATTGTTTGTGTTGAAATTCAAAAAAATTGTGTTTTTGGTGAGGTTAAATATTATATTTTTGTGGATTAGAAATTTGTGTTGTCTTAAGTGTTTATTGTTTAATATTTGTTCTGGTGAAAATCTAGGAGAATTTAAAAAAAAATAAAATAAAAATAAAATGTTTATGCAATAATTATAATAATTGTGAATTGTGTTGTTTTGGTGACGTGAATATTTTTTTTGATAGATTAATTTGTGTTAAGTGTTGTAATTGTTAAAAACTAAGTCTTGTGAAAATTATTGAGAATTTGAAACTAAAAATAAAATTTTTTTTTTCTGATAATTATAATAATTGTGAATTGTGTTGTTTTGGTGACGGAATATTTTTTTGGATAGTTTAATTTGTGTTAAGTGTTTTATTGTTAAAACTGAGTTTCGAGAAAATTATTGAAAATTTAAAAATAAAAAGAAAAGGAAATTTGTGTAATATATGAAAAATTGTGGTTGTTTTGGTGATTTATAAGTCAAAAAAATGTTTTGACAATAGTGTGGAACGCTGATATTGACTTCTAGAATGCTGATAATTTACAAGGTACATTTTATAAATTATATTTTTTTTTTTAAAAATGAATAAAATAAATAACTTTTCTTTAAAATAAAATTCTGCGGTAGTTATTATTTATAGTTTTTTTTTTTTTTTTTTTTTTTATTCAAAGTTAGGCATGTTTAGTGTTAATTATAATAAATTATAAATTAAAGTCTCTGAATATCCGAAGATACCATGCCAACTAGGGATAAGAATGGAATGCAAATTAAGATTCTCTGAGAAATTTATGAACGTTAACTTTAAAGCCTTGAGGATTAAATTCATCAGGGAAAACCCAGGAAGGTAAGGCATTCCAAAGATGAGAGACTCTGTTGAAAAAGTCACATTGGAAGGCTACAGTTCTACACCTAATTATTTGAACGGTAAAGGGATGCGCTGCTACGTTTGCTCTGGTGTGACGCGAAAGGTTTGCTGATTTAGGTAAAATCGATTTGATCTCTTCAGAAGCTCGTTCATCCATAATATATTTATAAAATATAGTCAAATCAGCAACATTTCTTCTGTGCTGCAAGGAATCAAGACCGTTAGTAAGACTTGGGTTACCAATGAGTTTAATAGCTCTACGCTGTACAGAATCAAGGCAGTTGAGACTACTCAAGTAAGCTCCACCCCATATGTGAGAACAGTATTCCATGCAGGGACGTATAAAAGATTTATAAACTAAAAGAAGTTGTTCGCTATCGAAAAACTTACGACATCGCCCTAAAAATCCTAACTTTTGAACAGCATTCTTAGCCAGATTAAAAATATGAGAATTCCACTTCATATTATTTTCAATCTCAACTCCTAGAAGTCTGACAGACTCATTCTCTAAAAGATTTTTGGGGCCAAACGTTAATGGAAAAGGATTGGGTGTCGTTATCCTAGAAAAATGACAAACCTGTGTTTTGCTTGTATTGAATTCAACACTGTTAGCAATACCCCAATCCATAATTGTTTTAAGATCAGTGTTAAGGGAATCTATCAATTTTGACCTACACTCAGTAAGCGCTAAGGGTGTATATAGTTTAGGTGCTTCATGAGACGCATGAAGCGTGCTATCATCAGCAAAACTATGTATAGGATGAACCGTTGAGTCCAACAAATCATTGATATAGATAAGAAAAAGAGTTGGTGACAAAGCGGAACCCTGAGGAACTCCTGCATTAGTTGAAAAAGTATTCGATGACACACCGTCAACATTGACCCGAAATTTTCTATCAGATATAAAGCTCTGTGTCCAAGATATAAGCTGCTCGTCATAACCATAGGATCTCAATTTGCATATAAGGTTGTTATGCCAAACTTTGTCAAATGCCTTAGAAATATCAAGAGCAACACCAAATGTTTCTCCAAAGTTTTCAAGCGACTTGTTCCAGATATGAGTGACAAAAGACAGCAAATCTCCCGTCGCTCTTCCTTTTCGAAATCCATATTGTCTCTCATTAATTAATTTGGAAGACTCTAAGAAGCTCATTAAATTAAAATTGACATATTTCTCAAAAATTTTAGCAACTACCGATAAAATTGAAATGGGTCTGTAATTCGTAGGATCAGTTTTACTGCCCTTTTTTGAAACTGGCTGTACACTAGCCATTTTCCAAATTTCAGGAAAAATTTCTTTCTTATATGACAAATAGAAGATTTTAGTGAGGATTGGTGCTAGCTCCCTAGCAAATGTTTTAAGTATAATTGGAGGAATAAAATCAGGACCTGTTGCCTTGTTAGTATTGATTTTCAAAAGCATTTTTCGAACAATGTTTTTCCGAAAAATTATCCGCCTCATTTTATAAGAATCTTTAGAAATAGGTTTAGGTTGGAAATTAGGTTCTTTTAAAGTAGAATTTAAAGAGAAATAATGCCCAAGCAAATTAGCTTTCTCTTTTGGATCAATGATAGGGACATCTCTATTAACAAGAGGCGGTAGGGAAGATTTACAAAAGTTGCTTTGGACAGCCTTTGCGGCTTTATAGAAATTGCGTGAACCAGTCGGATGTTCTGCGAATTTAGATGCTTTTTTCCTATTAAATAGATGTTTTTCTTCATCTATTAACTTACGACATAAATTTCTCTCTTTACGGTACTGTCTAAGGTTTTCATCGGTTTTGTTTTGATTAAACTTTCGAAAAGCCTTTTTTTTAACTTTTATAGCTTTTTTGCATTTACTAGAAAACCATAGATCAGTTTTTGGAATGATCAATTTATTAGGAATAAATCTGTGCATACCATCAATTACAGTTTCAGAAAAATTTGATGCAGCTATGTCTGGGTCTTGGCCGGTAAGGCAATAGCGTTTCCAAGGAAAACATCTAAAAAAACTTTTAAGTCCTTGCCAATCCGCAGCTTTGTAATCCCAAACATTGCGAGGATTCGCTTTAAATTGTTTTGGAATTTGTATATTTAGTTGTGTGGAGATCAAATTATGATCTGAACCACCCAATGGTTCTGATATTTTAAATTGAACCAGATATGGATCGTTTGTCAAAAATAAATCAAGTAAATTACTACTTTGACCAGGAATGTCAGGAACTCTGGTTGGCTGGTCTATTATTTGAGTAAAATTGTGATAAAGAGCAAACAACTCAGCCTGTCTACCAACCTCGTCAGTTTTAGAGCTGTGTGTAAGCCATTCTTTATTGTGGACATTAAAATCTCCAAGAACTATAAACTTTGCATTAGGATACTCAACCAACCTATCTATCTTCTCAGATAAGTCATGAAAAAAATTAGAGTTCTCAGGTGAATTAGGTGAACGGTAAAGTCCAAAGACAAACAGCGTTTGACTTGGGCAACTAATTTTTAGTGACACCATATTGTGACATTTTGCATTTAATTCAAATTTATTTAATCTCACATATGGTATAGTATCCCTAATATAAGCACAAACTCCATGCTTAATGTAGAAAGAGGATTCAAGTTCATAATTGGGACAAAGGTATCTATTTATAGTAATTTATTTTATTTTCTAATACTGCGTGATATTTCCAATATTTTGTGTGCTGTGCTTTTTTGATTTTTTTTGTGAAAAAAAAATATATTTGACTAGGTTTTGGTTATTTACAAGTAACTTTAATATTTTTTTTTTCTCTGAGTGTTTTTGACCTCTTTTAACATGTCGAATTTAAACGGGTTTGGCTATGAGCCAATGCATTTAAGTGAGGAAGAAAGAAAACATGAGTTGTTGATTAGAGGAATTACAGGATTAACGACAGCCAGAGCTGAAACAGCCGCGTTAAGAAATATTATATCAAAAAAGGATACAATTTTGGATACCAGGCTATTCACACAGTCCACCAAACCAATAGAAGAATTAGACAGAGGTAGAAAGATCTTAGTAGTACTAACAGATGAACTGTCAATAGCAGAAGCAAAAAACGATAGGCTATTATTAGAAGTTATTAGGTCAAGAGTTGGTTTGTGGGTCAATCGCATTTCACGAATCGAGGATAACACTTTGATGGGTCTTGAAAATGTACTAGATGGACTTAAAAATCTGTTCACGCAAGTAATGACTCATTTGAGTGGAGGTGAATCCATTGAAAATACAATCCCCCCAATTTCTTCCGTTGAATCCAGTTTAAGCATTCGTTCGGCGCTTGAAAGAGAAAAGCAACAAAACTTGGGTTATGAAGATCTCTCGAGCCAAATGAGACAAACAAGTCTAGGGAGAGGTAGGCGAAATCCAAACATATCTCTTTTAGTGAAGGAAAACAATCCACTTGACAATATAGGCGAAGTATTCAGCAATCGTAGGAATTCTTCATTAAGACTTAGCCTTCCTGCGGATTGTAACGAAAATATAGTTGAGAATGACGAACTTTACAACCGATTCGGACATACTGGTTCTGGATCACCAAAAACATCTAGTTCTACTAGAGCTAAGTGTGTTTTCAAATGGAATATTCGGTTCAGTGGTGATGGACAGGGTCTTTCGTTGAACGAGTTTTTGACTAGGGTCGATGTTTATGCGCGTGGTGAAATGGTAAACAGAGAAGCACTTCTTAAAAATATTTATCATCTTTTAACAAACAAGGCAGAACGATGGTATTGGAGTAGTGTTAATTCATTTAACACTTGGGTTGAGTTTATTAGAAGCATTAAAAGTGAATTCCTTCCTCGGAATTATGATTTTATGTTAAAAGAAGAGATTCTTAATCGATTGCAGGGCCGTACGGAAACTTTTACGAATTTCATAACTGATCTTAAGATATTATTCAGTAGGGCGTACCCTGTATTGGACGAAGCGTTTAAAGTTTACGTAGTGCAAAAGAATATGTTGCCACATTACAGCTACAATCTAGCTATGACAGGTGCAACAACTATAGAAGACATCACGAGTCTATGTAAACGAATAGATGAGGTAAAAATGCTTGCGGAACGTCGATCATATATGTCACAATTACCTCAATCCGTAATGGTTGAGCCATCTTACACATTTAATTCAAACCGACAAGAATCTCATTTTAGAAAACCAATGCGTCACGGAATGGTTGATTGTTTTAATTTAGAGTCCAATTCCAAGGTAGAAAGAGAATTTCAATATCAAGGAAAATGTGCAGATCATAAGAGTTTTTCTCAGGGTGATCAAGTAAATTCGGAAAATATCACAGAACAACAACCAACTTATCGGGAAAACTTTACGTCTAACTGTGTATGCGCTTTCGATGTTAACCGAAACACCAAGTTTTCAAATACCAAACAAAATCTTGAGCTTCAAAACTCAAATGGAAAACTCCTGTGTTGGAATTGTTGCGAGCATGGTCACTCCTACAGAAACTGTGAAAAACCACAGCAACAACTCTTTTGCTTTAATTGCGGAAATCCAGGTAAAACAGTTAAAACTTGTGGAAAACATCCAATTTTCAAGATAGGGTATAATAATCCGACAAGTCAAAAAACCGCTTCTAAAGGGCTAAATATTAAATTTAATAGTTCGGGAAACGACGTAGGGGAAGATCGAAAAAGTGGTGCCAGCGAACTTCCGACAACATCCAGGCACAGAACTGTTTGCGAACCATTGAATGTGTTAGACAGCCAAAATTAAAATTAGAAATTTTGTCGTCCACTATTAATTTAGATAAAGATAAAAGACCATATTTGAAAGTTGAGATTTTAGGCCATAAATTAAAGGGTTTAATGGATTCTGGTGCCAGCTGCACCATTCTTGGACTTGGAGGTCTTGAACTAATAAAAAAAAATTAAAGTTAGAACAACAACCAATTTCAACAGCTATTAGAACTGTAGATGGAACCGTTCATCCTGCCGTATGTAAGGTCGATATACCATTTCATGCATTGAACATGACAAAGGTTGTGTCTACATTTGTTATTCCTTCCCTTCCAAAAACCTTAATACTAGGAATAGATTTTTGGGAACACTTTGGTATCAAACGAAAGCTCTGTGACATAGTAGAAAACTGCAGTTCAATTCAATACGAAAGAAATAAAAACAATGCACACTTAGATCCAATCCAAATAAAATATCTCGACGCTGTAATAAAAAAATTCAAGGTTTCGGACACAAATACAATTGGGTGTACAAGTTTACACACACATGTTATAGACACAGGCGATGCTAAACCAATTGTAAAGCGAGCATATCCATTATCACCATATCTGCAAAAAGAAGTCGATGCTGAACTAGACCGTATACTCAAATTGGATGTTATAGAAGTTACACAGAGTGAATGGGCGAATCCAATGGTGTGTGTAAGAAAAGCATCTGGGAGAGTTAGATTATGTCTTGATGCTCGAGCACTTAACCAAATAACTGTTAAAGATGCTTACCCACTACCACATATTGTAAGTATTTTAGCGCAAATTCAATCCTCGAAATTTATGTCTACCATAGATCTTTCTGATGCTTTTTGGCAGGTTCCACTCCATCCTTCATCACGTCCAAAAACGTCCTTTATTGTTCCTGGTAGAGGACACTTCATGTTCAAACGTATGCCATTTGGGTTGTGCAATAGTGCACAAACTATGTGTCGTGTTTTAGAAAAATGTTTGAGACACGATTTGGAACCTGAAGTATTCGTCTACATAGATGGTATAATAATTACAACAAGTACTTTTGAGAGACATTTACAATTGCTTGCAGAAATAGCTGAGAGATTGGAATCCGTAACGATAAGCTTGGAAAAATCAAAATTTTGTGTTAGGGAAATCAGGTACCTAGGATATGTAATGGACGAAAATGGGCTTTCTCCAGACCCTGAAAAAATTTTACCAATTTTAAACATACCACATCCAAGAAATGTGAAAGATGTCAGAAGATTGTTAGGAATGGCCAATTGGTATCGTAGATTTATAAAAGATTTTTCTATGATAACTGCACCGATAACCGATTTACTAAAGAAAGGTCAAACCAAATTTTTGTGGACAGATGAAGCTCAAACCTCACTAATAAAATTAAAAACTGCTTTGGTATCTGCTCCTGTTTTGATTACACCAGATTTCAAAAAGAAATTTACCATCCAATGTGATGCATCCGAATTGGGTGTTGGAGCTATTTTGACTCAAGGAGAAGGCGAAAATGAAGGTGTAATAGCTTATTTTTCTGAGAAATTGAGTCCCACTGAGCGAAAATATTCCGCGACGGAAAGAGAATGTTTGGCAGTCGTCCGATCTATTTACAAATTCCAGTCGTATGTCGAAGGTACCAAATTTTTTGTGATATCAGATCACGCTTGGCTGTTGAATCTGAAAGATCCCACATCTAAATTAGCTCGTTGGTCATTAAAATTACAGGCGTTTGATTTTGAAATCATCCATAGGAAGGGTAAATTAAATGTCGTGGCTGATGCATTGTCTAGGTTAATGGAGGTTGATGAACTCAATATAGAAGATACAGATGAAACTTACAATTCACTTAGAAAAAGTATCATACAAGATCCCGAAAAATACCCCAACTTTCATATAAAAGATAATCATATTTTTAAATTGTGTAGTCAAAATACCAACGCAGAAAGCAGATGGAAATGTTATGTTCCCAAAGATCAACAAATTAAGCTTTTGCAACTATACCATGATAGTCCGTTGGGAGGTCATTTGGGAGTATCGAAAACATTTAAGAAAATTCAACAAAAATACTACTGGCCACGTCTATATCGCGAAGTAAAGGAATATGTTAGTCGATGTGATGAATGTCAGGGAAACAAACATTCGAACATTTGTACCAAGGCACCAATGGGAACTCAAAAAGAGGTAAATAATCCGTGGGAGGTCATATCAGTAGATTATATGGGACCATTTCCAAGGTCTAAATCAGGTAATCAGTATTTGTTAGCAATCGTGGATGCATTTAGCAAATTTTGTATCTTAAAACCAACAAGAAAAGCGGAAACTAAATCACTGATTCAAATAATAGAGAATGATGTTTTTCTTCTGTTTGGGGTACCAAGTACACTTATTTCTGACAATGGAAGCCAGTTTATTTCAAAAGAGTTTAGAAATTTTCTTAGCGAATATAAAGTAAAACATTGGTTAAATCCTGTTTACCATCCTCAGGTAAATCCAACGGAACGTATTAACCGAGTAATATTAGCTTGTGTAAGGTCATATATAAAGGATGATCAAAGAAATTGGGATATCAACATACCAAAAATTGCGTGTGCTATGAGAACTGCTGTGCATGACTCTACAAAGTATACACCTTATTTTGTAAATTTTGGTAGAGAAATGGAATTAGGTAAGGATTTAGTGAGAGATGTATCATTGAATGTTGAAGATGGAGAGAGTAGAAGGGCTAGATTGTGTAGAGCTAGAGAATTGGTAACTCATAACCTAAAGCAAGCTTATGAACGGTACTCAAAACATTACAATCTTCGCACAAGGCCATCTGAATTTTTAATAGGTGAAACTGTTTTGAGGAAGTCGTTTAAGAAGTCGAACCAAGCCGAGTGTTTCAACGCAAAATTGGCTCCGCAGTACATAAAAGCATGTGTAAAGAAGAAACTAGGAAAAAGTACATACATCTTGGAAGATCTAGAAGGTAAATACTCAGCAAAATATCATGCTAGTGACATAAAGAAGTACATAAATAGAGAGCAGGATTTAAAAATAAAACAAATCGATTAATTACTGTGTTTTAATGTGTTTTATGTTTGAATTTTGTGTTTTAATGTGTTTTATGTTTAAGCTATGTGTTTTAATGTGTTTTATGTGTAAGCTATGTGTTTTAATGTGTTTTATGTTTGAATTTTGTGTTTTAATGTGTTTTATGTTTAAGCTATGTGTTTCAATATGTTTTGTGTTTGAATTTTGTGTATTGACGTGTTTTGTAAGCGTAATTGTTATATAAAAAATAAATATCTATTATTTCAGTTTACAATTTTTTATTTGTCCAGTCGTTCATTCTAAAATTACATAGTTAGAATAATTTGTTACAAAATATTTTTTTGTTACATGTTATTTTTTCACATACCATTTATTAAATTCTAGTTACAATTTGACAAACTATGTGCTAGGATAGATGTTTTTGTACTATACTATAGTTCTTTTTCTTTTTAGTTTGTGTTGCATGCATACTTTTCGAAACTCAATAGGTGTTAGGTAAATTGATTCTTTGTTTTTTTTTGTTGTTAGGATAATTATGTTAAGCTATCTACGGTTAAGGGTTTTCAATCATAAAATTAGCTTAGTTGTTTAGGTGAGAGTGATCCTTGTACGAATTAGCAATATTCGTTCAAGAAACAGTATATTGTTATATCTGAATTACTTCAGTTTTTCCAATATACGATCACTTTCTCACTGTTTTGTTAGACTTGTAGTGTCAGGTACATGAACTGTTTTGTTCATGCACCCTGATTTTGTTTAGAATAAGAATGATCCTTAATTTGGCGTCACACGTCAGATTAAGAGACAGCATTCTGTTGTGTCTGTTTCACCACAGTTCTCTTAGAATGCGATAATCTTCTTATCGGTTGTGTTTTTGTTAGGTTTAGTTTCAGGTACATGAACTGTGTTGTTCATGCACGCTGATTTTGTTTTGTATAAGAATGATCCTTAATTCGGCGTCCCAAGTCAGATTAAGAGACAGCAATCTGTTGTGTCTGTTTCATCACAGTTTTCTCAGAATGCGATAATTTTCTTATCAGTTGTGTTTTGTTAGGTTTAGTTTCAGGTACATGAACTATGTTGTTCATGCACGCTGATTTTGTTTTTGTAAGGATGATCCTTAGTTTGGCGTTACAGTCAGATTAAGAGACAGCATTCTGTTGTGTCTGTTTTATCACAGTTTCTCAGAATGCGATAATCTTCTTATTAGTTGTGTTGTTGTTAGGTTTAGTTCCAGGTGCATGGACTGTTTTGTTCATGCATGTTGATTGTGTTTTCTGTAAGAACGATCCTTAATCCGGTGTCACTCGTCAGATTAAGAGACAGCACTCTGTTGTCTCTGTTTTATCACAGTTTCTCAGAATGCGATAATCTTCTTATTAGTTGTTAATTTTGGTTTTTGGTTAGCTTAAGTTTTGGGTGTTTGTTCCTACCTTAAAATAATTCATGTTATTTAATTTTGTCGATTTAGTCGCGGTCATGCAATGTTGATATAAATAACGTAATTTTTTTTTTAAGTACGATTCTGTGGTGTTGTTTTCCATAGTTGTTTCGTGTTCATAGTGGTTTTGATGATACGGTAGACATACACTGCATGTGGACTTTTGAGAACATTTTCGATACTGTGGTTGTTTTTTTTGGTTTTGGTTCTGGTTAACATCGAAAATGTTCTCAAAAATTCTACAAAAGGTGTGATGTAACGCGGTAATAAATAATCTAATCGACGGATTATTTTATAAAAATTCATTGACTGATAATTAAAAATATATCCACACATTTTCTGTTGTGATTGTTTAACGTAATTTATTCGCCTAAATGTTTGCTTAAATTTGCTTTTGTTGTATTTTAAATTCATTAATATAAATATTAATTAATAAAATTCAAACCAATTATTTAAATCGATTAACGTTTGTTGTGTTATTTTTTGTAAGAGAACTAATTTTAATTTGATTTATATAAATTTTCTGATTTCTTTTGAATAAATATTAAAATTTCTTTATTAGTAAATAATATTGTAAAACCAATTGTAAAACCTATAGATTTAGAAAAAAAGAAAGAAAAATGAAAATTGAACAACAAACCATTTAAAATTAAAACAAAAAGAAAAAAACTATAATCAAATGATTCATCGGTTCATCAATTAATATCAAAAACTGCTATTTTTTTGGATACTTTATATTTGTTTGCAAGTAAATGTTTCAAGAAAATAAACAAAAACAACCAACAGATGGTGTAACTAGGTGGTGCTCTGTTTAAGCAAGATGTTATCAGAAGTTGAAAGATCGAACTAAGAAATAATAGTTGGCCGTAATTATGTTTATAAACTCTACTTTAGAAAGTTTGGAAATCGTTGAGGTAATCTATCACATTGAATGGAAAATTGAAGAAATAGTTGAAGTTTAAACCGACATATGCCTGTACAACGAAAATAGCTCAAGTCGTCAAAGTGGCCAACTAACAAAATATAAACAATCGAGGGGAAATGTATTACAAAAAATATTATGTTGACGGATGGAGAAATATGGGTATATATAGCTGATAAAAGTTACCGATCAGGCTATTCGATTTTGGCGATCACCAGCAACACACGATTCGTTTTGGACGTTGAAACACCAACACATCAAATAATTTATTTATTTATTTGTGAAGCTGATTAATAGATTTTGTTTTGTCTGTTTAAATTATTAAATAATTTAAAATTAATTTGTGAATCTTAAGAAATTATAGTTGATTAAATTGGGAAAATAATTGTTGAAATTTAATTTATTTTGTTTTTCTTTTTTAATTGTGTTTGTGTGTTTTTTAGATAGTGCTGTTTTGTGTGTGCAAAAAAAAAAAAATTAAAGAAACCGCTTCGTCAGAACATATTTGACAAAGGCCCGTCCCACCAAAAAAAATAAATATAGCGCTGCGTGGAAGGTGACGTTACAAAATTGAAATGAGAACTAAATTTGGAAGAAATTCAAAAAATTTCGGTTATTTGTTTCGTTATTTTAGTCGTTTTTGATTTTTTATACCTTTTTGTATACTCTTTTGTCTACTCTGTTCTGTATTATCTTCTTTCCTATGGCTACGCTTTTTCGTGGCTTGTGTATTATATATATGATAAATTCTTAGAAAATATTTTACTGTTTTTTTAAATTATAATGTAAGCCCGTAAGGCGACTATTTATTTTATTAAAGATTAAAGTGTATTATTGTTTCATCTTTACTGGTTTTACTTGCCAGAAGTCAAAACCCCTGAAAATTCAAATATTATAATTCAACATCAATCACAGATGTTTACCTATAATTTTTTATTGCTAGACGTGATATAATAGAATTAAGATGTTATAGAAAATATCGATATCAAATAAATATGGGTGAAACCGATATATCTATGACTATCGATAGGTATCGATATATTGACAATGATCGATATATCGATCTGGTTCGATAAGTATCATTAATATCGATATACCGATATTTTATAATTCCGAAATTGTTATTCGATACATCGATAAGTATCGAGATATACAGATTTTTTTCTCGGCAATACTGCTAGACCTAAAATATAACAAGTATTTGCTTCGTGTTACGTAGGTCTTTGCTAGAGGCTTCGCAAATGAGCAAATATTTGCTTGGATATTTTCATTGCTCATAACCAAAATCTGATATTAACAAATGGAAGCAAATTTTTGTCATTTAAATTGTCAGTTTTGTTGAAAAATGAACCGGCTTTCAAAAAGATCCGTTTTTTCAGGCCAGTTTTTTCAACGGACGTACAGAAATACATTTTTTTATAACTTTAGTAAATTTTTACTTCGAAGTTGCGTTATTAATATATGAAGGATTGAGATTTCAAGGCTCTGAGAAATCAAAACTTCGGTCTGTGTTAAGGGTTTTATATAGTTCTCGACAGAAGGCGTTTATAAGGACATTGATTTTTGTTTTGTGCATAGATACATATTAAACATCTAACTCTCTGCAAATATAGGTACAAGTATTTTATTTCTATTTAGAAACATATAACAAAACTAACACGAATCACACATTGTCGAAAAATTAATATGATAAAAGAAAAAGGAGAAACGAGCATACACTTGGCAAACTGTTGCAATGCTTGCTAGAGCAACACCAAGCCTAACAACTTTGTTTCTCCATACAGGTTGTTTGGGTGTGAGTTTGGGCTGGTAGGCGAACACATTAATGGAAAATGCTAGCATTTGGGTCTGTGAGCTATAGCTAGACCATATGTCATATGTGTTGGCTTGTCAGACTGTTGTCACCACTGCAACAAACTATTAATAGTAGTTTAATCAATGAGTGAATAATGAAGTACTTTATTCTCTAGCAAAAGTTTAATTTGCGAGAGAATAAAATTCATTATTCACGAATCGATTACAATACTTTATTCTCTGACAAAGAATTGTGTATTATAAAAAATAAAAACATTTTCTTTATTTAAAACAATAAATCTTCATTGTTTTAATTGATAAATTAAATTTCTTAATAAAAAAACCCTGATGATAAATATCGGCATTCTCATACAATCAACCAAGTTCAACTAAACGAAATAAGAGAATTCAAATTAAAATTTGATTTTTGAACAAAACTTATCAAAGCAATTGTGATTATAGTTTGAAAATAATTTTAATGAAATCAAAACAATTTGACCAATTGGAATCATACTAATTGAATAATGATAATTTTTTTATAGGAAAATTTTCATTAGACAATAGGTTAAGTTCATTAGGCTATAGGTTAGAAAACAATACAATAATACATACTATTACTATCGAAAAAACATACAAATAAAGCTGATATAATTAAATGGAAGAGAATAAAAGCCCTTTTGTTAATTTTTTATAACCACCTAGTTTTTTGGACTGGTGTCAGGTTGAGTTGTCAGCCACAACTCTACCCTAATTTTAATTTTGTAGTTTTGTTATAATTTTTGAATTTTGTTATAGTATTTTAAAAATTGTTTTTGATTAAATTTAATTTTTTTTGTATATTTTAGCCTTTTAAATAAATTTTTGAAATTTTTAGTATTATAGTAATTTTAGAATTTAGTGAATTTTGGTAATTTTAAGTTTTACTATTTTAAATAATTGTTTTGAGTTTTAGTAAATTTGAACGTTTTGTTTTTTTTAAATTTTTAGATTTTTGTAAATTTTTAATAATTACCTTTTATTTCAAATTTGTGTCTTGTTTGATTGATTATTACTTTTTGACTTGTTAGAATTTTAATTCTTTTTTTGATAGTTTTGATTTTTTTAGAAATTAATGGTGGAAGGTTTTTGTTAAGTTCTTAAAATTTTAGAAAAGTTATTATTAATTATTAATTTATTTTGGAAAAATTTTCTTGTAAATTCTTAATTGTGAATAATATATGTATCTTTGTATTTTGGAAAATAGCTTTTAGGAATTTGAAATAATTTTGTAAAAACTTTTGAAAATTTGTTTTGTTTTCCAAATAGATCTTGTATTTGTATGTTATAGATTTTTAGTTTTTGAAATAATTTTTTTGCAATTTAATTTTTTTTAAATCTCAATATTTTTTTTTGAATTTGTGATATTTTTAAATTTTTGATTACAAAATAGCTGTTACATTTAGATTGTGTAATTTTAGAATTTGAATTTCGAATTTTTTTGTAATTCGTGGAAAATTTTTGAGTATTGTTGTAAATTTTTTTGTAAATTCCAAATTTTTGAATTTTTTTTCTCAACTTTAGTTTTTGTACTATGTTTTTTATCAGTTTTTACCATAATCTTGTTTTGAATATTAAACTATTTTTGTATTTTTGTATTAGATTAAAATTTGATAGAGATATAATTTTTTTTTTGTAAATTGGTTAATTTTAAAGTTTTATGTTTTTTTTTTGCATTTTAAATTTTAAATTTTTTTGTAAAATTTTTTAGTAGTTTCTAAAATTAAAATTTTTTGGTTTGTTACTTTCAAATTTTTGTTAGTTTGGTTGTAATTTTAAATTTGTTGAAAAATTCTAGATTTTATTTAGTAAAGTTGTGTTGAATTTGTATTGTAAACTTTTAAACTATTAGTTTTTTTGTCAAATCTTATTTTTTGATAACTTTTTGTAATATTTGATTACGAATTTATTTTTGGGTGTACGTATTATATTTTTTTGGTTGTTATCATTTTTGTTTTATTTTTCTCTTTGTTGTTTTACTTTTGGTAAATAATTGTTTTGTCTGGCCCGGCTAGCTCAGTCGGTAGAGCCTGAGAGTTTATCTAGGGATTTGGCTTCGAGCTCGGTTCCCACTTCAATTTTTTATTTTTTCTAAGATTCTCAGGACGCATGTATTCAGCTGGACTTCCTCCTTTCGTCCTGTTCTGTAATGGGCAAGATATTACGTGTGAGTTGTGCTTCATTTTCCGTCCTCTTTACCTATAGTAATATACTATAGAGTGTTATGTAGACTGGAGTATGATAACGTAGAGCCGTAAAGTTCCAGATTCATATAATGTCTGTTTACTCATAAATCACAATTTTGCTTACCACGCGTAGTTCATAATAGTTTCTCGTTCGTCCATAATCTGTAGTCATGTTTTCATATAGTCTCCGTTACACATATTTATTCTTAGCATAAAACAATTAACAATAGTATTTTCTTTACAACATCCTATTATTGGTTCACACTGCGTTTCCACCAGCATCGCTTCGTCATAAGGCAGGAATTTGAATTTTCCGGATCTCTAATCATAACTGCTCTAAAAATTTTCAAACCTCAAACAGCTGTGCATATTTGTCCAATCGTCTTAATATCAAAAAAATTATTATCCTACAACCAGTTTGCAATTGTCCTCAAAACGTATTATATTTCTTATATGGGTATTTTTATCAATTTCTCTTTCCGTTATAAATCTAGATTCTACTGTAACACGGTTGTAAGTTATTACTTCATAATACGAAATCATCATAAAGTTGGTTGTACACACGTTTAAACTATGTTATTACCTTCAAACGCGTTGTGAATAGTATATTTCCACGTTTAAACTATGTTATTACCTTCAAACGCGTTGTGAATAGTATATTTCCTGAAATTATCTTGCAATTTTGTGTATTACAAAATAACAACCAGCATTTGTTTTGAAACGGAAAATGTACTAACAATATTCTGCAAGTTTCACTTTCGAAAAACTTTGTAGCTCAATTTTCGATATTAAATGCCTATATAAGAGATGAATATATCGCGTTTTCTCTCTCTTATGTCTTTGCAATTTTTCATTCGTGAATGTCAGAAAATATGGATCATTTTTTGGATTCACGCATTTTTCATTAAATATAAGTAGTGAAATTTTAATTAGTTTTCAATTTAGATGTAGTTAGTTCAATTAATTAAATTATTTTATTAGTGCAATTCAATTAGTCGCAATTTAGAAAAAGTTTATATGTTTGGTGCTGTAAAAACAAAAAGAAAATAATGACCTTTGTACCAAAATGTTCGTGTAGAATAAATAAAAGTTGACCGTAGAAGATTTATACGTAAGTCAGTAAAATGAAATAAAAAGAATTTTCTTGTTTCATGTCGCATTACGACATTTGTGATACACCTACGGGTTTTGATTAAATATAATTTATTATAATAACCTCTTGTTATAAACTAACAGTACAAATTACAAAGAAAATTTATAGTTATAGTAAAATTTATTAATTGTTGATAGTGATTACATTAAATTAAATTAAATTAAATTAAATTTACATATATTAAACAAATTTGTTTGCCGTTTAAGTGTGATAATTATAATGTCACTTAATTAGTGTGGAATGTAATTAAAATAATAAGAAAACAAAAAACAAGGAACTTATGTGTTTGTATTGTGGATGTGATTCGTATGAACCGTTTGTTGCAAGTTTACAGTAACATCGATGAATAATTTTTTTTGCCAAACATCGAATTTGTATATTGGTTTTGTAGTTGCCGTTGTGTAGTAAATTAAGGTTATTCGACATCATGTTTTAATGGATTACCATTGTGTAGTCATTTCGATTTCGGGAGAAGAAGAACAAAACAGACAAACGCAAATAAAATATCCGCAATCCTGGAAGTGTCATACTAATTTTTAATTGAATTGGCCCTGCAACAACATCTGGAGCAACCTACGATTTGGTATATTATACTTTTTATTAATATTGCTTCAATATCCACCAATTCATTGCGACGCAACTCTGGACGTGGCATACTAATTTTTTTATTGAATTTGGCTCTGCAACAACATCTATAACAACCTATGATTTGATATTTTAGACATTTTATCAATACTGCTCCAATAATCGCCTTATTCATTGCGCGGCAACAGTTGTACCTTGTTTATACAATATTTACATATCTTACCAGCAATCGTCTAGTATTTGTGATGCAGCATTTATACCATATTCACATAACGTATCAGTGATCGTCCTAAGTATTTGTGACGCAACATTTAAACAATATTTATCAGTTTTTATCAACAATCGCCTTAGTTATTGCGGTGCAACATTTATTCACCATTCATATAACTCATCAGCTATCGCCTGGTTATAGCAGCGCAATATTTATACAATATTTATCCGTTTTTTAATCAACAACCGCCTAGTTATAGCAGCGCAACATTTATACAATATTTATGCAATTTTGTCAACGATCGCCTTAGTTATTGCGGCGCAACATTGGTACAATATCTCCACGATTTTATCAGCTATTAACATTTATACAATATTTATCCGTTTTTTAATCAACAGTCGCCTAGCTATTGCGACACAACATTTACAAGTAATTTATACAAGTTTATCAATAATCGCCTTAGCTAATGCGGCGCAACAGTTACATCTTATTTATGCAATTTTAACAATAATGCTTTACCTGTGGGATTGTTCACTGCTGATGGAGGGCTAAACGCGGGGACTTTAATGCCTGCCGGACATAATCATGGGGTAAGTGAACCTTAAGTAGTCTTTTTACTTTTTAGAATGTACAGGTGTGAATACGCGTGAGTGGGTGTACATGTGAATGAATGTGGGGGTGCCTTTCGATGCGCGTGTGCGAAATCAGGTGGTGAAGATATGCGAGGCACCATAAAACAAGTACTACACGAAGAAGTCAGTTTGATTTTTGAGGAATTAACTTTATAGATATATTTGTATATTAAAACTAAAATACCACTTGCTACAATGGCGATATTAAAGAATATATTTTCATTTATTATATCAATAATCTCATTTTGTTTAACGTTTTAATTCAATTGGGAAGTTAATGTTGTTTCTATCCAAACCGAAATCGAATATAACTGTTGTGCAAATTCTATTAAATAATTCAATGCGTAATAAGTTTTTATTGCAAAATATTATATACGAATTATCGACTGATACGATTTTAATTATATTATTTATATTACAACCGACGTTAATGAAAACCGAGTTTTTGAAAAATATCTGGAAAACAGTTTCTTTAGAAAATGTAGACCGATGTTTTTATATGGCAACGAGTGGAGTTTTATTGGTTTTAATCGACAACTGACGTCGCACATCATCATTTCCAATTTGGTTCATCAATACAAATAATAATAACGTCATTTATTGGACATTTATGATAGTTCATATTTCTGCATGGATTCTAATCTACGGTGGTAGCATACCTATGGATTTAGCTGAACTTCTTGGATGGAAACAAGTTGTTTTCGAGTTTAATAAGCTTAATACACCGATGTCATATCAATCACCCGAACTACGACGACTTTGTAGTACCATACGACATCCATCTTTTATTGGTTTATCATTAATTTTATGTCATTAATTGTCCTACGAATTGTATGACAATGCATCGCTATATGAGTGTGTATGTGGACCTGGTTATTTGAATGTAAGCGTGGGTGTGTGGGAGGATGTGAGCGTGCATGAAGCGTGAGAGTGTGGGCGCATGGGAGTGAATGTGGGGAGGGGGGTTGGACGTGATGATCGCGGTTCTTTCGTCACAGGGGTCGCCAGAGTCTCCTTTTTCCACTTGCTTTCTTTCCATTTCAGGTTTCATCACGTAATTTGCGTACAAATCTGTATTTGTGTTGAAGAGGCAGGTATATCTCTATCAAATCCACGATGACTGAGCTCTAGTCGTTTCGGCGTTATTAATCTCAAGGTACGCAGCCTGCTATGCGCTTCATTGGTTCGCCAATGGAGAAGATCTTCATTACAAGAGATCTTCGAAGTCACTATACTTCTCAACTCAATTGTGTGTAAGAACACAATCGTATTAACTCATGTTTTTTTCCCATTTTCTATTCATAATTTTTTTACATGATTATGAAAATTAAAAGAAAACAAATTGCAGAATATGCAATTTAACGATAAAAGCAAATGTATGCTGACCACGGCGTTTTTTCAAGGCTCGTGCTATGAGAAATAAATTGAATTTTTATCAGTTGGGGTTTGGTAACTGAATCAGCTAATTGTTTTTGGTTGATGGTGTTGGACAGTTGTGGATTGAGTTGGCTAGTTGGTTGCAACCGTTGAGAGTGAGCTTGAATATGTAGTGTTTAGAACACTTAAGTCTTTTCGAGGTTAATAATTATGTGCTTTGTTATAAATTTCAAAAATAAAATTGAAGAATGCAGGACAATATGTGGAAGGTTGTAATGATAATATTATAATAAAAGTAACATTAGTGAAATATTATATCTGTATAATAGAAAAAGAAAACGAGTAATAATTTAAGAGTTAAAAATATAAAACACCAGTTGAATAAAATCAACTTAATAAATTAAACTTTGTGTTCGAGAAATACGTAGATTAGTAAGAGTAAAAAGTTCAGTTCCTAAATTAATGATATACAGTATGTTATTATTAAGCTAAAGATACCTAAGTGACCCCACTATAGTGGCTAAAATTCAGTTTTGTATATACTCATGTATCGTTGTTGCGAATATTTAAATTTAATTACAATGGCAAGATCGCTGTTTTAATATATACATTGGATATTATCAGTTGGACCGTCTGGACAAGCTCTCATCGAGGAATAGAGAATCTGGAGGTGTTTGGTGAGTAACAATAGTTTGCTTTTATGTTAATTTGTTTTATTGTATATTTTCAAATTAAGTTAAGACAAAATGTTGAATTATATTAAATAATAGTAGGGAGACTTATAGCATAATGGCCAATTTGCTTCTGAAAATCTGGGTGGTGTTTTAAGTCACCGAGGTTTGTTTCAGTTTATTCTAAATTTCTTGTTAGTGAGGTTGAACAATAGAACCCACGTGTAGATTGAGCTAGCGGCAGGGTGTATTTTGCGTGCATAACCAACTGGTGGACGTTTACGGACCACCGTACAAACCTTATACTACAAGATGTGGCGCCGAAACAGGGACCTGAATTCAAAGATCAACAATTTCAATTTTTTTTTTTCAAAAAAGCGTCAAAAAATCTATTATTATCATAGTCTTTTAGTCGAGAATTGATATATAATACACACTCTTTTTTACACGGCGGATGCGTTCCTTAGAAAAACGTTAAAAATCGTGTAAAAAATACATACGACATGGCCTGGGTAAATACATAGGCAAATTTGTGAACATGTTCCAGAATTTTGAAAAATCGTGTAAGATGAAAAAAATCTTACACAAAAACTTGTCAAAAAAGTAATAATACACTTGAAGTTATGCAAAAAATTAAAATTAGTGAAACAGTGAAACCGTTTTAAAAATATGAAAATATGAAAATTTATATAAAAATTGAAATTAGAAATAAATAGTACGTTTTGCTACAAGAAATTAAATAGTATATTATTTAATTAGGAGCTAAAGTGCTACTTTTTGTGTTGAGTTTATGGTTTGACAATCATAGACACTTTAGCTCCGAATTGAATACCCTATTTTTTCGGCAAACGATTAAATTTTTTATAAATATGAAATTAATGAATCAAAACTTTTATAAATATGATTTATTACCGTCATAATTGCATCAAAAAAAATTAAAAACATTTAAATTTAATATAAGAACTGAATTTAAAAAATTTATGGTGTAAATTATGAAACTTTTTGCAATCCATACAATTTTCGACAGATCTAGCTTCGAACCAATGAGGAAATTTTAAACTTTAAAAAAGATAAACTAAAACTAGATAAACTACCAAAAAATGTCAACGCTAAATATAAACCAAAAATTAGGTTACAACTCTAGCGAAGTATAAAAAAACAAAAAATTTACATAAACATATATTTAATAGATTCATGTTTAGTCAATTAATTTCTCTAGTGATGAGTTGACAGTTTTGTTATACTCTAGACATACTAGTATTGAATAACAAACTCGTATCGGCGAGAAGAAGATGACTAGTCCTCACTTGTGCCTATTGACACATAATCAACAAGGAATTCAGTAGATTATTTGTGATATAACATCCCCCCGATGGAAAATCTCCCATCAAGAATAATACACGAACTGAATCTAAAAAATTTATGGTGCAAATTATAGTAGAAACTAGATCGGTCGAAAATTGTAAGGATTGCTAAGAGTTAATAATTTACACCATAAATTTTTTAGATTCAGTTCTTATATTATTCTTGATGGAAGATTTTCCATCGGGGTGATATTATATCACAAATAATTTACTGAATTATACATTTAAATTTGCATAACATAAATTTTTGTTCCAAGCAAGCTCCAAATCAAAATTTCTTTATCCAATCAAACTATTTGTTATGTTTTGTTGTCATAGTTATACAATAATTCAAAATTTCGAAATCCAATCAGATTATTTCTTATTTTTTTGTTGTCATAGTTACACAATTTAAAAAAAAACAAAATACCAAATGTTACTTTACTGCCGCCGTAGAAATAAAATAAAAATGGTGTTACTTCACAGCCGCTTTGATTATAAGGAAAAAACCTAAGATCTCCCTAAGACTAACTCCCTAGCGGCAGTAAAGTTAAACTTTACAGCCGTTTGCCGAAAAACACCGTTTTTTTCGTGAGTAGAAATTTGTTAACGAGACGCGTCAGCTTCGAGTGGGGCAATTTTACAAATGTAAAACTTTTTCATCTCGCTTAGGAAATGCATTTTTTTAATATATAAAGGACATATAAATTATTAAACTAGAAATCGACCATGTTGCATTCAAAATTCATATTCTATTTTTTCATGGTTGCTTTGATTTAAAAATATTGTAAAATTACACGAAAATACCATAGCAACTATAATTTATTATTTAGCGAAAATGATTTTACACTAGTGCAATAAAAACATTTTCGGAGGAAATTATGCGTGCATGAAAATAGATCCTTTATATGCTTTACATGGAAGTTGTGCAACGTTCTAATCTCTTAAAGCTCGTGGCATAAGGGACAGAGGCTTAAACATTGTCTCACCAGATTCATTTTTTTTTTTTAAATAAAATGTGTTGTGTAATAGGGTTTAAAATATGTGTCACAACACATAAATACCTTTTAAGACCTAGGTCTAGACCTGGATCCCACAACAACTGGCGTTCTAAGGTGTAGATTAACGCTTTTTTTAAACATCTGCGGATTGAAGCCACCTGAGACTAAGTGTTCCGGCAAACTATTCCATTTGTACGCAGTTCGGACAAAGAAGTCTCTCTGCGATCTGCCAGTATGGCAGCGCGGGATCTTTACCGTTTCACCGGTTGCGGCATCCGATTGCCGAGTGGAACGGGGGTAAGAATAAGTTTGAGGCACGATACCGCTGATTTCATCTGAGCACTGCTGATGACGATATTTGTAAAAAACAACGAGGTCAGCAACAGTGCGACGATGTTGTAGGGAATCAAGTTTTGATTTCAAAGTTCAATCACCCACGATTCGTATGAACAGAGTCCAAGAGGGCCAAGATTGAAACAGAGGCAGCACCCCAAACTTGACAGCAGTATTCCATACAGGGACGAATATAGGACTTATAAACATGGACCAATTGGTATGGAGTGAAAAATTTTTTGCATCTATTTAGGAGGCCGAGTTTTTTACACGCGCTTTTTGCCATCGCCATTACATGATCGTTCCAGAGTAGGTCATTTAAAACTGTGACACCCAATAAACGAATGTTTTTACATTCACCTATTGGTTCATCACACATACTGAATAAAATATCTTTGGGGAACTCGGTCTTTAATCTGGAAACAATCAACAGCTGTGTTTTGGTAGAGTTGAAATTGACAAGGTTTTGGTCACCCCAGTCGGCGACTTTATTTAGGTCTTTGTTCACGTTTATGGCAGCGTCTCTCAGGGCAGGATTAATTCGTTCGTGCATTTTACCTTTTGAAGGAAGAGGCTCGAACGACTTGTGCAGAGTACTATCATCTGCAAAACTATTTATTGGGTTGCCGCTGATTTTCAACAATTCGTTGATATAAATCAAAAATAGGGTTGGGGACAATACTGAGCCTTGGGGTACACCAGCGTTAATTAGTTTAGACTCAGAAGAAAATCCGTCTAAGAAAACCGAAATGTATCGGTTGGATAGAAAATTTTGAATCAGCCTCACAACATTGGGATGAAAACCGTACGCAACAAGCTTGTTGATTAAGTTGGCATGCCAGACTCGATCGAATGCCTTGGAGATGTCTAAAGCGATAACGTATGTTTCACCACCTTTATCAAGTATGCTGTTCCAACAATGCGCTACATAGTTTAATAGATCGGTAGTTGATCTTTTGTTTCGAAAACCGTATTGGCTGTCGGATATTAAATGATTTTATTCCAGAAATTTTGAAATATGTGTATTAATATAATGCTCGTAGACTTTGGATAGGACCGATAGTAAAGCTATTGGCCTATAATTTGAGATATCGGATCTTGGTCCCTTTTTGGGGACGGGCTGGACATTTGCCAACTTCCAGCACAAGGGAAATATACCAGATTTGTAGGATTGGTAGAATATTTTAGTTAAAGTTGGTGCAAGTTCTTTGGAAAAGGTTTTTAAAATAATGGGTGAAATATTGTCCATTCCTGAGGCTTTGTTGATGTTTAACCCCTTTAAAAGTTTAGCTACTATTTTGGATTTGAAGTGAAGTTCATTCATATTAACTCTTGAAGACTGGATTTGGGGTTTTTCTTTAGGAGTTTCCAAAACAGTGGAGTTCAGAGCAAAGCGTTCAGCGAACAAGTTAGCTTTTCTTGCAGGATCATTGACGATTAAGTCACCATCAAAAATAGGGGGAATAGAAAATTTTGTACTAGAATTTAAAGAACTAATGGCACTGTAGAAAGTCTTGTCAGAAACAGACAGAGACGTACGTTTTGAGGCTTTCGCTCTGTCAATTTCAGACTTTTCGTTTGAGATAATCTGGTTAGATATTTTGTTGGCCTTCAGATATTGGGATCGATTAGTGGGAGTTTTGTTATTAATCCAAATATTAAATGATCTACGTTTGTTTCTAAGTGCCGTTTTGGCAGCTTTCGAATACAAGTATTTTTGTTTGGGTTTTACTATGGTGAAAGGGAAAAATTTATTGATAGCAAATTGGATGGTTTCTGTAAAGTTTTGAGCAGAAACATTTACAATGTCAGTGTAAAAACAATGACGGTCGAAAGGGAAACCATGGAAAAAATTTTGAAGACCACTCTTATCCATTTTTGAGTAGTGAAATATTTTACGGGGTTTGGGAGCTGTAGTTTTAAGTAAATCAGTTTTGATAACTGATGAGATTAAATAATGATCAAAATTTCCAATACTACCTTTCGCGGCATCGATACTCGTAATATCTGGCATTGTGGTAAGAAAGAGATCTATTATCTATTATTAAGAAAACTATTATCACCGCCATTACGGGGAGTGAAAGTCGGGCTTTTAACAATTTGGAATAGGCCCTGACTATAAAATAACTATAAAATAATAAAACAAGAACAAGAATGTATGTTCTTTCCATTTTTTTTTGTCCAGAATCATTCTGTTTCATCGGCATTATATATTTGATCGAGAGTCTGTTCAATTCAACTCTGTATTTTCGTCAGCATCACTTCAACTTTCATTTTAACATCGCTAACTTGCATTGAATTTCCTTCACTTGCATTAAATTTCAGTTTCTTCTTATCCTTAACTCTTGTTGATGGTTCCAATTCCTGAAGTTGATTGTATATTCTTAATGTTTTCCGTTAATAGTTTTTTCATTTAAGGATATTCTTTTTCTTGGCAAATCTTCGATCCAGAAGGCCATGTGTTTTCCGTTTCCACTAAGATAGAATTTCTACTATAAGAAGATTTTTTCGAACCAAGTATCGATTCAGAATTTATTGATTGTTGAATGGAATTTTTATTTTTTCTAATAGTTCTTATCGTCATTTAAACCAAAAGTTTTGCCAACAGATATGGGAATTTCGCCTTTCTTTAGACAGTCTAAGATTTTTAATTTCGTTTCTTACTCTATTTCAAATTATAAAAATCCCAACTTTCACTTTTCGTAATGGCGGTGATAAAAGTTTTCTTCTCTATCTCTATCTATGCCATCGACCCATCGAATCTATGCCATTTCTTATCGACCGATACTTTCTGGTATCCCATCTATGCTTTTATTCTGAATCTAAACTATTTCCGCTGGTGTACCTAAAGGCTTGGCTTCTATATTTTTATTTTATATCAACGAACTGTTTAAAATCAACAGTAACCCAATAAAAAGTTTTGAAAATGGTAGTGCACTATATAATTCGTTCGTCACTTTGTCTTTGAAGAGTAAAGTGCACTTGAACGAATAAACTCCACTCAGAGAGATGCTGCCATAAATTTAAACAAGGATTTGGAAAAGTTTCCGTTTGAGGTGGCAAAAATTTTATCAATTTTAATTTCACTAAAACACATTGATTGTTGCCAGATAGAATACCAAGTTCCGCACCGACATTTCAATTAGTAGTTACGAAGAAATAGACGAATGTGAAATCAAAACATACATTTATTGGGTGTCACAATTTTCAACGACTTATTTTGGAACGATCATATAATGGGGATGGCAGAGAGCGTGTCAAGAAAACTCGGTCTCTTTACTAGATTTCAAAAATATTTCACATCTTATTAATTACAGCGCTGTAACCACAGCGTTGTGGAAAGTAGAGTCTGCATTCCTGGACACGTTCCGCCTCGTGCAATCTGTCTATTCTTATCTAATCTATCTATATACTCCACATTTATTAGAACTATATTTGTCCCTGCATAGAGTATTGTTGTCAAGTTTGGGGCGTTGACATTAAAAACATTTTTTTGGGATTCGTGCTAGAACAAAATAACGTGTAAAAAGTATATTAGGTGAACCTTATTATTTCAAGATCGGTTAAAAAAAAACGTGTAAAAACAGAGTTGGGTGATCTAAAATATTACTATTAGAAAAATCATATATGACATCTGGTTGGCTTCGGATATGAATACCGTGTTAGAACTTGCCCTTGTTCTCTTCTCAGGCTCTGCTCCGGCACCTACTTCTAGGATTGGAATAGTAGGAGATACAAATAAGGATTACAAATAAGGATGTATCTGCTCCAATTAAACATGAAGTTAAGGGTAACGAAAACCACATTTTCGATCGTATGCCAAATCCAAAGGATCCAAAGACTAAGAAAAAATTGCAATATTCCCTTAAAAGTAAGCCTTTCATTTCAACCCTTTCAACCAGTTCATAAAACAATTTTGTTTCATTTTCATGTTAGACTCCTTGCCTTTCCAAACACATATAATTACATATGTTGGCAATGAACAATGGTGAATTTTATCAAATTTATTATTTGGCAGGTTTTGAAGTAAAGGGACTGAGATAGGCACAAACATACCGTATTGTCGGTACATCAATAATATTTCAGCATCCACGAATTCAATAATTAAAAGAAAATGAAATATTCCTTAGAAGCTTAACGGTCAGACGGACACCAAAACCTTACTAATAGTGTTAGATTTTTACTTTTTTTCAACCTCATTATTCTTCAAGCGACTATTCTTCAAATGCGCGGATAGTCAGATTTGCTTATTTAACCAAAAAAATTTACGCATACGGATACGCATAGGTATCGTCCGTTTTGTTGGTTTGCAATTTTTTTATATTTAATTTAGGGGTTGTGATAAGCTAGCAAACTCCAGTCCCTACCATTGATGTATCAGTTAACGTGAGATTTCACATACCGTTGGGAATAGCAAGTCAAGGCGATATCTAAGGGATGCTGATGAATTTACTCTATTCAGCTATTTAGTCAACAGTAGCACCTTCAATCTTTGCAATAGAGTAGTCCAAGATGATGCCACGCTATTGTACGCTTGAAAAGATGAACATCCATATAACTCTATATGAGGGCTTTAATCACTGAGGAATTTAGTGCGTCAAATGATCAAGGAATATGCTACTAGCTTCATTATTGGCAACCAAATTTTAGTTTTGATCCTGATTTTTTTAAATAAGTTGCTATTTACCTTTTATTTCATTTTGATCTTTGAATATTGACCTTTGCCACACTAAAAGAATGTTTTATTTACTATATTTACTTTATTTACTATGCAGGTGTATAAACCTCGCAATGAGAGCGAATATGACTAATCAAAATGAAATAGTTTCAACAACTGCACAAGTACAGAAGAGTGTAGTTGAGGCAACCGCACGTTATGTTTAATCGAAAATTAAATATAGTTCAAATAATTTCAAATACTTTAAACTATCCAGGTAGGAAAAAACAATAGGGCCAAACATGGTATATGATTGGCATATCAGATAGCTAAGTACGACGTACAATATTGGCCCAAACATGGCCAGTTCTAGATCACTAGTCAAGTGTGCCATACAATTTTATCGCAAGGATTGCTTTCAATTTCGTGCTAAATATTACTTTTAATATCTGGCAAATTATAATTATTGGCTAAAACAAGGAATAATAAATTATGAAGCGTTGGTTTGATTATTATTATTGTTTATAAGAAAAAACTTACAATCGCAATTTTCTTCTGATGTTGATTGTTTTACAAGCTGTTTTGCGAATTTCTTCAAATCATTTTACACGACAGATAATTAGACCGAGTTATCGTTAAACACAGAAAACCTGCAAATTAAGTTTACTGGCTTTAATATCACTGATTCAGAAGAATAGAATACAGAATTTTTCTATTATTTAGAAGTGGAACAACCCAGATTCACAATTTTTGTGAAGAAAAGCGAAATTTAATCTGCTTCGACAATGTCGATGTACGATGTCGTAATAAATTGACTGATTTATTGGTATAACATCAGGTTGTTTCTTACACTTTTGATCAACCTTGTCTTAATTGGGAGTTATATTATGCAATATCTGCATCTATGGTTGTTGAATACTTACTAATACTATTCTACTTTTGTTGTGCAATTTATCCCCTCAGTGTCCCTTCGTCGTTGCAAGGCACTTTTGTTCCTTTATCTGCCAATATATTTCCTCAATCTGAAACTCTCTTATCTTACTTTAACAATTATTTGTTTTCTTGAAACCATGGGTTGCTAAGGACCAAGCAATCAATAATACAAAAATGATTCAAGAAATAGACACTAGAAAAGAAAAAAGTCCAAGCGGCACGTATATCCGCTAGAAATAGGTAGATTTCGAGATCAGACAGTTTTGTGTGGCAGTAGAATCTGATGTATCAGATTAGTTTAAACAAAACAAACTAATTTCAAACAGATATCGAACAAATTGTGTCTATTTCTCCAGCCTGACATATGTGCCAGGCTGCTTATCTGAATTGTTCCTCTAGATGAACTCGTGGCGCTGATTCGAAATCTGCTGTCAGGCTGTGTCAGATGCATTTCCGAAATGCCGAAATGCATTTCTCCGGCCTGACACCATTTCTCCAGCCTGACATCGTGTTTTCACTCCGGCAACACGTTTTTTGTACAAAATAACAAAAAACATATTAGCCTGACACCTGCCTGACACAACCTGACAATCTTAAAAAAATTAAAATTTTAAACTTTGAACGATTTTCTATCATTACATACGAACACGTTTACACTCATTTGAAAAATAAATGCAAAGGCAAGCATCAAAATGTACATTTAACAGTCCGTACAAACGCTAAATCGCTGATTGTTGAATGTGCATTTCGATGCTTGCCTTTGCATTTTTCAAATGACGATTGATCGCTTGCTTTATAGTTTTTCAGTGAAATTTAATGATTATCAGCGCGATATTTTGAAAGATCATATCAATAGATTATTGAGTACATCTCAGCTGAATTTTATTTTGATGTTTACTCTTTCATTTAAATAAAAAACATTAACAAAATAAAGTGAATGTTAGACAATGGCAAGATCGAAACCGAAAGCACACACAGTACACAGTACACTCAGTATTTGCGTTAGAAATAAAAGCATGTAAGTTTTCTTTTACAAGTGGAGACGATTTCAACGAACTTGCACCATATATAAATTAAACTTATTTTTTAACCATTTTATCGCATAAAGTTGTATTTACACACATGTTTTTTAAAAGAAGAAAAAACAGAATAAAGAAAAAGATACGTAAATACATGTGTGCGAATAAGACACACAATCACTTTTTTTTTTAAAAAAAGATGTCAATCGTGTCTATTTCGCTAATTTTTATACCGATGTTACCCGAAAAGATAAAACGTTTGTCTTTTAAAACGAAAAATAAACTTTTTAGACTGTCTTTTTAGACTGCATTGTCCTTTGGCGTTTGTTTTTTGTGCTTGTTGATACGAAGTGCATTGTCATTCGGAAGAATTGGTGGCTCGAAATCGTCTTGATCCATCAGTTTTTCTGCTAACTCGTTTCGGACCAAATATGCTGATTTATGCTTTAGCATTTTCTCGAATAGCGCTTTGTCCGTTGGCTGAATTCTACGTTTAAATTTGGAGTCATGTAATTATCGTCGATGTTTGTTAGGGCTATGTGTACATTTGAGTCATCCGATATGCATCGCACAAGAGCGGCACAGCCATTATCTGTACATTTTCCTTCACAACTAATATCGTACGTGCGGGGATTGACTCTTTTCCACGACCAAACGCATTTTATTTTTAACGCAAACCAAATTAATGTTGATAATTTGCTGCTCCAACCTAGCTTTACAGTGTGTCTCAATCGGTTAGCTTGGTATGATGTCCTTTTGGTGGACGTATCTGGTTGATCTGCCTTGATGTGATGTCCCTTTGATTTCTATTTAGTATATGATGGAAAGAGAGTCTTTATGCTGGGGGAACCCCATGCTAAACCAGTAGACTAAGGCCTATTGGGCAGACTTTCTTTCAGTAAAAGGTTTAGATAAAATTGTAGTTTCCTGGATGGTTGTTGGCCATTTGGAGCGTTTTTTGTTTTTCGCGTCACTGATATTAATTTTTATAAGATATAAATATTAAATTTTTCGTCAAGTGACGTATTTATTTATAATTTTTATTATTATTGTATAAAATAAAATAAAATAAAAATATAATTTTCCTAAACGCGTTTCGACAAATTTACTGTCATTATCAATAGGAGAGTTTTAACTCTCCTATTGATAATGACAGTAAATTTGTCGAAACGCGTTTAGGAAAATTATATTTTTATTTTATTTTATTTTATACAATAATAATAAAAATTATAAATAAATACGTCACTTGACGAAAAATTTAATATTTGTATTTTATAAAAGTTTAGATAAAACTAAACTTTAAACTTTAAGATAAGTTTATTGATTGATTTTTGATTGCAATTTTCATTTAATTTATAGTACAATTGTGGAGGTCCACACCAAAACGCTACATTTCCATTTTCTTTAAAAAATAAATTGGGTACTTAGATCGGCTCCAATTTCTGAATTCGATCGAAAACTCAAAAATTTATCTATGCTTAAATTAGAACAGTTTTTCTCCTTTGTAGAATACAGCTTGCTTTAGACATAATGTAATCAGTAATGTAATCAGTGTAATCCCGCATGGAGGGATCAGTTTTTATTGTTTTGAATATTTTTTATTTTTGATCTACGGGTGTGACAACCTGCATACTCCAGTCCCTGCTATTGACATACGAGTTAACGTGAGATATCACATCATACCACTGGCAATAGCAGTGAGATATTACTAGCCAAGGTGACATCTTAGAGGTGGTGGCGGATGAACTGTATTGAGTCAACGGAAGCACCCTCAGTCTTAGCTGTAAAATAATCCTTGATGATGAGACGCTATTGCTTCCTTGAGGAAACGAGCCTTCATATAACTATGTGTGGGTTTTAATCTTCAAGAAAGATAGAGCGTCACAGGATCAAGTAATATGCAACCAGCTGGATTATTGGCAACTACAGTTTTGTTTTGTTTCAGCAAATTTTTGGAAAAATTTGCTATTTACTTTTTAATTTACTTTATATTTTCTCTATTCTATCATAAAATATTGGCCTATGTCATATTTTTTCAGTGATAGGATTTTTTGTTTAGTTATCCATTCTTTAACCAAAAATATAAAAAAACAAAAAAAGAAAGATTTACGTCCATCAACATCTTTGAACGTATGTTGTTGTCGGACCTTGGTCTTAAAAGGTTTTTATGCGATATTGTGACACATATTGTAATTCCTACTACACAACACGTTTTATTAAAAAAAAAATGACATAATCAAATTTTCTTGAGCTGCGTTGGAAAAATGTAATAATGGAAATGTAGCGTTTTGGTGTGGACCTCCTCAATTGGTATATGATTTCGCCGCTATATTCTATAAAAATACCCTCCCAGGTTTATATTTATTTTAATAAAATAATCGATCATCCAATTAACGATCGATCTATTATAAAAAGGTAATATTGGTCAATTATATATGAAATAAATATATTTACCTTATTCAGCGGAAATTATATTTATTGTCGTAAATTTAATGCTGTTTCATTTTGTAATATTTTTAGGTTGTATTCATTAAATTTAATATAATTTTATATGTATAAGTTAAATTACTTCATTTAAAATACAGTATGAGAATTTAGATATCTGAGCTTAGTTTGTTGTATATTATTTGTTATTTGTTTTGGTTGATGACATGCTTAATTATTTAAGTTAATTTAATGTGAAGAATAACATATGTATTGTATGTTAATTAGATTAGTCATACATATGTTACATCCTGATAAAAATTAGGTGTTCGATATCACCATAAACTCTATCCTTAAGATTGTATGAGCTTGTTCAAATGATCTGGAGGACTAAAACCATGCCACAGGACTGGAACACAGCTATGCTGATACCAATCCATAAAAAAGGTAATCGACTACAATGTGCAAACTACAGAGGAATCGCTCTCCTTTGCGCAGCATATAAGATGTTTTCCTACATTTTGCTATCCGATTTTGGAAAAGTGCCAAGAGTTCAACATACCTGTGCACCAACTCTTCATTGATTTCAGGCAGACTACGACTCTCTCGAATGAGAGACTCTATGGTGTGCTCTGGTGTCAATGAGAATTCCTGATAAACTGGTATCACTATGCAAAATGACAGTACACTTAATGCTGTGTACGAGTAGAGAACGAAATATCAAAGTTTTTTAAAGTCGACTGCGGTTTAAGACAAGTTGATGCTATCTCTCCTATACTTTTTAATTTAGCCTTGGAATATGTGTGCCGTCAAAAGAAACTACCGACTAATAACAATATCTTGTCAATAAACTCAGTACAGATGATTGCTTACGCTGATGATGTTGTCATCCTCGGCCGAAGTGAAGCTGTTATGAGTGAGACTTTCAAGTCTCTTGAGAGTGGTGCTAGGAAAATTGGTCTTCAAATTAACTACAATAAAACCAAACATATGAATGTTTCAAGAGAGGCTGAGAAGAAAAATTTGATGTGCGGCGATGAACGAATTGAGGGAGTTGAATCTTTTAAATATTTGAGATCAATGCTTGACTCAAACAACAGCATACTTACAGATATAAAAGCTCGAATTGCTGCAGGTAATCGAACTTTCTTCTCAATTAAACCTCTCCTTGGATCACCGTATGTATCAACTAACACCAAGCTCAAGTTATACAAGACATTGATTAGACCGGTTGTGATGTATGGATCACAAACGTGGACCCTTACACAAAATGACGAATCGCATTTATCTGTATTTGAGCGTAAGATCCTACGTTACATTTTTGGTCCACTTAAGACAGACGATGGAGTATAGAACCCGGTACATCCGTGAGATCAGAGACCTTCTTGAGGGTCCTGATATAATAGGTTGTATCCGTTCTAATAGGATTGCTTGGTTTGGGCATGTTCTACGAGCCGATTCAGTCTGGAATGATTAGAAAAATGTACGTTAGTACCCCAGGAAGTGGGCAACCGCGAGGTAGACCACGACTACAATGGGAGACTGACGCAATAAAAGACCTTAAAAAAATCGGCTGCCATGGTAATTATGTCGCTGTTGTGAATGACCGTGATGAATATTCAAAGCTGATTAGCCTGGCAACGCTCCAACGGAGCATGAACGCCTTAAAAAAAAAAAAGATATCGCCATATTTCGCAGTGAGCAATCGTTATCTCTATGCCTATTTAAACAAATTACATATTTATAAAAAAATATGTCGAAGGTTATACACTTTTCTAAATACATACATTTAAAATTTTGCTTGTGTTTTTCCATAGAATTTTCCACTACAGCTCAATCTTCGTTTATGCCTTTGTTCTTTGTTTGCATGCATGAATCATAGTCTGCATTTTTTTTTATTTATTTTTTTTTTGCACCAAATCGTATGCCCGAAATCACAATTGAGCATTGAATTTCGAATTCAGTCAAATGAAATTAATTTTACTAACCTGACTTTGTATCGATTGGCTTTGACACATCTGATCGCAATTTTCTTCCTTTGCCGGCTTCAAGTGGCTAAGCAATGCTTTTTCGTTCATTCTTTGTTTGCGTGCAAGAATCATCGTCTACACAAAAAGCAAAAAGCGAATTGTTTTGATCATCGAAGCACCAAATCGTTTCATTGAACTTTGTGTTCGATAAAATTAAAATAATTTTACTAACCTCGCTTTGTATCGATTGGCTCTCTGCTATGCATTGTGCATAGAATGAATAATTTAACCTTTCTGATGAAGTCAAAACAAAACATCTGCTGATCTTCGATTTCACGATTTAACATGTTCGATACACAAACACAATCATAAACATTTTTGTTTACGCTGCCGTTATTCGTCGAATTATCGATCTCGTACACATATCTTTTTTAAAAGATGAAAAAAACAGACAAAAGAAAAAGATATGTAAACGCCTGTGTGCGAATAAGACAAAATATAATCACGTTTTGTTAAAAAAGATGTCCATCGTGTCTATTTCGCTAATTTTTATACCGATGTTATCCGAAAATAAATAGTAAAGTGCCCTTAACCTAACAAATTTTATTTTATTAAATAGAATTTCGAAATTTTTTGTTTAATTTGGTGTAAAATAAAATAAGTTTTTGTTTTATTTATTTTGTTTTAGAATCATAATTATCGAGAAACAAAATTTATTTATAAAAGTATCATTGTGTGTATAATTTATTTTAACTAACACATGTCTAAAAAGCTTATTTTTCGTTTTAAAAGACAAACATTTTATCTTTTCGGGTAACATCGGTATAAAAATTAGCGAAATAGACACGATTGACATCTTTTTTAAAAAAAAAAAGTGATTGTTTTGTCTTATTCGCACGCATGTATTTTTTTTTTTTTTAAATAAAATGTGTTGTGTAATAGGGTTTAGAATATGTGTCACAACAACACATAAATACCTTTTAAGACCTTGGTCTCGACCTGGGTCCCACAACAACTGGCGTTCTAAGGTGTAGATTAACGCTTTTTTTAAACATATGCGGGTTGAAGCCACCTGAGACTAAGTGTTCCGGCAAACTATTCCATTTGTACGCAGTTCTCCGAACTCCAAAGAAGTCTCTCTGCGATCTGCCAGTATGACAGCGCGGAATTTTTACCGTTTCACCGGTTGCGGCAGCCGATTGCCGAGTGGAACGGGGGTAAGAATAAGTTTGAGGCATGATGCCGCTGATTTCATCTGAGCACTGCTGATGACGATATTTGTAAAAAAACAACGAGGTCAGCAACAGTGCGACGATGTTGTAGGGAATCAAGTTTTGATGTCAAAGTTCGATCACCCACAATTCGTATTGCCCGCTTTTGAACAGAGTCCAAGAGGGCCAAGATGGAAACAGAGGCAGCACCCCAAACTTGACGAGAGTACTCCATACAGGGACGAATATAGGACTTATAAACATGGAGCAATTGGTATGGAGTGAAAAAGTTTTTGCATCTATTTAGGAGGCCGAGTTTTTTAGACGCGCTTTTTGCCATCGCCATTACATGATCGTTCAAGAGTAGGTTATTTGAAACTGTGACACCCAATAAACGAATGTTTTTACATTCACCTATTGGTTCATCACACATACTGAAAAAAACATCTTTGGGGAATTCGGTCTTTAATCTGGAAACAATCAACAGCTGTGTTTTGGTAGAGTTGAAATTGACATGGTTTTGGTCACCCCAATCGGCGACTTTATTCAGGTCTTTGTTCACGTTTATGGCAGCGTCTCTCCGGGCAGGATTAATTCGTTCGTGCATTTTACCTTTTGAAGAAAGGGGCTCGAACGACTTGTGCAGAGTACTATCATCTGCAAAACTATTTAATGGGTTGCTGGTGATTTTCAACAATTCGTTGATATAAATCAAAAATAGGGTTGGGGACAATACTGAGCCTTGAGGTACACCAGCGTTAATTAGTTTAGACTCAAAAGAAAATCCGTCTAAGGAGACCGAAATGTATCGGTTGGATAGAAAATTTAGAATCAGATTCACAACATTGGGATGAAAACCGTACGCAACGAGCTTGTTGATTAAGTTGGCATGCCAGACTCGATCGAATGCCTTGGAGATGTCTAAAGCGATAACGTATGTTTCACCACCTTTATCAAGTATGCTGTTCCAATAATGCGTTACATAGTTTAATAGATCGGTGGTTGATCTTTTGTTTCGAAAACCGTTTTGGCTGTCGGATATTAAATGATTTGCTTCCAGAAATTTTGAAATATGTGTATTAATAAAATGCTCGTAGACTTTGGATAGGACCGATAGTAAAGCTATTGGCCTATAATTTGAGATATCGGATTTCGGTCCCTTTTTGGGGGACGGGCTGGACATTTGCCGACTTCCAGCACGAGGGAAATGAACCAGATTTGTAGGATTGGTAAAATATTTTAGTTAAAGTTGGTGCAAGCTCTTTGGAAAACGTTTTTAAAATAATGGGTGAAATATTGTTTAACCCCTTTAAAAGTTTAGCAACTATTTTGGGTTTGAAGTGAAGTTCATTCATATTAACTCCTGAAGACTGGATTTGGGGTATTTCTTTATGAGTTTCCAAAACAGTGGAGTTCAGAGCAAAGCGTTCAGCGAACAAGTTAGCTTTTCTTGCGGGATCATTGACGATTAAATCGACATCAATAATAGGGGGAATAGAAAATTTTGTACCAGGATTTAAAGAATTAATGGCACTGTAGAAACTCTTGTCAGAAACAGACATAGACGAGACGTAAGTTTTGAGGCTTTCGCTCTGTCAATTTCAGACTTTTCGTTTGAGATAATCTGGTTAGATATTTTGTTGGCCCTTTAATATTTGGATCGAATATTGTAAATTTTGTTATGAATCCAAATATTAAATGATCAACGTTTGTTTCTAAGTGCCGTTTTGGCAGCTTTCGAATACAAATATTTTTGTTTGGGTTTTACTATGGACAAATTTATTGATAGCAAATTGGATGGTTTCTGTAAAGTTTTGAGCAGAAACATTTACATTGTCAGTGTAAAAACAATGACGGTCGAAAGAGAAACCATGGAAAAATTTTGAAGACCACTCTTATCCATTTTTGAGTAGTGAAATATTTTACGGGGTTTGGGAGCTGCAGTTTTAAGTAAATCAGTTTTGATAACTGATGAGATTAAATAACGATCAGAATTTCCAATACTACCTTTCGCGACATCGACACTCGTAATATCGGGCATTGTGGTAAGGTAGAGATCTAAAAGAAAACTATTATCTTGCCATTACCGGAAGGGGAGTGAAAGTCGGGCTTTTAACAATTTGGAATAGGCCCTGAGACGCGGCAAAAATTTATGTCAGTTTTCCACTATTGTCAACATCGTCGGTCGATTTAGAGAATTCCAACCATGATTTGTTGTGGACGTTGAAGTCACCGGTAACGATAACTTCACAATTAGGGGACTTTGCTCTAATCTCGTCTACAATTTTTGTCAGTATATTAAAAAAGTTTGGGTTACCTTTGTTGGGGGACCGGTATAAAGCTATTGTAAAAAAAGTCATCTTTTTCAAGTATCTTTTTCAATTATCTTTTTCTTTATTCTGTTTTTTCTTCTTTTAAAAAAGATGTGTGTAAATACAACTTTACGCGACAAAATGGATAAGTTTAATTTATATATGGTACAAGTTCGTTGAAACCGTCTCCACTTGTAAAAGAAAACTTACATGCTTTTACTTAAAAAGCAAACAGTGTGTGTGCTTTCGGTTTCGTTCTTGCCATTGTTTAACATTCACTTAATTTTGTTAATGTTTTTTATTTAAATGAAAGAGTAAACAACAAAATAAAATTCAGCTGAGATGCATTCAATAATCTATTGATATGATCTTTCAAAATATCGCGCTGATAATCATTAAATTTCACTGAAAAACTATAAAGCAAGCGATCAATCGTCATTTAAAAAATACATGCAAAGGCAAGCATCGAAATGCACATTCAACAATCAGCGATTTAGCGTTTGTACGGACTGTTAAATGTACATTTTGATGCTTGTCTTTGCATTATTTTTCAAATGAGTGTAATCGTGCCGCGTATGTTTTGATAGAAAATCGTTCAAAGTTTAAAATTTTAATTTTTTTAAGATTGTCAGGCTGTGTCAGGCAGGTGTCAGGCTAATATGTTTTTTGTTATTTTGTACAAAAAACGTGTTGCCAATAAAAAATAATGCGTTTTGGAGTGAAAACACGATGTCAGGCTGGAGAAATGGTGTCAGGCCGGAGAAATGTGTTTCGGCAGCCTGACACCGAAACTACGTTAAAAAGGGCAGCCTGACAGCAGATTTCGAATCAGCGTCGCGAGTTCATCTAGAGGAACAATTTAGATAAGCAGCCTGGCACATATGTCAGGCTGGAGAAATAGACACGGACAAATTTTAAAAAGAAAATTAGCTACATATAAGCAAAATTATATCTATCCAATTTTGCAACAAACAAATATCAAATCTACCACAGAACATGTGTGTGACAATTTATGACACAAACCTACTCTATATCATATGTCGTGCAATCGCTGCAAAATATCAAAATAGTTTATTTCTAAGAAAAAAAATTAATTTCTTCTATTCAAATCTTTTATTTTTTTGACTGTTATAAGGTTGACATTGACTGTTATAAGATTTTTGGAAATTGTAGTTATGGATTGTTGCAAGCTTTGTTGTTGAAGCACCTCTAACTGCAGAGGTTCATATTTATAAGAAACGGATTAAAATGTTTCCACAAATTCTAAATTTATGAAGATTTTAAAAATATTAGTATCCAAACGGCCGTTATAACGGATTAAAAAAACCACATTTTTTTCTAGTATAAAGCCTCTAGTTCCTTAACCATGTGTCAGATTTTTCTGATTTACGAACCTGTCCAAGATATTAACAAAACACACATTTTTAACAAAGGTTTTTTGATCTGGTTCCACAAATGCAACCGTGAGAGCGCCGATTGATTCAAACGCATTTTGTGTTTTACAAGCTTTTTTGTTGGAGCCGCTCACTCAGAAACCTCCAACTGCAGAGGTCTTTTTTTGAAAGAAACTCATTGAAAAGGTTTCAAAGATTTTAAGTTTATGAAGTTTTTAAAAATATTAGAATCCAAACAGCCGTTATAACGGATCTAAAAAACAGAGTTTTTTTTAGTATAAAGCTTCTAGTTTCTTAACCATGTGTTGGATTGGACTGATCTACGAACTTGTCCATGATATTAATAAAACGCACATTTTTAGTAGGTTTTTTGAAGGTTTTTTGATCTGGCTTTACAAATGCGACCGTGAGAGTGCCGGTTGTTTCAAAAAAAATTTTTTTTTTGCAATCTATTTTGTTGGAGCCGCTCACTAAGGAACCTCTAACTGCAGAGGTCTATTTTTAAAACAAATTGATAAAAAAGATTCCAAAAAATTTAAATTTGTTAATTTTTTTGAAATATTAGTATTCAAACGGCCGTTATAACGGTTTTAAAAAATCAATTTTTTTCAGAAAAAAGCCTCTAGTTTCCTAACCACGTGTCGGATTTTGCTGATTCACAAACTTGTCCAAGATATTATTAGGACACACAAGTACAGAAAATTTTTTGGATCTACCTCAACAAATGCGACCGTAACGGCCGGTCGTTTTCGTTATATCTCATATCGTTTATATATATATATATATATATATATATATATATATATATATATATATATATATATATATATATATATATATATATATATATATATATATATATATATATATATATATATGCATATATATATATATATATATATATATATATATATATATATATATATATATATATATATATATATATATATATATATATATATATATATATATATATATATATATATATATATATATATATATATATATATATATATATATATATATATATATATATCTATATATTAGGGTGCTTTTTTTTGGGGCGACAATTATTTTTTTCTGGTGCCCCACCGAAATTTTGTTGGAAATACCCAAGAAAACACCCTCCTAAAATATGAGCCCTCAAAATTAATGTTTAGCACTCGGCCTTTGCGTTTGAATATTTTCCATACAAAATACATGTACACTTTAGTGTTTTTTTAAAAAAAAAAATACAGCTCAGCGGCATTTTATACTATTTCAAAATCGAAAAAAGCAACTAACTCAGGATTAAATTATCTACAAAAATGCTTATGGAGATGTAACTGTAACTTACACCGGTGTGGTAACTTCCTCTTACAGGTACCCAAAAATGTTATAATTTATATCAACACAACACAATCTTTAAATGAAACACAAATATAAACTTTATAACCGTATAAACTTTCGTTTAAATTTATTTTAGTTTTATTAATTTGAAAAACCTTTTATTATTATTATTTTTATTATTCTTCTATTTTAATTTTGTTTTATTTCTGATCAATCTCTTCTTCAAAAAAACTATACACTTGATTTTTTTTTTCTATTTTGTTTTACTGCCCAAATTACTCTAATCAATATTTATTTTTATTCTAATGAAAGTCATGATCCGTTATCATAATTTTACCGTTAAACCAATCGTGAATATCTTATTTTCATTTTATTTATCGTTAAACCAATTAAAAGTTTAATCGAATTCCCCTCCAAAATAAATCAAAGTCAAAGAACCTCAGTTCATTTACTTAACAATTAAACGATCGTTTAATTGCTGAGTAATTACCAAATATTAATATTAATTTTAATATGTTTTGAAATAAAACATATTAAAAAAAATATCAAACCGTTGCAATTTGACTTTCATTTAATTATTGGGAAATTCGAATTGAATGAATTGAATTTAAGTTTAATTTAATAGATTATATAATTTGAAACATTTGATCGAGACCATGATGACGGGTCATGACACCGGTGACACAGTCAGAGGCGTAGCTAGGGGGGGCGGGGGGGCGGTCCGCCCCGGGTGTCACCCGTTTTGGGGTGACACCCGAACGTAAAAAACATAAACAAACCATCACAATGTTTTCAACGATAAATCACTTCGAAACCGTTTTGGGGTGACACCCGAACGTAAACAACTTAAACAAACCATCACAATGTTTTCAATGATAAATCACTTCGAAACCGTTTTGGGTGACACCCGCACGTAAAAAACTTAAACAAACCATCACAATGTTTTAAACGATAAATCACTTCGAAACCGTTTTGGGGTGACACCCGAACGTAAACAACTTAAACAAACCATCACAATGTTTTCAATGATAAATCACTTCGAAACCGTTTTGGGGTGACACCCGAACGTAAAAAACATAAACAAACCATCACAATGTTTTCAACGATAAATCACTTCGAAACCGTTTTGGGGTGACACCCGAACGTAAACAACTTAAACAAACTATCACAATGTTTTCAATGATAAATCACTTCGAAACCGTTTTGGGGTGACACCCGAACGTAAAAAACTTAAACAAACCATCACAATGTTTTCAACGATAAATCACTTCGAAACCGTTTTGGGGTGACACCCGAACGTAAACAACTTAAACAAACCATCACAATGTTTTCAACGATAAATCACTTCGAAACCGTTTTGGGGTGACACCCAAACGTAAAAAATTTAAACAAACCATCACATGTTTTCAACGATAAATCACTTCGAAACCGTTTTGGGGTGACACCCGAACGTAAAAAATTTAAATAAACCATCACATGTTTTCAACGATAAATCACTTAGAAACCATTTTAACCAGGTTATCCATATAATTTTAATTTATAAATTGTGATAACTTATAAATGTGTCCTATAAATGTGTTATTGGCTCAAAAAGAATCTATTCTACTTTTTAAAATTTTTGAGTTATTACGTGAAATAAAATTTTAACAATATTAATCGAATCAACATGTTGAGCATTGAATCCCATCACCACAATTACTCAATAGCTTTGAATATTCCTATGGATACCATATTGACCGTTTTTTACGATATATTATTTAGTATGCAAGCATGATTATTTAATGACCAGGTCTGAAAACACATATGCTGAATAATGTATAGGAAAAGTGGTTTACGTCGATAATGTGGCACCCTTTGTCGATAGGGTGGCACCCTTGAGTTACAATGTCTCTATTCCAAAATTATTTCTAAAATATCCGCTTAACCTTACTACTTATATATGTTTTACATTTCAAACAAATTAATTGCAAACACCTAAGGAAACTAACAAACAATCAAATTACCGTTTTAACAACCAAATTACTGCAGTTTTGCAAATTTTTGTAGGTTGATACATACTCATACTGTTTGTATTCAGTTTTATATATTTATATATTTGAATTAAATGAAAGTTTATCATTTAAAATTACATTTTGTTGGGTTTTAAATCCCTTGGAAATTTCAAACTCATCAAGTGATTCTTTTAAAGATCCTTGGCTACATAAATGTAAAGCCTTCAATTTTTTTTTAAAAGTGGTGTAGCTATTGTTATTAACTATGTAAGTGGTTTGCAAAAATAAACTTTAAATTTTGTTTATTTTTCTTCTTAGGCAGGTATTCCTTAAATCAGTCTTTAAAACATTTTCCGGTTTTCCCGATGTAAAATTTTTCACAAAAATCACATTCAATTTTGTAAATTATTGAGCATGATTCTAATTGGATATTTAATTTTGGTTTCAATTCTTTATATAAAATATCTTTTAGGATTTCATACTTATATTTTTTTAAATAGTTGCTTATAATATTAGGCTATGATTTGTATATTCCATTTTATCAAATATTATTTAATATAACTTGTTACAAGGAAATTTAAATAAATTAATTTTCTTGGCGGTGTATTTAGTCGTTAACACAGTGTACTTATTATGAACTATGTACCTATTATGTATCCTACAAATATATTTAGAATTAATGCTTTGCTGATACCTACTATAATTAAAAATATTTTTTTAGATTTCGTTTAGCAAATATCCCAAAAAATAAATATGCTACGAGGAGTTCATACTTCTTAAAGAAAAAGTGGGTTCCAGCAGAGAAAGACCAAATCTATAAATATGTTACAAAACCCGATGATATCCAAGGTTCATCAAAAGAAACTGATTATCACGTTGATGCAACGAATGTTTCAGAGAATATTGGCTAATCTTCGGAAAGTAACAGCAACAATACAGAATTAATAATGATAACCTATGATGACGAATTAGAAAGGAATAATGAAAATGACAGTGATAATGCCGCTAATGATTCTACTATCGAAGACAGTATTTGCATGGGTGAATCACTTCAGGACTTAAGAGATGTATCACATTGGAATATACTCGTCTCTGGTAATATTCGCATTGAAATCATAAAAAAGGAAAGTGAACATTTTCAAAATAGAGAAGGGTCGTTTGTTACTGTATCAAGACACGGGTTAGACATAAAAGGTGATGTTCGTCATCTTTCTAAAGAATGGTTTTATAAAATGATGAATAATAGTGAAAAAATTCCACGGCCATGGATTGTTTATTCTCCTGTAAATAATAACTTGCGTCCTGTATTGCTTACGTTGTCGTGTATTTGCTGTCACCAATAATAATAATACAAAATCAACATTTACTACTGGATATCAGAAGCGGTGGAAACTAAATCCCAAAGTGGCCGAGCATGAAACTTCAAATGAACATCTGGAGAATTTTGAAAAGTGGAAAACTTTGGAAATAAGGTTAAAAATTCATAAAACGATACGAGACGTTGCCTTGCAATTAATATACAATAAAAAACAGAAGTGGAAACGTCTTTTATCAAGATTATTGGATAAAATTTTGTTTTTATCTAAACAAAACCCAGCATTTCATGGACATGATGAAGGACAAAGTTCTTCAAATAAAGGCAATTTCTTAGAACTAACCAAACTATTGTCAAAGTATGATGTAGTGTTAAAAGAACACATTTTGAATTTGGAGCATGGTAAATCACTAAAAGTATCATATTTGTCACCAGATATACAAAATGAGTTCATAAATGTTTTAGCGATCCACGTAAAGTTTAAGCTTGTCAACGAAATTAAATCGGTTAAATATTTTGGAATTATGTTTGATAGCACACCTGACATTTCACATATTGACATATTGATCAAATGTCAGAAGTGATTCGTTATGTGAAAAATGATGGTAGTAAAGTGGAAATCAAGGAGGAATACGGAAATCAATCCAAGGAATACGGATTTTTTCCTTTACGTGGAAAAAAGCCGCTGATTTAAGCGATGAAATTCTTACACTGAAAAAAAAATTGAAGTAATGATAACCTCATCTCGAAGATGGCAGTTTATTATTCATGCAAAGAAAAGATATTTACAAACAATTTCACCGTGATTGGGACAACTACTCAGTACTCAGTAACATTTTCCTGATAACAGAATGAGGTGTAATTAAAATATAAAGTGCTATCCAATATAACAGTAGTTGAATAAAGTTAATAACTATTTCCATGAAAACATATTTCTTTGGCCTTATATCATGAATTTTTCATTTTAAAATTTAAGTATTTGAGATTAATTGAACTATATTTTATTTTCACATAAATATTTCATGTGATTGTCTCAACTGCATCGGCTTATCATTGTACGGTTGTTGAATCAATCTCGTATTTCGATTCGCCATATCTGCCCACACGGTGAGGTTGAGACAACTGCATTTCGATTGGAAATAGGACATGTTTTTTTCAGTGTAAAATCTTGAAAATGATGGTATAGATGTTATGAATTGTCGCTCCCAAAGATTATGATAATGCAGCTGTTATGAGTAGTATACATGGAGAAGTGCAAGCTATTATTAAAGCAAAAAATAACAAAGCAATTTTTGTGGGCTGCAAAGATCATTCAATTAATTTATACGGCCAACACTCGTCAGTGGAAGCCATTTTTACATGTTTTTCTGCTTCGACTAGCCGCTGGGAAGTACTTGCTAAACACAACAAAGCAACTGTTAAAATACTCTTAACAGCGCATTGGAGTGCTCATTATGCTGCAGTAAAAGTATTGGCCGAAAACTTTGATGGGATTGTGGCTGAAATTGAGAAGTTAAGTGATCAACAAGAAAATGTAGACACTAGAGGCGCTGCACAGAACCTTATCAATGCAGCATGTGATTTTTCGTTTCTTTGCTATCTTTTGTTTTGGAATGATATTCTAAGAGAAATAATATTTGTGCTCAGATTGGATTGCAAAGCACGGGCTTGAATATTGATCAATTAGCTACAAAAATAGAGTCAATTCATAACGAAGTCTCATTGTAGAAGAGGCAATAGATCTTGCTGCGAAAAAATCGGAGGACTATGACATTCCAATGGAAAGCCGAATTCGTCATAAAAACGCAAAAAACGAACGGTTGGTGAGTTTGCATCTGATGTTGGACTGACACTGAGAGCTCAACTTAAAAAGGACATGTTTGAATGTCTTGACCGATTCAGTGTTGAACTCCGAACTAGACTGAAGTCAGTTCAAGATTTAGCTTCATTGTTCGAGGTTGTGCAGACAAACACTTAGCTTTTGGCGAACAGTGAAGAGTTATAATTATCGGTATCAAAATTTACTGGTTTTTATGATGCGGTATTGGCAACAGAACTCCTCATAGAAATACAAAGGGTGAAGAGGCATTTAAAAGCGGCCAATGTTACAGTTTCTAACTGGGTGTACCTAGACTTTTTGAAATTCATCGTAGAATGGGATTTTTTAGAATTTCTTCCGAATCTTACGGTCGCACTAAAGTTATTTATGACTATTTGCGTATTAGTGTGAGAGGAGTTTCAGCAAAATAAAATTAGTTAAAAATTACTTGCGGGCTTATAATAATAATGCTCATTTGTATTAATTAAAAAAAATTATAAATTACGTTTATCGGCTTTTTATTATTATTGACAGTTTTTATTTTTGGGGTGACACCACAATATCCGCCCTGGGTGCCACCCATGCTAGCTACGCCACTGGACACAGTACAGATCACTAAAGTCAGTTTTATATGAATTTCTTGTTCTTTTGTTTTTATTTCATAAATGGCTAAAGCTACAGGAAAAATGTCAATAACAAAGTTGTAGTTAATTAAGTTTCCTACAAAAAACTGATAGTAACCGAATCTCTATGATTGATATTGCTCGAGATAATAAACATTTATTATTTTAGAACTTGCGGTCTTCATAAATTGATGACGAAAATCTCTTAAAACATCCATTTTAATGAAAGCTTATTATCTCGAGAAATATCAATCATAGAGATTCGGTTACTGTGAATTTTTTGTAGGAAACTTAATTAACTACAACTTTGTTATTGACAGTTTTCCTGTAGCTTTAGCCGTTTATGAAATAAAAACAAAAGAACAAGAAATTCATATAAAATTTACTTTTGTGATCTGTACTGTGTCACCGGTGTAAGTTACAGTTACATCTCCATACGCATTTTTGTAGATAATTTAATCCTGAGTTAGTTGCTTTTTTCCATTTTGAAATAGTATAAAATGCCGCTGAGCTGTAATTTTTTTTTTAAAAAACACTAAAGTTTACATGTATTTTGTATGGAAAATATTCAAACGCAAAGGCCGAGTGCTAAACATTAATTTTGAGGGCTCATATTTTAGGAGAGCATTTTCTTGGGTATTTCCAACAAAATTTCGGTGGGGCACCAGAAAAAAAGAATTTCGCCCCAAACCCAAAAAAAAGCACCCTAATATATATATATATATATATATATATATATATATATATATATATATATATATATATATATATATATATATATATATATATATATATATATATATATATATATATATATATATATATATATATAATTTTTGAAAAAATTTTTCCGAAATTCCGAGATGAAGCCCATTGCAATAGGTAGATTTTTATATGAAATCTACCTAACAGACCAAAAAAACAAATATCGAGCATTGACTGCCGTACATTTAAGCTGAGAAAGTAATGGATGTATATAAGATCGAGATAAGAGGACTCTGTAAAGTCACTAAAACAATATATTTTTAGATAATGTCAACGTTTTTTAATTTTAACGTCACCTTATTTAAAATGTAAAACAAACACATTATAAATAGAATCAACAACTAACTCAATCGCTTTTGATCCTGGGTCTGGATAAACACATGTTTGATTTTGATTCTCCGAAAATGTATAAGCAGCACGTCCTGCTTTTGGAATGACTAATTTAGATTTTTCTGTTGATTCTTTAACTCCATCTGTAAAATCCTTCAAAGCATCTATAATCTCACTGGAATCATCAAATTTTTGTAATCTCTCAACACCAAAACTAAGTGGATCAATCATTGTCCGATCACCAACTTTTGCTAAACCGTATTTCATCATAGTTTCAACTCCTTTTTGTACTCCACTACACCAAGTTTGTAAACTATAGTCATCAACCAACACAGATGATAATGATTGAAAAAATAAACTTATCAATGCACCAGATGACCCACCAACACTTTTTTGAAAAACATCACTTATATGTTGAATAACAGACATAGGATATTTAAACGAATTTAAAACATTATTTTCAATTAAATGTAATAAAGCATCCGTTCCTTTTTTCAATGTTGATCCTGTATCACCATCACCGAACTCAGAATCACATTCATTTAAGAGTTCAAAATTTTCAGAAAGACATCGACATGCAGCTGTTACACATAATTTAAATAATTCTTCATGTTCCTTAGACAACGAAACTCCAACATTTTTATTTTCAGTGGAGCCCTCTTCTTCATATCCCGATTTTTGTCGTATCTGCGATTTTTGATTTAATTCATTTCTATCTTTTTTATTGCATCCAAAAGCGTTACAAGCTACATTTGTTTCGAATTCTAAATATTCAACAATCTTCACCTCACTCACAAAATCATCTATTTTCAACAATGTTACGGAAAGTCCTTCTGCTTTAAGACTAGATAAAAATGTTCCACAATAAATTTTTTTAATTGAATAAATCGAATTGAATTTCTCTAGCAAAACACCAGCAAATAAATTCATAATAAATTCAGACGTTCCACCAAGATTGTTAATCAATAAAATCACCTTTGTTCCTTTATTGAGTTTTAAAGAAAATTTGTTTAGAATAATTTCAACAATTTCATTGAAATCGTTTTTGGAGTCTAATTTCAAAACTCCCGGTTCTCCGTGAATTCCTTTTCCAATTTCGATATCATTTATTTTCTCACTGCAAGTGTGAAAAGAAACCCCAACTGTACAAAGTAGCTCATTTGCTAAAATATAATCACCAAACTGACAAATTTCATCAAAACTTTTATTCAATTCAGCCATAGCACCAAGAAGTTTATGGATTAGGACAGTTCCCGCTAATCCGCGTTTGCCAACTGCAGGATTAATATGCTCTTCTTGAATCGAAACATCTTCGTTGATAAAAATTGAATGAATATTTTTATAGTTATATTTTGTTTTAGCTGCTTCAATTGCCACTCCAAACTGTATACGATCACCTGTATAATTTGTTATTATCACAATAATATTTGATGTGTTATCCCCGGTTAAAAGTATTCCATTTAATATATTTGTTGATGTTGGAGATGCAAAAATTTCTCCACAAACAGCAGTGGTTAGCATTCCTCTTCCAACATAACCAGCATGAGCAGGTTCATGACCCGATCCACCACCACATATTAACTTTACTTTTGAATCGCTACGATTATTATCCAAACGTGTTATCAATTTACTATCTTCTATGAAAATTAAATTATTATTCACTGAAGTTAAACCTTTTAAAAAAGATTCCACCGATTTGATATCCGACATAGTGCGACAACAACTGACTGAAAAAAATTTAACTGACAATATTAACAATTAATTTCATGTTCGTTGATTAAACAATAGTACATTATGATGCTAGGACGTAAAGCTAAAGATTTTGGACGGATGTGGAGTTTGCAAATCGAGGCGCTATCCGAGATTTGCACCCACATTAAGTCCAAAATAGCTTACGTCCGTGCATCATATACTATTTTTTATTCGCCGCAAGCAAAATATTTAAAAAAAATTTCTTTATTCCAAATTAAAATTATAAATTTTCATAAATTTTAAAATAAAAATATGTGGAACAAGTAACCTTTGACAAAATATTTATTATTTTTTCCAAATTATTGTGTAGCTATGACAACAAATGATAACAACTATTTTAATTGGATAATGAAATTTTGAATTTAAGGGTTGCTTTGATAAAAATTTTTATTTTTCATAGAATTTAAACAAATACAAATGCTTTTTACTTTTTTGGACGTAGCTATGACAACAAAATAAAAAGTTGAAAAGTGATACTTTAAAGCCGCAAATCACAGTAATAAAGTAACACTTTAATATGTAGGCGAATAAAAAAACTATTTGGTTTTTGATTCAAGTTCGTATGACGTAGTAATACAAATAAAAATCAACGGTTTCTTGTGTGATACAAAACAGGGGTTGGCAATCGTTTGTTGATGTTACTTTGGTTGGAAAAAAAGATTTTTTGCTGGTTGCTTTTTTTCAATGGAGATTACTGTTTAGATTTTAATCTTATCTATTTACCGCGCATAGTGGTGAACAAGTTCATTAACTTTCGTGTTTTTAAGGAAGAGGTATGTTGACTTGAGATACTTTTGATGTGATTAAGTATACTTATAGAACTATCATCCCAGTATGACTTTCTGAACGAATACCACTGCCCTTAGCACGTTTTATGAAATTTCAACCAGTTTATGGATATGGAAATATACTACAGTGAGCGGTAAGGTGAAAAATATGTTTGAATTTAATTATATTAATAGGGAGCACCACAGCTGAATCTGCCAATAATAAAAATACTAAGTAAATAACTTTACTTTTATTAACGCAATAAACAGAACTGAACGTGGTGTGGTGGATTTGGCTGACCTCTTCTGACATTAAAATATATTAAAATCTGTATTTGACGATAGTATATGAAGAATCCATTTTTATGCAGGTTTAATTCCCTGTGAAAGTGGCTTATTTTTTCATAGTAGTGAAAAATTATTTTCACTATATAAAAAATTGTAGTTAGATTAGATTACATTAGACTATCTAAAGTGAAGTTACTATGATTCTAATAATTAGATACCCTGAAATACCCCTTCCAATTTATTAATTTATAGTAGAAGAACTTAATTTTACGTTCGCGAAGTGGGGCCACTTCACTTGGCGCTAACACGTTTCGTGAACAAATGTTTTCTCACGAAAAAACGGTATTATCATCTGTAAAAAATGTATGCTATCGTTCTATTAGTTCAATTAGATTTATTTGTAATACTAATACTATACTAATTTGTCAGTTACGCCTAAATGATAATAGATAAACAAATTACAGTTGATTAATATTAAAACTTGAACATAACTTGGAAAAGCAAAAGAGAATAAAAACCAATAAAATTATGTAAATGTGATGTTGATAAATTGTAAAAGTACATACGCCATAATAAAAGATCACAAACTCTTCCATATGATTGTCTAAATTAAAGTTTAAGAAGTACAAAATTTCGTGAGCTGATAACTGTATTTCTAGTCTGTAACTGTAGAAGTTATCGTTTTAAACGTGTGGATAACCTGTGCAGCCCATATAAACGATGAAAAACAAAACTAAATCTTCCAAAACTCCTAATTTAAATGCCTATGATTAGAATTATCATGGTGGGTTCTTAAATGCGTGCTTTACACTCTGGCCTAAAATAAGGGCGAAATTTGAGCTGAAGCGAGATTCGAGCCATCCTCATAAATGCTATGATTTGAATTCGTTTTTGGTAGACACGCTTCAGACACGCCTCGTCAATCTTCTGAGAACTAATGAAAACCTTTTTTTGTTCGTTTTCCCAGTATTTTAATGTCAGTTTTCGATCTGGACCTATAACTGGAAGAATTTAGGGGACTAGTATTTAATCTAGATTTACAAAATATTGTAAATTATTTAGAGGGTTGCAGCTTGGTCAAATGTGTAACAAGATACTGGTTTTTGAAACTCGGTACATATGTACTTAATTCTTGAACCACATTTACAGAGCCTGCATATATGATTGAGAGTATTCCTGAAACGATTTTCACTCATTTTATAGAATAAGATAGCCGATTCAGTTCTCAGGCTGGGACATGTATAAGATCAATAAGCGCAGTGCAGAAAAACTTATTTAGCTACTAATTCAACAAAAGAAATTTACCTTTCATATAAACGAATTTGACGAATTTTTATAGTTTTCTTGAAGGAGTTTATCTGTGTTAACTTTTGAAAAAATGAAATTTTCACCACACAATACCAACACTAAAACCAACACAAACACCAACACCAACAATAACACCAACAATAACACCAACACCAACACCAACACCAACACCAACACCAACACCAACACCAACACCAACACCAACACCAACACCAACACCAACACCAACACCAACACCAACACCAACACCAACACCAACACCAACACCAACACCAACACCAACACCAACACCAACACCAACACCAACACCAACACCAACACCAACACCAACACCAACACCAACACCAACACCAACACCAACACCAACACCAACACCAACACCAACACCAACACCAACACCAACACCAACACCAACACCAACACCAACACCAACACCAACACCAACACCAACACCAACACCAACACCAACACCAACACCAACACCAACACCAACACCAACACCAACACCAACACCAACACCAACACCAACACCAACACCAACACCAACACCAACACCAACACCAACACCAACACCAACACCAACACCAACACCAACACCAACACCAACACCAACACCAACACCAACACCAACACCAACACCAACACCAACACCAACACCAACACCAACACCAACACCAACACCAACACCAACACCAACACCAACACCAACACCAACACCAACACTAACACCAACACCAACAACAACACCAACACCAACACCAACACCAACACCAACACCAACACCAACACCAACACCAACACCAACACCAACACCAACACCAACACCAACACCAACACCAACACCAACACCAACACCAACACCAACACCAACACCAACACCAACACCAACACCAACACCAACACCATCACCAACACCAACACCAACACCAACACCAACACCAACACCAACACCAACACCAACACCAACACCAACACCAACACCAACACCAACACCAACACCAACACCAACACCAACACCAACACCAACACCAACACCAACACCAACACCAACACCAACACCAACACCAACACCAACACCAACACCAACACCAACACCAACACCAACACCAACACCAACACCAACACCAACACCGACACCAACACCAACACCAACACCAAATCTAACGTTAGTAACAACAATAATAATAACAAAACCTAAAGCATCAGTAGTAACAACAACAAATACAACACTTACAGAAAGTATAATCACAAAAACATTTAACTTGGTTGTTGGTTTGAATGTTAGCAGAATAGAAGTTGTTCTCGATCTAATGAAAAAATATGGAAGGGCTTGTAACGTTTTGATTATATAAAAAAAATATTAGATATATTTGGCCAGCCTAAGTTGGAAAAAGGCAGAACACTGTATTTAAAAATCCTAGAACGTTAACAGGAAATTCTCTAAGTGGATTTGATGGTGTACAGCACATTGCCGGCTAGATGGCAGTCGCTAGGGTGAGTTTTTTTACCATCCACTATAGAGCTTGAGAGTGCTGTATTTTGATAGATCAGACTTGGCTTACATAGAAGTCTAAAGAATTGAAACAAAATCATATCAATGTAAAAAAAAAAGGCCCCATCTAAGCTGTATATATCTCCAGTAATTTGGAGATCATCCGGTGTCATCGAACTCTTACCGACACCCAATCCATACCAGCACAACCTTCGAGAACCCTCTAATCACCCATATCAGTTGGATTATTTCATAGTTGTTATTAAAATAACATAAGTTTTGAAAGGATCCACCGTTCTGTTGGACGAAATCATTTAAACACTATCGTTATTTCATGTATTATATAATTGAAACCGTAAATAAGCAAATTTACAATTATTTTTCGTTATACTTAAAATATATAGTTTTTTTTAATTAATCAATCCCTAAATATACAGACAAAAATGAAAAGGCATATATTTAAAATTAAATTAATTAAATTATAGTAGAATTTTTTTGCCAGCGAACACAAATTTTGTTTGTTATGCGCATATTGTTTGCACATGCGAATGTACATTTCCAGCCAAGTAGGGTGAAACATCATGAAACACACAAATTCGAGACAGTTGGTACATCATTGTCTTGTAAGACTCGTCGTTTAGCTCTTAACAAGCTTAAAATAGCGAGTTCACGAGTTCGACAAGATGTTGAAACTGGGTATTTGTGGGCGCAGCAGTGGCTCTTGGTCCAGTCCGTTACACCTGGTCCAAAAAAAGAATGGATAATGGCGTCCCTGTGGTGATTATCGAACTCTAAAGAGGATAACAGTTCCTGATCGATATTCCATTCCTCACCTCCAAAATTTTTCGCTTTAGTTGGAGGGATGTACAATTTTTTCGTTCCTCGATCTTATTCAGACATACCATATCAAATTTCAATATGTTCAGAGGGAATTCCTAAAACCGCAATCTCTACACCTTTTGGTCTTTTGGAATTCACAAAAATGACCTTTGGTCTTAGGCGTGCTGCTCGTTCCAAAGATTGATGCACTCCGTTTTAACCGGATTTAATTTTTGCAATTTTATGAATGATTTTATAATATAAAAGAACACGCAGTAAAATATATGGTTTCCTAAGAAAGATTTACCATAAGAGAAAACTTTTTTTTCAGACAGGTGCCTCACGAAGAATAAAATATGTGGTAATCATCAAATGAAACAGACGAGGGCATGGTGACCTAAACCAATCTATAGTCAATGACTGTTTTAATGGGATGATATTGTTATTTATGAATCTGTCCAAATCATCAACAAATCTGTGTAACAAGCAAAAGCTAACCAAGTAAATCAGTCGCAAATCACATCATTTTGTTCGTTTTTATAACTTTATTGTTTAATAGCATTTCGCTCCTGTGCGTTTATATCTCAACTTGGACTATGTTTAACTGTTATCTCTAATGACAAATCAACGACATAATGTGCCGGTATTTAAGATGATGATACTGATAAGATAATGATTCAACAATTAGAAATAATGATGATGCAAATTGTAATAGATTGTTATCATTTAAAAATATTATTCAATTTTTGTTTTCTTCGTGAATATTTTCCGGTAAATGAATCTTAAGCAAAATAAAATAATTGATATTGTTAATAAGGTAACGATCAAAATAAAACTAAACACATCTAACATATGGTATTCGATGAAATTTAGTTCCTGTCCAGCTGATTGCAAATGTGGTGCACCTTTATGCCGCACAACGTATTCGACCCAATAAACCACTTTTTCTTGCGGTGTCATCGGTTGATCATGATAAATACTTGAAACTCGTTTCATGTTTTCAACATAACTATATGAAACACAACAAAATATTAATTTTATTTTATTTGCAGATTCGTTGAAATTAACAATATACCTTTGATTCGATAAAATTGTTGCTAGAGCCTTTGATATTGACTCAAATGTTAAATCTTTCGGATTCAATCGATATCCAAATCCCTTTTCTTCGGCAAATGCAATATTTACCTTTTGGTCACCAAAATACGGAATGCCAATTATCGGTTTGCCATGATAAACGGTTTCGATTAAACTCAACAATCCACCATGTGATATAAAAAGTTTAACGTTCGGATGAGCTAAAATTTCGTTTTGAGGACACCAATTACAAATCATAACATTCTCCGGTAAATTTTCAATATCCAATTTTTCAAATTTCCATATCACTTTTTGTTCCAATAGTGAAAATGCTTTAACAAAAGCTTGTTGAGTTTTATCTTGCATATGATCACTTTTTATGTTCGTGCCAAGAGCAAAATATATGACACCATGTTTTGCGGAATCAATGAAAGATTTCAGATCCTAAAACATTTTTAATTGTTAAAACATTATGCAGTTATTTTATAATAGTTTCCCTTACCTCTGAAAGTGGTTTAATTTCTCGATCAATATGAATACCTGCAATTTCAATTGTGTTTGGGAGATGTGGAGCAATTGGATTTAAACTAAAATGAGTATTGAAAAAAACTGCAGAAACTCCTTTTTTTATCATTTCCGAATATGTTAATTTAGAATTAGGAAAATATTTTTCATAAACTTGTTGCTGTGATCGATAAAGTAATAACGAATAGAAATTGTCAAGCAGGACTAAAACTGTATTATATAACCTTTGTCTGAATGTCATTCGATCTGAACTATCTCCAAAAAGGTTGGGAACATACGATAGTGGAGCAGTATTTCCAGTCGTTTCGTGAGTCCATTTTGATGATCCGGACGTAGAAAATCCAATTACAGGTGCACTAAAATGCTCACCAAACGCAATCAGTGTTGGTGTGGCGAAAAACTCAACTAAAACTAAATCGAATTTTTCGTTTTCATCATTTAACAGTTTAACAACGTTTGGATGTTGAAAAATGTAGTCAGAAAGCTCTAACCCGAACGCATCTAAAATATACATCATTAGTGGATCTGGAATATTTGCTGGATCAAATTTCGTACTCTTCACTTTTTCTAAAATCACATATGTTATTCAATTATAGTTTTCTGTATAAGTCGAATCGAGTTACATACCTTCAGCGAGTTCTAGTAAACCGTCAAGATTTATATCATTTAAATTTGTTGGTGGATTTTGTAATGGAAAAGGACTTATAACGGTAACTTTATGTCCTGCTTCAACTAACGTTTTCGCAATCGATATTCCAACGAACCAATGTGATTTGCCAACGGTTGGCAAAACTGCTAATATTTTTAAACAATTTATTTCTTTACTCCACCAAAGTAACAAAACTAAATAAAACATAGAATTTTTCAAAATTGCCATTACACAAAATGTTTGTGTACAAAAATACTGATGCAGTCAATTAATTTGTTTACAGAACCGTTGAAACTTATGTACAATCGACTAAAACGTAGATGTTATACTGATAGACTAAACAAGTAAAAACTAAAAACGATTGAGTGGATTTAAATTAAATTATTAAATTTGTCATCTAATTGCGTGTGGGGGAAGAAACGTACAAACGCTGACTTTTCTAACAAATATAATATAGAAATAATTAACAAAGCTTTTTATTTATTGATTAGTTCATTGTTGATCTATGTAATTTTACAAAAATAAGATTATTATGGAATGGGTTTTAAATTTTTATGCTTCTTGCCAATGATCTTGATGCTCGATATCATTTTCAGGTGACAGCAATACTACATATAATGGTGTTGTGTTAATATTCCAAAAAATCAATTAGAAAATATGGAGGGGCTGAAATCTCAAGCTCGGAGATATCAAGACTTCGGTCTGGGTTAAGGATTTTGATATAGTTTTCGGCAAAAAACTTTTATGAGAACATTGTTTTCAGCTTTGGTCAGCGATGTATATTTAGCGTTTCGAGAAAATACTACATAATCACAAATTCATATATCTTTCAAAATTCCAAATTCCAAAAATTGAATAAAACCAAAAATTTAAACTTTTTCCATAATTCTAAAAATATTGCAAAAATTAAAACAATATCAAAAATACAGACTTTTTTTCAAAATTCCAAAAATAGTTCAAAAACTATAACATATTCAAAAAATTTCTGTGTCCAATTTCTTTTCAATTACATTTACGTCATGAAAACAGCAAAAATTTATTTTTCCAAAAAATTGGCTAAAAAAATAAATGAATTTGACACACTTGACATTATTTTTTTGACAAACTTATAATGCCATAATTCTCTATAATAATAATAAAAGTTCATGTCATACAAATTATTAATTTTATTTTTTTCCAAAAAATTGGGTAAAAAATAAATAAAAATCTTCCTTTTGACACACTTGCCTAGATATTTTTGACAAACTTATAATACCATAATTCTCAATAACAATAATAAAATTTCATGTCAAACAAATAATTAATTTTATTTTTTTCTTAAAAATTCGGTTAAAAAATAAATGAAAATCATTCTTTTGACACACTTGACAATATTTTTTTGACAAACTTATAATGCAATAATCTAGTTTTTGATCTCACATACCAATCCCGACCATCCAGATTTCTCCACATTCTTTGTTCCTACTCATTATCGCTTTAAATGGTCTTTCAGACCGAAGTAACTTTGTTTTTCAGTATAGACGAGTTTCAAGTATGAAGTCGATCAAATGTGGTCTGGTTCAAAAATTGACTTTTGCGTTGCCCCAAACAAGAATTTAATCTACTGGAATAGTCCATTCGTTTTAAATATTTTAAGCCCCGATCTGTGGAAAAAATTCCTGGTGAGCTGAATTTTTGTACACACCTTTATTACGACATTTTAATGAGTATGTGAAAAATCAACATTGATATCGTGGCGGCTAAAAAAGTTATAATGTTTAAAAGGTCGCAAAAATCAGTTTTACGCGAATATCTCGCGAACTTTTGCTCGGAGGTCCATAGAGGTCATAACAAAGATTGTTCATCGTGCAATTATCGACATTAAAAACCTGTTGCATTTTTTTGTAAGGTCAACCGTTTTTGGAGTAGAGTACTGAACTAGAATGTAATCACATACGGTATTGTATACCGTACACCAAGACGTAAACTCAGTTGCTTTTTATTCATGTTTTCAAGTGTATTAAAAACTTTCATCTGAAGCTCGGGTGTTTTGTGAAAAATATACTTATATTATAGAGGATTCGGAAACAAGTCTGTCGGATTGTGTCTAGCTAAGTTGAAAAATATTTCTTGAGTGTTAAGGACGGTGAATTGATAATGGATTTCATGCATCATATGGCAAAAAATGATGAACAAATATATTACCTAATTTTTTATCGAACAATTTCGGAAAAATACTGTTGTTATTTTTTATGGTTACTCCGATACCAGTAAAAATATCAAAGCAATAGAACAACTAAGGCGAACCACTGCTGTTTCTATATCTGGCGAAGTGCACTTCAATGGTTTAGGTTTGGTTAGTTTTGGTATGAGTCAATACTAAAAATAAATTTCAAATTTAATCTCAAACTTGTTAAATCAAGAGACGCGGTAGTGTCTTGCGCGCCATGTTTTAAAAGACACTACTCGTATGTATACTGCGCACCGAATAGGTTTTAAAGGTTAAAATTTTCATTTCGAATAATTTGCATTTTTTCTACAACTGTATCCAAAGTTATCAATAAAAGTATATCTTATTTAACTCTATGTTCCTCATTAGCAAAAAAAAAGTCAGCATTCATGCTTTTTTCTGAAAGTTATAAAATCAAAATTTTGCTTTCCCAAACTTTTAGTCAAATTGAAATGGTTTTACAAATTTTTATACCACGTTGGTAGCATTGATATGAATGTAGTAATTTAGTATCATTTTGGCGAATTTTCAAAAACCAACCAAATGTACAGAATTGAAAAACACAAAATTATGCGAATTGAAATTTATTATCCCTCAATATTGGTAATATTTAACAACAGTTAAAAAACTTAAACACGAACCCAGATTAGTTTGCAAACATATAGTTGTTTTCGATAACAAATATATGTTTGTATCCAGAAAACCCATCAAATGTTTTATTAATATATTAAATGGAAGTTGGTAATTATAAAGATATTAGAAAAAAGAATATATTTAGAATATGCTTTCAGTAAAAAGACCTATTATTGATGTGTTAAGAAAACGATGTTGTGAAAACATGTATTTGGTCTATTATGTAAATTTGTTATCTGAGAGAACCCAACAAATGTTATATCGATAATAAATTTTAATTTTTATTTCATTTTATTTTAGAAACGTTGGTAGTTATTTTGAAGTGATGAGATTAAAAAATAATTTAGTAGGCTATAAAATTTTGTGTTTTTAAACTTTATGAGATATAAAGAAAAGAATTTGAGAAAATTTTATTATTATTTTAAGGGTTCCGTACTTTGAAAAAATAGAACATAACCCTTATGGTGAGGACTTGATTGTTTATTATCCATTATTCACAACGACTTTCTCACTGAAAATGAAAATATATGTATTTACGTATATTTATGTGGTAAGATAAGGCGAAAATGACAAATATGTGTTGATTTCGAGATTGAGGTGATATATAACCGTAAAAACTGAAATTTTTTAAAACTTTCAGTCAATCATAGACTATAAAGTTTATGGAAGACACCAATGGTACTTGGCTGAACATAATCAAGAATTTTTAAAAAAATTGTTTAATTGCGAAACACTTAATTTCACATCTTTTTTCGCACAATGTTGTTTTGTTTATTATTTATTTTGAGTAAATAACAATCGATTTAAGCTTATATGCTATCCTCAAGATCTTTTATAAAATTGTTATGTTAATTTTTTAAAATTATTAGTCAAAGACTATAGTTTTTATGTGTGTGTTTCCGTTGTATGTAATAATTTTATTAATTTTCGAATGCATTGCTTTAGACTTATTTTCGAATATTTCTTTTACTTTTGCATGAGTTGTTCATGTCATGAATTGAGACCTGTTTACATAAAAACGATACTTTTATTTTTTTAAATATTGCACCTAGGTCCTAGATTGATAAAAAATCGAGAGTAAAGTTCTCTGTAGAAAACATTTTATATGGATAATAATAATTTGATTCTCCCATATTATATTATAACTTTACAAAAAACAGTCAAATCGTCGCAAAAACAACCAAAAGGCTGTAAAAAAGCCGCGCCATGTTTTTCTTTAGCTTGAAACTATCATTTTAACTATAACAAATAAATTCTTGTATCTTATTCTTTACAAAAACTTCTCAAATCATAAAGCACTAGTTATAAAATTTCTTAATGGCATTTTGTTTTCTAAACATCTAGCTATATTATATAATTTAAGTAATACTCTAGAACTACATATCATAATTCTAAAATATATAATAAATATGCACATTTATTAAAATTTATTTAAGCAGAGGAAATATAATTTATTTTTTTTTCTATAAAAAACCGCTCACTTTCACTTACATATTTCTTGAACAAAAACCTTGGCGCGATCTTTTCTCAATTAATTTAATAATGTCATTCCTAAGGTCTATTTTCAGACGACTGTGAAAAGCCGATGAATTCAACAGTGGACTTCTAATTATATTAATTAAGTCAGTATCATATTTTCTACAATTTTCCTGAAGTATAGTAATCTATTTGAAATTCCCTTTATATTATTACGGTATGCTTAATTTTATATAAGACATGATTTGCTGTAAGAATATCTAGCAAATGGCAACTATAACAATATATCGATGACTATGAAATAACATTATCAATAAATTTCTTTTCGTACTGAATTTTAACATTCATTGATATTCATTTAAGATTGCTATTTAATCAATGGTTAATTCAATATAATGTTTATTATGAGTCAACCATAGTCACTATGCGGTTGGCTTTATTGTCATATTAAGAAAAGGTCGCACCAAGGTTTTTGTTCAAGAAATATGTAAGTGAAAGTGAGCGGTTTTTTATAGAAAAAAAAATAAATTATATTTCCTCTGCTTAAATAAATTTTAATAAATGTGCATATTTATTATATATTTTAGAATTATGATATGTAGTTCTAGAGTATTACTTAAATTATATAATATAGCTAGATGTTTAGAAAACAAAATGCCATTAGGAAATTTTATAACTAGTGCTTTATGATTTGAGAAGTTTTTGTAAAGAATAAGATACAAGAATTTATTTGTTATAGTTAAAATGATAGTTTCAAGCTAAAGAAAAACATGGCGCGGCTTTTTAAACGCGGCTTCATAAACAATTTCACGATACCAGAAATATCGAATTTGTGAAATCAATCATTTGTTTGTACAACTAAAATTTTAAAAATAACATTTGTTTTTGAATACAAAGATAGCTTATGTATGTGACATCTCAACAAACATTTTCTTTAATCTAAATTCTTAAGTTGAATGGCTGAAAACTTGGGTACGGACATTCTTCATTTTATCAATTGACAGGTAAAGCCTGTCTTTGATAATTTGTATACTGAAAATAATTGCTATTGTAATTCAAGCTTGTTATGTGTCGTATTCAACGAATTGATGTAATTGTAGTTAAATAGTTAATTTTATTGTAATAAGTTTTAAATTTTAAAACATAATTTACGATTTCCAATCCTTGCTTTTTCTATGATTTAAACGGGCAAATATTTTATAGAGACCGAAATTCGTAATTCTCTTCAATTCAAAATTTGTATTACCATTGTTGGAATTGGACACAAGTTTTGTCTTCTTCAAGGAACTGTAAAAATCACTTGAACGTAAAATTCTTTACATTTATTAATTGATTCTTTACATTCTTTACATTCTTTATGTAAAAAACTATTCTTTACTAATTCTTTACATAAAAATGTAAAGAATTATTCTTTACATGATAATACACAACTCTGATGATAATACACAACTCAGTTTTTAAATAAAAAACTCTTCATTTTTATAAAACACCTTTTATTACATATCGTGGATTATGCCTACTGTTGAAACCATGTACAAAATGCGCCTTGCATTCTGCATTCTGAGTGCATAATCATAATGTATTCGCTTTCTCAGCGCTCTGCTCAAAAACGGGTTGATCTTACAAAAAATGCATGAGGCATTTTTGGTAGATAATTGCACAATGAACAATTTTTGTTATAACCTAAATTCACCTCCTAACAATACATCGCGAGATATTCGGGGAAAACTTGTTCGCGTGACCTTTTGACTTTTATAACAAATCTGACGCGTTTGACTTTCAATTGAGGTAAACCGTATAAATTATATGATCAGTCTATTTAATAAAACCATAACTCACACATGACAAGGTTTTTTTATGGATTCTACTTAATACTAGAAGTCAAAATAAATAGTTTGGTAGATGTTTAGATATTGTAGTGAAGTGCTGCTTCGTTGCATAGCAACGAAGTGGCATAGCAGGTCGCGTACCTAGAGAGATTTATTTATTGCCCCAGACTAGCTTCAATCTTATGGGAACGAGAAGAAATCCTGCTACTTCAGCACAAATAACGGTATAGTACGCGAGAAAACATGATGAGAACGGATATGAAAAAAAACCAAGTGAAAGACTGAGACTCTGGCAACTCCCTTATGTGAAGGAACCACGATCACTACGTCCAACCCCTGTTTCAACCCCCAATCACACACTCTCACACTTCAAACACCCGTACACTCATTCATCTATTTATTAGGAAAAAAGCTAATAAATTTGCTGAGCACCCTACTGGTTCACGAAATTTTTATAAAACCGCCAAGGCTGTTCAAGGAAATTTTTGTAAGTCTTCTATACCTCCTCTTATTGATAGAGATATACCTATTATTGACCCCAAAGAAAAGGCTAATTTATTAGGTAACTGTTTTTCGTTAAATTCTACATTAGTAGAACCCAATTTTCTACCTATACCAATTCCTAGAGTTTCTAACAAAATGGGGCGGATTATTTTTCGTAAAAATGTCATTCGGAAAATGCTCTTACAAATCAATACTAATAAGGCATCTGGACCTGATAGAATTCCTCCAATTATCCTTAAAACTTTTGCTAAAGAGTTAGCACCAATCCTAACTAAAATTTTCTATTTGTCATATAAGAAAGGGATTTTTCCTGATATATGGAAAATGGCTAGTGTACAACCAGTTCCAAAGAAGGGCGCTAAAACGGATCCAAGAAACTACAGACCTATATCAATTTTGTCGGTTGTTTCTAAAGTATTTGAGAAATATGTTAATTTTAATATTATGAGCTTCTTAGAGTCGTCAAAATTACTTAATGAAAGACAATACGGATTCCGTAAAGGAAGAGCGACGGGAGATTTACTCTCTTTTGTCACGCATATCTGGAACAAGTCGTTTGAAAACCATGGTGAGACCTTTGGCGTCGCACTTGATATTGCCAAAGCGTTTGACAAAGTATGGCACAACAATCTTATTTGCAAATTGAGATGCTACGGCTTAGATGAGCAACTTATTTCTTGGTTACAAAGCTTTATTTCCGAGCGCAAATTTCAGGTCAATGTTGATGGTGTTTCATCGAATATCTTTTCAACTAACGCTGGTGTTCCTCAGGGTTCCGCTTTGTCACCTACTCTTTTTCTTCTCTATATTAATGACTTGCTAGGTTCAACAGTTAATCCCATCCATAGTTTTGCTGATGATAGCACACTTCATGCGTCACATGAAATGCCAAATTTGTATGCACCATCAAATCTTAATATCGCTAGATCAAACTTGATAGACTCATTAAATATTGATTTAAAAACCATCTTAGATTGGGGAGTTGCTAACAGTGTTGAATTCAACACAAGTAAAACTCAAGTTTGCCATTTTTCTAGGTTATCAACACCTAATCCATTTTTATTAAAGTTTGATTCAAATAATCTTGAAGAGAAAGAATCTATTAAACTTCTAGGAGTTGAGATTGAAAATAGTATGAAATGGAATTCTCATATTTTTAGCCTAGCAAAGAACGCTGTTCAAAAATTAGGATTTTTGGGTCGTTGTCGTAAGGTTTTTAATAGCGAGCAGCTTCTTTTAATATATAAATCATTTATTCGTCCCTGCATGGAGTATTGTTCTCACATATGGGGAGGAGCTTACATAAGTAGTTTGAAATGTCTTGATTCTGTACAGCGGAGAGCTGTTAAATTGATCGGCAACTCGACTCTTACTAACGAGCTTGATTCCTTGCAACATAGAAGAGACGTCGCTGATTTGACGGTATTCTACAAGTATATTATGGACGAACGGACGTCTGCGGAGATCAAATCGATTTTGCCTGAACCAGCAAACTTTGCGCGTTTCACTAGAGCATCAACATCAGCCCATCCTTTTACGGTTCGAGTGACTAGGTGTAGAACTGTCGCTTTTCAACGCGATTTTTTTAACAGAGTTTCTCATCTCTGGAATGCCTTACCGGCGTGGGTCTTTCCTGATAATTTTAATCCTCAAAACTTTAAGATCAACATTAATAAATTCCTCAAAGAAAATTGAATAATACTTTCAAGCCCTAGTTCCTTAGTTAGCATGGTATCTTCGGATATTCAGAGACGTTGATCTATATTGGTTAACACTAAACATGCCTAACATAGAATAAAAAAAAAAAAAAAAAAACACTATCTTACACGTGCACATACACACACGTAATCAATATCTACCAATAAACAACTGGCGTTTAATGCCATAGATGTCACGAATGGGATATTATAAGCAACCAATTAGTTCATTATTGTGAAACCCCAAAAACAGAAAGTAGTTCATATAATCGGAGATGAAAACAGAATTTTGAAACTTTCATTTGTATAAGTAGGGTCATACAGTTTCGCCCCAAAAAAAAAATCAAAAAAAATCGGACCAGTCATGTTAATGCTAGATATGTGAACCATATCATGAAAGCTATGTCGAGATTTTTTCCAACGTTTAGTTGCCAGCAGAAAAAAAATATATTTAATTCTCCACGTTCGGATAATTGATAACAAATCGTACCCGAAACCACGAACATTGTAAATGTAATAAATAAATTTTTATAGATTGTTTCATATCTCGCAGATCCGTCAACCTTGAATTACTTCCGATGAACTGTCGGACAATCAAATTATGTTCAACAACCGCATTCTTTAATATATCCTGTTTGTTATGCTTGGTTGCAATTTTCGCTCCTCCTAATTCACATCAGATAACATTAATTTTACTCCATTCGTCGCATCGGTTTCATCACATAATTTGTGACTATTTGGGTGTAATCTTGCTAATAAATTATTGGTAGCTGCATTCTTTTCCGCTAGACTTTCATAATCAATCTTTATAATTTTTAACCGTAAGTTATCATTAACAAAGGACTAAATCCCCTAAAATAATGCACTAATAAAAATTCAAATTAAAAAAAGAAAGATAAATATTATAGGTCTAATTCCCATAACGCCGATTTGCACCTGCCGATTTATTTACAAAAAAAATCTAGGCTTTAGTTATCAGTTCAATTACCCCATACATAAACACACACGTACATACACCTGCGCACACATTCATACATACATCCATACTTAGTTATAAAATTAGTTAAAGCGACTCACCCCATAGTATTGGCCAATCCCGCTCCAGGTTACCTCTTCAGCAATCCATTTTCCTCAATTGTAGTTTCACCGTTATAATAGTAAGGTTGATAAATTCCCCAACAATAAAATAACTGGATAATACCCATCCAGCTGGTTATTAAATCGACGGGCGTGGTAAGATGATCGTTGATTTGGATGAGGCTCCAAACCAAATAATGGCAATAAGAAAAGTTGTAGTTGCATCGTGTGTATTGCCGAAACAAGGTAAGACCTCGCTTCTTCCAGGATGTCGTTACGGGTTTTCCGTAGGAATTATCCGAATTGATTTTTTTGACGGATTCACAGCACACAAAAATTGTAAAGGCTACTTGTGTGATATATACATAACCACTCCTAGCAACAGCGGTACACTCACACGTTCCCGATTCTCACCAATCAACAATTCACAGAGTAAACTTTTCACATATCATCCCAAAACATTGAGGAGGGAATCTCTGGAACTGTATTTTGATTATGATGTTTCATAAATGCAGAAACTACTTTCCTTCATGAGCATAAAAGAAGATATCGTTAGCCGGCCCTTAGTTCGAAAATTTTTTTTTTCAGATGTTAATTCCTACTAGTTACAAATCGATTTTCATGGAACGCGGGCAAATGATTTCAACCAGTAGAAAATTTGAAATATGCACTGACCATAAACCTCTTGCAGCTATTTTTGGTAGCACAAGGGTAATTCCCAGTATGGCAGCTAGTCGGTTGCAGAGGTGGGCGGTGTTTCTCTCAAATTCGTTTTTGAAATTAAGCATGTTTTCGGCAGAGCTAATGGATGTGCAGATGCGTTACCTAGATTGACCGTTTTAAATGAGAAAGAAATTAGCTCAGATTTTTCATATTTGAATTTTGTGGAAAATGAATTCCAAAGGCCAATTAATAGCAAAGATGTTTCTTTATAGTCTGCAGCGGACCCGGTGTTAAGTAAAGTTATTGAATTTGTCCGTAATGGATGACCTGAATCTAAAATAGTTAAAGAAAAGTTTAAAAGTTTTTATGAAAAAAGGGAAAGTTTAACTATACAAAAGGACGTTTCAATGTGGGGTCATAGGGTTGTAATTCCTGCTGAGTTTCAAAAATCGCTATTAAGCGAGATTCATTCGTCTGATTTAGGTATAGTGAAATTAAAAGCGTTTGCGCGATCGTTTTTTTGGTGGCCTAAAATAGACTTGGACATCGAGAACATGGTTAAAGCATTTTTGCCTTGCAGAGAAAATCAGAATAACCCACCTAGAGTTGAAATAGTACCATGGCCAAAATCAGAAAAAGATTTTGAAAGAGTTCATATATAGACTGTTGTGGACCGATTGAGGGAGTTGTATGGAAGTTTTTACAATGAAGAATATTACATCAGAAAATATTATTTCTGTTTTAAAGATTGTTTTCTCGAGATTTGGGATGCCAAAAACAATTGTATCAGATAATGCGTCGTCATTCACGTCAGTTTTGTTTGAACATTTTTGTAAGAGAAACAACATTAAGCACATAACATCTCCACCATATCATCCAGCGTCAAATAGACCAGCGGAAAACGCTGTGAATATTTTCAAAAGTATCATGAAGAAAAATTTGTCTGACCCAAAGAATAAAGTGTTAAGTTAGATGAAATAATGTTGAGAGTCTTATATTTATACAGAAATTCGGTTCACTCAACCACTAAAAAGACACCTTTTGAACTGATGTTTAACCGTAAGCCGAACCTAAGATGGGAAGATCTTGCACCGAGTAATGAAAGAGAATTAAAAGAGGAGAACAGTAATGTTAAGAAGTTGAGTGTAAATGATTTTGTGTTTGTAAAGGATTTTAGAACGTGTAAATGGGTCGAAGGTAAAATTCATAAAATTTTGGGGCAAAACACGTATCTGGTATTAAGTAAAACCAAATCAGTTTTGGAAAAGACACACCAATCACATTTCTTGCTCGATTAAAGATAAACATAAAATTAAAAATAATATAGTAAATAAGAATAATAACGTAGACAGAAATGTGGCTGGTGTCTTGTTGATCGATGAGCTACGAAGAAAAGCAAAGCCTCAGCCAGAAAGTGTCTATGAAAATGCTATTGGGGAAAAAAATGGCCCGACCAATAATCGAATAATAAACAAATACTGAAAATAACGACGTTGACGTTGGGTGTAGTAATGTCAACCCAGAAATTGAAAGTATCGTTTTACGTGAAACGTTGTAAGAAGCCTACATCGACCGAGAAGAATAATTAAAAAACCTGAAAGATTAAATCTATAAAATGTTATTTTAAATTTTATAAAATTTTATAAAATTTTAACCCGGGGTATGTAATCCTATGATTAAAAGTAGTTAAAATGAAATTATGTAACTAATAATTTTAAAAAATTAAACTTATTTGCAATAATAAGACAGTTATTGTAAATGATGCTATATGAAACTCAATGAATTCATAACTGTTCTAATAGGAATTATTATATAAAGACTGAGGCAGAAAAAACGTTAACATTAAAAAACTGACATAATTTTTGCACCTTTTATTTTATTATCAATAAATTGCAATGCAGTAATCTTTGCAATACTTGTCTCATTATGTTATACAATTTTTGTTTTTGTACGACCGAAATTGAATTTACAATGGCGAAAACTTTGGAAGTGCGTAAATTTATTCTTAAAAAATTTAATGAAAATTCTCTATGGTCATTCGTTCGAATTGCATAAGAAGCTAAAGTGACCAGACAAACGACAGCAAAAGTCATCAAAAACTTCAAGGAAGAGCTCACATGCACTCGAAAGCCTGGAAGTGGCAGACCAGAAGGATTTCACTCGCCAAAAAAGGTGAGGAAAGCTGTGTCTGAAATGGAGAAGCATCCAAACATCTCAAATCGGCAATTGGCTCAAAAAGTGGGCTTGTCAGAAAAGTCAGTACGCAGAATTAAGGTCAAGACCGGTTTCAAATCGTACAAAGTGCAAAAAGTTCCACACTGAAATGTAGAGAATATTATCACAGTGGCAAAAAACGAGTTAAACAGTTGAGAGTCGATTTCTTTGAAACTAAAGATTGTTGCGTAATGGACGATGAGACAAACGTGCTCTGCAATTTTTCCCAATTACCTGGCCAGGAGTTTTATGTTTCTCGTGGACAAGGAAACGTACCCAAAGAATTCTCCAAAAACTTCTTGTTTGGCAGGCAATCTGCAGCTGTGGAGAGAGAAGCAAATCTTTTGTCACATAAGTTCTGAAATTTACATACAGAGATGTCTCCAAAACAGATTGTTGCCTTTTCTGAGACAACACAATGTATCTACTTTCTTTTGGCCGGATTTAGCTTTGTGTCACTATAGCAAGGTGACCATGAAGTGGTGTAAAGACAACAACATCGTTTTAGGGCCAAGAGAGGCAAACCCACCAACTTTCCTATCTGTCAACCAGTGTCAAAACGTAGGGGGAGCACGGTTTGAAAGTTTTACTTTTTTGACAATAACTCAAAAATAAGGTACCGCAAAATTCTTAAAAAAAGTTGCATTATTTCTGAAATTTGTATAAAAAACGGAACCCTAAAAACTTTTTAACCGGAAGTGACAAAACAAATTTGGTGCGCATAAATATTGGAAATAGTACTAAAATCTTATAAACCAAGTCCAAATAAAATTGAAAGCCTAGAAGTCCCCTATAAAAAATTAACGAGTGATATTAATAATTTTTTAAGTCATGTAAAATATAAAATCATTATTTTTTTATTATCGGTGCGTGATCTTATATAGTTTATGTACGTCAAAAAGTTTTAAGTCATTTTAAAAAGGCAATTAAAATATTAGTTTTTAATGTGATTTCATGATTTCGTACATATTATTGTTTTGAAGTGCAAATTATTTCTTCGTTTGATAACAAATATGGCTGGTTCATCGTTACAGGCAAGTTTATTATTATACTAATAGTTTATTGTTGACATTATTTGCCGCGTTTTATAATATTTAATGACAATGTTGATATAATATTTTTGTGTAATTTCTTGATTTATACAAAGATATGATTCAGGTAAGTAAATGCTGTTTGGGTCGATTTGTTTGTTGAGTTTTAACTTTTGCCAATTTGAGCATGAACATTATCTAATAATGATTTTTTATTATTCTACGGTATGCTGTTATACTACAATCCATCTCCAAGTTCTTGAGCGTGACTTAATGAATTAATTTAATAAGTATCAATATATACATGCATTTAATGAAGTTTAAATTGAAGTCTAGTAAATTTTGTTATTAAAGCATATATCAGCGAGTATAATAAAAGTTAGCGCTAGAAAAATAATTCGCCTAAATCACCAACCAAAACCCAAACAATGATTTTTATCAACTTCTAAAAAAGATAAATTTATCTATGACTGGTAAGTTTGCGTTTGTTTTTTGATTATGTTGGTTCAAAGTTATTAATTTCAACATACACATTGAGTTATGTAATATTTTTTAAAGCACAATATTTTAGTTGATTGTTTTGTGTCAAGTTTTGGGTTTCACGAAAATTTTGATAATACTTTAATTGAAATAATAAAATAAAATATTCATTCATTATCATTATGGAACTGAAGAATAAATCTGTGTGGTTAGTGATATTATTAATAATATCTTGTGAACAAATAAATTGTTTAAAAGTTCTGACCGTTTTATCTACTCATGCCAAGTCTCATTGGTTTATTGGATCGTCTATAGCGAAAACGTTGGCTGAAAAAAGACATAATGTTACTGTTATTAGTCCATTTCCAATTAAAGATCCACCAAAAAATTATAGAGATATCGTCGTTGATGGATTAGTAGAATATGTTGATGGTAAATATTAAAAAATTATTTAAAAATAAGAAACTTATTTTTTTGTTTTGTTTTAGAGGTAATAAAGGGTGATTTATTTAGTATTACTGCTCTTCCAAATCCAGTATTAATGTTTATTTTAAATAAATTTGGTCAAGACATTTGTGAATTCATTTTGAGTAATCCCAATGTAACTAAGTTTTTAAACGATCCAAATGAACAATTTGATGTAGTGATCGTCGAATTATTTGGAACATCTACACTACTTGCATTAGGTCAACATTTTAATGCACCCACAATAGCATTTTCAACGTCAGGTTCTACGAAATGGACAAATATTGCTACTGGAAACACAGCACCATTGTCATACGTTCCCAGTATATATGCAGATAGCACAGGTCGAATGACATTCCAACAAAGACTATATAACGCATTTTTGATTATATTAGATAATTTTTTTACATTTGCGATGAATGCATCTCAGCTAAAAACTTACAAGAAATTTTTTCCAAATTCGAATATTTCATATTCAGAAACAATCAAAAATAGTGCTTCTTTGGTGTTGCTCAACACACATTTCAGTATAAATCCACTAGCTCCTTACTTACCAAATACCATTGAGATCGGTGGGATTCATGTAGGACGAGAAATCAAACCTCTTCCAAAAGTATGTCAAAACGTTACAAACCATTTAAAATTAATCTATTTTATAATATTTTTAGGATTTGGAATCGTTTATCGAAACTGCAGAACATGGAGTCATCTACTTTTCGCTCGGTTCAAATATACCAAGTTCTCAGATTGGACACGTATTTCAACAAGCTTTTGCAAAAGCGTTTGCACAATTAAAAGAGAAAGTGATATGGAAGTTTGCAACTTCTGATATTGAAAACTTGCCAAGCAATGTTTTGATCAAGAGTTGGTGTCCACAAAATGACATTTTGGCTCATCCAAACGTCAAACTTTTTATTTCACATGGCGGATTATTGAGCTTAATCGAAACAGTTTTTCATGGTAAACCGATTATTGGTATTCCATATTATGGAGATCAAAAAGTAAATGCTGCATTTGCAAAAGAAACTGGTTTTGGATATAGATTAAACCCAAAAGACATAACATTTGATTCAGTAACAAAAGCTTTAAATGATGTTTTATTTAATGCCAGGTAATGTAGTCGTATCGTATCCGTTCTTCTTTACTTATATTTTTTAATTTTTTTATTTAGTTATTCGGAGAATGCAAAACGTATTTCAAGTATTTTTCATGATCAACCGATGACACCGCAACAAAAATTAGTTTATTGGGTTGAATATGTTACAAGGCATAAAGGAGCGCCACATCTAAAATCAGCAGGACAAGAATTGAATTTCATTGAATATCATATGATAGATGTGTTTGGTTTTATATTTGCTATAGTGTTATCGGTATTTCTAGTCATTTTTATTTGTTTACGATTGATATTCAGAAAATTATTTGTGAAGAAAACTAAAGTTGAATAAAGCTAATTTTAAATTAAACTTAGCATTTTACATTGGGAAGGTTTATTTCTTCTTGACATTACAGTTTTAAATCCTTAGCAAAGTGAAAAACAAAGTGAAAAAAGTAGAACATTTTTGTATCGATTTCCAATTTTCGACGGCCTACTGAGTCTCTTCTGTGTGATAACCTATATTTAAAGCTTAGATTCTAAAGAAAATAGATATTCATATTAATCATTACTCTACTTCACCGTTCATTAATCCACCCTTCAGTGTCTCGTGAAATATGAGCTTGACTTGACTTAGCACCCTTTTAGTTATTAAAAACTTCCCATATTAATTTGCCAATTAAAGGAAGATTTTATAAAATTTTCACTGTCAGCTGGTTTTCGATAAAATTTTCTTAAACTACTCCAACATTTTTCATTTTTGATTTTCAAGATATCAAGTCACATGTTAATTTTGCATATATTCTGCATCCCGATAATCTTAATATTAAGGGAAAACAACTCGGGCCAAAAAGAGCCTATGTACGATCAATCCTGAATGGCAATCTTGACCGATATAAATTCAAACAAAACCCATAGACGATCAGTTTTGAATGACAATCAACGTGATTGACATTCATGACTGACTGTGTATGTATACATGACTGACTGTCAAATTTTATGACTGATTAAATTTTAAACATGTTTGAATTTTTATCATCATGCAAGATTGACATTCATAATTGGTTGTGTATTATTACATGTTTAAAATTTCATCAGTCATAAAATTTGACTATCACTTATTATCAGTCATATCAAAACCCCCGATAAACAAGCCTGGTTCATTTTTTAGCACAGAAAAAATCATGAACTTATAGCTCCATTTTGAGATTAAACACAATATAAAAATATTCAAAAATCGCCTTAACGCTAATAACGCCATCTAGAAAATAAAACTCCATATAAAAAAAATTCAAAAACTTTAATCAAAAACACTATTCCAATTTTTTGCATATGGCGTCAATGAATTGGGCTTGAAGAATATCGGAGGTTTTGGTCATATACATACACATTCAGTCATGAATATCAATCACGTTGATTGTCATTCAAAACTGACCGTGTATGGGCCCCTTAAGGATTGAGCTTAATTACATAAATTCAGACGGTAAATTACTAAATTGGGAATATCTATATGAATTTAATATTTTATTTAAGTATTTTAGAGGTTTATATTTGGATTAGCATTGTAACAAAATATCTCTGTGGCAAGATGTTGTAACATCACTTTTGACGATTCTATCGTATTTTACGCTAATCGGTATGCTGTAACACAAAACGACTGTCGTAAATACGATAATCGACAGTCGTCTTGTGTTACAGCATACCAATTATCGTAACTAAATATCTCTGAAATATTTCTAAATGCCGATTCGGTTGTTTCCCATTTTGAACTAGAAGAATTATGTTATAAGATTGACATAAGCTACAAAAACAATAAAATTATTACTTTTCCTTACCTTCATTTTCATCTACCTGTCAACATTTTCAACAAAAACATTTTCGGAAATCTAGATAGTAGAGCCTCTATTAGTATATTGGGAAGAAATGCGTTAGAGTTATAAAAATTCACCGGCATGTCATATCGTAGATTCACATTTACGCGCACGCATCCGCACTTCGGATGGTATAATAAATCAAATTTTGGGTTATGTCGATGTACTTATTACTCTTAAAGGCTCCACTAATCCTATGTGATTTTATATTGTTCCAAGTTGACGTGAAGAGCTCTATCTAAGGATCGATTTCTGAGGCTTTTGGTATAATTCCTTCCTTTGTCAGTGAACTTGCAGGAATTGAGTATGATGACTCTAAGACACATTATTGTGAACATGTCATCGATGTTGGTGGCAATGCCCTATTAAACAGAGTTATTAACCCACATCGTCTGCTGTTCAACAAAATGCACATGCTGAACTTGACCGAATGCTTCAAATGGGAGGAAAAGAAGAAAGTTCCAGTTCCTGATGCTCACCAGTGGTGTTGGTATTTTCACCAGTGGTGAAAAAATTGGCTTTATCTAGACTCTCGTGTCGTGTTAATTACTGACTATAAGAAGAATGTAAATTCCTTTGTCAGAAGCATCCAGGGATAAACAACATTCACAGTGCCAGGGAGACCATTGTACCAGTTCAAGGTTATGCTTTTGGACTGTGCAATGCCCTCTGGACTATGAGTCAGCGGATGCACAAGCTGGAAACCTCATCAGTATCACGAGCATGTCTTCGTCAATGTAAATGACTTATTGATGGTCTCTTCAACGTTCCTGGAGTTCTCATATGGAGCTCTTATCTAAAATGCCTGAATTGTTGAAAATGGCTGGGCCTATAATGTGGAAGGTCTCACATTTACAGTTCTGACAGACCACTCAAGTATAAATTGGCTGACGCCCAGACAGCTTTGGAAGGTAGAAAAACTAGGTGAATCCTAAAGCTACAATATAAAATTCACCATAGTAAAACATCTAAACATCTAAACCTGGCATCACAAGTTCACAACTATGTGGTGTTTTGTGACACCTGCAAATAGTCAAAAACCTCGAACCAGATATTGCGTGCTCTGATGTAATCTGAGTTCGTAACTGAAATGTCCATGACAGAGAGTCTATATAGACTTTTTAGGATCATATCCCCGTTTAAAATTCGAGAATACGATAATATTGATTGTTCTTGATCATGTGCCCAAATTTGGGTTACTCTAACTGTTCTGAACTTTGTAATGGACACTGAACCTGTTAGTGACTCATTAACAAGCAAAAATTGGAGCACTTAACATGCACCTTGCAGAGTTGTAATCCGTCGAGCTGCAGTCATTTATTCGAATAGTATTATCCCTCAGCTCAGTACAAATAATCCAATAAGTACGCAACAGAGACTGTATAAACGGAATTAAATAAGCAAAACAAACATGTAGGGAGTCTAACGACACCAAAGACCGAAATAAACGAGAGCATCACACCAACACCACTTGTACTACAATTATTACATTTAAACGTTTAAATATATGATTCACTCACTCCATGATTGTTCCGGATCCAAATCTTCATTAATTCAAAAACTTAATTAATTTATCATCTTCACCAACTCAAACATACGATTGATATATTAAAACAATAAATTGTATAATATTGAGTAAGCTTCTTTCAATGAAAAAGGCGATTGTTGAATTTGTTAGTAAATATTCGATGATGTAAAAGTAGTAAACCAAAAACCGATAGCAAATCAAACAGGTTGAAAAAAGATATGAACAAAAGACGATAAGTTGTATTACGCGATTTGATACATGCATAATCAATTGTGTAGACAAATTTAAACACGTACGAGAACCTTCTTCCACGTATGAGAACCTTCTTCCACAATATCGCCTGAGTAACGTTGTTAAAAATTTTGGGCTAAATCTTGTCAGCTATAATAGATTTTAAGGTGGTTATGTGCTGTAAAAATGTAAAAATCTGGAAGCCGAAAACATTACGGTACACAATGCCAAAGACATAAAACAATAATATTGTAACGTTTCTTAGCCGAGTTACAGTTATTTAGTTCGATCACTAAATCATTAAATTTAAAACACAATGGATTTTCTAACGTTATAATTTTATTCGTTCAAGATTTTACAATAAAAATATTTCTCCTATTACTATTCCCCTTTTAGTTCTTCTTGTACTAACAATATTTCACCACTTATAATTCTTTTATACTTGTTCACAATATCACTTTTAACTTTCTACTTATAACACTGTTAATTTTTTACTTCGCCTTTATCACTGCTAAATTTTTATACTTTTTGTATCGCTAACAACTTTATACTAATCGTATCGCTAACAATTTTATACTACTCGTATCGCTAACAATTTTATACTACTCGTATCGCTAACAATTTTATACTACATGAAATAGCCTCGAAACTGCTGTAATGTTCTAGATAGAACACACCATTTTTTTTTCCTTCCTTTATCAACAATAAGACGATCTTCAAATATTGACACCAAGGTGTGAAATCTATTCTTTTCAATTGTTTTATTTACCAATTCTTATTTCGTTAACCAATCCTTATTCGATAAAACAAATACTTCCTATTGAATGTTTACTTTGGTTGCATTGTTATCTTTTTTTGATTTTTATATTTGTAGAACTAACGAGAATTTTCTTGAAAGTTCTATTGTTGTTGTGTTCTATCATCTTCCATAATCGTCACAATATCATCCTACTCTGTTCTTTGAAATGTTGTTCCCTCCTTCTCTCCTTTTTCCTATCTTGTTCTTTTTGCATCACTGGTTTAGATCAGGTATCGGTCAGTGTTGATGGTCATCATATAATTTGGCGTTCCAGCGTAGCGTTCCGTAACAAATTCATTAGAAGTTTGGAGTGCACTGGGCCTGCTTACTTTAAGATCCTTGGGGCTGCTCTTTTCCTTGACCATTGTTAATCTTAGTAAATAGGTCTAATTCAGCGTTTTCCAGATAGTTCTTCACAGCTCCGTTTCTTTTGGAATAAACCGTGAATAATAGTGGTAGTCGCCGTATGATTATTCTCCTTTCTTCCAGCTTTGTAACGACCAGTTCTATTACAAATTGTAAATCTCGTCAAAGTTTTTTTTGCACTCAATTCATCAATTAGTTTTCAGCGTGAAGGTTGACCACCATGAAGAATTTAAAAATTACGATAGAACCGTGAGAGTGCAACAAGTCAATAAAAAAAATTTTAAATGCTTTCTTAAGCACATTTTTGCATTAGAGAGAAAAATCTGCATATTCGTTCAAATTGCGAGTTGGTTGATCTGTTGTCTTACACAAGCTGTAACATATATTTTGAATGTGATACAATCGCAGGATTCATCATATCATCTATTATTATTTATTATATTTGTTATTTTTATTTTAATGATGGGAAAACTGAATCATACAGTTGTTCAAAAATGGATTAACTCTGGTCTTCTTTGACTTTAGCGTTTGTATGTATATTAAGGGGAATGTTATTTGTAAAAACTTGTTTTTCTAATTTTTTACTATGCGAAAGCTTTTGAAATATTATTTACAGCCATATTATACAGGAAGACAGGAAACCTAATAGACCAAACACCCGAGATGCTTCATCTATTATTTTCCGTTTCAAAATGTGACCTTCTCGGTCAGGGCTAACCTAAAAAGTGAGTGTGTCATACGCTGGATGTCAATGTAATCCTAGCACTGGTATTTTGGAAGTGCTGTGTTCTTACTTTTGTTATAGCCTATTCGGTTTGTTCATCGCATAAAGCTGGAATGTTATATGCCATTTTCTTAATATGAAACCATCGCAATACTTTGATCATTTGAGCTTTTAGTTCAATTGCACTCTGCGTGGGTTTGCAGCCCGATAAATTGCCCGATTTATTGTTTTTTTTATTTTTATTAAATACCATTAAAATTATTATTTTTTATTCATGAATTCATAAAAATCATAAATATTTCTCTTTACGAATTTTAAATTGATCGATAATGAAGTTTTTTAAAGTTATTGCTACTGTCCTTTTCCATTTCCTTCAAATTGTTATCATTTCAATATTTACAAGAAAATTAATTATTTTTTTGGCAGGCAGTGCTAAAATTAATAAAATATTTGTTTACCTTCATTATTTTCCATAATTTCATTCCCGTAAAATAAAAAAAGGAAAATAAAAACTAATATTTGAATATGTATTTCTCTTTCAATATGAGTTGACATCTTAATCACAAAAGATTGATTTCAACACGATTTAAGGCTGCGAACAATTTACGGTATTTAAATATATCGATAGAATAGTTTTTTAAGGTTAATGCTATTGTCTTTTAGCACAGTGTCAATGTGAAATAAAATTTAGAATGCATTCAGGTGATTTGTACGACATCTCAATATTTTATTCAGTTTTTAAAAGAAATTTTTTGTGGCTATTCTGTTTTTTTATATTCTTGTTCTTGTTTTCTTTTTTCATTTTTTCCTATTTTTTGTTGGTGAAAACTTCTTTAGGTGCGTTGTGCGATTTTATATGGGGAGATCTTTATATATTCGAGTCATTGTCACGCTAAATAAATATTAAAAGAGAGTGAGATAAATTGTAATCATTTGTTATTTTCTTATTTCTTATTCTCATTTTCTTGATTTATAATTTGTTTTTTTTCTTTTTTATTGAATTTGATTTTCTTTCGGCTTAAGTGTGGTGTGTAAGTTGCTATAGTAAGTAAAGATTTTGTTGTATTTTTAAGTAAAATACAAAATTGTTTTGTCATATTTGATTTGTGTGTTTTTTTTATACTTTTTAATAAAGATCGTTCGTTTTCTTTTTATTGAATTTGATGTTTTTCACAGTTAAAAATAGTGTGGAAGTGTGCTCAAGTAAGTAAAGATTTTGTTGTATTTAGACAGTTGTAAGTTTTTACTTCTGTCGGCAATCCTCAAAACTGTCTTTTTTGGTGCCGTTATGTTCCATATAGGAACGTATTATCACTTAAAATGAACGTTTAAGCAAAAAATATGCATATTTCATTGTTTTGACAAACTTGACAATTTTTTTGACACACTTCCGGTACAGGTATCGAACACATCGTCGTTTCGGATCTTACTATTAAGTATACCTATTTTAAGAAACCAAAATTTTTAAAATCCCTTCAGCCGTTTTCAGCCAGCAGACAGACGTACATATTTTTGTTTGCTTTTTGGAATAAGTGGGTCCTAAAACGTCGAGAAATTCCAAAAAAAGTGGGGGAAAGAATATCACTTTTAGCTCATGAATGTAATACTTAGGTCTTTCAGACCAAAGTAATTTGCATTAAATTTGATTTTTAGGACACAAATGAAAATTTTCCAACGTTGACCGAGAGATTCCGTCAAAAGGGAAGAAATATTTTGAAAGCATTATTTTTCACTCTTAGTGGATTTTCCGCTTAAAAGGATTTCCTTAATTAAAAAAATAACAATAGTTTCAATTTTTTTAAGAGATCGACTTCAAAAATATCGATTTCATGTCCAGAAAAATATTTTCATGCAATTTTAATTTTTTTTAAGAAAATTCTTTTAAAAGTTAGTTTTATACAAATCAAAATGCTTAATACCACAAACAGAGCAACGACAAATATCAAACCAAACACATCAATCATATGATATTGGATGAAATTTAATTCCTGTCTCGGCGACTTCAGATGTGGCGCACCTTTGTGTCGTGCAACATATTCAACCCAATAAATTAATTTTTCTTTAGGTGTCATCGGCTGGTCATGATAAATTTTTGACATTTTTCTTATATTTTCGGCGTAACTAGAATGTAAAATACAAAATCAAATATATTTTTATTTGTCATTCTATTTACTATATACCTTTGATTGTATAAGACTGTATTCAAAGCTTTGGATATCAATCCAAACGTCAACTGATTTGAATTCAATCTATAAGCAAATCCTCTTTCTTCAGAAACGGCAATATTTCCTTTTTGATCACCGTAAAATGGTATTCCAATAATTGGTTTACCATGATAAATTGCTTCTATCAGGCTTGATGTACCACCATGTGTTATGAAAAGCTTTACATTTGGATGAGCTAAAATATCGTTTTGTGCACACCACTTTTGCATTAAAACATTATCAGGTAATGTTTCACCATCAAACTTTTCTGATTTCCATATCACTTTCTGTTTCAATTGTGAAAATGCTTTCATCAATGCCTGTCTATCTTCGAAAGAAATATAAGAACTTGGTATAAATGAACCAAGAGCAAAGTATATAACACCATGTTCGGCAGAGTCTATAAACTGTCTTAAATCCTTCATATACAAATAAAATACCAATTAATATTCCATACAAATTATTTTTACAAATTTAAAAATAAATATAATATTACCTCTGAGAGTGGTTTGATATCTCTTTCAACATGAAACCCTCCGATATCAATTGTGTTAGGGAGAAATGGTGCTATTGGGTGGAAACTAAAATGAGTGTTAAGTAGCACTAACGAAACTCCTTTACTAATCATTTCGGTGTATGATAATTTTGCGTTCGGAAAATATTTTTCATAAAATTGTTTTTGCGATTGATAAAATATTAAGTCAATAAAGCTTTCAAATGATGCCCACAGCATATTCGTAAATCGTTGTTTAAATGTCATGCGACTTTTGCTATCAGCAAATAATTGTGGCACATACGATAATGGAGCTGTATTTCCAGATACAGCATTAGTCCATTTTGTAGAGCGAGATGAAACAAACCCAATTACTGGTGCATTGAAATATTCACCTAGCCCAATAAATGTTGGTGTTCCAAACAATTCGACTATCACTAAATCGAATTTTACGTTTTTGTCGTTCATCAGTTTAATTATTTTAGGATTAGTGAAAACGTATGGAGTTATATTAAGGCCTCGTGCATACATACTGTACATAAATTTTGGAGGAGAAATTTGTTTAAAACCTTTACCTTAGATTTAAAATAAAAATTTATCAAATATTTATTTATAATTTTATAATACTTATAGATTTATAATTATAGATCGTTCATACCTGGGACAAATTCCACCAACCCCCCGATGTCAATATCTTTATAATGCTCTGGTGGGTTTTGCAATTTAAATGAATTTATAATCGTAACTTCATGTCCAACTGTAGCTAACGTTTTCGCTATCGCCGATCCAATGAGCCAATGCGATTTTATACGTACCGGAACGACAGTCAAAATTTTTAAACAATTCGTTTGTTCATACAATATCAATAAAGATACAATTGACAAAACGTTATTAGTAAATTTCATTACAACCATTTATGTACACCAACTCTTAGCTTTGTTAGATATCTGTTGACTGACATTAAAACGTGAAGTAAAAACCCAAAAAATTTGTAGTAACATAAAATCAGCCTCATTTTTTTTACACAAGTTTGTAGGTTTATCTTTGAATAAACTCAGATTAAAGGGTAGTCATAGTTTAATTACCAAATACTAAGTATGTTCCAAAAAGGTAATGAAATGGTGATAAATTGTTTGGATCACACATATTTTTTTTCAGGTATATTCAAACGAAATATACATTTTATAGATAACATTCTACACAAGCCCTTTTAAGTCAACTCTAAAACTACTCGAAAGGAACAATGGTTTCTGTTATCTAAATATTTTTGTCTTTCTTCAATACACTAATTATTATCTGTAAAATTATTGCAGATTAAAATGTGAATGTCCGTCCTCACAATATTATTTTTTGCTAAAGTCATTTGTTTTAATTGAAGATGTTATCTTTTAGAATCTTAAATGATATTAACTTATTAAAGATCGTAATACCATCAAGTGGTGGAAAATAAAAAATTTAATAAAAATTTCAAACAATTGTATATAATTATAATTTTTTGCTAATCGTTTTCTATAGAACCATGCATTTCATTTCAGCAGCTTTCCATAAAGTTTGCTATCCCTAGATTGATATCTGATTTATATATCAAACCAAATAAACAAACATTATCTAAACCTTGTACAACACAATTGAAGACCTCTGTTCAGCTGCCCCCCCTCCCCCCCCCCCCCACCACGCAAAAATTTTAGCTCAGAATTAGGAACTATTTAGGAGCTTTCAAAAAACTCAAGAATAAAATTTTTAGCTCAACCCCCTAAGCAGAAATCTTCATTTGGGTGAAAGTTCACTCAGCCCCTTCCCCCCCAACACCTTAAAAATAGCCCTAGAGGATCGTAAATAGGCTAAGAATCAGGAGCTATTTAGGAGCTCTTAAGGGCTGTATACTTTTGATTCGAGCTCCTCCCCTATTCTTAAAACCACCCCAAAACTAGTTTGCAAACGGAGATAACACGTAAAAAATAACATTAAATTAAAAATTTCTTTACTACATGTAATTCTTGAATTAAAAAACATAATAAGGACAACTGTTTATTTCTCAGTTGCAAGCCCTTAGAAGAAAAACCACCCCTTGGGTCAAAAACGTATAACATAGTTAAACATACTCGACACCAAAATATTTAAGGGTGCGGATAAAGTTCCCATTTAGGAGCTTACTAAATGTGTCATTTTATATTTTTGATTTTCTACCCTTTAAAAAGTGCCACCCCTTGTATCATACACGCATAAGGGAACTATGTTAAAGCATAGAGATACGGATCGTTTTATGAAGGTAAATGATTTTTCGATTTTGGAGCTTACTAAATATGTCACTCTATATTTCTGATTGCAACCCTTTTGAAAAAACCACCCCTTATACCATACACGCGTAGGAGAACTATGTTAAAGCGTAGAGGTACGGATCGTTTTATGTAGGTAAATGATTTTTCGAATTAGAAGCTTACTAAATAAGTTTTTCTACGTTTCTAATTGCAACCCTTTAGCAAAAGCCAACCCTCGTATCATACACGCATAAGGGAACTATGTAAAAGCATAGAGATGCGGATCGTTTTACATGAGTAAGTAATTTTTCGATTTAGGAGCTTACTAAATATGTCACTCTATATTTCTGATTGCAACCCTTTAGAAAAAGCCACCCCTTGTACCATACACGCGTAAGGGAACTAAGTTAAAGCATAGAGATACTGATCGTGTTATGTGGGTAAATCATTTTTCGATTTAGAAGCGTACTAAATATGCCACTCTATATTTTTGATTACAACCCTTTAGAAAAAGCCACCCCTTGTACCATGCACGCGTAAGGAGGCTATGTTAAAGCATAGAGATACGGATCGTTTTATTTAGGAAAATAATTTTTTGATTTAGAAGCTTACTAAATATGTCACCCTATATTTATGATTGAAACCCTTTTCCAAAAACCACCCCTTGTATCATACATGCGTAAGAGAACTATTTTAAAGCATAGAGGTACGGATCTTTTTATGTAGGTAAATGATTTTTCGATTTAAGAGCTTACTAAATGTTCAAGCTTGAACAAACTGAAGTTCCTGGATGGATCGTTTGATGGATCGTGTAAAATAGCTAATGGCATTTCCATTAATGAAGCGCTCATGATCGGCCCAACAATACAACCCACCTAGTCCACAAGGTGATGAAGTTTCGATACAACAAAATCGCAATTACAGCAGACAATGAAAAGATGTATCGGCAAGATTTGGTGGACAAAAATGATAGGAACTTTCAACGGATTCTATGGCGAGAACACGAAGATGACACCATAAAACACTATAAACTCAACACGGTTACTTTCGGCATGTCCAGTTCAGCCTTTTTAGCAACCCGATCCCTGCAACAGGCCGCCTTCGATTGCGCAGAAACATATCCATTGATTTCAAATGAGATTTTAGAAAAATTTTATATCGACGACTATCTTTCAGGATCAAACAGTGTAGAGGAAGCGATATTTCTTAAGAATAACCTGACCAAAATACTAAAAGAGCGTGGTTTTATGTTACGAAAATACAGATCAAACATCAAAGAAATATTTGACTACCCCACAGAAAAAGTCTTTAGTGCCCGCTGAAGATGGAGATTATAAGTCAAAGGTATTAGATCTTCAATGGAATACTACAGGTGATCATCTATCATTCAAATTTAATTTACTAATTGAAATGTACCCAACTAAACGATCACTACTATCCAACGCAGCTAAAGTTTTTGATCTACTCGGTCTAGTTTCACCATCAATAATTAGAGCGAAAATCCGTTACCAAAAGGTATGGTTGAGAAAACTAGACTGGGATAATAAGCTACCAGATGATATCGGCATTCTGTGGAACCAGCTAAAAATAGAACTGGGTCTACTAGAACAAATAAAAATCAAGAGGTTCATCAATAAAAATAGTATGCAGTTGCATGGATTTTGCGATGCCAGCGAGAGGGCTTATGCTGCTGTAGTATACGGTCGTTACATAGATGATAACGGACACATTCAAATTGCACTTCTAGCATCAAAAACCAAGGCTGTACCGATTCGGCAAATCTCTCTTCCTAGGTTAGAATTGTGTGGAGCTCACCTACTCACAAAACTACTACAAGAAGTAAAGAAGACTTACATAGAAGAAAGAGAAATTATTGCCTGGTCAGACTCAACTATCGTGTTAGCATGGCTTTCGGATCACCCGGTAAAATTGAAAATATTTGTCGCTAGCAGGGTGTCAGAAATACTACAACTACTGCCAAGAAGCCATTGGAGACATGTAAAGTCAGAAGACAATCCAGCCGATTACGCATCCAGAGGAATTCTACCGTCTAAACTAATATTACTTCATCAGTGGTAACATGGACCACCTTGGTTAGCGGCGAATTCATCAACATGGCCTATTATAAATAAGGAAGGATGCTATAATGATACCGTATGCGAAAAGAAGAAGGAACAATCCATATCACTCTTTCAAATAAGCAAAACAGCAAATAATGATGGCGACACATTCGAGATGATATATTAAACAAAGTATCTTCATTCAGCAAGGCGATCAGAATAATTTGTTTTATCAATCGTTTCATTTAAAGAGCCAGAAAAATAAATAAAGAAACCCAAACACTAGCACTAACAGTTAATGAAATAAAGGAGGCCACAGAAATGCTAGTGAAATGGGTACAAAAAGATGCATTTTACAATGAAATTCAGACGTTGGTTAAAAACGGGGAATTAAATAAAAATAACAAGCTATCAAGTCTGACACCTTTCGTAGATAAAAATGGAATATTACGTGTTGGTGGTAGATTAAAGAATACCAACTATCTGTACAATTTCAAACACCCCATCATTCTACCAAAATCCCACATCCTTAGTAGAATGATTATTTCCTTCTTCCATATTAAATACCTCCATCAAGGCCCATCTCATACTCTCCATCTAATTCGTCAAACCAATTGGATTGTTCAAGGCAGATCTGTAGTAAGAAATGAAATTAATAAATGTATTCAGTGTTTCAAATCTAGAGCTACAACTTCAAAACAGCTTATGGGTGACTTACCATCCGTACGTGTAACACCAGCAAGGCCATTTGCTAATTGTGGTGTCGATTATGCTGGTCCCATCTTATTAGCCAGTAAACGAGGTCGTGGAGCAAAAATAACAAAAGGTTATATCGCTATTTTTGTATGCATGGTAACTAAAGCGATCCACATAGAAGCGGTCACCGATCTCACAACTGAAGCCTTCATAGCTGCGCTTAAAAGATTTGCTGCACGAAGAAGCTCACCAAACAATATTTATTCAGATAATGGTTCCAATTTTATCGGAGCGACAAGACATCTGAAAGAGGTATACAAATTCCATAACTTAAAGATTAATGATTATATAATTACAGAATATTGCGCTCAGAACCAAATAAATTAGCATCACATACCACCCTCTGCACCTAATTTTGGTGGACTTTGGGAATCAGCCGTTAAGTCTACAAAGACTCATATCACTAGAGTTACAGCCAATTCTCACTTAACATACGAAGAAATGGTAACCTTGTTAAGTCAGATAGAATCTGTGCTTAATTCACGACCATTATGTCCAATGTCAGAAGATGATGGTTCATCTTTGGTATCAATACCAGATTTTAATTTTGACGTGGCATATCAAAGTGGCAGCAAATCGAACAGCTACTGCAAAGTTTTTGGAAGCGGTTCCATTACGATTACATCAATAGCATACAGCAAAGAAATAAATGGAAAACGACTAAAGATAATATGAAGACTGGTGATTTAGTCAGTAAATGGGCGATGGGAAGAATAATTGAAACGCATCCAGATGATTATGGGAATGTTCGTGTTGTCACTGTAAAAACGGCATCTAATATTTGTTATGTATAGCCTGGCATATGGTGACGTAGTGTAGTACAATCCCAGATTCATGTAGGTTCCGTTTCCTTACATCTCACAATTTTACATATCACGCATAGTTCACAACAATTTCTTGTTCATCCATAATCTATAGTCATATTTTCGTTTAGTTTCCGTTACACATATTCCTTCTTAGCATAACACAATTAACAATAATATTTTATTTTGCAATCCCCTATTATTGGTTCACACTGCGTTTCCACCAGCGTTGCTTCACCATACTACATGAATTTGGATTCTGCCTTTAACCGTAATTGCTTTAAATATTTTTAAACCTCAAATAGCTGTGCATATTTGTCCAGTCGTCTTAATATCTAACAACAAGATTATCCTACAATCAGTTTTGCAATTGTCTTCAAAACGTATTATATTTCTTATATAGGTATTTTTATCAATTTCTCTTTTCGTTATAAATCTAGATTTTACTGTACCACGGTTGTAAGCTGTTATTTCATACTACGTAATCATCATAAAATCGGTTGAACATACGTTTAATCCATTCTAATATCGCAATATTCCAAATGCGTTGTAAATAACTTATTTCGTGAAATTATCTTAAAATTTTATGTATTACAAAATAACAACCAGTATTTGTTTTAAAACGGAAAATGTACTAACATTGTTCTGTAAGTTTCACGTTCGAAAAACTTTGTAGCTCAATTTTCGATATAAAATTCCTATATAAGAGATGAATGTATCGCGTTTTCTCTCTCTTATGTCTTGAAAATTTGAAAATTGAAGATTGAAATTTTGCATTCATGCACTTTCATCTTATATTTAAGTTTAATATAAGTAGAAAATTTTTAATTAGACAAAGTTTTGTGTTATATCGTCGCCTTAATAATGAAATAACGTATGCCATATATACGTTGTTATTATATAATGGGTGCGCTGCATTCCCCATAAGGATGTCTATAGAGTGGCATTTTAACATTTTCCAATTATTTTATAACTGGGGGTGAAAATTAATATATTGTTAATTAACGTACATGCAAATTTGAATTTGGTTAAATATTGAAACAGCGTAAATGCATGTACGATATTCCAATTCCTACAGAATAATAACTTGGGTAAAATCATTGTCGTATATATTACATACATTACGATCGCCACACGAAATAGTAAATCTACAATATTGTATAAGCATCATTCATGACTACATGATAAACCGGTTCATACAAATAAAAAATTGTAAGAATATCATGCGTTAGTTCAATAATAATTTATGCTAATTAGTAATAATTAGTGCTAATTTTTTTATTAGTAAAATTCGCGTAGTGTTCAATTTAGTAAAAATTTATATGTGCGTGTCGTGATTGTTAATTTGAAAACAAAATTACATATGTGAAAGCTCTCTTATGTCTTTTGTGATCAATCTCGTGAATATCAAAAAAAAATTCTGGAATTTATTTTTGAATTCACGTTTTCTTCATTAAATATAAGAGTGAAATTTTAATTAGTTTTCAATTTAGATGTAGTTAGTTCAATTAATTAAATTATTTTATTAGTGCAATTCAATTAGTCGCAATTTAAAAAAAAATTTATATGTTAGTGCCGTGTTAGTTGAAATTACAAACATAAAATCTCTCTTAGTCTATTATTATTATTCCTTTCTGATCTGATTGGATTTTCTGTTGTTGACGTCTATTGAGCTGACGTGTCATGGAAATTCATTTTTTTTTTGATAAATGATTTTTACCAGAACCTAAATGTTCAGCAAAAGTTTGTTTTATTTTTTTTTAAAATTAGTGTACCAAAATGTTCGTGTAAAATAAATAAAAGTTGACCGTAGAAGATTTATATGTAAGTCAGTAAAATAAGATAAAAAGAATTTTCTTGTTTCATGTCGCATTACGAAATTTGTGATACACCTACGGGTTTTGATTAAATATAATTTATTATAATAACCTCTTGTTATAAAGTAACAGTACAAATTACAAAGAAAATTCTATGGTTATAGTAACATTTATTAATTGTTGATAGTAATTACATTAAATTAAATTAAATTTACATATATTAAACAAATTTGCTTGCCGTTTAAATGTGTTAATTATAATGTCGCTTAATTAGTGTGGAATGTAATTAAAATAATAAGAAAACAAAAAAACAAGGAACTTATGTGTTTGTATTGTGGATGTGATTCCTATGAACCGTTTGTTGCAAGTTTACAGTAACATCAGTGTCGTTGAATAATTTTTTTTGCCAAACATTGAGTTTGTTTATTGGTTTTGTAGTTGCCGTTGAGTAGTAAATTAAGGTTATTCGACGTCATGTTTTAATGGATTACCATTGTGTAGTCATTTCGATTTCGGGAGAAGAAGAACAAAACCGACAAACGCAAATAAAATCTCCGCAATCCTGGAAGTGTCATGCTAATTTTTAATTGAATTGGCCCAGCAACAACATCTGGAGCAGCCTGTATTATACTTTTTATTAATATTGCTTCGATATCCGCCATATCATTGCGACGCAACTCTGGACGTGGCGCACTAATTTTTTTTATTGAATTTGGTTCTACAACAACATCTAGAACAACATATGATTTGATATTTTAGACATTTTATCAATACTGCTCCAATAATCGCCTTATTCATCGCGCAGCAGCAGTTGTACCTTATTTATACAATATTTACATATCTTACCAGCAATCGTCTAGTATTTGTGATGCAGCATTTACACCATATTCACATAACATATCAGTGATCGTCCTAAGTATTTGGGACGCAACAATTAAACAATTTTTATCAGCAATCGCCTTAGTTATTGCGGTGCAACATTTATTCACCATTCATATAACTCATCAGCTATCGCCTGGTTATAGCAGCGCTATATTGATACAATATTTATCCGTTTTTTGTTTTAATCAACAATCGCCTAGTTATAGCAGCGCAACATTTAAACAATATTTATGCAATTTTGTCAACGATCGCCTTAGTTATTGCGGCGCAACATTGGTACAATATCTCCACGATTTTATCAGCTATCAACATTTACGCAATATTTATCTGTCTTTTTTTTGGTTAATCAACAATCGCCTAGCTATTGCGACACAACATTTACAACTTATTTATACAAGTTTATCAATAATCGCCTTAGCTAATGCGGCGCAACAGTTACATCTTATTTATGCAATTTTAACAATAATACCTTACCTGTGGGATTATTCAATGCTGATGGAGGGCTAAACGCGGGGACTTTGAGGCCTGCCGGACTTAATCATGGGGTAAGTGAACCTTAATTAGTCTTTTTACTTTTTAGAATGTACAGGTGTGAATACGGGTGAATGAGTGTACATGTGAATGAATGTGGGTGTGCCTGTCGATGCGCGTGTGCGAAGTCAAGTAGTGAAGATATGCAAGACATCATAAAACAAGTACACGAAAAAGTCAGTTTGATTTTTGATGAATTAACTTTATAGATATATTTATATATCGTCGCCTTAATAATGAAATAACGTATGCCATATATACGTTGTTATTATATAATGGGTGCGCTGCATTCCCCATAAGGATGTCTATAGAGTGGCATTTTAACATTTTCCAATTATTTTATAACTGGGGGTGAAAATTAATATATTGTTAATTAACGTACATGCAAATTTGAATTTGGTTAAATATTGAAACAGCGTAAATGCATGTACGATATTCCAATTCCTACAGAATAATAACTTGGGTAAAATCATTGTCGTATATATTACATACATTACGATCGCCACACGAAATAGTAAATCTACAATATTGTATAAGCATCATTCATGACTACATGATAAACCGGTTCATACAAATAAAAAATTGTAAGAATATCATGCGTTAGTTCAATAATAATTTATTTTAGGCTTAATCGTACTTTCATGCAAAATGAAATAACGGATATGAAATATGAAATAACGTATAAGGTACCTGATTGACTTTTCACCTCTTTTTAGGTAGAAAAGCGAGCAGGTACCAATGTGAAATTTTAATATGTTGTGAAGAAATTAGTCAAGATTAATTGATAGAAATTTTTTTTCCAATATCTTTATTCGTTCAATAGTGCTGCCGAGTTTACGAAAATCAGAAAATCGAAAAATCTTTAAACCCAATTATCTCGAAACTACACTTTTGCGAATACGTTGTTTCATTATTAAAGCGACGATATTTTCCTTTATTATATCAATAATCTCATTTTGTTTAACGTTTTACTTCAATTGGGAAGTTAATGTTGTTTCTATTCAAACCGAAATCGAATATAACTGTTGTGCAAATTCTATTAAATAATTTAATGAGTAATAAGTTTTTTATTGCAAAATATTATATAATAATCCTTTATTGACTTTAAATTTTATAATACAGTTGTATACATTTAATAATTTACTGAGATCAGCTTTTAATAGTAAGCTTTACAGCAGATGAAATTCATAATAATTAGTATTGCAAAAAACTAAATGAAAAAGAATGTTTATAAAATTCAAATGCAGTTCAGTCTGCTTAGTAACTAATAAAAAACTTATATTTACCTAACCTACTTAAATCTAAACTTAAAAGCTACGTTGCAAAAATTAAGCGGTGGTAAAGCTAATTGCGTTAATTAATTCATTTTCTATATAATTTAATTTATTTATGTATCTATCCTTAGCTTCTCTAGCAAATACATTGACAAGCTTTATATTTAATTCGTTGTGCAGTCTTAAAGTGCTATAACGTCTAGGGCGTTTATATATAGGTTTTAGAAATTTGTTTTGAATGATTTGAAATTTCTTTTTATGACACAAAGCAATATCCCACCAAATTGGCGCACCATAAAGTATGATATTAAGAATCACACACTTGTAAATTAGTGTCTTATTATGACTATTCAGTTTACTATTTCTGTTGAGTAGAGGATATAGACTTTTGAACAGTGCATTACATTTTTGTTGTATTTGAGTGACGTGTGTCTTAAATGTTAATGATTTATCCAAATAAATTCCTAAATATTTAGTTGAAGGTTTCCATTCCAAAGAAGAGTTTTGAATCAGAAAAGGTTGTTGTGGAAGTTTACGGGATGCTCTACACCTAGTAAAATAAATAGCTTCACATTTTGATATGTTAATACTAAGTTTCCAGTTTTTAAAAATTTCGAGAATTTTAGTGAGGTACTATTGAAGCTTATTGATAATAGATACCGCCAGCTCATCTGACACAAATATTGCAGTGTCATCAGCAAATAATGATAATTTACATTCACTATCTCTTGGAATATCATTGATGAATAAACAAAAAAGCAAAGGACTCAATACAGCACCTTGAGGAACCCCAGCTGGAATACTAAGTATAGAGGACATGGAATCAAAAATCTGGACAAAAAATGTTCTATCAGTTAAGAACGATTTTATGATTTTAATTAAAAATATTGGAAATCCATATATAAATAATTTATAGCAGACTGCGTCTTGCCAAACTTTATCAAAGGCTCGTTCAAGGTCTAATAATATCATTCCAGTAGATTTTAGCGAAGATCTATTTGATTTAATATGATTGACTACACGATGGATTTGATGAACAGTAGAGTGCCCAGATCTAAAACCAAATTGCTCGTTTATAATTATTTGATTGTCAGTTATGAACTCTTCCATTCTTCTTTTGATAATATGCTTAAAGAGTTTTCCCAATGTACAAAGAAGACTAATAGGTCTGTAGCTTGTAGCAAGAGTAGGGTCTTTGCCAGGCTTTAAAACAGGAGTAATTTTAGCTTTTTTCCATTGAATTGGGAAATAGCCTAGCTTCAAGCAGCACTCGAATATTATCTTAAGAAAATGGATTCCACTTTCAGGAAGATTTTTAAGTAAAATAAATGGAATATTATCTACACCTGGAGCTTTGAGCCTTGGAAGGAATTTCAAAATATCAGAAATTTCAGAAGGGTGAATTTCAGAAATTGTAGCATTGTTATCCAAATTATTGAAATTAGTGCAAAAATCATTAACTTGTTCTTCAATTACAATATTGGAGTTTGGAATTTGATGAGCGTCAAGGAAGACATCAGCCAATACTTGTGCTTTTTCTGTATTTAAGAAAATTCGATTTCCAGTGTTGGGAGTAACTAATGGTGGAATGGACTTGCGATGGTTTTTAAAATGTTTAGTTGTTTTCCAGAAGTTTTGTGAACCATTATCCAAGCATTCAAGCTTCGTTTGCCATTTTTGATTATAAAGAATATTTATATGATATTTAATAATTCTATTTAACAAGTTTATTGAGGTTTTAATGTGAGCAAGGCGACTTCTGAGGTAAGATCTTCTAAGCGAATTTCGGTGTCTGATAAAACTTATCACTTGATCAGATAATAACAATTTATCAGTCGGAAGAACAGGCACAAGCGGTATGGATAGCTCACGAGCTGAAGAAATGGATGCTGTCAAAAAATCGACTGCAACGTTGACATCTGAAATAGTATGAATTGAACTTAAATTGAAATTTTCAATTTCAGATGAAATATGATTCTGATAAATGCTCCAATTAGCGTTTTTATAGTTAAAGTATTTAAGATGGCAATGATCTACTTGATTATTAAATACTATTGAACAGAGGACTGGCAGATGATCGGAGCAGAGTGCTTGAATGGTGTTAACTTCGGATATCAACTGAGGGTTGTTTGTTAAAAATATGACAATAATACTAGGGACTCCAGCAGGACTATAGTGGGTAGGATCTTGGGGAGCGGGAACAACACAATCAGAGTTAATAGAATAATCATATAAAGTTCGACCACCGCGGTTAGTTCTAGGACAAAACCAGTTAGGATGCTTACAATTTAAATCACCACCAATTAGGTAAGGAATATTACCACTACAAATTTTTATAAAATCATTTCTGAGATGCTCAGAATTCGAATATGAACAATATACAGAAAATATTTTAAGTTGATTATTATCACTACTTATTATATTAATACCCAGGGATTCTATACAATTTAATTTAAGGTCAGGAAGAAGCGAATGTTTAATGCAATCTTTAATAAGAATACCAACACCACCCCTGCAAATATTTTCTCTATCATTACGATAAAATCGAAAATTAGGAATCGAAAATGAAATAGAAGGCTTTAAATGCGTTTCACTAATAAGTAATATATCAATATTTAAATTATCTAAAAACTGAATTACCTCAAATTTTTTATTTTTTATACCGTACGCGTTCCACACACAAATTTTTAAAGAATTATGGATAACAGACATATTTAATAGCAATATTAGCCATAACATCAAATTGTTCTTCTTTGGAATGGCACCCCCGAAGTCCTGAAACAAGTTCTTTGAGAATTTGTAATAACTCATGTGGTGCAAACAAATCATTTGTGCTATCTGAATTAATATTAATTGAATTTTCATGATTGATTGCATTTGTTTGAACCACTGTACTGAACTGCATTTTTTTGTTAACAAAATTATTATTATTATTATTATTATTAAAATTTTTATTGTTGTTTTGATGAGGTATTGAAGGAATAATAGGAAAATCCTGTTGTTGAAATGAAAACGTTGGTTGATTTGAAGGTCGACTCAACTTATTTTTTAGATTCAGATGATTTTTTATAATGTATTTTTCTCTTTCTGGACAAATTATAGAGTTAGATGTATGATTTCCACTACAATTACAGCAAACATGTTTAGTAATATCGTTTTGTAAAGGACACTCCATATCATCAATATGTTCATCTCCACCACAGAAATTACATTTTGGCTTCATGTAGCATGCGTTCGCTCCATGACCATACATTTTACATTTATAACATTGGAGAGGACCTTTGCTGGTGGATTGACAAATTTCCCATCTGCACACTGTGTTATTAACAAATCTAATATTTTTTAATTGGTTCAGAGACATTGATCCCTTTTTGAAAGCAACAAAATAAAGGGCATCTTCACTGTTTCGACGATATTTTTTAGGAATAGTTTTCCAAACATTAACAGGACTCAGGCCACTATTCTCGAGGCTTTGCTTAACTTCATTTGTATCCATATCATGGAGCCCACATAGTACAAATTTAACAAAACGATTTTCCTCAAGCGTATATGAGAACATACCATTGTTATGTTCTTTTAATTTAGTAAAAATTTTGTTATAGTCTGATATGTAAGTATTTTTATGCCAATTGACATTATTTGTATATTATATTTTGAAATATTTAGTTCCTTCATAGTTTTATGAATCTCCGTTGAGGAAGATTTTGTAATTATTGGAGGAATTTTTTCTACAGGTTTTCTAGAACTTTCACCATACGGAGAACTAGTTTGCGATGTTTTTGCATATTTTGATAAATTAACGTTAGTCGGTAAACCTGCATACCTGTTTACTGTTGGGATGTCACTCATTTTAATGCCTTGACTCATCTGTTTAATGCTGCTGAGCGAGCTCCTAGGGAGGCTACGCATCTGGCGACTTATAGTTCTTTTATTTGTGAGCATCCACACACAATAATCACAAAACAATCAATTTATATTTCAATGTTTAACTTTAATTTGATTTGAATTTATAACTAACAACAAATCCAAACAAAAAATAAAACACAGTTAGAAATTTTAATATTGAAAAAATTTGATTATAACTTGCTTGTAATGTTTATAGTAAATATTAAATAATAATGCAAAATATTATATACGAATTATCGACTGATATGATTTTAATTATATTATTTTTATTACAACCTACGTTAATGAAAACCGAGTTTTTGGAAAATATCTGGAAAACAGTTTTCTTTAGAAAATGTAGACCGATGTTTTTAAATGGCAACGCGTGGAGTTTTATTAGTTTTAATCGACAACTGGCGTCGCACATCATCATTTACAATTTGGTTCATCAATACAGATGATAATAACATCATTTATTGGACATTTATGATAGTTCATATTTTTGCATGGATTCTAATCTACGGTGGTAGTATACCTATGGATTTAACCGAACTTCTTGGATCGAAACAAGTTGTTTTCGAGGTTAATAAGCTTAATACACCGATGTCATGCCAATCACAAGAACTACGACGACTTTATAGTAACATACGACCTCCATCATTTGTTGGATTATCATTAATTTTATAGGCTACGAATTGTAGGACATTGCATCGCTATATGAGTGTGTATGTGGACCTGGTTGTTTGAATGTAAGCGTGGGTGTGTGGGAGGATGGGAGCGTGCATGAAGCGTGGGAGTGTGGGTGTGTGTGCGTGAAAGTGGGGTTGAACGGGCTGATCACGGTTCTTTCGCCACAGGGGTCGCCAGAGTCTCCTTTTTCCACTTGCTTTCTTTCCATTTCAGTTTTCATCATGTAATTTGCGTACAAATCTGTATTTGTGTTGAAGAGGCAGGTATATCTCTATCAAATCCACGATGACTGAGCTCTAGTCGTTTCACCGTTATTAATCTCAAGGTACGCAGCCTGCTATGCGCTTCATTGGTTCGCCAATGGAGAAGCTCTTCATTACATATTATAAAAAGATATATCACGAAGATTTGCAAATTACCTGTAGATAGTTGACCGTCCACGGTCGTCAACGGGCCAGATTATGTTCAAGCTTGAACAAACTGAAGTTCGTGAAAAAAAAATATTTGATTATAATATAATTTAATTTAAAATTATTTGTTACATATTTTTTGTTTGTTTACCTTTTAGTTTAAATTATGTCAAAACTTTGACAATTCACAATGAATTAACACTTAATTAACATTTAAATGAATGCATTCAATGTGATTATTGTTATTAAATAATGACTGCATTCAGTATTCAATTTATTTTGTAAATTTGCTGCCATCTGGTGTTAAAGGATAAATGCTCCCAAACGAAACGAATTATAGGAGATGTTATGTGCAATATCAAATATGCAAATCACTTCTATTTTTGCGATTGCCAGAACCGTTTCAACAAAATTTATTAGCGAGCGTTACTTTAACACCAGGTGAATATATATTTATATAATTTAATAACTATTTTTTTGCGAATTATAAATAAAAAATATTGTGAATAAAAGGAAAATTTATAAATAAACATTATAAACATTATTTTAAGAATATATATTTTATTTTATAATAAATATTAATGGTCAAAAAACTTTTTTATTATTAAAAACAATTTCATGTGAATTTTATTGTGCTACAAAAAATAAATTAATTTAAATAGACATTTTTTCACTAAATAAGTTTTTCTACGTTTCTGATTGCAAGCCTTTAGAAAAAGCCACCCGTTGTACCATACACGCATAAGGAAGCTATGTGGAAGCTATGTGAAGCTATAAGGAAGCTATCAACAACTTAAAAACTTAGATCGAATTTCCATTAATTCCCACAATATATATTAAATAACGAAATCTAAATAACATAAAATAATATTAAACTTGATGACATTACAGAAATAAATTTAAATAAAATTTCTCGAAATAAATATAATTCCTGCTGAACGAGGCAATTATATTTATTTAATATATGATTGACCGATATTACCTTTATATAATAAATCGATTGTTAATTGGTTAATCGATTTAATTATTAAAATAAAGATAACACTAAGAGGGGATGATAGTGGAGAAACCCTCAACCAATTTTACTATAATTTAAATGAAAATCATAACGAAAAATCAATTAATTCTCTTAAAGTTAAAGTGTTTTGTTTAATTTAAACCTTTTATCGGAAGAAAGTCTGCCCAATAGGCCTTTGTCTACGGGTTTGACATGGTTTTTCCAGTTGTAAAGACTTTCTTCCCATCATAAATATCGAGACAATAAGTGGACGCCGAAATACATTTAAATGAATGCATTCAATGTGATTATTGTTATTAAATAATGACTGCATTCAGTATTCAATTTATGTATTCAACGGATAAGTCCACCATAGTAGTGAGTCTATTGAAGAGCACTTAAGTTTATTGTGTCGTATATTTGAAACTCTTGTTGATAATCATATTCAACTAAATATCAAAAAATGTTGTTTCTTGAAAACAAAAGTTGATTTCTTAGGTTACACCGTGGGTTATAATCAAATCCAACCTAGTGACCAGCACGTAAAAAATATTCGCGATTTTCCTATTCCGACTAATTTGAAAAGCCTTCAAAGATTAATTGGGCTTATGCTATTTTAGGAAATTCATTTATAATTCTAATGAATTATATAGTTTATTAAAAAAAAGTAAAGCATCTGAGTTTAAGTTCAAAGAAAGTCATTATAAGCCTTTTATAACGTTAAAAGAAGAGTTAATATCTAAACCGGTATTAAGTATTTATAATCCTAAATTAGAAACGCAGCAACACACCGATGCTTCCCCGAACGGTTTTGGTGCAATTCTCTTGCAATGGCAATTAGAGGACAACCAATTTCATCGGTTGATGTATTATAGTCGAAAGACCACCGGCGCTGAATCTAAACTACATTCTTTCGAACTAGAAACATTAGCTGTTGTTTATAGCTTACAACGGTTCCATTCACAAAAGTGACTGATCGTAATTCTCTCAAGTCTACTTTATCAAAACGGGATATAAATCCTAGAATATCTCGATGGGCTTTGTATATTGAACAATTTAACAATGAGATAGTACATCGTCCAGGAGACCGTATGAAACATGTTGATGCTTTGTCTAGAATACATATGTATTCAGTCAGAGAAGATCCAAATCAGAAAATAAGTATATTTGATAATGCACTTTATGTGAATCAAATTAAGGATGCGAAAATCCAAAAGTGGAAAGGCGATGTCATGAACGGCGATTTGAGAGGTTATGAGATACGAGACGGACTACTTTCCAAATCTGAGGATGCAAAATTACTTTTATTTGTACCATATAATATGAACAATCGATATTTTATAAGTTTCACAATGATATGGGACACTTTGGAATTGACAAAGTACATGAAATGATTAAAAGAACATATTATTTTCCTAAATTACGAGACAAATTGAAAAAACATGTTAATGAGTGTGTGGTATGTGCAGTTAAAAATTCTAAAAATAGAAAATTAGATGGACCTCTGTTAATTATTGACAATATGAATATGCCTTTTGAGATGGTGCATATTGACCATCTTGGACCGTTGTCAAAACCGAAAAGTAAAAATTTACACATTTTTGCGATTTGTGATGGATTCACAAAGTTTTTAAAGTTGTACGAAGTAAAAAGTTCAAACGTTCGTGAGGTATTAAAATGTCTTAAGTCATATGTATTCGCATATTCGAGTCCTAAAGTAATTGTTTCAGACAGAGGAAGTGCTTTTACATCAAATCAGTTTCAATCATTCACAAAGGATCACGGTATATCGCATAGTTTAATAGCAACCGCTTGTCCGAGAGCAAACGGTCAAATAGAGCGTTATAATCGTACTCTAGTACCACTGTTATCTAAATTGATTGAGGAGAAGGTTAAAGAATGGTATAATGTCTTATCAGAAGCAGAGTTTTTACTTAATTAATCGCGCAATCAACGATATACCAGCCAAATTATTGTTTGGGGTAAATCAAAGAAGATCAATCATACCTAATGATATAACACAGTTTGTTACCGAACTTAATAATGAGAACGTAGAGATAGGTTTGAAAGAAGTTAGAGAAAAAGCTTCAGAAAATATAAAAAAGGTACAAAAAGAAAACGAAGCACAATATAATAAAAAGCAAAGACATAATAGTGTGTACCAAGTTGGAGATTTAGTGTTGATTAGAAGTTTTAAATCAGCAGGACAAGGTGACAAATTAAGTCAGAAGCTAAAGGGTCAGTACGAAATTAAGAAAGTTGTAGACCGAAATGGATATGTAGTAAGAGATATAGATGGTTTTCAGGTGACCAATAGAAAATACGAAGGGGTTTTAGACCCTGTTAATTTGAAGTTATTTAAGCATACAGGACGGGAAGAGTTTGAAGATAGTTTAATAGTCGTAGAAGAGGAGTATTTAGATCCCGAGCTAGAAGTAGAATATTTGAATCGCGAAGTCTCCGAAGGTGAACTGTCAGATGGGAACTGAATTGAATTTTTATTATATAGTCAAATTATGATTTTAATTTTATTGAAGTGTTAAATTAATGTTTATTTTTTAGGGTAATAAATCTATTTTTAAGAAGATTTGATAGAATCCATAATAGTTGTATCGGAGAAGAGAATGAACGATGCGTTAGTAAACTTAATTTTTATTATGTTTTGGGCGATAGTATAGTCTAGGCTATCGTGGGCGATAGTATAATCAGGATGGACGAATTAAAAAATGGATGGAAAGGATGGATGGAAATTAAAAAAACTAAGAAAATCTTCTTCGTTGGTGGGGCGAGATCAATATCACGTCGAAGTCAAAGTCAATTAAAAATAAAGCTATAATAAATTAGTAAAGAAATCAACAAAATAAAATAAATTTAATTAATCATATATTACTTAAATCATATAACTTAAATAAAATAACTAAATAGTTAAATTATTATATTATAATTGTTATTGTTTAGTTAAAACACACTTTTTTGATATCTATATGTTTATTACAACCGATCGATTTCGAAAGCTAAGCTTTCATTTTCAAGGATCGTTCTAAACTAAAAGTTACAAAAGTTGAAAATTAATATATAGTGACATTTTTGTAATTATAAATCTAAATGAAATCTAATAATAAGTTAAGACATTAAAGGAAGAATTATATAATCATAAAAATATTGAGAGAAGGATATATGATGCTGACTTTTTTTTTATTAGTTATATAACCGAAAAATGGGGGAGGAGATGTTTTTATCAATTATGTAAAGTATTATAATAAACCATTCAAAATTATAAATCTAACAATTATTAATACTTAAGAGTAAATACCTATTCTTATTGAGATTATTGACAAGGGGTCACAATTTGTGTTTAAAAAGGGGAGGAGGTCTAAATATTGAAACAATAAATGTTATAAAAAATTTTGTTCATTCATTGTTAATTATATAAACTTGAGGGTTTGTTGAAAGATCTACAAGATTAAATTATGTAATGATTTTGGAACTAAAGTATTTTGTGATATTAGGTATAAATTTTCAAAAAATATATTCAGAGATTAATTATTTTTACTACTAAACTAAATTATAAGATGTACAATCAGAGTTGGTTTGTTTTAAACACTTTTGTTTTAAACACTGTTTAAAACAGTGTTTAAAACAAATTGTTTTTTTTAAAAAAAACAATGTTTTAAACAAAAATTTGTTTTTTTTAAATATTGCAATGTTGCTTATTTGCTTTCCAATAGAACTGTTGTGCGCTGTCGTGTTTTACCGTTTTTAATACATTTGACCACCTGAGAGCACCTTTTGGCACCTTAAGCGTCATTAAAATTTTAAAAAAATTTTAAAGCTTTCATATGTTTTTTTGTTAATAAAATGCGTTGTAAGGTGTTGATGAACGCAAATCTTTATGTTTTGTTTTTTTTTTCAAAGAAGAAAAAAAAAATATGACATAACCCAGGATAGGATACATAAAATAAAAATAAAATAAGAGATAAAAAGAAAATGTCTTTTAAAAATTTGCAAAATTAGAAATTAAAAGGGGGTTGCCAATAATCCAGCTAGTGGTATATTCCTTGATCATGTGACGCACTGTCTTTCTCAACTATTAAAGCACACACAAAGAGAAATATCAAAGCTCGATTCCTCGAGTAAGCAATAACGTGCCATTGCCAAAGAATACTTCATAGATAAAATTTAGGGTTGACTAGGTAGTGATATCTTACTACTATTTCCTGTGGTATGTGATATCTCACGTTCACTCGTTTGTCAATACTAGCCAAACTATTATTAGAAATGTGCTGACGGATGTGTTATTCGATTCCCGACAGACGTTCAATGGAGGAGCAAGTGCAATTTGTTTAATTGTTAAATAAAAAAGTGGTAAATATATGCTATTCCTGTGGATCAGAAGGAACATCTCAATTTTGAAAAGGAAATTCAAGATTAGCTTACGTATTTCATATCAGTGATATATATTAACATTTTTTACCAGATACTTAACAAGGCTTGATAAAATAGGTTGAGGAACTTTATCAAATTTAAAAACCAGTCGCAAATGCTTTGAACAAATGAATCAAATTTAGAAGCAGTTACGACATGATTTTAGATTTTATTTTTGGCCATCAATTGTGATGCAAAAAATAATCAAACACGCATATTCAGCATTTTCGTCTCCGTTACATTACGGTTATATTTTAAATTTAAATAAAATTATAGTGCTTTAAAAATTCAAATTCAAAATCTTGTTGTTTTCAATAGATTTTTTTTTAAAGGTACTATATCGTTACAGCGAATATTCTTATAAGAATGATATCAATATCGTAATCTGTGATTTACAATCAGAAACTCAATTTATTTATTTAATCAAATCGTTTACCTGTTTTCCATAATCTTTTCTAGTTGAACTATTTAGGTGCATCACGACTCGGAAATACGCAGAATTCTTAACATAATTTAAATTTCTGAAGTTTACGTTAGCCAATTAATACAACAATGCCATTAAATTGAGGTGGTAGCTATTCTTAGTCATCTTGGGACAACTATTTGAGTAGCTACTGAGAATATTCAAGAAATCTTGAGATTGAGAAATCTTAAACGTAATCCTTAACGATTAAACTTAAACGCATTTTCAAAGAATCTTACGAACATTTGGACGTACAGACCCTCTTCAGATGAAAATCTTTAGACGACCCGTATTAATCTGAGTATATTTAAAATACTTATTTTCTTTGGAGTTTTCTCACTCCAATTACATATTTTCATTTAAAACCAAAAAAACGAATCTTTGTAGTATAAAACATATTTAAAACAAAAAAAACACAAAAAAAACAAAAAAAACACAAAAAAAACAAAAAAAACTGTTTTAAACAATAAAAAACGCGTTTTAAACAAAAAAAACAGTTTTTTTTGTTTTTTTTAAAAAAAACAGTGTTTTTAACCAACGCTGTGTACAATCAAACAAAAAGCCAACTGAAAGGTAATAAAGTTATGGGTTTTGAGCATAAGGTTCGATTTTTAAGGTTTATTTATTATTATTATTTGCAAAGTTGAAACAATGAAGAATAGATTTGACCGTTATCAGCATTCATTAGATTATTGTTTGATTGTATCGCTATGGATTCTATTATTTCTAAGCGGCGGTTGTCTGTGCATTCTTTTACTAATCTCAGGTTATCGATGTTGAATTCATGTGTCTTTGTGATCATGTGCTCCGCTACTGATGACTCTGTTGGATTTTTCAGTCTTGTTGCTCTCTCATGTTCTTTGAATCTAGTGCCTATTGACCTTTTTGTCATACCAATATATACCGCTCCACAATCTTGGGTGTTGCATGTTATGGAGTAAATGCCTGATTTATGTGTTTTTTCTTCTCTGTCTTTTGTAGATGAGGTCAAACTACTTATTTTGCTGGTAGATTTTGTTATTACATCAAATCCTTTTTTGTGAAAAATGTTGGACATGGCTTCGGTAAGACACGGTACATATGTCAACACGGCTCTGTTCTTTGTTGTTTTCTCGGATGCTTTTAAAGTTGTGATGTTATAACGATGTTTCTTTTTAACCATTTTGTGGAGAATCTGGTCTATCCATATTTGTGTATATCCGTTTTCATCTGCTATTTTGTAGATAGTTGACAACTCGTTCTGGTAATCTATTTCTTCCATTGGTATGTTTATCAGTTTATATACCATGCTATCAATAGGCACTAGATTCAAAGAACATGAGAGAGCAACAAGACTGAAAAATCCAACAGAGTCATCAGTAGCAGAGCACATGATCACAAAGACACATGAATTCAACATCGATAACCTGAGATTAGTAAAAGAATGCACAGACAACCGCCGCTTAGAAATAATAGAATCCATAGAGATACAATCAAACAATAATCTAATGAATGCTGATAACGGTCAAATCTATTCTTCATTGTTTCAACTTTGCAAATAATAATAATAAATAAACCTTAAAAATCGAACCTTATGCTCAAAACCCATAACTTTATTACCTTTCAGTTGGCTTTTTGTTTGATTGTACATCTTATAATTTAGTTTAGTAGTAAAAATAATTAATCTCTGAATATATTTTTTGAAAATTTATACCTAATATCACAAAATACTTTAGTTCCAAAATCATTACATAATTAAATCTTGTAGATCTTTCAACAAACCCTCAAGTTTATATAATTAACAATGAATGAACAAAATTTTTTATAACATTTATTGTTTCAATATTTAGACCTCCTCCCCTTTTTAAACACAAATTGTGACCCCTTGTCAATAATCTCAATAAGAATAGGTATTTACTCTTAAGTATTAATAATTGTTAGATTTATAATTTTGAATGGTTTATTATAATACTTTACATAATTGATAAAAACATCTCCTCCCCCATTTTTCGGTTATATAACTAATAAAAAAAAAGTCAGCATCATATATCCTTCTCTCAATATTTTTATGATTATATAATTCTTCCTTTAATGTCTTAACTTATTATTAGATTTCATTTAGATTTATAATTACAAAAATGTCACTATATATTAATTTTCAACTTTGTAACTTTTAGTTTAGAACGATCCTTGAAAATGAAAGCTTAGCTTTCGAAATCGATCGGTTGTAATAAACATATAGATATCAAAAAAGTGTGTTTTAACTAAACAATAACAATTATAATATATTAATGATATCTAGTGCTCTAAATAAATAAAAAATTAACTAGTTAAATTATATTTGAATAAATTAAACAATTAAATAGGAAATTATAAATTAAATTATATTAAAAAAATTTACAAAGTCATAAATCATTATAATTTAAATTATATAGAAAAAATTCACAGAGTCACAAATCATTATTAAATAGAAAAATTTACAAAGTCACAAATCATTATAAATTAAATCAAATAGAAAACTTGCAAACTTAATTAATAATACATAAAATTAAAAGAAAAAATCCGCGTACAGTTGAGTAAATAGAAATTTTGTCTTCTGCAATTGTCATTACTGATTGCAATTAGTTTTGTTATAACTCCACAAGGAGAAATACTGAAAAAAAGAATAGTAGATTCTTGTATGAGCTTAGAATGAAAGCAATTCTTCACGAGGATGAAGTTTCCCGGAACGAGCGTAGCGAGTGGAGGGAATCATCCGAGTGAAGAATTGCCTTCATCCAAAGCGAATACAAGATACTATTTTATCTACGACTACAAATATTTCAAATAATTTCATTCAAGTTTTCCTGTAAAAGTTTATATCGCCATATTGAAATAAATCTATGAAATATAAAACAAAACAAAACATATTTGTTTATTTTATATGTATTGTTCTTGTTTTATCTGTTTATATTACTATACCAACAAATCAAGTTTTTAATTTGTTAGGGGAATTTTGAGTAAATAAAATGGAATGAAATAAATAAAAAAGAATTTGATATATAGAAAGGAATGAATACAATTACAATGAAAGATATACGCATGGAAAGTATATATTCTTTAGTAGTCGTGGATAAAATAATATATTTGAATACAATTTAACTGATTTGTTTTTCGTATAGTTTCTTTCCTTTATATACGTCCCAAATCTCCCTGCAGGGGTTTTCTGCAAATCAATTTTCATTACCCATCGTTGCAATAGATTAGGTTACTTGTTTTCTCTAAAAACCTTCAAAATAAAGAATCGAGATCTCGATAGTGTCTTCATAGTTGAAATGTCATTTTTTGTGTGTATCGCGATTATTTGTTTGTTTTAGTTATCTTTTAGTTAATTCTTCTCAATACAGCAAAGTAGATTGCCACATAATGTCAGCTTCTAAAAATATAAATGCAAATAACCGTCCAGAAATTTGTTCGATATGCCAGGAGGAATTTGCGGTATCACGAACGGTAGTTACCAATGCTCCCTATCAACATCTGTTTATGAGTATTGTGCTTTAAACTGGTTAGTAATTAATAAGATGTGTTCAAACTGCCACCAACGGGTACGGCAACTTGATTTAAGAATAGTTGGAAATCCATCAATAGGTACAGTCTCCAAACCAAATACGCGATCACAAACACCAAATAATCGCAAGAATTTAGGGCAAATAGCAGGTGCGAATAACACTGCTCAAAACTCAACTTCCTTGAATGTTCCCAGGTAACCTACTTTCGAATCAACCAACATCACCATCTCTCCGATGAAGAACTATCTCTCCGATGAAGAACTATATCACGTGAGTTCAATTCTTCGCCAACTATGACGATCGCCACTTCATTAATTGTTGGTGCGTTATATTGTCTTTCGTGTTGGCCGACTGGTATTTTGTCAGCTTTAATAATAACAACGTGTTCATCATCTGGCATTCGCTCAAGTGCCATCCTGAACAATCGAACTAATTCGTTGTTTTGATTAAATAAATTTTGTAATGCAGCAACAATTTCTCGATTAGTTTTGGTATTAAATCGACAACGTTGATCAACTTGCTCATCAGTGGTTCCTATGAAATAAATTTGGAAAAATTTGTGATCTGAATCAGAAGTGATCCAGTACGATGATAAATTTGTCCTAGGACTTTGAACGTTGGCATGTAATTATCACGTATGATTTCTGTTGCACCGAACGATGTCATTTGGAAACATAAGTTATACTTGCGTATGTTTGCCAAGAAAAGTTTCGACTCACTTATGTCACCTGATAGCAACATAGATAATGGGTTGGATGGAAAAAACAGTTAGAGCAATTTCACCTTTCCGCTTTCACAGCACATTCCTGCAGTTTCATTTTCAAATTTTAAAGCACGGCCATTGTCCATTTTTCCAATAATGACACTTTGATGAAAACTGTAGTCATAATCAGTATTTTTTCCCGGTCTTGCCCTCGGTTGGTTAATTCGTTCTTTCGAACGGGCTTGAGCAGTGCGTAATTGATGGGTTTATATTCTTAATCCTCGTTGATCGTTCGTTTTGTTTCGTTTTGATCGTTCGATTTGTTTCGAGTTTCGCTGAGTGTTCTCGTTGTTGTATAATTTGAATTTGCATTATTTCAGAGTTTTGCCACTACATATATATTCCCCCACTAGATCAAAGATTAAGAATTTTAGATCGATACAAATTAAAATGGACTTATTTGTGTTGCTTTTGCGTACTTTTGTCTGTCGACAGCCCCTACCCTCTTGCATAAAAAAACAGTAATGAATCTATGTATCTCACAAATTCTCAATAAGTTCTAACAACAATTGATGATTGTGATCACTGCATAAGCTTTCAAAATTTTGTTTGGGTACAAAACTGCAAACAAAAAAAGTAAGCTTGTTCCCCATACCATCATATACCAAAACGAACATCAAACGCATTTAAACTTGTCTATAGCAAATGATGCACTTGGTTCCTTAGCGTACCCAAGCAGGGTTTGCCAGGATTTGAAATATGGCTAAGCACTGGCCCTTTGTTGGTTAACAAGACCCTGTTTCTGTTATTGAACCAGTACAGGAACCATTCATCGGCCGATCTATGGTTATCATGTCATGTGGTGTGTCATATGAAAGGTGATTTTTTTTTGTAGTGCGAAATATTTTTTTTGTAATTTTTGAAGGCATAGTTTTCGACTTATTTTCAAAAAATGTAAAATTTTCTTTTGCCCGTCCCCCCCTTATCTACGAATATTACAAAAGAAAATTTTTTTTAAATTCATGGGTGTAGGGATTTTGGTTGTTATAATTTCAAATGTTCATGGGGGGTACGTGGGGGTTTTAAAGTAGAAATTTTGAAAAAAAATTATTTTTGATCATGCCATGTGGGGGGGATGTCAATACAAATGAAAAATTTTTAAAAAATTCACAGGTGTAGGGATTTTGCTAAATCGATACTAAAATTTTTTTTACTAGTTATAATTTCAAATAAACGTGAAACTATATTAAAAAACTGTTTGTTTCTCAATTATTATATACACGGAACCCTCAGTGAGCGAATTATATTCGCACTTTCCTAACTTTTTTTACTGGAGAGAAACAAATATAAAAAAAATATTTCGTGTTTATTTCATTAAGAATACATTCGGTCATCGAATAGCCCATTAACGATATATTATTATATCTGAGATGAGATCTGCTACTAAAATTAAAATATATTCGAATCAAGTCAGTGCAAAATATTGATTCAAATTAGTGAGTGAAGCAAAGAACGTTCAAATTAAAATTTTTCAAGTTTACTGTAAATCTTTAAACATGGGTAAAATTTTTGACATTAACTAATTTAGGAAATTTTTATCAGTCTGATTTAATTTTTTGTACAAAAATTCTTTTGAATATTAATTTTATGCAATAAATGCTGCTTAATAATCCCAACACAGCAACGATAAATATCAAACTGAACACATCGATCATATGATATTGAATGAAATTTAATTCCTGTCCCGGCGATTTCAGGTGTGGCGCTCCTTTGTGTCGTGCAACATATTCAACCCAATAAATTAATTTTTCTTTTGGAGTCATCGGCTGGTCATGATAAATTTTTGAAATTTGTTTCACATTTTCAGCATAACTAGAATACAGAAGACAAAATCAAGTATATACTACATTTGAATCCTTCCACTATACCTTTGATTGTATAAAACTGAATTCAAAGCTTTTGATATTAATCTAACGGTCAACTGATTTAGATTCAATCTATAACCGAATCCTTTTTCTTCTGCAAACGCAACATTTACTTTTTGATCACCAAATAATGGAATGCCAATAATTGGTTTACTGTGATAAACTGCTTCTATCAGGCTTAGTATACCACCATGTGTTATGAAAAGCTTCACATTTGGATGGGCTAAAATATCGTTTTGTGGACACCAATTTCGGATTAAAACATTATCAGATAATGTTTCAGTATCCACTTTTTCTGTTTTCCATATCACTTTCTGTTTCAATTTTGAAAATGCTTTCATCAATGCGTTTTGAGTTTTGAAGGAAATATCAGAGCTTTGTACAATGGAACCAAGAGAAAAATATATAACACCAAACTCAGCGGACTCGATGAAAATTTTTAAATCCTTTGAAATATAAATATAAAATAATTTATAATTATTTTAAAAAATGTGTTAACCTACCTTTGGAAGTGGATTGATATTTCGCTCGACATGAAAACCTCCGATATCAATTGTGTTTGGGAGATATGGTGCCAATGGGTGGAAACTAAAATGTGTATTGAGGAGCACCAACGAAACTCCTTTGTTAATCATTTCGGTGTATGATAAAGTAGCGTTTGGAAAATGTTTTTCATACACTTTTTTTTCTGATTGATAAAATATTAAATCAATGAATCTTTCAACTGTTACCAAAAGTGCATTATCCAATCGTTGTTTAAATGACATTCGACTTGTACTATCTGCAAAAAAAGTTGGCACATACGACAATGGTGCGGTATTCCCAGATACATCTTGAGTCCATTTTGTAGAACCAAATGGCACACACCCAATTACAGGTGCATTAAAATACTCACCAAACCCAATAAAATTTAATGTTCCAAACAATTCTACTATAACTAAATCGAATTTTTCATTTTTGTCATTCATTATTTTAATTACATGGGGATCTCTAAAAACGTGTTCACTTAATTTGGAACCAGTTACACGCTGATTATACATTAATTTTGGACGAGATATGTTACGCCAACCTTTACCTTAAATTTGAAAGCATAAGAAAATTTTTTGTTATAATATTTTAAATATTCATACGTGATATTATTTTCTCTGCACCATCGAGTTTGATATCTCTATAAAGCTTTGATGAGTTCTGTAATTCAAATTGACTAACAAACGTCACCTCATGTCCAGCCTCCACTAACGTTTTCGCTATCGAGAATCCAATGAACCAATGCGACTTTAAATGTATAGGCATCACAGTCAAAATTTTTAAACAACTTGTTTTTTCACAGAAGAGGAATAAACATACAAATGAAAAAAATATATCCATAAATTTCATTATAACAATTTCTAGCACACTTCTTCGTTTACTACAATCTGATGACAAACAAGAACAACAAAAAATTTTAATTATTTTTTTTGAGATGGCATTCAAGAATCATATTATAATAAATAAAAAAATACCTAGAATATTTCAAAACAAAGATATATTGTGATTAACGATGTTTTCAATTGCATATATGATTGTTCATCAGCACTGCTCTGGCCAATACACTCAACTAACGACCGTTTTGAAATAAAAGACAAGATTTTGTAAAACTTAATAAGCTTTAGTTATTAAAAGATTATTTTTGCATATAAAAATGCAATAAATAAATTTATTGCCTGTTTAAATTGTGAATGCCATTACGAACATTTAGTTTTTGCTTTATCATTCCTTTGTTTTTATTCTCGATAATATCTTCTAGAATGTAAAGCGATTGTGTTTATTTAATGATTTTAACATTTGAGGTTTATCAATATAACCTTTAAGTAATTCCTTCACCATATATACACATCTTCTATCATCCCACGTAACTGTCTCCAGATTACCTTCGGTTTTTGTTTCTCGGGTACGAGCGTTGTGCATGCTAAGAATACAGATATGTTATTTATTTGTAATGAGTGAGTAAAAGTATCACATGTACCAGGCTCATAATTTAATTCTAGATATTAATTATTAAAACAGACTATTTTAGAAGGTGAATTCTAGAAAACAGGTAGGCTCGAGCTTCAAATGTTCGTACTGCCTAAAATAACAATCAGTAGTTTCAGGTATGTTTAGACCTGTTTCCATCCATGCCCTTTTGATCTGTTTTCAAAAGCATGCTTTACGAATTGTGGGTGATTGAAATTTAACATCAAATCGTGATTCTCTACAACTTCGTCGCACAGTTAGGGATTCCGTTGTTTTTTTATAAAAGTCGTTACAGTGCTCAACTGAAATCAGAGCCATCTTGACTCAGTTTGCACAAACTGATTGACGAGAACCACCACAACTCTGGAAACAAAACGTTCTGGAAATATAGTAAGCTTATGCTCATCAAATACGTCACCTTATGGCTAACACGTGCTCCGGATGCTCCAACAACTTTCCTGTTTATTACTAAAAAACAGTTATCAGTTCCGTCTCATATACACCTCCATCTTTTGCTAAAGTTTCATCAAAACTAGCTAATGAAAGAGAAAGCTGTAGTATCCCAACAAACATAATTTCTGTTGTACCAATAGAATAGAGCGAAAAAAAAATTCCGGAAGCAGCTTTGTCAAAATCCATTTTTAAGAACTGGTATTATTGAAGTTTAAAATAAAAAGGTGCTCGGGAGGCCTCCTACTACTAATCTCAATATCTTTCAAAAACTAATCAGATGTTTGTTATTCAAATGTTCATTATTTGTCGAAATTTCATTAAAATGAATTAATAAACGAAGTCAGTGTTGTGCAAATTCCTTACAAAAAGTAATTTTCTTACGCCCGATAGTGAAAGTAGGCTTTTCAAGCAGTCAGTTGATGGTTGAAAGTTTGTATTTGCCGCTTGGCGAGCGAAAAAGTTTCTTTGTAGCTCGCCGAGCTGAAAGTAAATTTATACATACAGTAAACAAATTATTTATTATGAATAATATTAAACGTTATTGGGCAGTTTTGACAGTTACTAGCTAACGTACTTGTTATTACTGATAATCTCCGGTTGTTGCCTTTTTTCCACGAATTGTATGAGATAATGTAGCTTTATTTTCTAGTGATTCTTCAATATATCCCTCTGCTACTGCAGTAGACTTCCAACCGCCATGACGTTTTAGGCAAGTTAGGTCGGCCCCAGAATCTGCTAGTAAAGTTGCCGAGGATCTTTGAAAGCTGTTGCACTTGACTTAATGCAGCTAACCGATTCATTGTTAGTTATACTTAAATACCTAAACTTAAGGAAAGATAAACCTTCGTCCAGCTTCCGATAGTACCTTTTCTTATTATTGCACAACACCTTTACACCATTTGATATGGTAATGACTTGCAAACAATATTCCTAACTTAACCCAAAGCAAAAAATATATATTAGAGTTGACGGTATTTAACTTCAAAGTCTTTAATAATTAAATCTAATCTAAAACAAATCTCAGTTGTTGTTATTGTTATTATTCTAAAGTAATCGTAACAATATGACATCATCCAAGCATATACAAAACAAAATCATATATCATAATCCTGGGTACATAAATTCTTTTTGGATATACAATTCTGATTTAATTTGACAAATCAAAAAGGTACTCTTATAAATTTAATTTTGTAGATGGTTAAGATCACAACAAATGAACTCTGATACTAGAGCTTCAATCCCGCGAATATTAATCGAAGTACCACGTGATCATCTGTAACGTGCAAACTTTCGTAAGACTAGTTGTCATGTAAACTCATTATTTCTATAAACTATTTTTTCTGTATTCTTTTTCTGAGCTTTAAATTTTTTGATTATTTTAAAATGGTAAATTAATTTCTTTTGTTTTCCTTTTGTTAAAATGAAAAATTAAACATACCTGTAAATTTCGAACTAAGTCTAAAATAGTATATTAAGAAACTAGTTTCATAATCGACGATTTTATCGCACGCAATCTGTTTAGAAAACGACCCGCGCAGCGGGGAGTTTTCTAAAGGATAAGTGCGATAAAACGTATTATGAAACGAGTTTTTTAAGCTATTTTTTCTATTTTGCATTTTTTGTCTTGAAATTTAAAAAAATATTTTTTATGTTTTAATGTTTTAAAGAAAATTTCTAAAAATTTCAATTCAAAATAGTAAGCTCTGCGTTTCATCATATTTCTATATATTTTTTTGTTGCAAAACCAGCTCTCATAAAATGTGTATTTTATTAAAATATAGTCAATTTGATGTTTTATTATTATTACTAATTATTTTAATTAATTAAAATATTTAACACTAATTTAGATTATTTTTTAATAATAAGATTAATTAATAAGAATAATTTTATTTATATAATTATTCGTTTTAACTTTCACTGACGTTTGTATAACGAATGTGACCAACCTTGAAAAACAAAACTTTGCGTATCTTAATGAAAGCCATTTCGATACGCATTTGGGTATCGAAATGACTTTATTTTAGACGCAAAATAGAAAAAAAATATTAAAATTAAATTATATTTATATACAAAAAAAACTCATTGAAACAAACAATTTTATTATATTTAAAAAATACACACTGTTCCATAAATATTCCATCTATTGAATTATTAGTAATAAGGATAATTATAATTACTTTACGTTAAACAAATGAAAATAACAAACAAACAAAACAAATTAAGAAAATTCAAGCAAGCATTTATTGAAAATTGCAAGAAGATTACATTATTATGCGTTCCTGAGAAGGTTATATTATATGATACGTTGCGGTGTAGTATTCAAACATTCAGATATTCGTTGACAACATAAAGTTGGAAAAGATCTAACGAGAAAACTAAAATTATATCGACCGGCGTTAAAATGGTACACAGTGTATCAAACTGCAACAGGATTACAATTATAAAGTTTGGTGATTTTGGAAATAAGAAAAAAATGCAGCCAACTGATAGTCCAAATTAAATATAAAAAAACTGGAGAAAATTGGACGATGTCATCTTGTATTTTTTCCAATATATGAGAAAGAAAAATTGTCGATCAGCCTATTAGTTTTCGATCTGCTGAACGAGCAACTTCAATAAAGTTTACTATTTTTGGATAAAGTAAACTAGCAACACCATTGCAAGCCATTAGATTTTGGGGAATTGAAAATACCGAAATTGGTCAGGAAAATTTAAAGGAAAGGAAAGCAATCAACAAAAACGTATTTATTTTATTTATGTATTTATTTTGTTTAATTTAATAATTTATCTAATTTGTTTAATTTATTCAATTTTTGTTTGTGTCACTTCGATTACAATTACGTTTTTTTTTCAATAAAAAGTTTGTTTATAAAATTTATAACGTAAAAGAAAAAAATTTAAAGAGTTTGCTTTGTGTATGTTATGTTATGTCAGGTGAAATTTAATTGTTTTTGTGTTTAGGTAAAAAATTGAAAGTGATAAAAGAGAAGTGTGATAATAAGAACTTACCTGGTAAAGGCCCGTCCCACACCCTTTTAAAAAAATAATATAGCGTGGCATCAAAAGTGGCAGTTATACATCTTAATGAAAACACCATTTCTAGTACCGTTACAAAAATATGGACAATCATCAAGGCGATGATGTGACCAGCCTTTGTTTGTTACTAATCGAGCAGCAATTCTAAATTTCAACCATAAGTTAGCTGGGTATGCTTTTGGGCTGCACAGAATCAGAAAAGCTGGAAAATGCTGGTTCTTGGCTGTTTAGTCATCACCAGACCACCTCTGGCTTCTGCTCAGACCAAGAACATTACCGAACTACTTCTCAAATTTTCTGTAATTTCAATCCGATTTAATTTTTTTGTAACCCAGAGCTGGAGAGAGGGAAAGATATGGTGATTCACGCACCGGGTTCACCAGTAAATTATTTGTGTCATAAATTTAAAGATATATTGTTCATTATATTTTTGAAAGAAATAATATTTGAAAATAGAAACTATATAATTGGAAATCATACTTATAAATTATATTTTGATGTTTATAGAAAACTTGAATACAAAGTTGGATATCGTTGCTATTTATAAAAATAAATATACACTATAGATTCAAAAACAAATATATATAATAAAATATAAATAAATAAATAAATTCAAAAATAAATATACAAAATTTTTAAAATAAATAGAAACAAAGAATTTAAAATAAAATAAAAACAAAATTTAAACGATAATAGGATTTAAATAAATAAAAAATTTGAAAATATATATATACAAATTTGAAAATAAATAGATACAAAGAATTTAAAATTACTATATAAAAAAGTATATAATTAAGTACAAATTTAAACTTAAATACAAATATCTAATTTTTTTTGAAAAATAATAGATTAAATAGAAAAAAATTGGAAAACCTTTTTATCAGCGTAACAAACATTTCATATTAATATAAATTATCCAAATCCATTTATATTGTTGCTTCGCGCTGTTGTTTTTGTTGTATAAACTTTGAGTTTCGTTTTGTTATTTTGTTTGTATGTACGGGAATTGTGGAACTTTTGTCCCAAAGTAAAAGTTCTAGTGTTATCTTAACACATATTTTCGGTTTTGTATGAGTATACAAACCATCCATAAAATTTTTCCACCGTCTACAATAGCCGTAGTTTACTCGTTTTATTTCAAATTTTTCAAACATATTTATAAACCTTACATTAGAAAAGAAAGATGCAGAACTAGTCCAGGCACATTGACTCATTTACAGAGATAAAAAAAGAAAAATGTTATCCAGATACATACGTTTTCAAATGGTTAAAAGGGTTAAAGTTAACATAAGGAAAATGTGTTATGTGCCCAAGAAGGTTAGGGGATGATTTTAGGGGTTGAAAAGGGGTGAAAATGGATACATCTCGTGTTTTTTGCAATTTCACGCGAAATTTGATGTCCTACTGAAAAATGTTAAATTCAAAAGTGGTAGATCTTGGAAAAATCTACAACTTTTGTATGGATCATTTTTTAATATAACCTCAAAATTTCAGAAAAAAATTCAAAAAATCAAAAAAAAATTTTTTTTTGTTTTTTACTTGTCAATTTCTCAAAAATAAATATTTTTTAACAAAACTTGCTGAAAGTACTCCTTTTTGTGTCCCAAACAACAAAAAAAAATTTTAGATTGAAATATTAAAAACTGTTTGAAAGATTCATTTTTTTCGGTCCGAAACACGTTGTTTTCAAAGTTACATTTTACTACTTACAATCATCGTAGAGAGGTCATACAGAGCTCATTTTTTTTGTTTTGACGTCTACTTTTTAATGAAATAATAAAACGATACAGCTTCTATTTAAAAACATGTCTAAAAATTGAAAAATATAAAAAATTTAATTTTGCAAAAACAAATTTTTTGGTTATTGTTAATAATTTGTTATAAATAAAAAAATTTTCAAAAACTAATAAAACCATTGAATTGTACGGGAAAAAACACAAAGAAACATATGTTTTACTATTTAAATACATTTTTTATTTTTGTACAGTACTGCTATAAATATTGTAATAGCATATTTCGTGTAGTTGAAAGATGTCATGTAAGTACATACAATGCCATCGACTTTTACTTTAATAAGAAAAGTTCCTCATTTCTCGCGATGAAATTAATTAATTCAATTATTTTCTACATATTTTGATAAATAAATCGTCTTATAATTAACTTTTGTATACAATTATTTAAAACATGCTTTTAAATAATTGAATGATTTTTTTAAAATGAAATCTGAATATAATTTAACTTGCACCGAATTTATAATTGAAATTTATATCAACAAAATAGAGTGTTAACAATACTACTACTACTAATAATAATAATAATAAAAAAATAATGGAGGTAAATGACAATAATGAAAAACTCAATTTTAATCAAGTTGATTTTTTAATGAAATATGCTCAAGTTCTGATAAATATCATACATTTACACTTTATATACATAAATATTGTTACGTTTTTCTAACCTTACTTCGAATTCACAATTCGATAAACGTAATTCCCAATCTCTTCCTGAGTTCGATCACTGATTAGTAAGCCCAAACACCAGGTTTTATTAAGTATTCAACACCTTAATTGTTTCACAACAACAGGAAAACAAGACAGCAACCAATATTCCTAACTAGAATATTCTTTCAACAGCTTCAGAAACTCCAACGGTTGATTGTAGAAATTTCCAGTACACCACGTTAAAAATAATACCCAAAATATTTCTACTTAATAACACTTATAACTTTATTACACTTATAACTTTACACAAAAAGATCACTTTTATAATTTTAACTTCACTATCGCAGGTTTAAAATAAAACTAATTCAAAACTACAAGAGGTATTTTTCTTTTATACCTTCTGCAATACTTCTAGATAATTCGACATCACTTTCCAGAAACCTTGAGAAAATATTAGAATATTCGATTATTTTACGTTATGTTGATTTGATTCATAAAATCGTTTATGTTGACCCTATTTCTAAGAATATGTACAACAACAACAATATTCCATTTCATTCAATTGTAGTGTTTTGTTGATTTTATTTTCCTGGAAGTATATTTGGCTTTGATTTATATTGAAATTTCTATTGATAAAATGAAATGTACAATAAATATAAAATTCGATGCCAGATAAATTCATTTTAAAAAATCATTCAATTATTTAAAAGCATGTTTTAAATAATTTTGTACAAAAATTAATTATAAGACGATTTATTTATCAAAATATGTAGAAAATAATTGAATTGATTAATTTCATCGCGAGAAATGAGGAACTTTTCTTATTAAAGTAAAAGTCGATCGCATTGTATGTACTTACCTGACATCTTTCAACTACACGAAATATGCTATTACAATGTTTATAGCAGTATTGTACAAAAATAAAAAATGTATTTAAATAGGAAAACATATGTTTCTTCGTGTTTTTTCCCGTACAATTCAATGGTTTTATTAGTTTTTGAAAATTTTTTTATTTATAACAAATTATTAACAATAACCAAAAAATTTGTTTTTGCAAAATTAAATTTTTTATATTTTTCAATTTTTAGACATGTTTTTAAATGGAAGCTGTATTGTTTTATTATTTCATTAAAAAGTAGACGTCAAAACGAAAAAAATGAGCCCTGTATGACCTCTCTACAATGATTGTAAGTAGTAAAATGTAACTTTGAAAACAACGTGTTTCGGACCGAAAAAAATGAATCTTTCAAACAGTTTTTAATATTTCAATCTAAAATTTTTTTTTGTTGTTTGGGACACAAAAAGGAGTACTTTCAGCAAGTTTTGTTAAAAAATATTTATTTTTGAGAAATTGACAAGTAAAAAACAAAAAAAAAAATTTTTTTGTTTTTTTGAATTTTTTTCTGAAATTTTGAGGTTATATTAAAAAATGATCCATACAAAAGTTGTAGATTTTTCCAAGATCTACCACTTTTGAATTTAACATTTTTCAGTAGGACATCAAATTTCGCGTGAAATTGCAAAAAACACGAGATGTATCCATTTTCACTCCTTTTCAACCCCTAAAATCATCCCCTAACTTTCTTGGGCACATAACAAATTTTCCTTATGTTGACTTTAACCCTTTTAACCATTTAAAAACGTAGGTTTCTGGATAACATTTTTTTGTTCTCCATATTCAACGTGCCTGGACTAAACGATAAGTCGGGATTTTGTTCCATCTGCCAAGAAGAACTTTTGTCTTCTCAAATAATTTCGAGAACTCCTTGTCGACATATCTTTCATGAAAGTTGCGTGACGGGATGGGTTAAACTGAATCAAATGTGTCCAAACTGTCAACAGAAAGTTAAACTAGATGATTTATTATTGCACTCGAAACTGCCGAGATTCGCTCTGACTGGTATAATTTCCAAACCACAAACGCGATCTCAAACAGCCGAAAAACGACTGATTGTAGGAGGAGCTACTGCTGCAAATCCAATAACTGCCAGTTCGTCTTTACATAATGCTCCTAGGCGGCCCAATTTTAGCTCAACTGTGATGGATCACTCCCAACAAATAAATACAGAGGAACAACTTCATCAAACGTTAAAGGATATGATGCTAGTTCCAGACGACTTTGTATAAAGGAACGATAAAGTGGGATCACAACCACATAGGTCTCGTATTCATGAATCACCCTTGACTCCGCCTAGCCATGCTTCAAACCTTCCAATTTTTCTCGAGTTTTAAATCCAGTAGCCCACAGGAATCAGATCAACAACGAAAAAAATTCTAATACAATTCGTAATTGGCATGTAACATTCAGTGGCAAATCAGACGGTTTAGATATCAATGAATTTATCTGATCTCGTGAATTTATCGACATCTCGTAATGGCCATTTTAACTCAAAAACGCACTTCAATCGGCGAAATCGGGTTATGTGCTTGCATCAACCACATACAACAACCAAAAGTTGCAGTTTTGTTTATTTTTATATTCTTTTCTTGCTGGATGCATTTCACCATAACATATAATTTGGTCGCCTTATACCGAGTTATTCGCAAGTTCTAGTTCTACTGAATCGGTACAAAAACAATTCTTACTCTTTGCATTAAATCCCCTCGGATTTACTGGATACTGCCTAAATATGAAGAAAGACTTTTACTGCTGAATATGGTCTCACTAAAATCAAGACGTGAGCTTGCTTCTGCTTTATTTGGTTTCGACTTAGTTAGAGGTAATATAAAGTGTCCTGAATTGTGTGTAATGATGGTTCCCAATTGTCACACTTATAATACAAGACACAGGAGGCCTCTAATTGAAGAACTTCATAGACATGATTATTTTTTTATAACCCACTTAACGCGACTGTTAAAAGCTTATTTTAAGGGGGTTCCGGAATGGTGAAGAACCACTGATCTACGTCGTTTGTAATTTCCAAAAATATTTCCCTTTTTTTTCGTTATATTCCGGTTCCAAGTTCACACAGCTCGATAAAGGAGGCTTATACAATAATATAATACCCAATTGTTTAAATCATTAAATATGTAATTACAATCGCTTCTAGCAGATCAAATAAAATGTCAAAACAAAGCATTTAACCTTTGTTTTAAAGTGTGAATATTTAATCTCATTTATACTAGTTTTCCACCGTAGCAATTTGCTAGCTAGTATAGTTTAATAAAGTATAATAGCAACGGTGTGAAAGCAAACTATCACAACAATTATTTTAAATTTGCTATTTTCATTTGCTAGCTAGTAAATATAATACTTATCAAATAAAGTATAATATCAACGGTGTGAAACGCAATTATTATTTTATAGGTGAAATGTCATTTTATGAAATTCGTAAACATTGTGTTTTCTTGCGATTTTTAGCTTGTAAGATTCATTTCTGATATTTAATAAATTAAAGTGTATGTATTAATTGTTGATTATGATATGGATATGTTTAGTATAGCATTATAAATGAGTAGGACATGAAAAACGTAGTCAACGTAGACGTTTGGTTTTCGTGAGAGAATTATTTAAAAAAGACGTTATAGAATAAAACTTATATGTATTTTATGCTGTTCAAAAACAGTGGCAGGGCTGGTCTAAATCTAGTTTGATTTTCTCTGGGTTGTAAATTTCATTTTAAAAACTATAACGCTAATATCAAATATAAAATTGACAGTACGGTATTTTGATATATCAATTTTATTCTAGTGTCAAGTTAGGTTTGGTTTCCCACCGAAACATTATCTTAATATAATATGAACGGTGAGAAATCAAACTAATATCAAATATTTGCTATACTAGATAGTAAATTTCTGCGGTGGGAAACTAGTATAAATCTCATAAATGGATTAAATGAGATTAAATATTCACACTTTAATCTGCAATAAACCAATTTAGTGTATTGCGAAAAAGCAAAAGCTTTTAGTGTGTAACGATATGTTTTTTAAAATGCTCTGTTTATTTTAATAGTGGGCGTTAGTTGATATTGTGATGATTTAGTGTTGTATATTATCTAGTTTTACTCTATAGCGCTGATTTAAATATCTGGAAATCATACACCTGGAAGTCAAATGTTTAATCGAAACGTCTTTTTCTTACTCTGTATATCTTAATTTTGGAAAATACTAGGTAGTCAGTTATTAATATGTCACTACCGAGGTTAAAGTTTGGTTTGACTTTTTTTTTATTGTTTCAGTGAATATTAGTCAATATCAGTGATAGGCAGTTGAGCTAGCAAAATTGTTAAAATAAAATATACAAATAAAATTTTGTTCATAATATGCTTATTCATCGTCTGTGAAAAAATAAATTGTTTGAAAATTTTAACAGTAGTTCCGACACCTGCAAAGTCACACTGGATCATTGGAACTTCAATAGCGAAAACTTTGGCAGATGATTAACATAATATGACGGCTAATAGTGCATTTGTATTTGAAAACCCACCAACAAATTATAGAGACATCAACCTGGAAGGGCAAAAGGCGCTGTTACCACGTATGAATGTTTTAACTATTATAATAACATATTTTCTTATTTCTTTTCTTTTCTTCTTTTAAATTTAAGGTAGAAATTTGCCGAAATTAACTAGTCTAAGCATAATGTATAATCTATGCAAAATAAACTGCTTGATAATGTCAACATAGCAACGATAAATATCAAACCGAACACATCGATCATATGATATTGAATGAAAATCAAATCCTGTCCTTCCGATTTCAGTTGTGGGGCTCCTTTATGCCGTGCAACATATTCAACCCAATAAATTAATTTTTCTTGTGGTGTCATCGGCTGGTCATGATACATTTTTGAAATTAGTTTCATATTTTCGGCGAAACTAGAATATAAAATGCAAAATTAAATATATTCTTCATTTGTATCCTTTCCTCAATACCTTTGATTATTAGTAACATAGGTTTTATGTTAAGCGAACACGTTTAAACTAATTCCCGTGTAATTAAACTGATGAACGACAAAAATAAAAAAATTTGATTCAGTGATAGTAGAATTATTCGGAACATCAACATTTATTGGATTTGGTGAATATTTAAATGCACCTATAATTGGATTTGCAACATCAAGTTCTACAAAATGAACTTATGCTGTATCTGGAAACACAGCGCCATTATCGTATGTGCCAATCCATTTTGCAGATAGTACAAGTCGTGTGACATTTAAACAACGGTTGGATAATGCACTTTTGGTAACAGTTGAAAGCATTACTGACTTAATATTTTATCAATCAAACAAAGAAGTGTATGAAAAATATATTCCGAAAGAAAATCATCATACACCGAAATGATTAACAAAGGAATTCCGTTGGTGCTCCTCAATACACATTTTAGCATGAGCTCAGCAGTACCATATCTCCCCAACACAATTAAAATCGGAGGGTTTCATGTTGAACGAAACATCAAAAAACTTCCAGAGGTAACATATTTTTAATTGTATTTAAATTATTTTATATATATTTTTTTTAAAGGATTTAAAAACCTTCATCGAGTCCTCAAAACATAGAGTTATATATTTTGCTCTTGGTTCCATTTTGCCAAGTTCTGATATTCCCATTGAAAATCAAAACGCATTGATGCAAGCATTTTTAAAATTGAAACAGAAAGTGATATGCAGATTAGAAACGTTTGATGGTGAAACATTATCTGATAATGTTTTAATACGAAATTTGTGACCACAAAACGATATTTTAGCCCATCCAAATGTGAAGCTTTTCATAACTAACACTAGGCGTGATAGAAGCCGTTTATCACAGTAAACCATTTATTGGTATTCCATTATTTGGTGATCATAAAGTAAATATTGCGTTTGCTGAAGAAAAAGGATTCGGTTATAGATTGAACATAAATCAGTTGTCGTTTGAATTGTTGTCAAAGACTTTGAGTGAAGTTTTAAGTAATCAAAGGTAAAATGGATGACAAATTAACATAAATTTGATTTTGTGTTTTGCATTCTAGTTATGCCGAAAATATGAAACGAATTTCAAAAATTTATCATGACCAGCCGATGACAGCACAAGAAAAATTAATTTATTGGGTTGAATATGTAGCACAGCATAAAGGAGCGCCACAACTGAAATCGGCAGGATAGGATTTATATTTCATTCAATATCATATGATCGATGTGTTCGGTTTGATATTTATCGTTGCTATGTTGACATTATCAAGCATTTTATTTTGCGTAACATATACATTTAAAAGTATTTTCTTGAAAAAAATTAAATCGACTGACAATCATTTCCCGAAACACCTTTCCTTTCGAACATCCGTTAGTTTTACTGTTCTCGGTTGTTCAATTCAATGACCAATTTCCTTCAGCTTTCAACAGCTACATTCTTTTTCTTAAATTTAAGATATAATTAAGTAGTAAACATTTTAATTAAAATCAATTTTTTTAGTTCAATTAATTCAATTACTTTTAGTAGTACCAAGTCGCGTAGTGAAATTTAGATAAAATTTAAATGTTTGTGTTGTAAAAACATAAAACTCTTAGTCTGATATTTCATTTGACATGGAATTGTTTTTTTGACGTCTACGTGAAAAACATGTGAGTGGATTTTTTCTTGATCCCACGGGAATTTAAAATTAAAAATAGTTCAAGATTATTAAAGCAAAATTTTAATAATTCAACCTAAAACTAAAAATAAGTTAGTGAATTACAAATTATCTAATTGGATTCCTATGGTCGAGATTGACATGTCAATCTAGATTTTTGTTCAACGAAAGCTTTTGTTAAAACAATTGGACGTGACATGATCACGATAATTCTTTTATTCAATTCCACCATGTTTATTAAATACAATTCCGCGTAACTTAATTAAATGATAAAATATAAATTAGGTGTTTGTCTTTTAATAAAATGTGTTTCGGTCGATTTCGTGTTATTCGTCAGGTTAAACGGAATCCGTAATATAGAAAATTTGTGTGTTCATATAAAGTATACCAAAATTCACTATTCTTTTTAGCTATTTATTTAATTTATTGATGGTGAATGTCAGTTCAATGTTAAGTCCCAAAATTAAGGAATGTGATTAAAAATATCAAAAATTTGAAGATAAAATTGTTAATTATAGTGTTGTATTAATATAAATTAATCCAAAAGACATTCTCTTTAAAATTATTTATTTAATTTAATTTCGATAAATGTTAGTTCAATTTTGATTTTACAATTAAGGAATGCTATTAAAAATACCAAAAAGAAAGTTAAAATGAAATTGATAGTTGTAGTTTGTGTGCTAGCCTAAATTAAATCTAAAATTTTCCTGTAAATATTTACTTACGGTAAATTCGTATAACATAAATTTAAAGCAAATATTTGTTTCATGGTAATAAACATTTTCATATAAAGAAAAAAATTATAATGAAAAGGACAAGAATTTTTTTTTATTTGTTGATGTGTATCGATTGGGTGAATACGCCGTTTATCGCGCTTTGCACTGGCAAAATCCACGGTCATCGTTGGACTCAACAATTACCAACCAACTTTGAAAGCGACACTTGCTCTGATTTGTTACGGCGAGGAGTGGTCCAATCATCGGTTATTTGGATACGCTGGTTGAAGTTGGAACGCTTTGGGTTTGCTTTGCTTAAAACAATTAACAGCTATAAACAACAAAAAACTCACATAGTATGAAAATTGTTTAGTAAACAAATATTCATGTTTCATATAAATATGAATTGCATTGTTTTTAAACGAATATCAATATTTATTTCTTTGGTATTTTTTGTATTAAATTTCTAGATATTACGATGTGTGAATTCATAGGATAAGAGAATATTTCGTCAACATCTAAGTCAACATTCTAATCAACATCCTAAGTCACGAGTGTAAAAGTCATTATTGATTGTTGCCAATCAATGCAAAACTTAATATCTGACGTAAAGTCAATATGTTGTTATATTTTTGATTAGGAAATATAGACAACTTTAGGGGAATTTTTAATTTCGGATTGGTTTTTTGTGAACAATTGAGCTTAAGTACATATTGGAAATCACTTGAATTTTGCAATTCGAAATAACTTTTCATTTTCTCTAAAATTCCTTTAGAAAAAAAACATGAAACACAACAAATTTTTTCTAAAGGAATTTTAGAGAAAATGAAAAGTTATTTCGAATTGCAAAATTCAAGTGATTTCCAATATGTACTTAAGCTCAATTGTTCACAAAAAACCAATCCGAAATCAATATTTATGTTTAATACAAAATAAATGTAAATAAATGTAATTCTCTAAATATTTCCGGATAATAAACTTCCTCATTATCTTGTATATAACGAGGAAGTTTAAGTACAATAAATCAGTTAACTATACGACTTACAACCGTATTTTAATCAAAGCAGTTAATTCACCAGTTGTACCTGATCCAATGTACAATCAGTAGGTGACAAACTTTTATTCATTCAAAGTGGAACCATCAGCATGCATTGCATATTATACTGCTGATTTCTTCATCGATCTCCAATTTGCATGAGTTGTATGTCCAGCGCCTTTTACTCATTTTTTGGCCCTAGTCACGTCTTTTAGTTATGACTTTTTCAGCCAGTAGTTTGACAGCGTTCTACTTCTCTTTGGAGTTTAGCATTCCGGTTATGATATTATCCACTGTCAGTGGGTCATCAAAGAAATTAAAAGCCTTCGATCTCCCTACTGTCTAGCACTGGCACTTAAAAAAAGTATTCTCAGCATCGTGAACTAACAGTACTTATAATATGACTGTTTATCAAACCCATTCTGTATAAATACGCATTAAGCTACCTATGTTCAGTGTAACAAGACATTTGGTCTGTTAATGTTGTTTAAATAAACTTTCCCGCAACGATTCAGCATTGTACAAGTTTTCAGAGATCTTTGGCCATAAAACAGACCTTTAGATTCTACGTGGTTGTTTTTATTATTATTATATTAAATTTCACTGCAAAAATAACAACTACAGAAACCTATGACCGGTGTTTACAGTTAAGGAAATCTATTGCTCAAAGTAACAAATATCTATCCCTTCTAGCTATGGTAACGCGTGGCTTGTATTTACGTTCAAGAATTTCTGATACAGAATACAGATACAGATTTCCGTGGCTTATGTTTATATTCAAGAATTTCCGTAGCTTATAGTAAAATTAATTAGTGAATTCGAAAAATAATCAAAATTTATAATTTTTGACAAAATAGGGTTGATGATGGCTTGGATTTTTAAAAATCCTCAAGTATAATTTAGATGAAAAATATGAAAATATATGTGGAGCAAACTATTCGTAACGTGATTGGTCGAAAACATAAAAATATATCTAAATTTAACAACAATATACCTTTTTGTAACACATGCGTAAAAAATATTCAATTTTGTACTAGAATAAAATACAAGAAAAAACTACTTTTCCGCACATATGACCACAAAATATTTTTTAAGCCTGGACCGTAACGCCACCTGCATGTGAGATTTGTAGTTAAATCTATCCATATATCTATCTATGTATAATATTTTTATAGCACTAAAATATCAACATAATAATTTAAATAACTTACCACAAAAGATCAACAACCGATCTATTGAACTATGTGGCACATATTTGGAATAGCATACTTGAGAAAGGTGGTGAAACGTACGTGATCGCATTAGACATCTCAAAAGCATTTGATCGAATTTGGCATGCCAACTTGATCAACAAGCTCGTTGCGTACGGTTTTCATCCCGCAGTCGTGAAGTTGATTCAAAATTTTCTGTCTAACCGATACATCTCGGTATCTATAGATGGCTTTTCTTCTGAGTCCAAATTAATTAACGCTGGTGTACCCCAAGGCTCAGTTTTATCTCCCACTTTATTTTTAATTTATATCAACGAACTGTTGCAAATCACCAGTAACCCAATAAATAGTTTTGCAGATGATAGTACACTGCACAAGTCATTCGTCCCCCTATCTTCAAAGGGTAAAATGCATGAACGAATAAATCCCGTCCGGAGAGACGCTGCCATAAATGTAAACGAGGACCTAAAAAAAGTCGCCGATTGGGGTGACAAAAATTTGGTCAATTTTAATTCCACCAAAACACAGCTATTGATTGTTTCCAGATCAAAGACCGAGTTTCCCAACGATATTTCAATTAATATGTGTGACGACCAAATACGCGAATGTGAAAGCATTCGTTTATTGGGAGTCACAATTTCCAATGACTTACTCTGGAACGATCATATAATGGCCATGGCAAAGAGCGCGTCAAGAAAACTCGGCCTCCTCAATAGATGTAAAAAATATTTTACTTCGCATCAATTACTCCACATTTATAAGTCCTATATTCGTCCCTGTATGGAGTATTGTTGTCAAGTTTGGGGCGCTGCATCTGTTACTATCCTGGCTCTTTTGGACTCTGTTCAAAAGCGAGCTATACGAATTGTTGGTGATCGAGATTTAACATTAGGTCTTGATTCCCTGCAACATCGTCGCACTGTTGCTGATCTCGTTGTTTTTTATAAATATCGTCACCAGCAGTGCTCGGATGAAATCAGGTCCATAATGCCTCAGACATATGTTTTTCCCCGTCTTACTCGTCAATCGGTGTGTGCGGGCGGTCGTACTGTCGAGATTACTCACTGTCATAGTAATAGAATGCAAAGAGATTTCTTTGTGCGTACATCGTACACATGGAATGCTTTGCCCGAATCAATAGTCTCGAGTGCTTTCAATCCACAAAGATTTAAAAAAAGCGTCCACCTATACATCAAGACGCATGTTGTTGTGGGACCTACGTCTTAAAAGGTATCTATGTGTTGTTGTGACACATTTTGTAATTCCTACTACACAACACTTCTTATTAAAAAAAAAAAAATATAGTAAAAACAACTTAAACACATTGCATCATTTGAATTGCAAGAAAAAACAATTTATTTAGGTTTTCAAAGTTTACAATTTTGACAGCTCTTATTGGATTCCTATGTGTTGTTTTTGTTGGATTCTTATGTTTATATTTTCGAGCTAGTATAATTTACAACTATAACAACGAAGATGGCGCACTTTAATTATTTAAAAAGCTTAAATTTGTTTATAACTTTGTTAAATAAATGATTAAATGAACAATTAAATAAATATTTATAAATTTTACGCACTTGTTACAAAAAAAATGTGTATTACTAGTGCGAATGCGTTTTCCAAACGCGAGTTATTTGCCGCAACTAACTCTTGTTTTGAAAACACATACGCACTAGTAATACAATCTACTATTTCTTACTATCACCAACATATGCTGTACACTAAATAAATTTATTTTTTTGGACAGACATGCAACGCGAGTTACATCCGCAGACTGCAACATAACATCAATAATTATGTCATTTGTATTTCTGTCATATGCATCTGTCAATGTCATATGACACAACCCTAGATAGTAATGTTAGTTATATTAGTTACACCATAATGCATGTTTCTTTATCAGTAATTTTATTAATAAGTTTTCCAATTATTAAACAACAAGATTCTCAGACATATTTTATTTCCAAAACATTTAAATATTTGAATTCCAGAAAATGATTAAATAACAAAAGATAATATTTTTCACAAACTGTAAACAGTAAATTCTTATAAATTTATATAAGAATTTCTTATAAATTATAATATATTGGCATATGTCATATTTTGTAGTATGATAGGATTTTTTACTTAGTTATGCATTTTAAAATAAAACACAAAAAAATAAAATAAACATTTTGATATATATATGGCAGTACAACCGAAAAAAAATAAGTCTGCAAGTGGTAAAGCAAATTTGCGCAATCCACCCGCCCATAAAGCGGCATGTCCACGGAATTTGCAGGGACAAAACATATATGAATCAATAAAAAATTTTAAAATACATGTTCAAAACATCTGCGGATTGAACGCTAACCATGACCACGTGCAACATCATCTTGAGCACGACAAACCGAACATTCTATTCCTTACAGAAACACAAGTTTCTGAAAATTTTCTCTTTATAGAATCGCTTAATTCCAAATATAGGCTCGAATCAGCTTTCAAACTCCATCAGGGCGTATGCGCATTCATTCATGAGAGTGTTGCGTACACGCGCTTTCCAAATTTTGAACTACACGGTGACGGCTTCAATACAATGGTTTTAAAGATTTGTCTTCCAGAAATGACTTTTTTTACAATAGCTTTATACCGGTCCCCCAACAAACGTAACCCAAACTTTTTTAATATACTGACAAAAATTATGGACGAGATTAGAGCAAAGTCCCCTAATTGTGAAGTTATCGTTACCGGTGACTTCAACGTCCACAACAAATCATGGTTGGAATTCTCCAAATCGACCGACGATGTTGACAATAGTGGAAAACTGGCAGAAATTTTTGCCGCGTCTCAGGGCCTATTCCAAATTGTAAAAAGCCCGACTTTCACTCCCCGTAATGGCGGTGATAATAGTTTTCTACTAGATCTCTATCTTACCACAATGCCAGATATTACGAGTGTCGATGTTGCGAAAGGTAGTATTGGAAATTCTGATCATTATTTAATCTCATCAGTTATCAAAACTGATTTACTTAAAACTACAGCTCCCAAACCCCGTAAAATATTTCACTACTCAAAAATGGATAAGAGTGGTCTTCAAAATTTTTTCCATGGTTTCCCTTTCGACCGTCATTGTTTTTACACTGACAATGTAAATGTTTCTGCTCAAAACTTTACAGAAACCATCCAATTTGCTATAAATAAATTTGTCCCTTTCTCCATAGTAAAACCCAAACAAAAATACTTGTATTCGAAAGCTGCCAAAACGGCACTTAGAAACAAACGTAGATCATTTAATATTTGGATTCATAACAAAACTCCCACTAATCGATCCCAATATCTAAAGGCCAACAAAATATCTAATCAGATTATCTCAAACGAAAAGTCCGAAATTGACAGAGCGAAAGCCTCAAAACTTACGTCTATGTCTGTTTCTGACAAGAGTTTCTACAGTGCCATTAATTCTTTAAATTCTGGTACAAAATTTTCTATTCCCCCTATTATCGATGGTGATTTAATCGTCAATGATCCCGCAAGAAAAGCTAACTTGTTCGCTGAACGCTTTGCTCTGAACTCCACTGTTTTGGAAACTCCTAAAGAAATACCCCAAATCCAGTTTTCAGGAGTTAATATGAATGAACTTCACTTCAAACCCAAAATAGTCGCTAAACTTTTAAAGGGGTTAAACATCAACAAAGCATCAGGAATGGACAATATTCCACCCATTATTTTAAAAACTTTTTCCAAAGAACTTGCACCAACTTTAACTAAAATATTCTACCAATCCTACAAATCTGGTATATTTCCCTCGTGCTGGAAGTTGGCAAATGTCCAGCCCGTCCCCAAAAAGGGACCAAAATCCGATATCTCAAATTATAGGCCAATAGCTTTACTATCGGTCCTATCCAAAGTCTATGAGCATTATATTAATACACATATTTCAAAATTTCTGGAAGAAAATCATTTGATATCCGACAGCCAATACGGTTTTCGAAACAAAAGATCAACTACCGATCTATTAAACTATGTAGCGCATTGTTGGAACAGCATACTTGATAAAGGTGGTGAAACATACGTTATCGCTTTAGACATCTCCAAGGCATTCGATCGAGTCTGGCATGCCAACTTAATCAACAAGCTCGTTGCGTACGGTTTTCATCCCAATGTTGTGAAGCTGATTCAAAATTTTCTATCCGACCGATACATTTCGGTAACCTTAGACGGATATTCTTCTGAGTCTAAACTAATTAACGCTGGTGTACCCCAAGGCTCAGTATTGTCCCCAACCCTATTTTTGATTTATATCAACGAATTGTTGAAAATCACCAGCAACCCAATAAATAGTTTTGCAGATGATAGTACTCTGCACAAGTCGTTCGAGCCCCTTCCTTCAAAAGGTAAAATGCACGAACGAATTAATCCTGCCCGGAGAGACGCTGCCATAAACGTGAACAAAGACCTGAATAAAGTCGCCGACTGGGGTGACCAAAACCTTGTCAATTTCAACTCCACCAAAACACAGCTGTTGATTGTTTCCAGATTAAAGACCGAGTTCCCCAAAGATATTTTATTTAGTATGTGTGATGAACCAATAGGTGAATGTAAAAACATTCGTTTATTGGGTGTCACAGTTTCAAATGACCTACTCTGGAACGATCATGTAATGGCGATGGCAAAAAGCGCGTGTAAAAAACTCGGCCTCCTAAATAGATGCAAAAAATTTTTCAGTCCATACCAATTGCTCCATGTTTATAAGTCCTATATTCGTCCCTGTATGGAGTACTGCTGTCAAGTTTGGGGTGCTGCCTCTGTTTCCATCTTGGCCCTCTTGGACTCTGTTCAAAAGCGAGCTATACGAATTGTAGGTGATCGAACTTTGACATCACAACTTGATTCCCTACAACATCGTCGCACTGTTGCTGACCTCGTTGTTTTTTACAAATATCGTCATCAGCAGTGCTCAGATGAAATCAGCGGCATCATGCCTCAAACTTATTCTTACCCCCGTTCCACTCGGCAATCGGCTGCCGCAACCAGTGAAACGGTAAAGATCCCGCGCTGTCATACTGGCAGATCGCAGAGAGACTTCTTTGTCCGAACTGCGTACAAATGGAATAGTTTGCCGGAACACTTAGTCTCAGGTGGCTTCAACCCACAGATGTTTAAAAAAAGCGTTAATCTACACCTCAGAACGCCAGTTGTTGTGGGACCCAGGTCTAGACCTAGGTCTTAAAAGGTATTTATGTGTTGTTGTGACACATATTCTAAACCCTATTACACAACACATTTTATTAAAAAAAAAAAAAAAAAAGTTCAAAATATAATAAAATAAAACAAAATTTATCTTATCGAAATGCAATTTTGCATTTCTCATATTATTCTTTAAGTTACTAAAGAAAAATTGTTTTGAGAATCAAACAAACAAAATTATTTTTTATCGTGATGCATATTATTGCATCACCCAAATAATTATTGAAAGATATATTTTAGAAATAAGATTTTAGATTTATTGTGGCTTTTGAAGTGTTAACTTCTTTCTTTTAAAATTAAATAAATTTTTTAATTAGAATTAAAATAAATAATTGTTTTTTTTAAAAGTTTTATTAGAGTAGAATCTAATTCACGCGCAGCATAACTCTAGACTTATAAAATTTAGCAAAAAAAAAATTTTTTCGTCTATAATGTGCTTAAAACTGTTATTAAAGAGCCTTATATAGAAGATTAATCGAAATTGATTTTATAAAACAACCTGAGAGTAGTTAAAATATTTTAAAAAAATGTTACAAAAATTTTTTTAACAGCGATAAATACGAATCTTTTAGTATTCAAGTATACAGTATTTTAGTATACAATTGACGCTAAATTAAATATTGAAGAGATATTTTAATAGTAGATTCTTGTATGAGCTTAGAATGAAGGAAATTCTTCACGAGGATGAAGTTTCCCGAAACGAGCGTAGCGAGTAAAGGGAATCATCCGAGTGAAGAATTGCCATCATCCTAAGCGAATACAAGATGCTATTTTATCCACGACTGTAAAATATTTCGTTTAATTTCCAGTTTTCATGCAAAAATTTGTACCGCCATATTGAAATAAATACATCAAAGATAGCAAAAAACAAAACAAGTTCATTGTTTAATTTGTTAGGGGAATATTTAATAAACTATAGAACTGTTAAAGAATTTTAATCAAATTCACTAGTTGTGGAATGAATACAATTACAATGGAAGACATACGCATGGAAAGCATATATTCTTTAGTATCCGTGGATAATAAAAGATTCTTGTATGAGCTTAGAATGAAGGCAATTCTTCACGAGGATGAAGTTTCCTGGAACGAGCGTAGCGAGTGGAAGGAATCATTCAAGTGAAGAATTGCCTTCATCCTAAGCGAATACAAGATGCTATTTTATCCACGACTACAAATATTTCAAATAATTTCATTCAAGTTTTCCTGTAAAAGTTTATATCGCCATATTGAATGAAATAAAAAACAGATCAAAACATGTTTGTTTATTTTAGATTTTATATATGTATTGTTCTTGTTTTAACTAGTTTATATTACTATACCAACAAATCAAGTTTTTAATTTGTTAGGGGAATTTTTAATAAATAAAGTGTAATGAAATAAATAAAGAAGAATTGTATATATAAAAAGGAATGAATACAATTACAATGAAAGATATACGCATGGAAAGTATATATATTATTTTGGTAGCCGTGGATAAAATATTTTATCTTACATTACTTTTTAATTGTAAACAATTTTAAATAACCGTTAAAAACATTCTAAAGTAACGTAAGTGTCAAAATGATAAAATTATTTTCTAAAAAGAATTTATTTATCATTTTATTTTTTTTTATGCTTGTGCTTCATAATAGCGTTAAAACTTAATTTTTTACCTGAATCATTTATGAACAATTTTTTTTTATCTATTTTATTTTATTTTTAGGAAAAATATAATGTTGTTGCTAAATTATTATTGATAGTAAACATATATTTGAATTTTTCAATTCAAATTTTGAACTTTTCAATTCAAACTTTGAATTTTTCAATTCAAATTTTGAATTTTTAATCATCCGTGTCCAATTTCCACGGATATTAGTCACTCGTGTAACGTGGTGCACTATCAGCAAGCTTAGAATAAGAGTCAGAGAATAAATTACGAGATATACTCATAGCAGTATCATCAATTCTTTATTATTACTAAGGTTATTCTTACAATCAAATTATTTATTAATAAATTTTTTGTATAATTCGTTCTAAATGAATGAAAAAAATATATGGGATTAGAAATGGCATATATGTCAGATTTTATCTGTAGGTGGTATTTGTCCGTGGATGATATTTGTCCGTGGATGGTATTTAGCCGTGGACAGTATTCATCCGTGAGTTAAAGCTTATTATTGTAATATTCACGGCTGATATTAGAGACACGGATAAAGCTTCATTCGGTTCACTTCTTTAAAAAATGTCCGTGTCTCTATTGTTGAAATTAGAGTTACGGATTTTTTCCGTGGAGGGTGTCAAACGGATAAAGCTTCATTAGGCTCATTTCTTTAAAAATATCCGTGTCTCTATGGTTGACATTAGAGTAACGGATTTTTCCGTGTAGGGTGCCAAACGGATAAAGCTTCATTAGGCTCATTTCTTTAAAAAATATCCGTGTCTCTATGGTTGAAATTAGAGTTACGGATTTTTCCGTGATGGGTGCCAATAGACACTTCGTATATATATATATATATATATATATATATATATATATATATATATATATATATAATATATATATATATATATATATATATATATATATATATATATATATATATATATATATATATATATATATATATATATATATAGAGCCCGGATGTTCATGTAAATACATATTTTCGGTCGTTAATTATTATCAAATTTTAAAAACATAAAAATTCAAATCATGTGAAACTGATTATTTTGGCATCATAATGTAATTGCATATAAATGCATATTTCCACTTAAATTACATATAAATACTTATTCCTACTTTTGAGGCATGTTTTTGTATATTTTGAAGATTATTGAAGGTCTTTCAATATTTTATACAGAAAAGGTATAAATCAACCGGTATAATTTAATGAAATTATGTTTATTGGGTAAATTGCTCAAATAATGAAATGACACTTATCGAAAACACTGTAATTCACTGTGTTCTCTGTGTCATTTCGAAATTTTGAGGTTAGGATCATTGAATAAATTACAATAATAATAAACTCTTTTAAGTCTAAAAAAAATGCCAAAAGAAAAGGCAAGCACTGCCAGTCGGCCCAACAAATTTGTAAAAGAAATTGGAGATGGTGTATTGAAGAGTGACGGAAAAATTTTGTTATGTGTGATAAAAAAGTGGGTGCAAAAACAAAATACCAAGTGGAACAACACCTAAAAACGAATCTTCACGAGGATAAATTAAAAAAAAAGAACGTGAAACAAGAATTAATAGTGCATTCATTAGAGAACTGCAATAAAAAGTCAGAATTTAGTTTAAAATTAAAATTATGCGAAGCATTTCTTTCTGCAGATATTCCGTTTTGGAAAATTGAAAACCATGTATTTCGTCAATTTCTTGAAAACTATACAGGAAATACCATTCCTCACGAGTCGACGTTGAGAAAAAATTACCTACCAACGGCATTCGAAAAAATTATAAATAAAAACGGCATGAAGTAAACAATAAAAAAATATGGATTTCGATTGATGAGACGACTGATGTGTTGGGCCGATACATTGCAAATGTCATGGTTGGAACATTAGATAAAACCTCTTCTGAAAATCAACCGTTTTTATTAAACGTTAAGCAGTTGGATAAAACCAATTCTACTACGATTGCACAATGTTTTGATGAGTCTGTCAATATATTAGGTTGGTAAACAAACAAGTATGAAATGAAATCAATAATTTAAATTAATAAATTATTGTTAAATTGAATCACCAAACAATCTTTTTAGTAAGTATATTTATTTATGACGCGTTTCGAATATTAAATATTCATCATCGGTACAAAAAATATGACTAAATCTAAATAAAAACAAATATTCATTCTTTAAATTTTAATTGAAAAAATGGCATACTAACATTTTATGAATTAAATAGTTTAAAATAATTTTCATACGTATAAAATTTACTTGTTTTTTAAAAAATATGACATACTGATCAAAATACTATGAATAAAATATAAATGAATTGAATTTTTAGAATGAAAATTTACAAAATCGAATTATACAAAATATTTGAATTAAATAATAATTGGTCGTTTAAAATTAAATTTGGAGATTTTTTGAATGCCTTATAAATTTCAAACTCTTCAAGAGAATCCATTAAAAATCCTTTACTACATAGATGCAATGGTTCTAAATTTTGTTCAAAACTGGTGTAGTTATGGTTATTATCATTTAGATGATTTGCGAAAATGGACTTTAAATTTTGTTTATTTTTGTTCATTGGAATATGTTCTTTAAATCTCTCAATGAAACTTCTTCCTGTTTTTCCAATATAAAATTTTCCACAAGTATCACACTTGATTTTATAAATTCCAGAACATGATCTTAAATTGAATTTAGATTTTGGTTTTAAGATTTTGTATAAATTATTTTTTGTTCTAAAAGATATCGAGTAATTATGTTTTTTGAAATGATTTCTTAAAATGTTAGGTAATAAGTTAGTATATTCCATTGAAATATATTTGATGTTGTTATTATTATTATTTGAATTTTTTAACTTATTTAAACATTTAGATAATAACTTATCAATAAATTTTGAATCATAACCATTATCTGAAGCGATAAATTTTATTGTATTCAATTCATCTTGAAAATTTGAAATATTTAGTGGTATATTTAGAAGGCGATAAATGAGTGAATTGTATGCTGCTGCTTTTTGTGAATTTGGATGATGTGACGAATTATTTATTGTTATACTGGTAGTAGTTGGTTTTCGAAAAATTTTATATTCAAATTGATTATTAATTTTTGAAATAGTTATATCTAAAAAATTTATTGAATTATTTTCTTCAATTTCAAGGGTAAATTTTATATTTGGGTGAATACTATTCATGTAATTATTAAAATTTTGTATTTGTCGACATGTTCCATTAAACAAAATGAAGGTATCATCCACATATCTTGAATAAGATATTAATAAATTTTGTTGAATATTTAAATTTGAAAATATGAATTTGTTCTCAAAACTATTTAAGAAAATTTCAGCAAGTAATCCACTTAAAGGAGAACCCATTGCAAGACCCTTATTTTGAATGAAAAACTTATCATCAAAGGTAAAATAATTTTGTTTCAAAATAATTCGAATTAAGTTGATTAGATCTTTAATTTTTAAAATATCTAAAGTGCCAGTGTTGATTAAGTTTTCTTCTAAAATATTTACAGTTTCATTAATAGGTATACTAGTATACATATTTGTTATGTCTAACGAAAACATCTTGTATTGAGATAATAATTTGATCTTATTAATTTTCTCAATTAAGCTCAAATTATTTTTAACCGATTGGTTATTCATTAATATAATATTATTATTAATAATTTTGACTAAAAATTTTGCTACTTTGTAGGAAGGTGCTGTTTTATAATTAATAAGTATGAAATTTTGAGATATTTGTTTAATTTTTCTTTTTAGGTCCTAATTTCTCGAAAGATAATATTCTATTGTTTCTAAGTGATGCGGCACCATATATGGTGAAAGCAGGTAGAGGATTAAAGTTATTATACCCAAATATGATCCATGTCACTTGCATAGTCCATGGACTACATAATGTGGCAGAAACGATTTGGGATTTATTTCCTAAAGTAAATAAATTGATCGCTAACGTGAAAAGGGTATTTTTGAAAGCACCATCTCGTGTTTTAATTTTTAAAGAAGTAGCACCAAACATTGCACTACCACCTCAGCCGGTGCTAACACGATGAGGAACATGGTTAGAAGCAGTCGTCTATTATTGTAACAATTTTGAGAGTATCAAAGAAGTTTTTGATACATTACAAGATGACGATACAATTTCCATTATCGAAGCTCGAAAATTACTTCTTAATACTCAAATCCAACATGATTTAGTTTTTGTTTCTGAAAATTATGGATTTTTGCCAAAAAGCATAAAAAAACTTGAAAATAGAACATTATTGCTGTCTGAATCATTAGAAGAACTAACTGCAGTGGAATCAAAAATAATGGCTGTTAAAAGCAAAATTTCAGAGAAAATTCAGGCCAAATTTATTTCGGTATTTTATGAAAGGAATTTAGATTTATCCTTATTAAAAAAAATCAATAATATTTTATTAGGCAACGTTGAACCTGGAATAAATGTATCGCTGGATAATATGAAATTTTACAAATATGCTAATTTAACATCGGTAGAGGTCGAAAGAAGTTTTTCGAAATATAAATCTTTATTAAGCGATCGCCGAGAAGGATTCAAATTTGAAAAATTTGAGAATGAACTTTATGGTTCATTGTAACATTAACTGAACCTCTTTTATTTTGACCAATTTTTCTTAATTTTTTAAAAGCAATATGAATTTATATATTTTAGCTAATTGAAATACAGAATATTTAGCAAACAAATTATTATAAGTTAGTTTTATTACACATTTAAAATTTATTTCTATTGCATATTCACTTTTTTCTTAGTACATATTTAACGACTTTTGGTTGCATATTTGCATACATATTTCTCATGTTTTTGGAGCATAAACATATATATATATATATATATATATATATATATATATATATATATATATATATATATATATATATATATATATATATATATATATATATATATAATATATATATATATATATATATATATATATATATATATATATATATATATATATATATATATATATATATATATATATATATATATATATATATACATATATATATATATATATATATATATATATATATATATATATATATATATATATATATATATATATATATATATATATATATATGTACATGGGACGATCCACATCAAACGGGCCACCGCTGCGACCAAAATTTGGAGAGGATTAAAAAAGGTTTTTTTAATCTGTGATAGCTCAAAATTTTTGTTATAATTTTCTCTTTGCAATGAAACGTGGCGTTTTAAAAATTTTCAAAATGGCACCTTCAAAATGGAGCGTTTATTCTGAAATTTAAGATATTAACTTTATATTATATTAATTAAATTTAATGAATTAATCAAATAATCAAATATTGTTAAACAATTTGGTCAGTTATTTATGAAATAAAATTAAAAATTCTATTATTTTCTGATTTTTTTCTATTGCAAAACTATTCTCAAACTTTAACTTAATTTTTTTAATGATTTAGTTGGGATAAAAAAACAAATTATATACTCCACCAATATTGAGCTATTTAAAATTGAAAACCGATTTAAAATCGGATCACTCAGTATCATTTTATTTACAAAAAACCAACAGTACTTTCGCTTGAAAATAGGTGTATATATATATATATATATATATATATATATATATATATATATATATATATATATATATATATATATATCATTTCAAGAAAAACTTTTTATGCAGTTTTAAATTTTTTTACGAAAATTCGTTTAAATGTATAATGTATGCAAAATAAACTGCTTGATAATACCAACAGAGCAATGATCAATATCAAACCAAACACATCGATCATATGATATTGGATAAAGTTTAGTTCTTGTCCTGCCGATTTTAGATGTGGCGCACCTTTATGTCGTGCTACATATTCAACCCAATAAATTAATTTTTCTTTTGATGTCATCGGTTGGTCATGATATATTTTTGAAATATTTTTCACGTTTTCGGTATAACTAGAATGAAATATACAAAATCAAATACATTTTTTAAAAATAATTTTCTGTTGTAAAATAGCGATTATAATATGTGTCAGAGCAACTCCCCCAATGTGTCCCCCAACAACATGCTTGCTGATGTGTTGAAATTTGTTAATTATATTTTTTTTAAAGATTGGATAGCTTAATAATAAATCTTATCAATTAATAAAATATGACGTATAGGCTAAAATTTCGTGATGCGAAAGAATAAATAGAAGATGATGTGACGTCATGATGATGTGACGCAATGTCTTCCTTAATGATCAAATCCCATACATAGAATAATATGCGAGCTCTTTTCTTCAATCAAATAATAGCGTATAATATGCAAGGAATATTTCTTTACTAAAAGTGCCTATTTAAACATTATATCTAGATAAAATGAAATATTTAGGGGAAATTTTACGTTTTGTTGTATTGAATTTAAAATGTTAAATAAAACATTTACGTTATTTTTTAACTTTTACAATATATGAATAAATTAAAAAAAAAAACTGAAGAATGTAGGAAATGTTGGGAAACAAACTTGTGGAAAATTCACAGAGTCGTAATTTTATTAGGTTAATATTGTTTAGTATGTAATTGTTATATACTGAGGTTGTTTATGTTTTTTTCTATTGGACTAGCAAGGATTAGAGTAAGGTTGTGGAGTTGTCACACCCGTAGATCAAAATTTAAAAATAATTTACAATTATATAACAAATTTTTGAACTTTTTTCACTATACCTTTGATTATATAAAACTTCATGCAAAGCTTTTGATATCAATTCATATGTCAATTTATTTAAATTCAATCTATAACCGAATCCTTTTTCTTCTGCAAATGCCATATTTGCTTTCTGGTCACCGTAAATTGGAATTCCAATAATGGGTTTACCATAGTAAACAGTTTCTATTAAACTTAGTATACCACCATGTGTTATGAAAAGTTTCACATTTGGATGGGCTAAAATATCGTTTTGTGGACACCAATTTCGGATTAAAACATTATCATATAATGTTTCAGCAACAACTTTTTCTGTTTTCCATATCACTTTCTGTTTTAATTGTGAAAATGCTTTCATCAATACTTGTTGAGTTTCACGAGCTATAAAAGAGCTTGACGCAACTGAGCCAAGAGAAAAGTATACAACACCATGTTTTGCGGACTCGATGAAGATTTTTAAATCCTTTAAAAAACAAAAAATAAAATAATTGTAATACATTTAAAAATATGTTATCTTACCTCTGGAAGTGGTTTGATGTTTCGTTCAATATGAAACCCTCCGATTTCAATTGTGTTTGGAAGATATGGTACTGCAGAGCTCACACTAAAATGTGTATTTAGGAGAACCAACGAAATGCCTTTGTTAATCATTTCGCTTTCGGAAAATACTTTTCATACACTTGTTTGTGTGATTGATATAATATTAAGTCAGTAATGCTTTCAACTGTTACCAAAAGTGCATTATCCAACCGTTGCTTAACTGTCATTCGACTTGTACTATCTGCGAAATGGGTTGGCACATACGACAATGGTGCTGTATTTCCAGATACATCATGAGTCCATTTTGTAGAACCAGATGTTGTAAATCCAATCACAGGTGCATTAAAATATTCACCAAACCCAATGAGTGTTGATGTTCCGAATAATTCTACTATCACTAAATCAAATTTTTCATTTTTGTCGTTCATGAGTTTAATTACATAGGGATGAGTCAAAACGTATTCACTTAACATAAAACCTAGTTTACGTAGATTATACATTATACTTGCACTACTTGTTTTAGACACATTTTTACCTTAAATTTAAAAGAAATAAGCAAATATGTTGTTATATAGTATTTAAAACATTCATACGTGGAAAATGAGCTTCCAGCCCTTCCAGGTTGATATCTCTATAGTTTTTTGGTGGGTTTTCCAATGCAAATGCGCTAACAACCGTCACCTCATGTCCATGATCCGCCAATGTTTTTGCTATCAAAGTTCCAATGAGCCAATGTGACTTTGCAGGCGTCGGAACTACAGTTAAAACTTTCAAACAATTAATTTTTTCACAAACGATGAATGAGAATATTATAAACAAAATTTTATTTGTAGATTTCATTTTAACAATTTATTTTACTACTTCAAAGTTGTGCTCATAGATATCGACTGTCACTGATATTGAATGATATTACCAGTAACTGAAACAATAAAAAAATACAAACCCAACATTAACCTTACTTAGTCACATATTAATAACTAAATACCTAGTTCAAAATAACGATAAACATATTAAGATAAAGACGTTTCAATTAAATATATTACTTTTTCAGATATTGAAATATCCCCACAATATTTAAGATAGATAATATACAACACAATATCAACCAACATCCACTATGAAAACAAATGCAAGCATTTTTCAATGCAAGCAACAAATGCAAGCATTTTGAAAACGAATGCAAGCATTTATGCATGCAACAAATGCAAGCATCCAATATTGGATTTACTCACTAAAAGCTTTTGCTTTTTAGTAATACGATAAATTAGTTTATTGCAGATTAAAATGTGAAAATTTAATCTCACGAACATTTAATTCTCATTTTAACATTTGTTTTTTATCTGCTAAAGCGATTGTACATAATTGTATAAGCTTCCTTTATCACTCTATATAATAGAAATTTCCAAACTTCACTACACGTTAAACCAAATTCCACTAATCTCTCGTTACAAGAGCTAACATAAGAATATTGTAATGAAGAGCTTTCTCATTGGCGAACCAATGAGAATGGCATAGCAGGATGCGTACCTAGAGTAATTTTACGCCTTAACGACTAAAGCTCAGTCCTCGCGGATTTGATGGAGTAATACCTGCTGCTTCAATACATATGTAGAAATGTACGCAATTTACGGAAAGTTACAGAAATGGAAAAAAATACATGTGGAAAATGGAGACTCTGGCGACCCCGTTTGCGAAAGACCTACGATCAGCGCGTCCAACCCACACAATCATTCCCAGATGTCCACACACTCACGCTTCATACATGCTAACATTCACCCACACATTCAGACGGCGAAGCAAGACACTTTAAGACCCGCCGCAAGTATCGCAAGTGGTAATTATCACTATTTCGTTGCATGGCTGTCATCTGACCCATATGATACAGCTCGTAAACCACTGCCATCGCTGGTACACCGTGAATCAGATCCTAGAGCACTGGAGAACGTCACACGCTATATTGAAAGTCTTTATTGATTATTTCCCTTTTTTCTTTATTAATAACATTTTTTAAAAATTTATAAAACCATAAGTAATTCCCAAAAAAAATAATATTTACAACTCAAAAAAAATTATAAGTTTATTTGTAAGTTAAGCAAACATGTCCAAACCAGTTTATTGCAATACCTGTAGTTTACAGTTGGTTACGGTATAATATGGTTAATAAACATATAACATGACAAAGATTTGTATTTTTCTTTGTTTGTATTACAGGTTATTTGAGAATGATTTTTGATCTACTTAAAAATATAAATTTAGGTAATATAATAAACGAAAAGGTATTTGGAAAAAACGAGACGTTACCTTGAAGCAAAAAAAATATTTTGATTAGAATCATTTCCGATTCAGACTACCTGCATCTTGCTACGCGCACCGCCAGCTCACACACACACGCATCGACAGGCAAGCCCCCATTCAATCACTTGCACACCCTTTCACACGCATTCACGCCTCTATAAAAAGTAAATTAAATAATCAAGTTCCGCATGGAGGGATCAGTTTTTATTGTTTTGAAATTTTTTTTTATTTTTGATCTACGGGTGTGACAACCCCGCGTAGTCCAGTCCCTGCTATTGACATACGAGTTAACGTGAGATATCACATACCACTGGCAATAGCAGTGAGATATCACTAGCCAACGTGACATCTTAGGGGTGGTGGCGGGTGACCCTCAATCTTAGCTGTGAAATAATCCTTGATGATGAGACGCTATCGCTTTCTTAGGGAAACGAGCCTTCATATAACTAAGTGTGGCCTTTATTCTTTAAGAAAGACAGTGCGTCACGGGATCAAGGAATATGCAACCGGCTGGATTATTGGCAACTACATTTTTGTTTTGTTTCAGCAAATTTTTGTAAAAATTTGCTATTTACTTTTTAATTTACTTTTATTTTATCTATTCTATCATAAAATATTGGCCTATGTCATATTCTGTCAGTGATAGGATTTTTTGTTTAGTTATTCATTCCTTAAAAAAAATATAAAAAAACAAAAAAAGAAAGATTTACGTCCATCAACACCTTTGAACGTATGTTGTTGTGGGACCTTAGTCTTAAAAGGTTTTTATGTGTTATTGTGATACATATTGTAATTCCTACTACACAACACATTTTATTAAAAAAAAAAAAAAAAAAAAGTTTGCTCACCCCATGTTTAAATTGAATATCAATGTTGAGTTGAACCTCAGTAGTAATCACACCAAAATTGAATATCAGTTGAAATAGGTAAAAGGTACGATAGCCACAGCAAAATTTGATATAGATGATGCGTTTCAATGAATACAATATACGACAGCAATAGTAAAACTTTGAGGTAAATGTTGATTTGTAATATGTAGTAATAGCAAAAACTTGATATAAATGATGTGTTTCAATGAATACCATATACGACAGCAATAGTAAAACTTTGATGTAAATGTTGATTTGAAATATATAAGATATATGATAGCACCCGTAAAAATTTGATATAAAGGTTAAGTTGAAACATGTCAACCATACGGTGGTATCAGCAAAAATGTTTTACAAATGTTGAGTTGAAGTATATAAAATATATGATAGCAACAGCAAAAATTTGATATAAACGTTGAGTAGAAATGTGTCAAATATACGGTGGTAACAGCAAAAATTTGATATAAGTGATGCGTTTCAATAGGTATAATATATGGCAGCAATTGTAAAACTTTGACACCAATGTTGAGTTGAAATATGTAGAATAGATGATTTGAGATCAATGTTGATTTGATCACAGCAAAACCTTAATATCAAAGTTGCGTTGAAATATGTAAAATACCCAGCAGTAATAGTAAAACTTGGATATCAATCTCGAATTGAAATAGGTAAAACAGATGATTTGATATAAACGTTGATTTGATAACCGCCAAAAATTTAATATCAAAGTTGCGTTGAAATATGTAACATACCCAGCAGTTGTAGCAAAAGTTATATATAACCGTTGCGCTATTAAGTTCCATAGCTTATAAAACTAATAATTGTATTCATTATAATTCAATCCTTCTCGCAAATTTCATATAAAATGTTGAGCCCGTCAACGATGGAATGTAATATGAACAAGCACACAAATTGTATCACTCCACACAAACACCATCAACCAACATTAATTTTTTTGGTGTATATTAATGAAATTGCATCATTCAAATTGCAAAATAACAATTAATTAATTAGAAATATATATAAATAGTACCTGGTTTTTTTTATTAAACTTTAACTTAACTTTTTGCACAGTCAACAAAAAAAATAAATACATGTATTAAAATTCCAGAAACACATTAAATATTAGTTAAGAAATTTATCACCGAAATATTAACAAAATTAAATATTTGAGAAACCAGAATTGGACGGACTAAGACTAATTTTATAAATACACTAACAATATTTTTTATTTAATGTAAAATTATTTTCTAACGTGGACCGAAACGTTTATAAATTAGACAACGAGACGTCAAACAAACAAATCAAAAATGCAATCGACTAAGAGACCAAGATAGTATATTCATCTCTTTTTATAGCAACCTTTAACTTCGAAAAATTCGAAAAAAAAGTGGTTCTGATGAAAAGAAATTAATTTACATTATGTAAATAAATGTTAGGACCTTTTTCGTTAAAACAAAACTGTTTGTTATTTTGTAATACATAATATTGTAAGACAATTTAACGACATAAATTATTTCCAGCTGTAAGAAATATCAATGTATTAGAATGGATTAAACGTAAGTTTAATCGATTTTATGATGTTTTAGTATTACGAAATAACAACTTACAACAGTATTACAGTAAAATTTAGATCTATAACGGAAAGATAATTTGATAAAAACACCCATATAGGAAATCGAATACAAAACTGATTGTAGAATAATAATTTTTTGCTATTGCGACGATTGGACAAACATGCACAGCTGTTTTGAGGTTTGAAAATTTCGTTGATCAAGTATGGTTAGTGTCCGGAGAATTCAAATTTTAGTAGTATGGTAAAGTAATGCGGGTGAAAACGCAGTGTGAGTCAATAATAGGGGACTATATGACTATAGATTGTGGATGGATGAGAAACGATTATGAACTACGTATGGCAAGCAAAATTGTGAATTATGCGAAAACAGACATTAAACAAATCGGGACCTTTACCGCTCTACATTATCATACTCCAGTCTACATAACAATATATATATGAAATGGCTGAAATCTCAAGACTCCGAGCTGTCAATACTTCAGTTTGGGTTATGGATTTTGATATAGTTTCCAGCAAAAGACTTTTATCGAGAAATGGTTTTTAGTTTTGGGCGGCGATGTATATTAAACAAAGAATTCTATGTAAAAGCACATGATTTTATTTCTGTTTAGAAGTTTATCACAAAACTACAACGAAACATCAATACGTTGCAATACATCAATAAATTAACATATTTTAATGAATAATGATACACTAAACAAACTACTCAAAAACCTCTCCATTTAGCATTTCGAGAAAATATTACAAAATCACAAATTCATATTTCTTTCAAGATTCCTATAATATTGTAAAAACTAAATAAAATCAAACTTTTTTAAAAATTCTAAATATATTCAAAAAATTAAAATAAAATCAAAAATTTAAACTTTTTCTAAGTTCTAATAATATTCCAAAAATTCTTAAAAATTCAAAAATTCAAACTTTTTCAAAAACTCTAAAAATATTGCAAAAATTATAACAATATCAAAAATTGAAACTTTTTCCATAATTATAAAAATTAAAATGAAATCAAAAATTCAAAATTTTCCAAAATTATTCAAAAACTATAACAAATTCAAATGTAAACAAACAGCGAAATTTATTTTTCCAAAAAATTATCTAAAAAAATAAATGATATCATTTTTTTGACACACTTGACATTATTTTTACTTATAATTCTCAATAATAATAATAAAAATATGAAGGGGCTGAAATCTCACAGCTCTGAGATATCAAGATTTCGGTCTGGGTTAAGGATTTTGTTATAGTTTTCGGCAAAAAACTTTTATGCGGACATGGTTTTTAGTTAAACTCAGCAAACTACTCAAAAACCTCTCCATTTAGTGTTTCGAGAAAATATTACAAAATCACAAATTCATATTTCTTTCAAAATTCCAAAAATTTTGTAAAAAATAAATAAAATCAAACTTTTTCCATAATCCTAAAAATATTCCAAAAATTATTACAAAATCAAAGATTAAACTTTTTTCAAAAATTCTAAAAATATTGCAAAAATTATACAAAATCAAAAATTGAAACATTTTTCAAAATTCCCAATATTCCAAATATTAGAATAATATCAAATATTTAAACTTTTTCTAAATTCTAATAATATTCCAAAAATTCTTAAAAATTCAAAAATTGAAACTTATTTCAAAATTCTAAAAATGTATATAAAATTAAAAATCTTTTTTTTTAAATTCTAAAAACATTCCAAAAATTGGAATTAAATCAAATATTTAAACTTTTTCTATATTCTAATAATATTCCAAAATTTCTTAAAAATTCAAAAATTTAAACTTTTTCCAAAACTAAAAATATTGCAAAAATTATAACAATATCAAAAATTGAAACTTTTTTCAAAATTCCAAGAATTATAATAAAATCAAAAATTAAAAATTTTTCAAAATTCTAAAAATATTCCAAAAATTCTTACAAAATCAAAAATTAAAACTTTTTCCAAAATTCTAAAAATATTGCAAAAATTATTACAAAATCAAAAATACATACTTTTTTCAAAATTCCAAAAATATTTCAAAAACTATAACAAATTCAAAAATTTCCATGTCCAATTTCATTTTCAATTACATTTACGTCATAAAAACAGCTACATTTTATTCCCAAAAAATTGGCTAAAAAAATAAATGAAATCATTTTTTGACACACTTGACATTATTTTTTTGACAAACTTATAATGCCATAATTCTCTATAATAATAATATATTTTCACGTAATACAAATTATTTATTTTATTTTTTTCCAAAAAATTGGGTAAATAAATAAATAAAAATCTTTCTTTTGACAAACTTGACAACATTTTTTTGACAAACTTATAATGCCATAGTTCTAAATAATAATAATAAAATCATTTCAAACAAAATTTTAATTTAAGTTTTTTTTTCCGAAAAATTGGGTAAAAAAATAAATAAAGATCTTTTTTTTTACACACTTGACAACATTTTTTTGACAAACTTATAATGCAATAATCTAGATTTTGGTCTCACATACCAATCCCGACCATCAAGATTTCTCGAAATTCAATGTTCCTACTCGTAATCACTTAAAATGGACGTTTTTTAAGCAAAAAATATGCAAATTTCCTAGTTTTGACACACATAATGATGTTTTTGACACACTTCCGGTACAGTTATCGAACACAGCGTCCTTTCGGCTCTTCCCATTGAGTAAACCTATTTTTAGAAAAACAAATTTTTCAAACCCGTCCAGCGGTTTTCTGGATTTCGTAGGTTGTGACGGACGGACGGACGGGCGGACAGCCGACAGACAGAGATACATTTGTTTTTTTTGCTTTTGTAGAATCAGTAGGTCCAAAAACGTCGAGAAATGTCAAAAAAAGTGGGGGTAAGAATTTCACTTTGAGCTCATGAATGGAATACTTAGGTCTTTCAGACCGAAGTAATATCTTATCCAAGCTTTGGTCTTTGTTTTTTAAAGTTGAACTTTTCTTAATCGTTCAAAACTAAAAAAATTGTGGGTGCCAGATGTAATATTTTTGATTTTGGTACCTCTTGGTACCATTTCTTATTCATCCGTAAAAGGATTAACAAATTATAGAGATGGTAAAATATCAGAAGTTGCACAAATATATCTGCCTGATTACCTTTGGTGTACGTGACACCTGTAATGCGATATACTACATTGACCACGCATCGCTCTTAATTGGATGTATATGATAGATTTATAAGAAGAATTTTCAAACCTGAAAGAAAGAAATTAAATTCATACATATTATTCATATTATTTATGATGTGTAAATGAACCAGATTCACAATTTTATAATATTTCAAAGTTAAATATTATCAAATTGACAATTTAGCATTTCTTAATTGTTTTTACTTTAATCATGATAATAAAAGTAAAGTTTGTTTTAGCTTTTTGTATAGCTTGTAGATTTAAGAAAGAGATAAGTATAAAGTTAGTTTTACTTGAACAATTATAAAAATGCAAGAAGATCATTTATTCAAGAAAAAGTCAAAAAAAGTAAATATTGAAAAATATAAATGGAGAATAATTGTTTCAATTTGGAGTCATCACATCATTATCATCTACATCTTATTTCGTGGGAAAGATTTTAATAAGTAAGATCAAAAGGCCTTTTGTCTACGATCAGGAATGACCCTCATTTGGTCATCCGCTTTAGTTATTAACTTCGAAACTCAATATAAACCTACAACCACTTTACACCACTCCATTATGGAAGAGGACTCAGAGCCTTGAGAAACATAAAAACGGGATGCTACTGGAAGATATAGCGATAATCGCACCAATAATCCAATCCCATATCCTCCAGAGGGAAGCGAAGACGCCGGTTTCGTTAAGCTATGTTCAATTCAGAACAATTCCCCCCTCTGCTTGTTCAAATTTCAAAGTAAGTAAAGTAAAAGTAAAAAATATGGAGGGGCTAAAATCTCACAGCTCTGAGATATCAAGACTTCGGTCTGGGTTAAGGATTTGTATATAGTTTTCAGCAAAATACTTTTATGAGGACATGGTTTTTAGTTTTGGGCAGCGATATATATCAAACATAACTCTTTGTTAAAGTAAAAGTATTTTTTTCTCTGTTTAAAAATTTATTACAAAACTAACACGAATCATCAATACGTTGCCGGAAAATTATAATCAAAATTCCAAAAATATTGTTAAATTAAATAAAATCAAACTTTTTCAAAATTCCAAAAATATTCCAAAAATTAGAATAAAATCAAATATTTAAATTTTTTCTAAATTCCAATAATATTTCAAAAATTCTTAAAAATTCAAACTTTTTCCAAAATTCTAAAAATATTGCAAAAATTATTACAAAATCAATAATTGAAAATTTTTTCAAAATTCCAAGAATTATAATAAAATCAAAAATTAAAAATTTTTCAAAATTCTAAAAATATTATATTATTTCTAAAAATTCTAAAAATATTATTTCATTCATTTGCTGTGTGTCGTGGGGTACACATGGTAAATTATTGTTAGTCAATTTTAAAATTTTAATTTATAAAATAAAACAAAATTATAGTAATTAAACTAACCAAATTCAATATATACTGTGAAAGTGTAAATTTATTATTTTTTCATAAATATTAAATTTAGTGTTTAAAAAAATAATAACTAAATTATTTAGAACCAATTTTTTTTATAATAAAACGAGTTCTACTCTACAGAAACTGTTCTTCACTGTTACATTTAATAGTCAGATCTACTTTTTGTTTTCTTTGATTATAAAAACATTGCAAAAATATCATTATCATTTAATCAATATGACTATATGTTCAATCTGTAATAATAAATTAGATCGAAAAGCAGATAATCTAAAAATTAGTTGTGCTAGTTGTTTATTAGTGTTTCATGTTACTTGTGTAAACCTTAAACCGGAATATGCCAGTTATCTTCAAAAGGATAAATTAGATTGGAAATGTAGCCAATGTGCAACTTGCAGTAACACATACCAATCTAAATCCAGCCCAGCTACTGCCACATCTAAGTCAAAATCAAATAGCTATGCACAAAAAAACACAAAAACTACAGATGCAGTTGATGATAACAATTCAGCAACAGAACATACACCAGTGATAACTACTACTAATGACATTCTAATTGAGGTAAATGCAGTCAAAAGTTCAGTTGAGCACCATTTCATGGCTTTAATTAAACGACTTGAAGTACTTGAACTGTCTCTGAAAAGAATCAAAGACTTGGAAAATGAAAACAAAGAACTTAAAAAGCTTATAAACATACATGAGCATAACCTTGAAATACAGCTACAAATGTCTAAACAAAATTGCTTAGAAATATCTGGGTTAGCAGCTGAACCAAACGAAAATTTGATGGAAAGAATAACTGCTGTATTTAAAGTAGGTGTTGGTGTCTCCATTACTGAAAGTGAAATCGATTATTGTTATCGGAAAAAAATTATAAAAACAAATGCATTGACTGGATCGTCTTCGAATAATAACATGAACAATTTGAAGTCGAATGCAACAACAAGCACCACAGTTTCAGACACTACATCAATTACTCAAAAATTTATATCTTCTGATGTAATCCTTGTAAAATTTATTTCTCGTCAGTGGAAAGAACAAATTATGGAGAAGTATTTTGCCTCGAAAATCAAAATTAAAAAAAGACTTTTTTGTTCAGAAGGTGATAAAGATGGTGTTATATATTTGAATGACAGTCTCACTCCATTCCAGCGAAGACTTTTAAAAGCTGCAAAAGATGTCAAACAAAAGAAAAATTATAAATATTTATGGATCAGGAATGCTACGATAATGATGCGTAAGAGGGATAAAGGGAAGTTGCACAAAGTTAGAAGTTTTGTTGACCTTGATTTCATTTAGCTTTTTTTTTAATAATATTAATTCTTTTTATTTAAGAGAGTTTTTATATTGATTTAATATGAATCAAGGTTCTTCTAATAACAGTTGCGCAACTTCCTCTTTTTCTCAAATTATTAATTCACATGTTTATAATACTATATATTTAAATAATTTTTCAGTTTGCCTAGAGAATATAAGATCACTAAGAAGTAATTTTGACAACTTTGTTGTTCAGTTATACACGTTACAAAACTTGCCTGACATTATTTGTTTAACTGAGATATGGATTTATGAGAGCGAGATGTCAAATTACGTTATAAATGGATATAATTTGTTCTGTCATTGTAATTCAAACTATAGAGCTGGCGGCGTCGCGTTATTTGTGAAGGATACCCTGAAATGCAATTCTGAGAATATTGTCGCCAGTGGAGCTGATATTCTAAAGGCGGATGTTTATATTAATGGTGATTTGTTTTCGTTTTTGTGTATTTACCGGCTACAAAATGTTGTGAGTATTGATACTTTCCTAAACGAGTTAAGCCTAATTGCATCTACAATTAAAACGAAAAATTTATTGGTATTGGGCGATATGAATCTCAACTTATTGAAAGATACACCTGATATAGATAACTATATGTTTTTAATGTCCTCGCTGGGTCTTTCTTCCTTAATAAATGAACCTACGCGACTTGATTCCTGTTTAGATCACATCTTTTTTAGATTGAATAATAGTTTTGAGTATTCAATTTCATCCTCTGTTATGCGTTTAAATATTACCGATCATGACTTGATAGTCTCCTCTATCAAATATAACAATAGTTGCTCCTCCTCCAAGCCTTCAGATCATAATGTTGATAAATCTAAAATTCATTGCACGGCTATAGATTACAAATCTCTGCGATATAATTTAACTTTTGAGTTTTGGGAAGAGGTTTATGCACAAAGCGATCCTGATTTAGCACTAGAATTCTTTTCAATGAAGCTGCAGCAACATGTTTCAAATTGTACTTTCAAAAAATCTAATAAAAACAAAATTACCAAATTAAAGCCTTGGATATCTAAGTCCTTAGTCAACCGTGCCAAAAAGTCAAAATTTTTGTCCTTAAAGTCAAAAAAGCATCCCGAAAATCTTAAACTTAAATCATATGCTCGTTCTTTTAGAAATAAATTAAAACACAACATTAATTCTACTAAAAACGAATTTTATTTGCAACAGTTTCTTAATGCAAAAGGTAACACAAAAAAAGAATGGAATATAGTAAATGGCATTTTAAATAAAAACAAAAAATCAGTAGAAGTAACAGAAATTTTAAGCGACGGAAATAAACTTCTAACTTCTGATGGTGAGATCGCGAATCAGTTCAATAGTTACTTCTGTAGTATTGCAGATAGCTTAAGTGCTAGCCTTCCATCAGTAGGGAATCATGTACCTACGTATGACGTTAAAAATTTAATTGGCTGCAAGCGCGAGCAAAATAGTTTCGTTTTTCATTCCATCTACGCCTCCGAATTATACAAACTAATAACAAAGCTTGAAAACAAAAATTCTTATAGTAGCGATGGCATTAGCAATAAACTTCTGAAGGAAATTGGTCTGCTTATTGTCGATGTTTTGGCTTTTATTTTCAATCTCAGCGTTACTTCAGGTATTTTTCCAACTAAATTCAAACATGCTACTGTTATTCCTATTTTTAAAAAAGGTGATCGGAAAGAAACTCAGAATTATAGGCCTATTTCGCTTTTACCAACGATCTCTAAGTTATTTGAAAAGTGTCTCAAATCTAGGATTCTAATGTTTTTGAATAGTAATAGTTTCTTCAGCAACGCACAATTTGGATTCAGAACTGGTATTGGCACAGAAGATGCATTGTTTGACTTTCTTGAAACAGTCTACAAAAATATTGACAGCCAAAATGTTGTTGCTGGTCTTTTCGTCGATATTACTAAGGCTTTCGATATGGTAAACCACCTGGTTTTACTCCAAAAACTAGAAGATGCTGGATTTCGTGGGTTCATTCTTGAATGGTTGAAATCCTATCTGAGCCAAAGATCCCAACAAGTCAAAATTAACGACTCCTTGAGCTCTGTGCAATGTTTGAATACCGGCGTACCACAGGGTTCTGTTCTAGGTCCAATTCTCTTTTTGGTATACATAAATTCCGTTTTTGAACTAAATTTGTTTGGGAGAATAAGTGCGTTTGCTGATGACATGGCTCTGTCTTATTCTCAAAATACGCATGCATTACTAACCGATCAAATCACTCATGATCTAGAACTTCTAAATAAATGGTTTCTGGTGCATTCCATGATTATAAGTGGCAAAACAAAAATAATGCACTTTGGACTTACTGATCGATGTACTCCTAATTCTTCAATAGTTAGTCACTCGGTCGTCTGTAGTAAATCAAATTGTTCAAGCAACTGCTTTCCAATTGAATCGGTTACTACATTTAAATATTTGGGTCTCACGCTAAACAACAGATTGAGCTGGAAACCTCACATAGATGTACTGAAAAAATATTTTTTAATGCTAAATACCAAATTTTATATTCTTAAGTCTTTATGTCCAATACATGTACTAAAATGTATATACTATGCCCTTTTCAATTCAAAACTTCAGTATGGAATTGGTTGCTATGCGGGAACTTATTTAAGTACGCTAAAACCTTTACTATTAGCTCAAAAATATATAGTAAGAATAATCTATAACCGAAAAAAACTTGATCATAGCTGGCCAATATTTCATTTTAATTGGATTCTTCCACTAAGGCATCTATACATTTATAGGATTCTTAAAATATTTTATATTATGAGTGGTAACCGAATGCTGAGGTATCATAGAAATCTCAATAGATTGCTCCGGTCTCAGCAGCTTGCTAATGTTCCGCGATTTAGAACTACTCATTACAGAAGATTCTTTACTATAATAGCCCCTAGCATATTTAATCAATTACCGTCCGATATTCGTCATAGTTCACTCTCTTTGTCTACGTTTCTTAAGCAGGTAAAGTCATGGCTTTTTACCTTTGATTTAACCAAAATTGAAGAGTTGTTCAAGGTTATAATATGATGATCTGTGTTCGTTTGTTTAACTTTTGTATTTATTTCTAAACAGTTGGCTAAATGATTGTTATTAATTTATGATATTTAATTTATTATATTGGTTTGTTGTATATATATTATTAGACTTATAAAATTAGTTGTTTAGTCATTAGTTATTTAATTATTGCTTTTAAAAATAGCTGTCTATATATTTACACTTATAAAGAATATTATCTTAAAATTTTTTACTCAAATCTTATCATGTAGCTTAATCCCCACGCCACATGTTTTAATTATTTTCGAGCTTATACAGATTTTTTTAAACCCCGGCTTAAAACAATCTGTTGGTTAAGAAAGGGCACATAACTCTAGGCGTTTTTAACGACTAAAATATGCTCTTAATTTTTTCCAACTTACATTACTAACTAAAACTAAAAGCGAATAATAGTGTTATCTAAATTATTATAATAACAATTTGTGTATATTTGTATTTATTTGTAATAGTGTTATCTAAATTATTATATTAACAATTTGTAGTATTGTAAACAATTGGAAAAAACAATAAATAATAATAATAATAATAATAATAATAATAATTATATTCCAAAAATTCTTACAAAATCAAAAATTAAAACTTTTGCCGAAATTCTAAAAATATTGCAAAAATTATTCCAAATTCAAAAATACAAACTTTTTCAAAATTCCAAAAATATTTCAAAGCCTATAACAAATTCAAAAATTTCCATGTCCAATATCATTCTAAATTACATTTACGTCATAAAAACAGCTACATTTTTTTTCCAAAAAATTGGCTAAAAAAATAAATGAAATCATTTTTTGACACACTTGACATTATTTTTTGACAAACTTATAATGCCATAATTCCCTATAATAATAATAAAATATCATGTCATACAAACCATTACTTTTAGTTTTTTCTAAAAAAATTGGGTAAAAATTAAATAAAAACCTTTGACACACTTGACAACATTTTTTGACAAACTTATAGTGCCATAATTCTCAATAATAATAATAAAACCGAAGCAACTTCATTTCAAACAAACAATTAATTTTAATTTTTTTATCCAAAAAATTGGGTAAAAAAATAAATAAAAATATTTCTTTTGACACACTTGACAACATTTTTTTGACAAACTTATTATGCAATAATCTAGATTTTGGTCTCACATACCAGTCCCGACCATCAAGAATTCTCCAAATTTAATGTTCCTACTCGTAATCACTTAAAATGAAAGTTTTTTAAGCCAAAAATATGAAAATATGCTATTTTTGAAACACATAAAGATTTTTTTGACACACTTCCGGTACCGTTATCGAACATAGCGTCCTTTCGGACCTGTCCCTTGAGTATACCTATTTTTAGAAAAAAAATTTTTGAAATCCCTCTAGCGGTTTTCCCTGCAGTGTAGGTAATGACGGCCGGACGGACGGACGGCCGGGTCGGCCGGTAGACAGACATACCTTTTTTTTTTTGCTTTTTTAGAATCAGTAGGTCCTAAAACATCGAGAAATGCCAAAAAAAGTGGGGGTAAGAATTTCACTTTTGGCTCATGAATGTAATACTTAGGTCTTTTAGACCGAAGTAATATCAATACGTTGCCGGAAAATTATAATCAAAATTCCAAAAATATTGTTAAATTAAATAAAATCAAACTTTTTCAAAATGCCAAAAATATTCCAAAAACTAGAATGAAATCAAATAAAATCAAAAATTAAAAATTTTTCAAAACTCTAAAAATATTGCAAAAATTCTTACGAAATCAAAAATTAAAACTTTTTCCGAAATTCTAAAAGTAATGCAAAAATTATTACAAAATCAAAAATACAAACTTTTTCAAAATTCCAAAAATATTTCAAAAACTATAACAAATTCAAAAATTTCCATGTTCAATTTCATTTTCAATTACATTTACGTCATAAAAACAGCTACATGTTTTTCCAAAAAATTAGCTAAACAATAAATGAAATTATTTTTTGACACACTTGACAACATTTTTTTGACAAACTTATAATGCCATAATCTAGTTTTTGATCTCATATACCAATCCCGACCATCAAGATTTCTCCAAATTTAATGTTACTACTTGTAATCACTTAAAATGAACGTTTTTTAAGCCAAAAATATGAAAATTTGCTATTTTTGACACACATAATGATTTTTTTGACACACTTCCGGTACAGTTATCGAGCACAGCGTCCTTTCGGACCTGTCTCTTGAGAAAAAAATTTTTTTGAAATCCCTTTAGCGGTTTTCCCTGCAGCGTAGGTAATGACGGCAGACAGCCGGCGGCCGGCGGCAGACAGACAGACATTTTTTTTTTTGCTTTTTTAGAATCAGGAGGTCCTAAAACGTCGAGAAATGCCAAAAAAAGTGGGGGTAAGAATTTCACTTTGAGCTCATGAATGTAATACTTAGGTCTTTCAGACCGAAGTAATTTGGGCAATCTCTTGAGCACTTCTTCTGAAGCCCTTGCCAGTGCTTTTTTAGGTTCCAGTTGCTCTATAGCCTCATGTTGGGAGTTCACCGTGAAGATCTAATATTGGCCTATGTCATATTTTGTCAGTGATAGGATTTTTTGTTTAGTTATCTATTCTTTAACTAAAAATATAAAAAAACAAAAAAAGAAAGATTTACGTCCATCAACACCTTTGAATGTATGTTGTTGTGGGACCTTGGTCTTAAAAGGGGTTTATGTGTTATTGTGACACATATTGTAATTCCTACTACACAACACATTTTATAAAAAAAAAAAAATAGCCCTTAAATTAAGTCACATGCTCTAAAAATTGAACTATGCGGTTTCTGGAGAGACTTCAGAGGAAGCGCTCCATGGTTCTTCCGTAAGAGGGATCGAAAATGATCGATTATGATCAATGTTGATCTACGGGTCTGACTACCCTGCGTACTCCAGTCCCTGCCATTGACATATGAGTTAGCGTGAGATATCACATACCACTGGCAATGGCAGGAGATGACATTAGCCAAGATGATATCTTAGGGTGCTGGCGGACGAACTTTAATTAGTCAACGGCAGCACTTCCAGTCTTAGCTGTGCAGCGTTTCGTAGTGGTACCGTTCATTAGCTCTTCCGAGAATTCGGACCAACACGTCATTATGTGTGGGCTTTGTGCCTCGATTGAGGTGGTGAGCGGTGCGTCTGGGGTGCCCTGCATCAGCTGGATTATTGGCAATTAGTTTTGTTTTGTTTTCTACAAATTTCTTACAATATTTACAAATTTCTTATAAAATTTCTTATAATATATACAGGGTGAGTTTTTTAAAAAATGCCAGGCTTTTATCTCGAGAACCATGCTAGATGGGACAAAATAACCCATGATGATATTTGTTAAGCGTCGAGGGGGACGTCCAATGGTAATATTGAATGACCTTGAAACTCATAAGTATTGGAGATATATGCAAAAATAGGTTTTTTTTAAATTAGAACCTATACATTTAATATTTTTTTTTAATTAAGTAAATCAAACTACACACTTTTTGCCTACAAAATTTTTTTGTAAAGTGTACGATTTTGTAGATATGATGAAAATTGATTTGCACTAAAGCAAACGTGTCTTCGCTAAGTTCTTCAGAAAAAAAATAAAATTTCGATAAATTAAAAAAAAACAAAGAAAATCATTCATTAATTTAAATATTATTGCATCGTGGTCTACTGCGTGAAATTGATTTTCGTTGTTTTTTTTTGATTTATTGAAATTTTATTTTTTTTCTGAAGAACTTAGCGAAGACACGTTTGCTTTAGTGCAAATCAATTTTCATCATATCTACAAAATCGAACACTTTACAAAAAAATTTTGTAGGCAAAAAGTGTGTAGTTTGATTTACTTAATTAAAAAAAAATATTAAATGTATAGGTTCTAATTTAAAAAAAACCTATTTTGGCATATATCTCCAATACTTATGAGTTTCAAGGTCATTCAATATTACCATTGGACGTCCCCCTCGACGCTTAACAAATATCATCATGGGTTATTTTGTCCCATCTAGCATGGTTCTCGAGATAAAAGCCTGGCATTTTTTAAAAAACTCACCCTGTATATAATTAATTCAACTCAGAGTCAATATATATATTCAAGTATCGAGCTGCCAGCTACTCTTCTCTGCTCTACACTGTTCTGCTCCACAAGAAGAGCTATAAAACTAATTTGAAAAATGGCTGACTTTGAAAAATTGCTGAAATTTGAAATTTGGCGTTCATTCACGAGTGACTCTATTATTTACACAAAAAAAATCAAACAAAAAATAATTTTTTTTATATCCATATCGTATGCCAAAAAAACAAACACATAAATTTTTCAAATGATTTTTTTGGTTTTTCTTAATTTAATTACACTGTAAATTTAAACAAAAATCTTTTAGTGTTTTTCTCTCCTTGGAAGGTTTCAGTATTATCACAAGACCTCATTCGTTAAGTATAATCACGGACTTTTTGTACCAATTTTCAATTTTATTTATATTAGTTTTCCTTTCCCCTCTTTCCAAGTTCATATCGTTGTCTAGCCGTATGTATCAACCAGAAAACACGGCATAGACAATCGGAAATCCGGATTTATGAATTAAATCTCGTTTTAAAAAATATATCATTAGTACACGATCATCGAGACATTCCGGGTGAGAACAAAACTACACCGATCTACGCGAAATTATTTAAAATTTTTTTCTTAATCATTGACAAAAAAATTGTCAATGTCAAGTTTCATTCCCTTTCAAATCCTACTATGGCTTGTTCAAAGATAAGGCGGAGATGATATTGTCTATCCACACCGTCCACAAACAACAACCGTTTCACTGCCAGAAACAGCTTCGTAACAAACTGCAGTGTAATTTCAAGTCCCAACCTCGCCGCTTTTCGTCATAATTTGAAATATAACCAAACAGAACGAATGTTTTATAACACAAAAACGGAGAAATAAATGAAACCAAAAATTGAGCAATGGAAGGCATTTTAGTTCTAGATTTTATTGAATTTATATCTGTGTATACGAAAATTAATGGATATTTTATCATTTTTTGACTTAGAATTATAATTCACTAGACTGAAATTTGAACAAGTTTTTGAACTAGTTATAATTTTTATGAGCTATGTATTAAACTAATGTAACTAAGAGAATAATTTTCGAATTTAATAACCCGAAAGCATGTTTTAAGTTTCTCGCAGTAAACTTTTAAATTTATTTATGAAACATATCTTTCGTATACGACATGTTGAATTTGAAACCAGATTCATTAGTACAACGGCTTTAAATTCATTTTTATTGTAAATTATATTGATCAGTGTGGCGCTACTTTTTTTCTACTCTACGTAACTTACTTTATATGAATTGCTCACAAAAACGCTAATTAATTCAAACATTTATTCAAATTTTATATTTTTGCAAATTGCATTTTTCTTGAATGAACTAAGTTGCATTTTATTAAATGATCCAGATGAAGTAGGTATAGTGCATAACTCGCTCAAATGAACAATTAGAACCCATATGATTACAGCAGTCAGCATTACATTAAAAAATAATGTATTTATGCAATCATACTTACGCACTAAAAATAATCGTTAAAAAATAATCGAAAATTTGTTAAAATGATGAAATATTGACAATCAATATTTCAATTTCAATATTTTTGATAATATTGACTCAATGCTTCAAATATTGAAAGTCAATAATCTCTCTATAATTACTTGGAAAAGGCAGCGTTTCGTTGCTTTAAATAGTTCAAAAGTTCAAAAAATTCATTGAAGGATTGCGAACAACGGAGCCAGGATGATTTTTCATGGATTGAATATGGATTGAATTGAAATACGGATGGATGAACATAAACAAACATTCTGTAAACCTTCTTTAACATTATTGAAGGCCTATCAGTGAACAACCGTTTATAAAATTTTCTATCTGTTATAAAAACATAGGAGGTAGCACAAATCGAGCAATGAAGTGAGTTATATTTCACGTGAGTTCAGGTTTTTTTGCTAGTCCCTGTGCCCACGCCGATTTTATTTGATGATTACTACACATTTTTATGCTTCGTGAGGCGCTTGTCCTTGGCTATTCAAAAATTTTGTTCTGCTATTTTCCTCGATTAGGCCACTTTTTTTGGCAAGCTCCGAAAAATGTCGAATACCCGGGATCTTGTAAATTTGCTAACACAATTTTTTTTAACTATGCGGGGTAGAAATTTCCGACAAAAATTTGTGCTATTGTCGAGTCCGACAATTGATATTTTGGCATGTTTGCGTTGTCATATTCGACAATAGCAGACAAATTTTTGTCGGACAAAAATGACCTTGTGTTCTAAAACAAATTACCATAATATACCATAGTTTAGAAAAACAATTTTTTCAAATATCATGAGAATGAATAATCCTATCAAAGTCAATTGACCTATTATTTTGATTGTCATCATGTCAGCTACCTATAAAGACATTTCAGAAACAATTAAAGTTTAAGAGTTTTATACATAAAATGTGAAAAAATAAGTAGTTTTTTAACTAAATGAGGATAATAACAACTGGAATCAAAGTCATTGACATCTCAATCACAAAGTAATGATGGAGAAGTCAATGACTTTGATTTGTGAAATTTGTTGTTTTATGAAATTTGTTGTTATTTTATTTTAATATTTAAAAAACTCATTTAATTCGATACGCTCTAGAATTTTCCAATTAAAATGTTTCAAGTAGTCCAGACAACTTTTAAAAAAATAAAATCTTTAACGTAAAGTTTTCTCAATAACTACAACGAAACACAACGCATGTGACACGACGACATTAAATCTTGGATGAAATCATATCCATAATGCCTCAAACTTATGTTTTTCTCCGATTTGCAATATTTTGAAAATTTTGGAAAAAGTTTGAATTTTTGGAATATTTTTAAAATTTTGAAAATAGTTTCATTTTTTGATTTTGTTATAAGTTTTGCAATAATTTTACAATTTTCAATAAAAAAAAAAAGTTTATGGGATTTTTGCTTTAAATTTCTAGACGATACTTTGTGTGAATTCATAGAATGGTGAACATATCTATTCTAATTAACATAATCGGTATCGTGTCTGCCCAAGGATTCGAGCCGGGCACTGACGAGGTAGGTTCGAGTCCCAACCAAAACACGAAAAATGTGAAGTGTAATATTTTTCTGAGAAACTTCAAGCCATACCTTTGAATTAAAAAAATTCCAACTACTTCTTTACTTACTTGAGTTTAATTGATCTCGAAAATCCAATAACAAAAAAAGTTTGTATTTTTTAATAATTTTTGCAATAATTTAAATTTTTTTGAATAAATTTAAATTTTTGATTTTGTAATAATTTCTGGAATATTTTTAGAATTTTTTAAAAAGTTTATATGTTTGATTTTATTATAATTTTTAGAATATTTTTGGATTTCTGAAAGAAATCTGAATTTTTGATTTTATAATATTCCTCGAAACGCTAAATAGACAGATTTTTGAGTAGTTTGCTGAGTGTATCATCTTTTCACAAAATTATATTAATATATGATCTGTTCTAATTTTCCGGCAACGAATTGATGTTTTGTTTTAGTTTTGGAATAAATTTCTAAACAGAGATTAAAAAAAGTACTTGTACTTTAATAAATTTATTTTTAATAAAAGAAACACTTGTTTGTATTTCGCAAATTAATTTTTGTTTCTAACATTATTTATCTATCTTCTATATATATAAAATTCTCGTGTCACAGTGTTTGTAACTAAACTCCTCCGAAACGGCTTGACTGATTTCCATGAAACTTTATGTGTATATACGGTAGATCTGAGAATCGGTCGTAAACTATTTTTTATACCCTTAAGTGATAAGGGGGGCCCTCACCCCAAAATTTTTTTGCATTTTTCAGATAAAATTTTTTATTTTTATTTTTTTATGATTTGACATTAAAAAATACATATAATCCCTAATTTTCTCCCTTCTACCACCAACCCCCATTTTTTAATTGTGATGTTAGTACTGAAATACTCTTCAATTACTCCTCCGAAACGGCCTGACTGATTTCCATGAAATTTTATGTGTATATATGGTAGGTCTGAGAATCGGTTGTAAACTATTTTTTATACCCTTAAGTGATAAGGGGGGCCCTCCCCCCAAATTTTTTTTCTATTTTTGAGACAAAACTTTTTATTTTTATTTTTTTATGATTTGACTTTACAAAATACATATAATCCTTAATTTTCCCCCTTCTACCACCAACGCCCATTTTTTAATTGCGATATTAGTACTGAAATAGTCTTCAATTACTCCTTCGAAACGGCCTGACTGATTTCCATGAAATTTTATGTGTATATTCGGTAGGTCTGAGAATCGGTTATAAACTATGTTTTATAGCCTTAAGTGATAAGGGGGGCCCTCCCCCCAAACATTTTTTGTATTTTTCAGACAAAATTTTTTATTTTTATTTTTTTATGATTTGACATAAAAATATAAATCCCTAATTTTCCCTCTTCTACCACCAACCTCCATTCTTTAATTGCGATATTAGTACTGGAATACTCTTCAATTACTCCTTCGAAACGGCCTGACTGATTTCCATGAAATTTTATGTGTATATACGGTAGGTCTGAGAATCAGTCGTAGACTATTTTTTATACCCATAAGTGATACCCATAAGCCCCCTTGGCCCTCCCCCCCCTCAAAATGTTTTGTATTTTTCAGACAAAATTTTTTTATTTGTATTTTTTTATGATTTGACTTTACAAAATACATATAATCCTTAATTTTCCCCCTTCTACCACCAACCTCCATTTTTTAATTGCGATATTAGTACTGGAATACTCTTCAATTCTCAGTAGTCGACAACTGATCAATCTATTAATCTATCTATCTATCTTCTATCTACATATCTATATATGATAAATAAAAATGTAAATTTTCGTTGGTTCAAAATAGGCAATCTAGGAATGTACTGGATCGATACTCTTGAAATTTGGACACAATGTTGCATTTAGAAAGGTTATTATATAGTTTTTTTTTTAGCGATATGTGTTTCATATAGGAATGTAAGCTGTCGACAAGCACAAGTGTCCCTCACCTGCATTAATCTCAATTCAATCTTTTTATGGTCGAGTTTTACTTAAAGACTTAATTTAATCGATTAGTTTTGTATGGTTGATCTGATCACCCATATATAGTTTTGTCCAATTTATCAACCATATTTGCTGATTACCGGTTAATTGTATAACCACTCCAGTGTCCAGTGTTATTGTGTAACCAGTGTGTTTATGTTTGTTAATAACTTTGTATAACAACACTTTGACCTAAATGGAAGTAGTGCTAACAACTAGACCATTCAACACATGTATACATACATTTATATACATACGGTCATAAAAATGTTCTATTTCATTTTTGCTCATTGCATGGAAATCGGTTCTATTGTATATTTTACCAAATTGGAAGTATTTTGAATGGCATTTTGATAATTTGTTTGAAAACCAGATTTCAAAAAACGATTTTGTGCATTTGTTCAAAACAGCAGTTGACATAATGTATGTGATACATATATAAGTTTCAATAGGTCAGGTTGACAAAACGCCTGCTTGAGGACATATGAGAAGATTCAATGCTCGAACAATAAACGAAGTGACAATTAATAACCGGGATATATTTTTGTCAATAAAAGATTAATGATTCGAGGGGAAGATATCCACATTTGGAAATGCCGTCAATTGTTTCACCAATACATGGTAGATATGTCAAATCAAGCCAAGCTTTTCTCTGAAGTACCAGTATATTTGCGAGAGCCAATTTAATATGACGGTTATTCACAACTAACGCACACACACAAAATCATCTCAAATGCACACGGCAAATATCCGATGCCAGCTTCGATAAAGATTTGTAGGAAGTTGTGACGAAAAATATGTAACATGAGCTTTCCAGAACACTGAATCCACTGAATCCAAAGTACGCAAAGTGATATCATCAAGGATTCAGTCAGTTACACGAAATTCAGTTACATGAAACGATGATCCTTTATATAAAAGAAGAGCTGCAGCAGATGGTGGTAAGGTAACAACATATAGATATGCGAAACGGGAACATGGAAATAGTTCCATAAAGTTTCCTTTGCTACAAAGAACATACTGATCGCACATAAACTTGGAATACGGTATATACGTCAAATCAGTCAAATACGTTAGTTAGAAAGGACTTTAATAAAGGCAACATTTCAGTTTTAGCGTGCTACAATGAAGCAGCACTGGAATGTATGTATCATTCATCAATGACACGTGCAGCACTTCACCTCCAAACTAAGTTCGAGCTATGTTTGAAATCATGCTGACCGCTTACTGTTCTTCATCTACAAGAACGTTATGGGAAAAAAAAAATCGCACATGGTTGATGATATTTCCTGTCCAATATAGCAAAATGATTGAAGATCTGTGCGTAGTATTCGCGAACTTAGTTCTCAATTAATTATTAATGCTACCGCCGAATCGATCTGCTCCGTCGGTCAATGTGAAATTACGTCGTTTATATAAATACAATACTGATGATTAGGTTTAATATAAGTACAATACGGGTGATTAGCATTTCAATTCAAAAGATCACAATTGTCAATTAAATTGATGTTTGCAATCACCATAAAAAAAGATCACGCTCAATCATTAAAAGTGCGCGCTTTAGATGTAGAACGGATTGATTTTCGTATGGACAATTATATGTTGCGTAGATAGAATAGAGGCATAAAACTAGATAAATTCTATATCTGAACCAACAATGGAGCCACAACAAATAATGTATAACCTGCAGAAGCATCGAGAAATTGAACATTAGAACCTGTAGGTTCTCTTTTTTTAGTGAGCACTCAGCACATTGAACATATGGGTACTGCGAACATTTGTAAATCTATTTATGTTCTGTATACTGTTATATATAGAGATGACACACCTCTACCAATTAAACAAGTTTGCTTAAATTTTTTTTTGCTTACTTGAAAACTTATTTGATCGCTAATTTTTCATATATCCGAACTGATCAGCTAGAGTGCTGATTATTTTTCATCCATATTTTTAAAAAGATAAATTAAAAATTATGCGATCATTCTCATTACCACTTTTTGAAATCATTGCTACTACGTCAACAAAATGTCTGTACACAAGCTTTATTTATAAGCGTAGCAAAGCACGCCGGGTCCTGCTAGTTTTAAAATAAAATTAAAAACAGCTCAGCCGGTTTTGGTTTTTACACCATTTTCAAGAGCTTCAAAATTGTTAGCTTTTTTTTGAAGCTCTTGAAAATGGTGTAAAAACCGAAACCGGTTGAGCTGTTTTTAATTTTAATTTTATTTTAAAATAAATAAAGTTAGAAACAAAAATTAATTAGCGTAATACAAACAAGTGTTTCTTTTATTAAAAATAAATTTATTATTAATAATGTTTCGCCAAGTGCCAACAGTAACCTCAATAAATACTACTTGTACTTTTACAAAGAGTTTTATATTTGATACTAGCAGGACCCGGCGTGCTTTGCTACGCTTATAAATAAAGCTTGTGCACAGACATTTTGTTGACGTAGTAGCAATGATTTCAAAAAGTGGTAATGAGAATTTTTAATTTATCTTTTTAAAAATATGGATGAAAAATAATCAGCACTCTTACTGATCAGTTCGGATATATGAAAAATTAGCGATCAAATAAGTTTTCAAGTAAGCAAAAAAAAATTTAAGCAACTTGTTGAATTAGTAGAGGTGTGTCATCTCTATATATAACATAATACAGAACATAAATAGATTTACAAATGTTCGCAGTACCCATATGTTCAATGTGCTGAGTGCTCACTAAGAAAAGAGAACCTACAGGTTTCTAATGTTCAATTTCTCGATGCTTCTGCAGGTTATACATTATTTGTTGTGGCTCCATTGTTGGTTCAGATATAGAATTTATCTAGTTTTATGCCTCTATTCTATCTACGCAACATAATTGTCCATACGAAAATCAATCCGTTCTACATCTAAAGCGCACACTTTTAATGATTGTCAATTTAATTGACATTTAATTAACATCAATTTAATTGACAATTGTGATCTTTTGAATTGAAATGCAAATCACCCGTATTGTACCTATTTTAAACCTAATCATCAGAATTGTATTTATATTAACGACGTAATTTCACATTGACCGACGGAGCAGATCGATTCGACGGTAGCATTAATAATTGATTGAGAACTAAGTTCGCTAATACTACGCACAGATCTTCAATCATTTTGCTATATAGGACAGGAAATATCATCAACCATGTGCGATTTATATTTTTTCCCATAACGTTCTTGTAGATGAAGAACAGTAAGCGGTCAGCATGATTTTAAACATAGCTCGAACTTAGTTTGGAGGTGAAGTGCTGCACGTGTAATTGATGAATGATACATACATCCCAGTGCTGCTTCATTGTAGCACTCTAAAACTGAAATGTTGCCTTTATTAAAGTACTTTCTAACTTACGTATTTGACTGATTTGACGTATATACCGTATTCCAAGTTTATGTGCGATCTGTATGTTCTTTGTAGGAAAGGATTAATATGGAACAACCATCCATGTTTATGGAACTATTTCCATGTTCCCGTTTCGCATATCTATATATTGTTACCTTACCGCCATCTGCTGCGGCTCTTCTTTTATATAAAGGATCATCGTTTCATGTAACTGAATTTCGTGTAACTGACTGAATCCTTGGTGATATCACTTTGCGTACTTTGGATTCAGTGGATTCAGTGTTCTGGAAGGCTCATGTTACATATTTTTCGTCACAACTTCCTACAAATCTTTATCGAAGCTGGCATCGGATATTTGCCGTGTGCATTTGAGATGATTTTGTGTGTGTGCGTTAGTTGTGAATAACCGTCATATTAAATTGGCTCTCGCAAATACACTGGTACTTCAGAGAAAAGCTTGGTTTGATTTAATCGAATGAATATTAAACGTTCTGTTTCGAATGTTTTTGCATGCATATCTACCATGTATTGGTGAAACAATTGACGGCATTTCCAAATGTGGAAATCTTCCCCTCGAATCATTAATCCCTCTTTTATTGACAAAAATTATATCCCGGTTGAAATTTATTGCCGACTTTATTAATTGTCACTTCGTTTATTGTCCGAGCATTGAATCTTCTCATATGTTCTCAAGCAGGCGTTTTGTCAACCTGACCTATTGAAACTTATATATGTATCACATACATCATGTCAACTGCTGTTTTGAACAAATGCACAAAATTGTTTTTTGAAATCTGGTTTTCAAAAAAATTATCAAAATGCCATTCCGTGTAGAAGTATTTGGTAAAATATACAATAGAGCCAATTTCCATGCAATGAGAAAAAATGAAATAGAACATTTTTATGACCGTATGTATATAAATGTATGTACAAATGTGTTGAATGGTCTAGTGGTTAGCACTACTTCCATTTAGGTCAAAGTGTTGTTATACAAAGTCATTAACAAACATAAACACACTGGTTACACAATAACACTGGACACTGGAGTGGTTATACAATTAACCGGTAATCAGCAAATATGGTTGATAAATTGGACAAAACTATATATGGGTGATCAGATCACCCATACATAACTAATCGATTAAATTAAGTCTTTAAGTGAAACTCGACCATAAAAAGATTGAATTGAGATTAATGCAGGTGAGGAGCGCTTGTCGACAGCTTACATTCCTATATGAAACGCATATCGCTAAAAAAAACTATATAAAAACCTTTCTGAATGCAACATTGTGTCCAAATTTCAAGAGAATCGATCCAGTACATTCCTAGATTGCCTATTTTGAACCAACGAACATTTGCATTTGTATTTATCATATATAGATATGTAGATAGAAGATAGATAGATAGATTAATAGATTGATCAGTTGTTGACTACTGAGAATTGAAGAGTATTCCAGTACTAATATCGCAATTAAAAAATGGAGGTTGGTGGTAGAAGGGGGAAAATAAGGGATTAAATGTATTTTGTAAAGACAAATCATAAAAAAATAAAAATAAAAAAATTTTTTCTGAAAAATACAAAACATTTTGGGGGAGAGGGCCCCCCTTATCACTTATGTGTATAAAAAATAGTTTCCGACCGATTCTCAGACCTACCGTATATACACATAAAATTTCATGGAAATCGATCAGGCCGTTTCGAAGGAGTAATTGAAGAGTATTCCAGTACTAATATCGCAATTAAAAAATGGAGGTTGGTGATAGAAGAGGGAAAATTAGGGATTATATGTATTTTTTAATGTCAAATCATAAAAAAATAAAAATAAAAAATTTTGTCTGAAAAATACAAAAAATGTTTGTGGGGGAGGGCCCCCCTTATCACTTAAGGCTATAAAACATAGTTTATAACCGATTCTCAGACCTACCGAATATACACATAAAATTTCATGGAAATCAGTCAGGCCGTTTCGGAGGAGTAATTGAAGAGTATTTCAGTACTAATATCGCAATTAAAAAATGGGCGTTGGTGGTAGAAGGGAGAAAATGAAGGATTATATGTATTTTTTAATGTCAAATCATAAAAAAATAAAAATAAAAAATTTTGTCTCAAAAATACAAAAAATTTTTGGGGGGAGGGCTCCCCTTATCACTTAAGGGTATAAAAAATAGTTTACAACTGACTCTCAGACCTACCGTATATACACATAAAATTTCATGGAAATCAGTCAAGCCGTTGAGTGATTGAAGAGTATTTCAGTACTAATATCGCAATTAAAAAATTGGGGTTGGTGGTAGAAGGGGGAAAATTAGGGATTATATGTATTTTTTAATGTCAAATCATAAAAAAATAAAAATAAAAAATTTTGTCTGAAAAATACAAAAAAAATTTGGGGGGAGGGCCCCCCTTATCACTTAAGGGTATAAAAAATAGTTTACGACCGATTCTCAGACCTACCGTATATACACATAAAATTTCATGGAAATCAGTCAAGCCGTTTCGGAGGAGTTTAATTACAAACACTGTGACACGAGAATTTTATATATATAGATACATCGCTGCCGATAACTAAAAACAATATCCTCATAAAAGTTTTATGCCGAGAACTATATCAAAATCCTTAACCAAAACCGAAGTCTTGATATCTCAGAGCTGTGAGATTTCAGCCCTTTCATATTTTTAATTGAAAATATGAAGCATTATTACATGAAACTTTGTAAAATTATTTCTATTATTTTATGGTTTTTCTAAAAATTTATGAATTTATTGCAAATTTATTATGAAACTATATATAACAAATAAAAATAATAAGTTTCTACATTTAAAAAAAGGCGCCAAAAAAATTCAAAGATCCTACACTTTTTCTAATGTATATGAACACAACGATTCATTATGAAACATTAAATACAAACCAACAATAATACTCGCTACGCTCGTATTTTAACTTTCATAATCGTATAATATCCATATCATTCTGTGCTTGTATTATAATATAATATATTGTTATTATTCTACTCGATAACCGCAATGAAATATAAAACATAAACTTCAGTTTGTCGATACACAATATTTCAAAAATAAAATCAAGGTCACATTTTTTTCTTAGAATCAGGGTCAACATAAAATTTTATGATTTTATGAATAAAATCAACATACTAGGTAAAAGAAAAAATGTAATTGAATATTCTAAGATTGACCTCGCTTGAATAATCGACAGTGACCTCGAATAATAGAAAAATTATGCAGAATCGTATATAAGGAATTACCTCTTGTGGAATAAATAAAGTTTTATTTTAGACCTGCGATGGCAAAGATATAATTACAATTGCGATAGTTTAAGTGGAATGTGAAATAAATTAATTGTAAACAAAACGTTCTACCGTGTAAATAAAAGTTATGTACTTTTAAATTGGTTTTTGTAAATAAAATTTTAAGTATAATTTAATAGAAAAATGTTGTGTTTTATTTTAGACGCTACGTACTGAAAATTTCTACACTAAACCGTTGGAGTTTCGAAGCTGTGAGAAGAATATTTTAGATAGGTATATTGTTTGCTGTATTGTTTTCCTGTTGTTGTGGAACAATTAAGGTATTGAAAACTGTAATCAGTGTGTTTGCTTAGTAATCAGTGATCGAACTCAGAAGGAGAGTAAGGCCGATTCTAAAGAAGGTTGGAAAAGCGTAACAATATTATTTCACATCTTGTTACATAATATAATCTTCAGATTCACAACATTGTGAAGACTTTTACACCACTTTGGTATTTCGGAATACGATTTTCACAATATTGTGTAAATTTACAATATTGTGATTACATTTATGTGTTCGTCAATTAACATGCTGAATAATCACAAAGAAATTATCTGAACATCGACAGTATTACAATACGCATTCTTGGGCGGTACAACAAAAAATCTGAGAAATATTTTAACTGGTCTCCCGTTGACCAAGTGAAACTGTTAGTTGTAAGCTAGTTGGTCAGTTTATGTATTAAATGGATGCTTTAGAGTTTAGGTTATTAGTTTTTTTTTTTTTTGAAATTTTCATTACTTAAGAAAGTATTTAGATTTATTTGAGTAAAACTGTCTACCAATATTTCAAACAATATTTCAATTTCACTTTCGTTGCATGGGATGCCAGTTTTTGTTACGAAGTAGGCTGGTGATCAAGGAAGCAGTTGAAACTCAAACAGTAGTTGCCATCTACAATAGTTTTCGTTTAAAAAAATTAACATAAAAGAGCTGTGTGATATTTCTCAATGTAATTTCCTTTATTCAATTTGTGATCGTTGATCACTATAAAATTAGCATAGAACAGTTGTACAATAACTTGCGCTTTTCCCATGTAGATGTCCTACAATCGTGTCGTAATCCATGTTTCTGTTTATAATTATTCACCAATTTTAGTACAGTGAAGAAAGAAAATGTCCTATAAATAAACTTATTGTGTTTATTGATTTGTGATGTAAAAATGACGGGATTTCGCTTATAAATACGCGATTGAAACTGAAGAGGCCTCCAAGTCGATTTCTTGTCGGATAATCAACAGCTGTTTGTGTTTTTTTGACATCTACGTGGCGTTTGTTGTGGTATAAATTTTTGCTTGCTTTGACTTACAACAAAAAAAGAATGCAATTTAGAAGCAAAAAAAAAAGATATTTCGATCAAACACTAAAGGTAATTTGGCCGATTGCAATTTTGGGAAATGGATTCACTCTCAGTGGACTGACAGTAGAATATTTATGGAGCTGTGATGGAAATTAGGAATCGGTGAGTTATGGCAGTAATTTTTTTTGTCTTTTTGTTTGAAAATCAATATGAACTGAGTTTGAATGTATTTTGATGTTTAAGTTATAATTTTCTATGCCTACCTTGAGTTAAATTAGTGCTTATTTTAGTGGAAGAACAAGAAGTATTCAGAGAAAAAAATTATATATGTTTCGTGCATTTCGCATTGTCCTAAACAAATAGTAGAAAAATATTATATGTGTACTCTGTGCAGTCAGTCTTTTTATTGGTTTTTGTGAACTCAAGCACCTGGAAAAGGGCAAAATTACTTAGCTCTATCTTAGTTAAATTAATCGAACGGAAATATAACCAAAGAAATAAATAAATAATAAATTAATTATATGTTAGTCACCGATAAAGCAAAAAAGTATTACTTGTGTGTATTGTCAAATCAGTTTAAACTATTTTTTTTTGTGGAACTCAAGCACCTAAAAAGGGGCAAAATTCATTAGCATTGCTTTAGTTAAATCAATTGTAATATAAAAAAAAGAAAATTACCTATATGTTATTAGTATAAAGAAATATACAGTTTTGTGAATTTACTCTAAACTGAAAAAATCATCGCTACAGAAAAATACAGTGTAATTTATACCGTTATTGAACGGTGTTTCGTACATCCTTAGGGTGACCATTTTTTTCTAAGTGAAATCAGTACAAAATTTTGAAAGTTAAAATATGTACTATCCTTCGTCTCAACTAATTCCTATGTGTCTTCTGAGTCGAAAGGTAAATGTGTAAAGCGAAGTAGAAAAACCTGGTTTTCATTTTTTAGTAGTTTTAAGGAAATTCTGTTGAGACCAACACCAGTCGTTTGTAAAATACAACTTTCCGCCACGATTGCTTGGGAAAACACAGGGTTAGAATTTTGATATATATTTTTCGTGTGTAACTGCCACAATTTAAAAATAAAAGTATTTTTTTCAAGTAATTTTCATTACAAGTTCATACCAAATGATGACTCGTATAGTTTTATAATGGAACTTAAATTAAAATTTAACAAATTTCTTAAAAATCAGTACTTTCAGTACATAATTTTAGAAATCAGCAAAAATCAGGACCGCATATGTCTATCAGTACAGAAGCTAAAAAATCAGTACTGTACTGATAAAATCAGTACGAATGGTCACTCTATACATTCTAGCAAAAAAAAAGTAAGAGACCAAATTACCTGTATTTATCTAATGGGATTAGTCTAAACTAAAATAAATTTAATAACTGTTTTAAATGAAATAAAGAAAAGAAAAGTATAAAAACACAAAAATTGTATAAATCCACCAACTGTACTAATTTTTTTTTGATAATAAAACGCGAGCCCGCGATTTCTCGGCATTTATAAATTCTTGTCTAAGGATCGTAAGCTTACCCACATAGTACTGCATTTAGTGTGGTGGGCGATTCACAAGAAGGCGAGCCGGAATGTTGTGAAGAACTGAATAGGAACGAAGTTCCCATTTTATTTGCAAACAAACGATAACTTGAAAATGCTCTACTGGTTATTGGATTAAACTACACCTTGGAACAAGCAGTGTTACGTCGATAGCTGTTTTTGACTAATAGTTCAGCTGGTTGCCGCTATTCGACGATTTATCGAAGTATGATGAGCAGCTAAAAGATTAAGAATGGGATTGGACAATATCATTGGGTGAGTTTGCTTTTATTTGATTTTATTTTATAATCAAGGTGAATGAATGCGTAGGCGTGCGGGTGCGTGAATGTGTGGATGTGTGTCGAGAAATTTATTTGGCGATACCAATGTTATTATACTAAATCAACTATCTTGATAACGTTACCTTATTGTTTTGATCAAAATTATAAATTACTATTGAAGTGTAATAAACCTTTTTACGTGCTATTTTATTGATATTCTTCATATGTATTACACCTCCAAATAATTTCCGGTTACTACGAAATTTAATTGTTTAAGAATTCTTATCATAGCAAGAAAACGAAGTTGTTATTGGTTACCACCGTTCAATCTAAGGAGTATTTCATCAGTTTATTTTGATAAACAGTGATTTTATATATAAATGTTGCCTTAATTGAATTGACTAATAATGGTAGATAGAGAAATTACAATTTCAAATACTTTATTTACACACTAACCAAAAAACCAAAAAAATGGAAATTCTAGAGCGTTTAAAAGTTAATAAATGCCGTTGGTATTTTGATCTACGAACATGCGGAGTAATAATAATCATATTTTCTATTATCAATGACATATTGGGTATATTATCATCAATCATTTATGTTTATATATCTCGGAAAGAAAAAGACAGCCTTCAATGGTAATATATTGGTATAAGGTAAAATAAAAGTTCTATGGGAATTTATTGTTTCATTTTATTTTCAGTATGCGCCGTGACTACGTTGATGAAAGTGGTGTATGTGTATGTGTGTGTGTGTATGAGTGCCTGAGGTGCGAAAGTGTGTGAATGTGTATCAACTTATGGGGTTGGACGTGGTGATCGTGGTTCCTTCGCATACGGGGGTCGCCAGAGTTTGTTTAGTTCACTTGTTTTTCTTCTTACATACGTTATCTCGTAATTCGCGTACAAGTTCAGTTATTTGTGCTGGAGCAGCAGGTATTCTTCTCTCGACCCCATAAGCTGCAGCTAGTCTGGGCCAAAAAAATAATTTCGCTAGGTACGCAACCTGCCACTTCGTTGATTGTCAACTCTCTTAGAGTTTACATAATTACAGGAGCGTATGTCTGATCGGAAGGGTATCAAACTCGGAGAGAATAATGAAAATTCACTTTTGAATTAGAAAACAATTTGAAGACATCAACTAAAGTAGGATGATAGAAGAAGTCTATGTATGGTTTTGGGTAAAGGGATAGCTCAAAGATTATAATAATTTAAAATGTTGCCCATTAAATACTTGTTGAAATCATTAAATTATATAACAACAGCTTCAGATTCTATAGAAGATAATATCGAGAGAAAAATATACAGATGAAACAGCAAAATATTCGTTTAAATATATTAAATTTATTTATTGCGTGGTTATAAACACAGTAATTATTTTAGTAAATAAAACTTAATAAGATTAAAAAATTTATTTTCAGAGTGAACCATAGTTGAGTGTGTTATCTATCACAAGTATAGTCCATATCGAAACATATCGAAAACAGGTCGTTTATCGTAATATTACTTTATTTTAAAAAATATTAGGTATTTATTTATTAAAATGTGTTTCTAGAAAATATACTTAATTTTTTTTCATCTTGTTTAATAACAGTCATCACATAGTAGTGAGCAAAGCACTGTGCTAGAAATTGGTATAATGAAATTTACATATAAAATTTTATCATTAATATCTTTATTCTCATTCTGTGGAAAAACAAATTGTTTGAAAATTTTGACAGTGCTGCATACACCTGCAAAATCGCATTGGTTCATTGGATCCTCGATAGCAAAAACGTTGGTAGATGTTGGACATGAAGTGATGGTTGTTAGTCCATATGCGTTTCAAAACCCATCGAAACTTTACAGAGATATCAATCTCGTTGATGCAAAGAATCTTCTACCACGTATGAATATTTAAAATATCGTAACAAAAAATTTTTTTTATTTTTTTAAATTTAAGGTAAAGATTTGCATAAAACATCTCGTCCAAAAATGTTGTACAATCTGCGTGTAGCAGGCTTAAAGTTAAGTGAACGCGTTTTTACTGATCCCAATGTAATTAAAATAATGAAGGACAAAAACGAAAAATTCGATTTAGTGATAGTACAATTGTTCGGAATATCAACATTTATTGGGTTTGGTGAATATTTTAATGCACCAGTAATTGGATTTGTGCCAAGTAGTTCTACAAAATGGACTCATGATGTATCAGGGAATACAGCCCCATTGTCATATGTGCCACACAGTATGGCAGATAGTACAAATCGAATGACATTTAAACAACGATTCGTTAATTCGCTGTTGACTACAATGGACATATTTATCGATTTAATATTTTATCAATCACAAAAACAAATTTATGACAAGTATTTTCCGAATGCAAAATTATCATACACGGAAATGATTAGTAAAGGAGTTTCGTTGGTGCTACTCAATACACATTTTAGTTTCCACCCAATAGCGCCATATCTTCCTAACACAATTGATATCGGTGGTTTTCATATAGAACGAAATACCAAACCACTTCCAGAGGTAGATTAACGCATTTTTTTAAATTTATAAATTATTTTATATTTATATTTCAAAGGACTTAAAACTCTTTATCGAATCCGCTGAGCATGGTGTTATATATTTTTCTCTTGGTTCAGTTGTACCAAGTTCTTATATATCTATCGATATTCAAAACGCACTGATGAAAGCATTTTCAAAATTGAAACAGAAAGTGATATGGAAATTAGAAAAGTTTGATGGTGAAACATTAGCTGATAATGTTTTAATACGAAATTTGTGACCACAAAACGATATTTTAGCCCATCCAAATGTGAAGCTTTTCATAACACATGGTGGTACACTAAGCCTGATAGAAGCAGTTTATCACGGTAAACCAATTATTGGCATTCCATTTTTTGGTGATCACAAAGTAAATGTTGCGTTTGCAGAAGAAAAAGGATTCGGTTATAGATTGAACATAAATCAGTTGACGTTTGAATTAATGTCAAAAGGTTTAAATACAGTTTTAAACGGTGTACTGACTTAGTGCCGACTGTAATAGCGCCGAGAAAAGTACTGACATAGCGCCGAGAAAATTTTGTATGGAGTCTCGGCACTAATTCAATTCAAACTGAAATAGCGCAAAGATAAAGATTTTCAATTTGATCACACTGACATAGTGCCGAGAATCAAAAACCTCGGCGTTATGTCAGAAAAATTCAAAATTGAATATCTCGGTGCTAATTCAGTTTGAGATGAATTAGTGCAGAGAGTTAAAATCTCGGCGCTATTACAGAAATTGTTTAAATTGAGTTCTCGACCTTCGACTATCAAAAATTACGTGTACTTCTTTGCAAACGGTAACGCTCATCACTAATTCAAATCAGTTCCGGATTATTTCCTTTTGCATGTACATCAAATAATTATTGTTTTTTTTTGCGTTATTTATTTTAATTCAAAATGTCGTCTGATGAATCAGAAGACCGTCAATTAAAGCAAGACGAATTAACGCAAAATGATGAAATACCATATAAAATAATTAGTGGTTTACGTTCCGATTCAAAGTTGCATTTCACGTCAACCGATAATCAATTATTTCGAAAGTGCACCAAATATAAGGACAAAGGATATTGGTATCGTTGCCGTACCACATCGTGTGGCGCACGTGTTTTTCTGGATTTCAAGACTCAGAAGTGTTTTGTGAAAAGTTTACATAGTCATGAATTCGACCAGAAAGCCATGTATGACGAAATCGTGGTGAAAACATTAATAAAAAACGATTGCAAAGCAGTGGGGTTGAGGAGTGCCTCAGAGAATGTTTCACAAATATTCAATCGCCATTCTCTTGAGTAAGTGTTTTTTATCGATCCGATTGATTTTTATTTATAAAAACAAATTCATATTATTTTGTTTTGGTAGAAACCAACACGTTCAATTGAATTTGACGAAAATGGAGCGCAATTTGTATCGTTGCCAGCAAATATCAATGCCGGCATCGCCGAAAACAGCTCGCGAAGTTGAACTAGAATTTTTGAACGAAGAAATTATGCGCACATATGGAATTTCACAGGTAAAATTATCAACTGCCACTAAATGGCCAACAATTGATGTTTAAGTATTTTTTAGTTTCAAGACGGCAAGACGCCTTTAAAATTTTATCGCACTCCTTACACATGTGATGCATTCTCGTATTGCATCTTTGCATCAGAATCGATAATTCGCAACATTACTGCTCACATTGCTTTAAATCGACGTAATTATTTGATTGATGCCACATTCAAAGTTTGTCCAATGGGCGAATTTAATCAGTTTTTGATTCGAATATATGAAAACGGTTATAAGTGATTTAAAAATGTTATGTGCGTTACCTTTATTTGATGATTCTAAAAAGCTATACCAAATTCTGACGCTTTGTTATGGTGAATATAAATTTCAAATGTCAAAATTATGACAATTCGATCCGTCATTATTTCGTTGTTTCGCACACAGCGATACATAGATGCATTACAGCTTTTTTTTATTAAGGAGGTGGCAGATCTTGGTTGGTCCAGGCGGCCAAGATTGTAAATTCGGTACCGGTCCTGGTTCTGGCATGTGCTTTTATCGACCTGGCCGGATCAGGGTAAACTAGAACAAGTCCTACATAGCAGGGCATTTCACAGCTGGCACCTATCAGAAATCAATTATGTTTTCTCTATTTATCCTGGTTCAGTAAGTTTGTCCTCTGAGCCGGTTGTCTGATTCGACCTGGATACTTGTGTAACACGCCGTATTAGATTCTAATCCGGTCCCAATCAGCAGTGGGGATTCTTTTCGTAGCATTTTTGGTATTAAGTTTTTCATTATTTTTTTTTATTTCTATTATTACAAAAACAGAGGTTTTTAAAAGATTTAGTTTTTCTGATGAAAAACGAGTCTGCGTTGGTCTAGCTAAAAAGAATTTAACAAATGCCAATTTAAGTTAAACTGCTTATTAAAATAGTATTGAATAAGGGATGAGATTTCTTAAAAACTTAATCCTTTTCGTTCTAATTCACTATCTCATGAATTAGTGCCGGGAGTCTAATCTCGGCACTAAGTCAAATACTTTATGAATTCAATCTCGGCACTAATTCAAAAAAAATTGAATTAATGCCGAGATTTTTTAGAAAATTAAATCTCGGCCCTATGTCAGTTTAAAAATGTCTGCGCTATGTCAGTTTAGAAAAATTTACACTAATTCAAAAAAAAATGAATTAGTGCCGAGAATTTTCTCGGCGCTATGTCGTCGGCACTATGACAGTCGGCGCTATTTCATGGAGCCGATTTAAACAATCAAAGGTATACTGAAAAGGACGACATATTAACATGCATTTGATTTTATATTTTTTATTCTAGTTATACCAAAAATATGAAACAAATTTCAAAAATTTACCATGATCAGCCGATGACTCCAAAAGAAAAATTAATTTATTGGGCTGAATATGTTGCACGACATAAAGGAGCACCACACTTGAAATCGGCAGGACAGGAATTAAATTTCATTCAATATCATATGATCGATGTGTTCGGATTGATATTTATCGTGGCTGTATTGATATTATCAAGCAGTTTATTTTGCGTAAAATATACCTTGAAAAGTATTTTCTTAAAAAAAAATAAAACAGACTGATAAACATTTCCCGTAACACTTTATGTAAACATTTTTTCTTTTATCCAAAAAATCGCCGGAAAAAATTTGTATTTTTAATTTGATTTTTGTTTGGGCTTCACTCATCAATTTTAATCAATATGGAATACACTATACATACATACGCTTGATTCATTTTAAACATATTTTAGTTTTACTGGTTGTAACGATTTGAAAATAGTAACTTGATCATACTTTTTCTACATCATATTGTTTTGCACTCGTTCGGTATATTTGTTTGATTTCTCTATATTTGTTCTATTTTGTTAAACGTCCTAATTTAAAAATAATTGGTTGTTGAACCTTGTCATCTAGACTGGTTATTCGACTAATGTAGAGGGGAAACTTGGAGAAACAAATGGTATAAAAAAGTATAAAACACCAACGGTTTGTTTTTTTTCTGATTGATTTTTTTTGTTGAGAAATGATTTGATCAGATTGATTATGACAGTCAGTTGGCTAAGATTTGATTTTTTTTTCTTAACTTAATGAGTGAACTATAACAATGTTTTTCTGAGTAATGTTTCTAAAGTTCTGTAATAGTAAATATGAAAGTTCTGGAATAATAAAAAATGATAGTTTTGTTGTGAGATGGTTGCATTTGTGATGATATTGTTCATGACTCAATAAAGATAGAAGTGATAGGATAATTTCGCTAATTTTGATAAACATTTATAAATATTTCTATTAAACATTTGCAACTAACATGTAATGTTCTTTTTGGATCTTTCAAATTTTGATAAACATTGGCAAACATTTATGTTATAAATTTGCAAATACATAGCATGTTATGTTTTTTTGTTGTAAAAAAAAAAACAAGAATCAGCAAGGATCTCTATTGTTCGTTATTTAACTGTGTGCCGAAAACAAAAGCTAGTAGAAATAATTAGAAGATTGTTGATAATTAAATCGGAATAAAACCAAAACCATAAAAGATGTCTGCTAAGGAAAATTTTGGGAAAGATACATTATCAGTGCTTTTCATGCATAAAATTATAAATTAAACATAACCGTGTTGGAATACGGGATTCAATTGAAGGACGAATCAACCTATTGGATTCATCTGGTTTTGTTGGATCAAGATTCTTTTGATATTTTTGATAATTATTTAAAACCGAAACGTCATTCATTAAATATTTAATTTTTGATTATATAATTTTTTTTTATAGTTTAGAAAAATCTAGCCACATCCAACAAGCGCTTGCTGGGATTGGTATTAGGTGAGTTTTTTTGAAATTTAAGCCTGTTAAGACAGTTATAAATTGATTTTTTTTTGTTTTTTTGTTATTTTGAAAGCAAATATTATATTTTTATATTTATTTACATTAATTGAAATTTAAGTCTGTTAAGACAGTTATAAATTGATTTTTTTTTGTGTTATTTTGGATAGCAAATATTATATTTGTATATTTACTTACATTGAATAATTTTCAATTTGATTTTTACAAAACCTGTACTTTAAAATTATAATTTTTTTTGTTGATATCAAATATATTTTTTTTTATTGGTAATTTGGATTTATTTTTTTTTTTGCTCCTAATATAAATGTTTTCTTTATTTGATGAAATTTTGGCACATAGATAAAATAGTTTAGATGTATAAATAAATCTTTTAAGAGGATGATGTGAATGGTGAGCTTTTCATGATATCTGACTCGATGCTGCTATCCTTCTTTAAAGAAATTCGCACTTATATCAAACATTTTATTGGTACAGTCACTCAACCTCTGGGAAAGTAGATCAAACCCTGCCAGCCGAGAAGCTTCCCGTATTAAGGTGCGATACCAGAGAGTACTGTTACAAAAATGGCGCCGAAACAGGGACCTGAGGCTTGTAATTAAATAACAATTCCGTTGTTTTGTTTTAAATATAATTTTTTTTCTTAAGTATGTGGTAGTTTAAATTTTTAATTGGTTGATTTCAGGGTGATACCTTGCTTCCTAGTATTATAAATAGAAAAAAAGAATTGTACATACATTGGTTGACTAAGTTGTTAATATTTTCCAATGGTAAATTAAATTCTTCTCTTACCACTTTTCACCTAATTTATTGAATCAAAGATTTGCTTTAATTATTAGATTGAAGATATTTATGTCGATTTCGGATAACTGCCAACATCCAATATGTTTGTTGAAATCAATTAAGGTTTCATTTGAGTTTGCCAGCAAAAAACGAAAGAATTTTCAGAAAATGTTTTCAGTTTGTTCCTGTTCGTTTTTTTTTATTTTTCTATTTCTAGTGGCAGCGTGTTAGAATGTTTTGAAACCTCACTGTATGCATCATCCTCTTTACACATATAGTTTTTTTTGTTGCGATTTCTTTCTGATTGTTTTTATTTACGCATTTGAAATTTTGTGTTTGCATTTGTTATAATTAAAAATATTTGAAATTTTTTTTGTGGTTGAGTTTGCGATCAATTATTTTGAAGAAAATTTTTTTTAAGTTGAAATTTTTACTGTTATTATTTTTTTTTCTCTCTCGATAACTTAATATTAACGACCGGTTTCTTGGTTAGAGAAACAGATTAAATATTTTTGTTTTGTTGTGTTTTTTATCACGGATTTTTTATTCAAAAATGAATATCGATTTGTTAAATAGGGATGAGTTTGATGTGGAATGTTTGGTGCGCGGCATTGAAGGAGATCCCGTTGAAGGATATGAGACATTAAAAAAACAAATAGTGGCGGAAAGGAAAACTCCTGTGTTGGTTCCTATTAAAGCACATGTTAACGCTAGGAAAAACCCTGTTAGAGAAATTAAACTTTGTTCTTTTAAATTAAGAGATTTGCAAACCTCGCTTGATAGTAGTGAAAGCGATGAAATTCTACCTAAAATGGAGTCTAGATTACTTCATCTATCTACGTCTAAAACTGTTATGAGTGCGGCAAAAGAGTTGCACGAAGCATGCGAAAAGCTACTCCAAATAGTCACCAAGAACATCAGAAATCCAGTTGCATTGAATGTCACTATAGAAGAACTTAAAGATGTACAATTCAACGGTGAAGAAGAAATATCTTCATCAGATGAGGATGTCTCTCGCAGTAAAAATATGCCAACACCAATTAGTTCTTCTCCTAAAGTAAACGATCCTAGACTTGCGGCAGACAACAGAAATGTAGCCGGACCATCGCGTTTAGTCGTTATAGCTGATGAATTGAAAGACATCAATTATTTGTTGAATAAAAACCAAGAACATCCTAATCTCGAAAGTGCAGAGCATTTTAATGTTACCCAATCTAAATTTGATAAACTACCACCAGCTGGTATGCCAATGAATCACGAGCCTTACAGATCCTCCTGGCCTCATTCCTCAAATATAAAAGAATTCGTTGGACCTTCTAAATGGAATCTGGTTTTCGATGGGTCTTCGACAGGGTTATCTGTTAAAAGATTTGTTTTCCGGGTTGAACATTTGGCTAAAGCTAACTGCGTCTCGCCAGAACGTTTGGTTAATGAAATATTCCATCTCCTGAAAGGATTAGCGGCCGAATGGTACTGGACTTATCTGGAAAGGTATACTTTTTTTTCCTGGGAACAGTTCAAGAGCGACTTTATAAAAAGATTCCAAGACCGACGGTCTGATTCTGAACTCAGAAGTCTAATGGAAGTTAAGAAACAAAAACCTAGAGAAACATTTGTAGAATTTTATGATGGAATAATGGCTTTGTCCCTTCAATTTAATGAACCTATGTCGGATGATGAATTACTTAGTCTATTGCGCCGTAATATGCGGCCAGGTCTGCAAATAGCTCTTGCTGATAAGGATATCAGGTCAATTAGCGAATTAATGAAATCGGGCGGTAACTTGGAGGACACCTGGGCGCGATTAAATTATATGCCCGAGAGAGTTTACCAAAACCCTTTTCGGCAAGTAAATGAAATTACACCAATCCATAATATTCAATCGGTATCTCCAGATTTTCAAGTGATGCATAATCAATTAAATGCTTTATCAACTTCTAACTCTTATAGTAATATTAAAAACCCCACAACCTCCAACATGGGGTTAAATATGCGATCATCTCGAGAACATATCGTATGTTGGAATTGCAAGGACCTTGGTCACACCTATTTAGATTGTCCTATACAAATCAACAGAATTTTTTGTTTCGGTTGTGGGGAAGAAGCAATATTAAAACCTAACTGCCGCAAATGCGCAATGAAGTCGGGAAACGTAAATCAGGGGGCGCTAGTGTACGGGAAGAATCGTCTCCTCAATCACAATCTTCCCACGAAACAAATAAACGAATTGAGCAACGACAATCTGTTGCAAGACTCGAGCTCAATCGAGCAAAACATCTAAATCCCGTCTATTCTAGTTCAAATCTATCTTCAAAAAAACGAATTAGGCGCAAGCGTTATTGGACTAACCGTAAATTAATGAAATTAAAAATAGCGGAGAGTATTTTGTATGATCTAAATGATGCCAGACCCTATGCAATGGTAGATATTAACGGTAAAACGCTTCGTGGTTTGTTAGATAGTGGCGCTACCATTAGTGTCCTGGGAGCTGGAGCGGAAAAATTCTTGGCTGACGCTAACATTAAAATTGTCCATCATCCTTCCACCATACAAACTGCTAGTGGAGCATCGGAAAAAATAATCGGACATGCTAGTGTACTTCTACATTTCAATGGCCTTAACAAGCTAATGCGATTGCATATTGCTCCTAGTCTTCATCAATCATTATATCTCGGGATAGATTTTTGGAAGAAGTTTGGCATCACACTAGATGGTGTTAGTGAAATAGAAATACAGAGATGCGAGGAAAAAGAGCACCAACTATCGGAGCAGGAACGTAAACAGCTGGAAGCAGTTATTCCTTTATTTCCTTCTTTTTCCAGAGATGGCCTAGGTCGAACAGACTTAGTGAGCCACACTATTGACGTTGGAGAAACAGTCCCTATTAAGCAGCGGCATTATTCGGTGTCGCCTATTATAGAGAACTTGCTGTACCAGGAAATAGACAGAATGATTGAAATGGATGTTATAGAACAAAGTCAGAGTGCCTGGAGCTCACCAGTGGTCCTGGTTAGAAAACCTAACGGTAAAAACAGGCTTTGTCTTGATTCCCGTAAATTAAACAAGTATACCATAAAGGATGCCTATCCGCTTCCCCTGATAGATGGACTGTTAGGTCGATTGAAAAATACTAAATACATTAGCAGTCTAGATCTAAAAGATGCCTTTTGGCAGATCCCATTAGCAGAATCATCTCGTGATAAAACAGCATTCACAGTTCCAGGTCGACCTCTTTATCAGTTTAAAGTGATGCCGTTTGGACTGTGCAATGCTCCACAAACAATGTGCCGGCTAATGGAAAAAGTCATACCACATCAGTTACATGAATGCGTATTTGTTTATCTAGACGATCTGCTAATTGTCTCAGCGACGTTTGAAGAACATGTTGCACTTTTACGACAGGTAGCAGGGTTGTTGAAATCTGCCAAACTTACTATTAACGTAGACAAAAGCAAATTCGTACTTCGGGAGATAAAGTATCTTGGATATGTTGTGGGCGAGGATGGTTTGAGAATAGATCCAAGTAAAATTGAAGCCATTGTTTCTTTTCCTGCACCACGAACGGTAAAACAAGTAAGACGGCTTATGGGGATGGCTGGATGGTATCCAAGATTTATTCACAATTTTGCTGATATTACAGCACCAATAACTGATCTGCTTACCAAGAAAAAACAAAAATTTGAATGGACTAATGAAGCTCAAACGGCACTTGATAAATTAAAACTTATGTTAACCAATGCGCCAGTATTAATCAATCCGGACTATTCACGCACGTTTTATGTAAGCTGCGATGGTAGCAGTACTGGGGTTGGAGGTGTGTTATATCAAAAAGATGATGAAGGATCGGATAGACCGATATCTTTTATGTCTCGTAAGCTAAATATGGCCCAAAAGAACTACACCGTTACCGAAATTGAATGCTTGGCAGTGGTGTTATCCATTGAGAAATTTCGTCCATATATCGAAGGCTATAAATTTATTATTGTCACCGATCATGCTAACCTCAAATGGTTGATGACCCAAAAAAGGAATGTCTGGGAGACTAGCACGATGGAGTCTTAAACTACAAGCATTCGATTTTGCGATTGAACATGTCAAGGGATGTGATAATATCGTACCAGATACCTTATCTCGTGTTTATGAGGATCCATGTGCGGAATTCCATGATTGTTTAACCCAAGTCTGTAGTATCGATATCGAATCTAAGCAGTTTGAAGAAGATTCTAATTACGTAGAACTACGAGCAAAAGTTGTAAGTAGACCCGAAGATTATCCTCAAATAAATGTGGTCAATAACAGATTATATATAAGACTAGAGTCTAAACCAAAGGATGCATTATGCTCGACTAACCCATGGAAAGTATGGGTTCCAAACTCCATGATACCCCAAGTATTAGAACAAGAACATAACGACCCACTTGCTGCTCACGGTGGGATGAAAAAAACTTTGGAACGAATTCGCCGCAAGTTTTACTGGCCAAAAATGATTTTAAGCGTTAAAAACTTCGTATCAAGCTGTGAGATTTGTAAGCAGACAAAAGCTCCTAATTTCACCTTGAGACCGCCTCTTGGTAATCCATTTATTGTAGAAAGACCATGGCAACGCATCTATTGCGATTTTTTGGGCCCATACCCACGCTCCAAAAATGGAAAATGTTATATCTTTATTGTGGTGGATCAGTTAACAAGGTTCGTATTGCTACATGCGATGAATAAAGCGCATTCAACAAAGATGGTAAAATTTTTACGTGAGGAAGTGTTCAATACCTACAGTGTTCCAGAAACAATTAGCTCAGATAATGGTAGTCAGTTTACGGGAAAAGAGTTCAAACATCTTTTAGACGAATTTGGCGTTAGACATATAAGGACGGCTGTATATTCACCACAGTCAAACATATCGGAACGTGTAAAAAGATCAATAATAGCGGCTATTAGGGCATATATTCAAACAAATCACAACGATTGGGATAAAAATCTTAGCGACATTGCATGTGCTTTACGTAATTCCGTTCACGCGAGTGTTAGTCAGAGCCCACACTTTCTGCTATTTGGTCACCACAAGATCAACCACGCCCATGAATATAAAATTCTACGCAACTTGGAAGCATTGGGTGACACAGAAATGTTGTGTAATAAGTTAGCTGATCGGCAAATTATGATTTTTGAAAAAGTCAGAGAAAGTTTAAAAAAATCCGACGAAAATAACCGTAGACGATACAACCTACGTTCTCGACCTGTTAGCTATAGCCCAGGTGATACAGTATTTTATAGACTGCATCACCAGAGTAACGCTGGCTGTCAATTTTCCGCTAAACTAGCACCACTCTTCGCAAAAGCTTTTGTTAAGACGAAAGTAGGAGGGGTTAATTATGTTTTAGAAAACGAATCTGGAAAGGAACTGGGTATGTTCCATGCAAAGGACATTCCTCAATAATTTCAAAAGACCCTCCGAAAATAGAGGTTTGGAATATTCATGATTCACTGCTAATATGAAAAAAAAACGTTATTCTAAAATGTATCTTCAGATTCATCAAAAGCTAATAAACTTTTGATGCATCTGCCCTGTAACGATTTGAAAATAGTAACTTGATCATACTTTTTCTACATCATATTGTTTTGCACTCGTTCGGTATATTTGTTTGATTTCTCTATATTTGTTCTATTTTGTTAAACGTCCTAATTTAAAAATAATTGGTTGTTGAACCTTGTCATCTAGACTGGTTATTCGACTAATGTAGAGGGGAAACTTGGAGAAACAAATGGTATAAAAAAGTATAAAACACCAACGGTTTGTTTTTTTTCTGATTGATTTTTTTTGTTGAGAAATGATTTGATCAGATTGATTATGACAGTCAGTTGGCTAAGATTTGATTTTTTTTTCTTAACTTAATGAGTGAACTATAACAATGTTTTTCTGAGTAATGTTTCTAAAGTTCTGTAATAGTAAATATGAAAGTTCTGGAATAATAAAAAATGATAGTTTTGTTGTGAGATGGTTGCATTTGTGATGATATTGTTCATGACTCAATAAAGATAGAAGTGATAGGATAATTTCGCTAATTTTGATAAACATTTATAAATATTTCTATTAAACATTTGCAACTAACATGTAATGTTCTTTTTATGTAAAAAAGGTTGAAAAGAAATGTGACAAAAATGGATCTTTCAAATTTTGATAAACATTGGCAAACATTTATGTTATAAATTTGCAAATACATAGCATGTTATGTTTTTTTGTTGTAAAAAAAAAACAAGAATCAGCAAGGATCTCTATTGTTCGTTATTTAACTGTGTGCCGAAAACAAAAGCTAGTAGAAATAATTAGAAGATTGTTGATAATTAAATCGGAATAAAACCAAAACCATAAAAGATGTCTGCTAAGGAAAATTTTGGGAAAGATACATTATCAGTGCTTTTCATGCATAAAATTATAAATTAAACATAACCGTGTTGGAATACGGGATTCAATTGAAGGACGAATCAACCTATTGGATTCATCTGGTTTTGTTGGATCAAGATTCTTTTGATATTTTTGATAATTATTTAAAACCGAAACGTCATTCATTAAATATTTAATTTTTGATTATATAATTTTTTTTTATAGTTTAGAAAAATCTAGCCACATCCAACAAGCGCTTGCTGGGATTGGTATTAGGTGAGTTTTTTTGAAATTTAAGCCTGTTAAGACAGTTATAAATTGATTTTTTTTTGTTTTTTTGTTATTTTGAAAGCAAATATTATATTTTTATATTTATTTACATTAATTGAAATTTAAGTCTGTTAAGACAGTTATAAATTGATTTTTTTTTGTGTTATTTTGGATAGCAAATATTATATTTGTATATTTACTTACATTGAATAATTTTCAATTTGATTTTTACAAAACCTGTACTTTAAAATTATAATTTTTTTTGTTGATATCAAATATATTTTTTTTTATTGGTAATTTGGATTTATTTTTTTTTTTGCTCCTAATATAAATGTTTTCTTTATTTGATGAAATTTTGGCACATAGATAAAATAGTTTAGATGTATAAATAAATCTTTTAAGAGGATGATGTGAATGGTGAGCTTTTCATGATATCTGACTCGATGCTGCTATCCTTCTTTAAAGAAATTCGCACTTATATCAAACATTTTATTGGTACAGTCACTCAACCTCTGGGAAAGTAGATCAAACCCTGCCAGCCGAGAAGCTTCCCGTATTAAGGTGCGATACCAGAGAGTACTGTTACATGGTCTCGGTTGTAATAGTAAATCAATGATGGGTTATTCAATCAACAATTTCATTATCAGTAAAAAGAAATATAATCAACACAAAAGTATGTACTAAAAATAATACTGTAACTATTAAAAAATAGGATCTATAATTCAATTGTTGTGTTTCGTTGAAAAAAGTCTATGCAATTTCAATAACAAATCAATAATGCAGCAAAAATAATATTTATTTTCTAGTGTTGAATTTAGCATCTATATAATAGCACATGTCAAATTAAAAAAAAAAATAAAAATAAGATTATTGTGGTAAAAAAAACAAACAATATTTTCATGTTTTAAAGCAAAATGTAGGTACGTTTTGAATAATCTTCTCAAAAATAAGAAAAATATTTGTTGAAATTAAAATCTTTTCATAGTATTTTAACCAATAAGTATTTAATGCTATATTTTATTATCAAGCAACAGTTTAAAATTCAAGCTAGGTACGAGCGACAATTTTTAATTTGTGAGAGAATAAAATTCATTAAACACGAATTGATTACAATGCTTTATCCTCTGACATTCATATATATAAACTAAAAACTTTATATAACTAGAAATAAAACTAATAAATATTAAAATTGAGAAGAAAAAATTTCAAATATGAAAAAAATGATTTAAAGAAAATTAGTTTTCATGTTTACTTTGTTTGTTTTTTTTTTTTGGGGCAATTCAGTACATTGCATTCCAATCAATACAATCAACCAAATTCAACTAAAGAAAATAAGGAAATTTAACTTAAAATTTGACTTTTGAGAAGAAGAAATAGAAAAGCCATTGTGATTGTAGTTTGAAAATATAAGACAAGGGTTAAAATCTCAAGGCTTGATTGAATTGATTTCAAAAGTTTATAAGGAAATCAAAAATTTAAACTTTTTCCCAAAAAAATATAATAAAATCAAAAATTCTAACTTTCTTCAGAATATCAAAAATATTCAAGAGAATATTACAAAACCAAAAATTCAAATTTTTTTCAAAATTCCCAATATGTTTTAAACATTATAAGAAAATTCTAAAATTCCAAAATTCTAAAAGTATTGCAAAAATTATACAAAATCAAAAATTGAAACTAAATTCTAAAAATATTTCAAAAATTATAACAAAATCAAATATTGAAACTGTTTTCAGAATTCCAAAAAAATTGCAAAAATTATAGCAAAATCAAAAATTCAAATTTATTTTCCATTTGTTCCTATAAGTTGGGAGGGGTTGAAACTGGATGAAAAAAGATTCCATGTCTTCATGTTCGATTACATTGCATGTCATACAAATAAATAATTTTACGTTTTTCCGAAAAATTGGGTAAAAAATAAATGAAAATCATTTTTTTGATACACTTATTATACAATAATCAAGCTCCTGCCGACATACCAATGCACCATCAATATTTCTTCACATTCAATGTTACTATTCGTTATCACTTATGAACGTTTTTTAAGTAAAAACTATGCAAATTTTCTTGTTTAGACACGATTTTTTTGTCAAATTTAATGTTCAATTACATTTCATGTCATTCAATTAATTACTTTTTTATTCGCCTATATATTGAAGTGTTACTTTATTACTGTGATTTGCGGCCTTAAAGTATCACTTTTCAACTATTTATTTTGTCGTCATAGCTACGTCCAAAAAAGTAAAAAGCATTTGTATTTCTTTAAATTCTACGAAAAATAAATTTTTTTATCAAAGCAACCCGCAAATTCAAAATTTCATTATCCAATTAAAATAGTTGTTATCATTTGTTGTCATAGAATTTGGAAAAAATAATAAATATTTTTTCAAAGGTTACTTGTCCCACATATTTTTATTTTAAAATTTATGAAAATTTATAATTTTAATTTAGAATAAACAACTTTTCTTAAGATATTTTGCTTGCGGCGAATAAAAAATAGTATATGATGCACGGACGTAAGCTATTTTGGACTTAATGTGGGTGCAAATCTCGGCTAGCGCCTCGATTTGCAAACTCCACATCCGTCCAAAATCTTTAGCTTTACGTCCTAGCATCATAATGTACTATTATGTTTTATGTCTTTCTAGTCGAAAATGTTTCCCAAAGTATGTTTCTCAAAAAATTGGCAAACAAATTATATGAAAATAATTCTTTTGTTACACTTAACGATTTATGTACGCACTTTTGACAAAATAATAAAGGTCCTGGTCTCACATACAGATGCCAATCATCAAGATTTCGCCAGATTCGATGTTCCTACCCATTATTACTTAGTATAAACAATTTTCTAGCATAAAATATGAAATTTTTTTTTTACACACTCAATGATTTTATCGACATACTTCCGGTACAGTTATATCGAACACATCGTCTGTTTAGCTCTTACAATTTTTGAAATCGCTCTAGTAGTTTTCTGATTTTCGTCGGCTGTGACGACCAGCCGGCAGACAGACATACATTTTGTTGCTTTTTTAGAATCGTTAAGATCTAAAACGTAGAGAAATGCCAAAAGTGGGAATAATATTTTTCACTTTTGGCTCGAGATTGTAATATGTACTTAGGTCTTTCAGACCGAAGCAATAATATTAATACAATCAAAACAATTTGAATAATCCAATCATAAAGTATCGAATAATGATAATTTTTTATAAAGTTCATTATGCAATAGGTTAGAAAACAAACCAATAGTGCATAATATTATATTATGTAAAAACATACACCTAAAGTTGATATTAATAGTTGGAAGAGGATTAACAATTTTAAGGTATTTGTTTAATTTTTATAATAAATTGCTGTTAATAAAAAATTATTTAAAGGTGAATAGATTTTAAATAATGGTAATTTTAAGTGGTACTGCGAGAGTACATAAACCCAGAAACCGTGGGTAGATTTAGTCTGCCTTTACACTATCCAGAACGAAAGAGATTTCAACTCTTAATCTTCACAACGGCAAAAGACCAAGTCCACGAAAAGAAAAATCTCTTGTTACTTTACACTTCACCTTTTTTGGGCCTATGCTGAATATATAAAATATCGACCAACGACAAACAGTGTTAATTATACGACGTAACTTTTGTGACGTAACAAATGTGAATTAAGTTTTAGTTTTTAGAATTCATTTGATGAAGTTGTATCGTTAATTTATAAAGATAAAATTTGTTGTGTGTTACAAACAAAAAATATTTTACAAATAATTAAAGTTATGATGGGGTAGGACACACAGGATTTAAACAGGGGTCTCTGATGAGTTTGAGTTCGAATCCCAGCACGAAACATACAAAAAATGTCTAAGAAGTTGTTCTAAGAGAAAATGAAATATGATTTTGAATTGCAAAATTCAGGTGATTTCCAATATGTACTTAAGCTTAATTGCTCACAAAACGGCCCTATAAAGTTATATGTACTGCCATATTAATCAACTTGCTCTTGCTAATATTAATTTAGAAAATACTCACAACTGTTATTCATATGTTTTATTAATTGTTAAGTATAAAACAATAATGACAAATGTAATGTAAGTAACAAAAATGACAAATGTAATATACGAAATACCATGCCTAGGTACCGGTGAAATTGGACATAAATGCGAACAGACTTATGTTGGTCAAACCAAACAATATTTGGAAAAACGAATTAAAAACCACAAATATGACATAAAGAGAGCAACAACCACCATCCATAACACAGACTCACCAACAACCGCTCTTGTGGAGCACCACCTACAGTTGCAACATATGCCAGACTTCAATAACGTACGTATATTAGATAGACAGGATAATTGGTCCAAAAGATTAACAGTTGAAGCCCTACACATCTACACACAAAACACATACAACATCAAACGAGATACCGATCTAATAACTCCACTTTTCTGTAACATAATCAAAAATGACATTGAGAACAAACGAAAATTCAAAAACAAAAAAAGAAAACTCTCTGATAAATACATAAACACTGAAAACAACACACAACCCAACAGAAAACGGCGAAGAATTAACAATTAAAATATAAACCGTACATTAACAAATTAGCATTGAGCAATCGGTTACATATAGAAATATTTCAATAATTTTAAATTAGTTAGCAATCATACTTCTAAGTGCATGTTTTATAATTATTTGTGCCATAAATTATTCAAAATTGTAATATGTTATTTATTTTAATCAAATCAACTTTTAATGTGTTATTTAGTTTAATCAAATCAAGTTACACAAAGAAAATTAAACCAAAAAAATGTAAAATAATTTTACAAAAACAAAAAAATTTTTGAAAAAAATAATTTATTAAATAAACTAAAATAATTATCTGTTAGATCTTGTGGATTATGTAAGTAACATAGAACTATTTATAGAATTTAACATTTATGTAGTAGTAATATCTTATAATAATTTCGAACAAACAGATCCTTGATGATGATGTTTAGAATACATCGAAACGTCGATAAACTACATACATGAATTAACGGATAAGAATAAATTTTGGTTTATGTTAAATAATAAAGAAATCAAGAATTATTATTAATTGACCTAAACAAAACACTTTATTTTTACTCTCCATATGACCGCAATGCTGAAACAAAAATAATAAGAAAACAATAAAATACGGTCGAATCAAAAAACAACAATAAATTATAATCGTTAAAAGCATAATTAACAATATATCTATATAAAATGATTAAATTCTACAAGAACATACGCAAAAACTACGGACAAAGAAAGGCCAACATATTTAAAGCATACGCAAGAGAAATCAAGATGATGGCTAAATCAATACCATCAAGAACTTTTCTGATTAGATGCCGCAAACATGCAATAATACCGAATTTTATAATTAATAGCACTACCCAAGTAAACAAATTGCTCGATGCTAAAAGTAAGTACACCAATAAGTTAAACAATATAATACAAAATTTTCACATTAAAATTCTCAATGTCATTATTAAAGACAAATGCAACAAACTAACACTAGCACACAATAATACCTACTTATTACAGGAGGAAATAATAAATACAATGCCAGAACATATAGCTATAAATTTTCTTACAAAACAAAAACAATACCTTGACAACACTAAAAAAATCCACAAACAAGTACTCATTAAAAAATTTAACAAACTACACTACACATTAATACAATCATTACACTTATACATAGACGAAAAAAGCTTTGTTAACCTAACTAAAATTGACATCCCAATAGATATAAAATGGCTACTCTCTTTAGGCCCAAAATTCGCGATACCACATAATGAAAACGACATCCCACTGTTTGACCTCATCGCGGATACCGAAGAAATATTAAAATGTATACACGATGCACAAAACAAAGAAATTGCAAAAGCTAAATTCGCTAATATTATTTCCAACAATAAATTTTGGACGCACACACAAAAGAATAGACTTAACACCACCATAAACCACATATACCATAAATTTAAAATATTTACTAAACAACATCCGGAATTAATAATAGTCCCAAGTGATAAAGGTAAGGCAACCGTTATCATGGCAAAGTTAGACTATAATAAAAAGGTGAACGAGCTACTTAGTGATAACAACACATATGAAATACTAACTAATGACCCCACTAACAGCTTACAACAGAAAAACAATAAACTAATCAAACGACTTTTTGATGAATTAATCATAAATGTACAAGAAAGAAGATCACTAGGCACCTATAACTCCACAGCTCCCAAACTCTATGCTCAACCTAAAATACACAAACCAAACATACCTGTCAGACCAGTAATAGCCTCGATTGACACACCTTCAGCACGTTTATCTAAATTAATAGCAAATATACTCAATCACCTCATTAATGATAACAATATCAATATAAATAACACTTACAGTTTTAAAGAAAAAATTGATAACATCAGACTACAAACCGATGAACTAATGGTTAGCTTCGATGTCATCTCTCTCTTCACGAACATACCAACGCACCTAGCATTGGATATTATTAATGAAAGATGGACGGATCTAACTAATATCACAAAAATTTCTAAAGCATTATTCATGGACCTATTACAATTTTGCCTGGTTGAAGCGAACTATTTTGTTTTTAACAAAACCTATTATAAACAAATATTTGGGATGCCCATGGGCAACCCACTTTCTACGATCATCGCTGATATCATAATGCAACGGCTAATTTGTAACACCCTAAACATTTTAACATATACACCCAAAATCTTTGTAAAATACGTTGATGATATTTTCACCATAATACCAAAAACGCAAATTTCAACCACTCTGAATACACTAAACTCTTTCCATCCCAAACTACAGTTCACCGTAGAAATAGAAGCAAACAACAAAATGCCATACCTTGATATATTAGTCATTAGAGGAAAAAATGGTAGTATAGAAACTGATTGGTATCAAAAAGAAACCTCGTCAAATAGAATACTAAACTATTATTCCCAACACCCACACCCACAAAAAATCAACACAGCACACAATTTCATAAGACGTGTCTTATCACTAAGTACATCAAAATACCACTACAAAAACATCAAACATATCAAGAAAACATTAATACAGAATAATTACCCACCACAAATAATTAACAAATTAATTAATACCACCATTAATATCCCGATAACCAATAGTATAGCACCTCCACCAACTGATCCTAGCACAAACAATAAAATATTCAAAAGCATGACATACGTTAATGGAATGTCCGACCAAATCAACAAAATAACTAAAACAATATGCCCAGGCGTCAATTTAGCTTTTAAATGCAACAAAAAAATGCAACAATTATACTCGAAACTAAAAGATCCGATTGATAAATCAAAAATGACAAATGTAATATACGAAATACCATGCCTAGGTACCGGTGAAATTGGACATAAATGCGAACAGACTTATGTTGGTCAAACCAAACAATATTTGGAAAAACGAATTAAAAACCACAAATATGACATAAAGAGAGCAACAACCACCATCCATAACACAGACTCACCAACAACCGCTCTTGTGGAGCACCACCTACAGTTGCAACATATGCCAGACTTCAATAACGTACGTATATTAGATAGACAGGATAATTGGTCCAAAAGATTAACAGTTGAAGCCCTACACATCTACACACAAAACACATACAACATCAAACGAGATACCGATCTAATAACTCCACTTTTCTGTAACATAATCAAAAATGACATTGAGAACAAACGAAAATTCAAAAACAAAAAAAGAAAACTCTCTGATAAATACATAAACACTGAAAACAACACACAACCCAACAGAAAACGGCGAAGAATTAACAATTAAAATATAAACCGTACATTAACAAATTAGCATTGAGCAATCGGTTACATATAGAAATATTTCAATAATTTTAAATTAGTTAGCAATCATACTTCTAAGTGCATGTTTTATAATTATTTGTGCCATAAATTATTCAAAATTGTAATATGTTATTTATTTTAATCAAATCAACTTTTAATGTGTTATTTAGTTTAATCAAATCAAGTTACACAAAGAAAATTAAACCAAAAAAATGTAAAATAATTTTACAAAAACAAAAAAATTTTTGAAAAAAATAATTTATTAAATAAACTAAAATAATTATCTGTTAGATCTTGTGGATTATGTAAGTAACATAGAACTATTTATAGAATTTAACATTTATGTAGTAGTAATATCTTATAATAATTTCGAACAAACAGATCCTTGATGATGATGTTTAGAATACATCGAAACGTCGATAAACTACATACATGAATTAACGGATAAGAATAAATTTTGGTTTATGTTAAATAATAAAGAAATCAAGAATTATTATTAATTGACCTAAACAAAACACTTTATTTTTACTCTCCATATGACCGCAATGCTGAAACAAAAATAATAAGAAAACAATTATTATATTCGTTTTAATAATTTTTCTTTATAAATTGAATATTACTTTTTATTATTAATTTTAATTAATTTTAATTATAATTTAATGTTACGACTTCTTGATGAATCATAAATGAAATAGGACAATTTTTAAAAGCTAGGTAATCTTTTTATACTTAATGCAACCATCATCACTTTAATAAATGTTAACCGATGATTAGTTCTAAAATTGGAAGTACTAAATGAGTAGAGTAACACCTTATACCCTAATGAAAAAGATGAGCATCTCATCTTTTAATATTAAATTATAGTCAAGGCTGCATTTGCATAACAACTACATTTACGTATTATATGTACATAATATATTATTTTTCTTTCAAATTCAGTGCTAGAAATTAAATTAACCTAACAATGATCTAAATTCAAATTCAGCTTGCTTTTATAGTTTTACAAAATATATATTAAATAATTAATTAACTGATGCTAAATTGGAATAAATTGAGGGTAGTTGTGATCGTTGACAAATCCTTTATTAACCTTAAATCAAAGTTGTTAATTAATAAATTGTATAATAAATTTAAATGCAACATGAAATTCTAACAACCCTTATAAAAATGAGACAACCAACATTCAATCTCTTAAATACAATAAAAGTTTACGTATGAAATAACTTCAACCAATTATTGTGTTCAATTTTAATTTTTCGATTAATTCGAATTGTTGAGTTTTCCGGAGAATTGAGTTCTGTTATTTGATATGGTCCCATCCAAAGTGGCTCTAGTTTACTTTTTCGACTTTCGCTCATCCCTTAAAAGTACCATGTCCCATACAATGAATATTGGAGGGCTACTGCCCTTGTTTTTCCCGCCAAATTACGCGATATTTAACAGGTAGCATTTTATAAGTAATCTATACCAACTATAGAACAATAAACTAATAGTAGAAACTAAATTCCTGTTCAATCACCAAACATTTCCATTTTAATTTATAATACGGCTACATTACATTTTTTCATTAACACTGTTTATCACCAAACAATCAGTATACATAATCTTCGGAATCTCTGTAAAAAAACATCAAAGGCATAAAAGTTTTTTTGTATGTTTGTATTCTCTCTAAAATATTTCGAATTTAATTGTTATATGTTATCTCTTTGCTAAATAAAACGAAAACGGGAGAGTTCATTGCGATCAACAATCAATAATTCTCTGTTTTACTTTATTTGTAATACTATAAATACTAAAAATATTTATGAACTTGGTCAGTTGTAACTTGAAATTAAAACCAAATTATTGTACTAGTACTTAAAACTTAGTTATTAAAATTATTCGATTGTTTTTGGTAGTTGCAATTTCAAATTAAAAGAATAATGTTCAAACGAAAAAGAATAATAAAAAAAAAATTATAATATAGAACAAAAAAAAGGAAAATATATCTTGTGTCTGTCCACCTGTATGTGTAGAAAGCAGTTTTTTTTATTATTGTGAAATAAAGTTTAAAAAGAAAAAAATTATAACAAGAAAAATTGCGTTGTTGTTTTTATAAATTATTGGTAATAAAGGTTGTGTTGAGTTTCCAAAAGTTTCATAAATATGTTACCTTGATTTAAGTAAATAAAAATAAGTTTTATAAGGTTTCGTGTCCTTTGTGTTGGTTGTAATGCCTGCAAAAAAAAGTGAATGAGAAAAAAAGGGAAATATAAGAAAAAAATGAATGTATTTGTTTCACAAATACGTCATTGCATGTTTAATCATCTTTTGGTCAATCGTGCTCTTGATAAATAGTAGGAAAAAGCACGTTTTGACAAATACCAAAAAGAAAATCAGCATGATTCCAGAGGATCGAATGCATATCATATATTAGTGCTTTTTTTTAAAGGTTAAGCACTGCAAGAAACCGCAGATTATGTTCTTACTTAACTGAGGTAAGGCGAGAGGTGTAAAATAAATGGAAAAATAAATTGTTATCAATACATCAAACGGCATGCAACTAAAGTAAGATAAATGTATGTTTATATTCAATTTTTTTTTAAATTCTTTAATTTCTTTAATTGTTTTAGACCATCATGGTCATTTATTTGAATTTCAATTTATTAATCAATTTATTAATCACAATTTATTAAATTATATCTTTGTACCTAAAGATCTTTTGTTTGGGCTAGAGTTCGCGTTTTCAACAGCGAAAAACCGTACGATCGTTTATTAGCTTAATTTAAATTTAAACCCTTGGTAAATAGATACCGTTGGTATCTATAATCAAAGTCGATTGAGACTGTCATAGCGTAATTTAGAGTTGGTTTTTGCAATGATTAGTCACTCTCTGGCAAACTGCCATGAATGTTTTAATTTATTTCTATGCTCGTCTACATAGGAATCGTAATTGTATAAAGGTTCTGGCTCTCGTTTTATTGACGACGGAATATTTGGTTTAAAACTAAAAACTAATTCGAACGAGTGCTCCGTTACTTCGGGCATGATACGCAGTAGTGTTTAATTTCTTTATGTGTAAAAGTTTGCAAACATTAGAAAATACTTCTGACATAAAGTTTGTTCCTTGATCCATCAATATAGATTCTGGTATACCAAATGTACATATAAAATTATCAACAAACAAATGCTCTCGCTATCGTTGCGGCTTCTTGATTAGGCAGACAAATTCCAACAGAAAATTTTGAGAGATCGTCTTGTGCTGTAAGTATATATCTGTTACCAGTTTGTGTTTCCGGTAATGGTCCTACTATATCAAGGAAAATCTTTTCAAACGGCGATTTTGGGGTAGTAGTGATTCGCATTGGACATTTAGTAGACCGACTTATTTTATTTCTTTGACAATTGGGACATTTACGGATAAAACTACGAATTCTTGTAATCATTTTGTAAAAAGAATAGTAAAGTTTAGCCCTATTATAAGTTCGTTGGTGTCCTCCTAATAGACAATTGTGAAACTCGTGTATGATATGTTTAATGTCTTTTTCATTCGATAATTTTTTTATTTGAGATCCTGTGGAAGATAATTGTTGAGTGTGATTTGACGTAAGTAACTACGTGAGGATAATGATGAAGGTTGTGTTGTATTCATAGCAGTGTGATTGATGTTTATCTCGTCATCGTTTGGTACTATTAAACTTGATAGATTTGATGATTTAGTTTGGGGATCGGGTTAATACGTTGATTAGAATATCATCTTCAGTACTTATAATTTTCACGCGACTTAGAGCATCTGCGTTTTGATTAAGTTTTTGTAGTGAAGAGCTTCTTCGAAATGGCATAGCAGCAGCCAAATTCTGTAACTGTGAAGCGATGAAGTGTTAAAAATTTCTTCGTGTCTTTTCATTAAAAAACTTATCACTTCACCACTTCACAGTTACAGAATTTGGCTGCAGGTCGCGCACCTGGATGAGATTTATTTAGCCCCAAGCCAGCTTCAGCCTATGGGATCGAGAAATGATTCCTGCTGCTCCGTTACAAATAACCGTGGTGTACGCGAATTTCGAGACCAAATGAACAGATAGAAAAAAATAAAACAAGTGAAATGAGTAGACTCTGGCGACCCCCTTATGCGAAAGAACCACGATCACCATGTCCAACCCCCCTTCCCCCTCCCCATCATTCACAGCACATATGCACACGTTCTCATACCTCATACCCTAACATGCACACACATATACCCAGACACACTCACAATGGCCGATTAGTCATATGAGCTATTAATATTAATATTGCTTATATTACCATTAGTTTGGTTATTATTATTATTATCATTAGTTTCATTTAAATGTAAGTAATTGTTTCCAATTAAAATTGTATTCAATTTTACAAAACTATTGGAAAATGTAGATATTTCGTTAAAAACTGGACTAGTAAAATTATGAATATTGTTACAGTTGTTATTGTTAGAAAGTGGTACAGGATTATTTATATCAGATGAAAATATGTTAAAAGTAGTAGAACATGAAAAAATAGCATTTTTGAAAGGATTTGCCTGATCATTCGTTATAATAGTATCACTTAGACTTACAAGTGTATCATTAATTTATGTATTTATTGTTTCAGTTGCAAGTTTCAGTTACTTTGAACTGTTTAGGTTTATTTATGTTAATAAATTATTGACATATTCTTTTTGTTGAAGCTGTATATGGTTCGGTAAACCTCTATTATCAGTACAAGTGCCATCAGGAGCCTTGTAACGGCAACACTTAATCCTGTTAGTAACTCAGAACATATTAAATCTCACCATTAGCTATCAGTCCCCTTTCTTTTCTTTTACAGTTTCCATCAATAAGTTATTGCTAATAAATGACTAAATCCCACTAATGATAAATGACTAAATCCTCCGCACTAATAAAAGTTTTACATAAAAAGAAAGAAAACATATACTGGTAAAGTGTCAACTCCTACCATGCCAATTTATAGCCTGTATATTTTTTTTTCGGAAAGAAACAATAATCAAGGCTCCCATTTATAGATTCATTCACCCACACATCCACATCCCGTGCATACACACACACGTACACGCACTCTCTCACCCATTCATACATACATGCACACCCTCACACACATATATATATATATATATATATATATATATATATATATATATATATATATATATATATATATATATATATATATATATATATATATATATATATATATATATATATATATATATATATATATATATATATATATATATATATATATATATATATATATATATATATATATATATATATATATATATATATATATATATATATATGTATATATATATATATATATATATATATATATATATATATACATATATATACATATATATGTATATATATATATATAAAAAAAATGACTCACTCCATGGTTTGTCCAGATCCCACTCCCGTAGTTCAATTCAGTCGTTCATCCTTAACCAGCTCATAAATCGGTAAGTTCCGCACTCAGAGTCTCAACGATGTTGCAAAGAAATTGGTTCAATCCAACTTGTAGATGATAGCAGTGATTCTCTTATTTTTTTGTATTTATTACCAGAAATGTATCAACAAAAAAACTCAGCAGATGGGCTAATAACAACGTATATCCACACACCAAAAGAAAATGGCTACCTCGGAAATGTATCCAGAAACTCAGCACACGGGATGTAGTATGTGGTAAGATATTTGAAGGGAATTATAATTTATCTCCCCGACTTGTTCACTGGGTCACTCCACCCTGATGCATGAGCTAACACAGATTATCTCAACCAGCAATTTCTATTTTTGATTTCAATTAGGTAACAGTTCATGTCAGAAAAATTCTTTGGTTTTTGGTTTTGAATTATTTTTTTTCACGTATATTTATAATTTATATCAACACAGAGTTGTAAATGAATTTTTTGTTAAGATTACTACTATCAACTATCACAGTTCATAAGAAAACACAAAAACTGCTAAATTTGTAATTTATAATAATAGGCCAATAGAATAACGGAAAAAGATATGGCTTACGTGTTGTTGCTCGTAACAGGTCAGAAATTTTTTTAATCTCTGGGGTATGGTACTCACATAATGGACATGCCGAGTCCACTCGCCCAGCACCTGGGGACTGGAGTTATGCAACAAAGTGTGCTGGAAATTTTTTTTTGCTTCCTTGTAAGCGATATAACTCGTAAATGGTGCACTTTAGGATACTGGTGCCATGGAACTTTTTTGCTCCTTAAATGTTTTTCTATAACTTAAAATAAAAAAACAAACAAAAATAATTTGATTTGTTGCAAATTTTTGCGAAAAAATGTCTAAAAATCGATGTTTTTCAATTGAATTTAGTTATTTGCAAATAATTGTTTATAACACAATTGACCCCTTTATCTTGTAGCAGAAACCTCAACAAAAAAAGTAAGCTTCAGAACGTTTCATTCGGCCTGATAGTTTTTGCACAATTCCATTTTGTACTTAATGCTCCTAAAAAAGTTGTTAACTTTGGGCAGGCCGCAAGGTCTGAGTTTTCATCCGATTGCAAACTGCTTGACGGAAATTGAAAGAGTGTAGTGTCAGCTTTAAATAGCATCTGTGTTGCCTATACCCATATTCAATATTAACAATAACTACAGTGGTTTGAAAATCCCGCGAAAATTCCTTAGTTGCAAAATAAAATTTCTCAACGAATCTTCCACTTAACGAGATGCGGTTTTAAAATTTGCAAATCCCTTAGAAAACCGAAGATTTAAAAAGAAACCTCTCTTACATGATTTGGACCGAGTTATGGCTCAGTTTGTTTTTGAAACCACGATTGTGACATTGATTTTGTATATGCCATATATCGACAGGAACCGAGAATTTCCCTCCAAAATGATACTGTTGTGCTCACAAGATGCTGGGTCTGTGCCTACCCAACACGCGATTGGTTACTCTGACTACTGCTTGTAACGTACTCTATGAAAAAATAAAACGTCCTGTTTAGTATACGTAAAACGTACGTAGCGACACGATGTATAATTGAGTATTATTGTAATGACAAATAAATTTAATGAAAAAGTAATGAACTACTTATGTGTAATCATGTCCCAAATCATGTGAGAGAGGTCTATTTTCTAAAATCTGAGGTTTTCTAAGCACTTTGCAAATTTTAAAAACGCATCTCGTTAAGTTGAAATTCCGTTGAGAAATTTAATTTTACAACTTAGGAATTTTCGTGGTTTTTTGAACCACTGTAATTGTTGTTAATATTGAATATGGGTATAGGCAACATAGATGCTATTTAAAGCTGACATTTTACCCTTTCGACTGTCGTCAAGCAGATTGCGATCGGATGAAAACTCAGACCTTGCGGCCTGCCCAAAGTTAACAACTTTTTTAGGGGCATTAAGTGCAAAATGGAATTGTGCAAAAACTATCAGGCCGAATGAAACGTTCTGAAGCTTACTTTTTTTCTTGAGGTTTTTGCTAAAATATAAAGGTGTCAATTATGTTATAAACAATTATTTGCAAATAACTAAATTCAATTGAAAAACATCGATTTTTAGACATTTTTTCGCAAAAATTTGCAACAAAACAAATTATTTTTGTTTTTTTTTTATTTTAAGTTATAGAAAAACATTTAAGGAGCAAAAAAGTTCCATGGCACCAGTATCCTAAAGTGCACCATTCACGAGTTATATCGCCTACAAAGAAGCAAAAAAAAATTTCCAGCACACTTTGTTGCATAACTCCAGTCCCCAGGTGCTGGGCGAGTGGACTCGGCATGTCCATTATGTGTGTACCCTACCCCAGAGATTAAAAAAATTTCTGACCTGTTACCGACAACAACACGTACAATCCGTAATTCTATTGGCCTATAACACCGATGTACACTATTTATAGGTTACGCTTATAACTGACATTTATCACAGTATATAAAACTATTATCACAGGTTTTTTTCCATATATAATCAGTACGAAAAGAAACTACCATTAACATTTACCTAAATAGTACAGCTTAATCCAAATTTTTGTTTCCTTTGTGGTTTTTCAGGATTATATTCCAAAATGATTTTTTTACGCAAAAACATGCTACGTATCTAAGTCAAAAATCAAAATCTAAAACAGCTGTCAACTTTTTAGACATGGAATCGAATAATCGTCTTTAGACAAAAAGTCGAATTATGATTGATTCATATGAAATGTTGTTTTGATTTTCTTAACACGGCACAAAACATGTAACAATTTTTTTGTTTGTTTTTAGATTTTAAATTTGTAATGCCCGGTTCTAATAATAAAAAAAACCAAGCGGCTAACTGCACTATTTAATCGGAACTTTTGAAAAACAAAGTTGTATGGTTTTAATTAAGGCAAAAAACACGTGAATTCAAAATGAATCTGTACCGATTTTTCTTTACGATCGAATTTACACAAAAAATACATGCAATAATCGCAATAATAAGAGAGTTTTTGGTTATAAATTAAACTACGCGGCACAAACATACAAATTTTTGGTAAATTTGCACTAGTAAATTACACTAATAAAAAAATTGATCTAATTAACTATTTTATTATACTATTATTATATTAATTGATTTAATTAAAAATTTCACTACTTAAATTAATAATCAAAACCTGAATTCAGTCAAAGAAAACCATTTTTTTGCTGATATTCACGAGAAAATTTTCAAAATGCAACAAGAGCGTTAATCGCAATAATAAGAGAGCGAAACTATCTATCGCGTTCTATTTATATTCTAAAAAATGGTAGCATTAACTGGTAGCATATTTTACTGACTCAAAACCCATTAATGATTCTGTACAACTAAATTATGTTAAAAAAAGCATTGATTACAAATCGATGGTAGGAAATCCATATGGAAACAACACAATTACGAACCAATGACACAACTGTTTTATGCTAATTTTATAGCGATTAACGATTACAAATTGAATATAGAAAATTACATTTTGAAATAGCATACAACTGGTTTATGACAATATTTCAACGGAAACCATTGCAGCTGATGACCACGGACCGAATATAAGAGACTATGTTTAAAGGAAAACGAAAACAATTATGAAAGTCTCCGTTAATGCAAGTTTAATGCGTGTGAAAAAGTAGTGCGTCGCTAAAGTAAGGGAAGTACACAACTGTTTCGTTGATCATCTGACTACTTCGTTACATTTTCCCATTTTGTACTCTATTTTATAATCAAAACTATCAATTTCAATTCGCCAGCGTACTAACCTAGAAGATGGGTTTGATAAACTTTTTAACCAAACTAAAGGTTTATGATCCGTTCTAATCATAAAATGTTGACCGTATAAATAAGGTCTGAAGCGTTTCAGTGCCCACACTATAGCAAGCGATTCCTTTTCAATGGTGGAAGTTGATGTAGAAATTAAATTATGAGATGATGATGTAGAAATAGTAGTAGTTCTATTATGCGATGATGACGTAGAAATAGCAGTAATTTAATTATGCGATGTAGAAATAGTAGTTTGTGAGTTAGTGGGGTAGTTGATGTTAATGTGGGTTGATATATTATTATTAAACAATCTATCATGCAACTGCTTTTGTAAGATGTTGGTGTACTTCTATTTATTATAGATTGCATGTTTAAACAATATTAATATTTTGCACGTACGCATCCCACCGCTGTCACCATTTTGTACTGCCATATTAATCAACCTGCTCAATTTAGAAAATACTCACAACTTTCCTATCGTCACTGGTTTTATTGGTAGCAAGAGCTTTCACTACAAATGAAACACCAAGCCTTAGATCAAAAAATTTTTTTTTTTATTACAAATATTTCGGTCCTTTTTTTGGGACCTTCTTCAGTGTAATTCTTTTGTGTTATCCTGAACACTCTTTTAAACTTAATACTCTAACTTCAGTATTAAGTTTAAAAGAGTGTTCAGGATAACACAAAAGAAATACACTGAAGAAGGTCCCAAAAAAGGACCGAAATATTGGTAATAAAAAAAGACATTTTTTGATCTAAGGCTTGGTGTTTCATTTGTAGTGAAAGCTCTTGCTACCAATAAAACCAGTGACGATAGGAAATTTCATCGCGTAGATCAGATTCAGTGTATGTACCAATGGTGTATACATTGAACAGCAAAACTTATAATACTCACAACTGTTATTCATATGTTTTATTAATTGTTAAGAATAAAACAATTATTATATTCGTTTTAATAATTTTTATTTATAAATTGAATATTACTTTTTATTATTAATTTTAATTAATTTTAATTATAATTTAATGTTACGACTTCTTGATGAATCATAAATGAAATAGGACAATTTTTAAAAGCTAGGTAATCTTTTTATACTTAATGCAACCATCATCACTTTAATAAGTGTTAACCGATGATTAGTACTAAAATTGGAAGTACTAAATGAGTAGGGTTTACACAACAGTTATAATGTTTATTAAATAGAAAAGCACTAAAAGTGATGTGTTGAATAGTATATTGTATACCGAGCACAAAATGATATCAATATTCGACCCACTGTTGTACAAATTCTTTATACAAAGTAATTTACATAATTCTTTACATATGAAGAAGTAATTCTTTACATATTCTAAAATCTATGTAAAGAATGTGTTTAAGCGTAAAGCTAGTCATTCACAATTTGTTAACTTAATAGTTAATATATTTACTCCAATCCCAAAACTATTTATCTTGCTTAAATAATCCCAATATACTAATGTACATCCGTTTTCAATTTAATGATTTGACAGATAGACCAGTGAAAATTAGTAACAGCATGAAAAGTACTGGATAAGGAAGAAAATTTTGCGCAAATGATGGGAAACATAAATGAAGGTGATCCGAGTTACGAGGGTTCAATGAGGTGCGCTTTTTAGGGGAAGAAAATGGTTTTCACGATTTTAAGCAAAACTAGACCTTTTATCGCAAAAAGTTTAAAGTAAAAGTTGTAGGTAATAAAAAGGTCTATAACTTTTATGCAAGCTATTTTTTCACATAACCAAATTTGCCGTAAAAATAGAAAAAAACGATAAAGAAAGGTTTTTTCGTTTTTAATTTTTATCTCCCACAAAAAAAAATTTTAAATTAATTTTGATTTTCAACCAAAAAAGTGACCTCAGTTTCACACGAAAGTTATTTTACACTAAACAACATACAGTTTTTGCTACATATTTTTTCCGCTAAACATGGATCAGCAAAATAAGTAATTGTGATTACACAAACACGGAGAGCGAGTCGAATGACACCCGGCATATTCAAAGAAACTTCAATAGGCAGACTGTACACCGTTAAGGTGACCAGATTATTTTCAAACCAACAGATGAAATTTTTGTTGTAAAACTATGCACCCTCTTCCTCCTCTCCTCAACAATCAAATAAAACAAAAATTTCGTATAATATAAAAATGTTGTAACAAAACTAAAATTCATTATAAAAATATGGATGGGTTGACAACTCAAGCTCTGAGATATCAAGACTTCGGTCTGGGTTAAGGATTTTGATATAGTTTTCGGTTTTTATGAGGACAAGGTTTTTAGTTTTGGGCAGCGATGTATATCAAACTCTTTGTTAAAGTACAAGTATTTTTCATCTCTGTTTAAACATTTATTACAAAACTAACACGAAATATCCATACGTTGCCGGAAAATTATAATCAAAATTCCAAAAATATTGTTAAATTAAATAAAATCAAACTTTTTCAAAATTACAAAAATATTCCAAAAATTTATTCTAAAATCAAATATTTAAACTTTTTCTAAATTCCGATAACATTCCAAAAATTCTTAAAAATTCAAACTTTTCCAAAATTCTAAAAATATTGCAAAAATTATAACAAAATCAAAAATTGAAACTTTTTTCAAGATTCCAAAAATTAGAATGAAATCAAATATTTAAACTTTTTCTAAATTCCAATAATAATCCAAAGATTCTTAAAAATTCAAACTTTTTCCAAATTCTAAAAATATTGCAAAATTTATTACAAAATCAAAAATTGAAAATTTTTTCAAAATTCCAAAAATTATAATAAAATCAAAAATTAAAAATTTTTCAAAATTCTAAAAATATTCCAAAAATTCTTACAAAATCAAAAATTAAAACTTTTCCCGAAATTCTAAAAATATTGCAAAAATTATTACAAAATCAAAAATACAAACTTATCAAAATTCCAAAAATATTTCAACAACTGTAACAAATTCAAAAATTTTCATGTCCAATTTCATTTTCAATTACATATACGTCATAAAAACAGCTACATTTTTTTTCCAAAAATTTGGCTAAAAAAATAAATGAAATCATTTTTTGACACACTTGACAATATTTTTTTGACAAACTTATAATGCCGTAATTATAATAATAATAAAATTTCATGTCATACAAACTATTAATTTTATTTTTTTTCTAAAAAAATTGGGTAAAAATAAACAAAAACCTTTCTTTTGACACACTTGACAACATTTTTTTGACAAACTTATAATGCCATAATTCTCAATAATAATGATAAAATTTCATTTCAAACAAACAATTTTATTTTTTTCCAAAAAATTGGGTAGAAAAATAAATAAAAATCTTTCTTTTGACACACTTGACAACATCTTTTTGACAAACTTATAATGCAATAATCTAGTTTAGACTAATCCCTACCATCAAGATTTCTCCAAATTTAATGTTTCTACCCGTAATCACTTAAAATGAACGTTTTTTAAGCCAAAAATATGAAAATTTGCTATTTTTGACACACATAATGATTTTTTTGACACACTTCCGGAACAGTTATCGAACACAGCGTCCTTTCGGACCTGTCCCTTGGGTAGACCTATTTTTAGAAAAAAAAAAATTTTGAAATCCCTCCAGCGGTTTTCCCTGCAGCGTAGGTAATGACGGCCGGCCGACAGACACACATACATTTTTTTTGCTTTTTTAGAATCAGTAGGTCCTAAAACGTCGAGAAATGTCAAAAAAAGTGGTGGTAAGAATTTCACTTTGAGCTCATGAATGTAATAATTTCAGTGTAATAATTTGTGTAATAATAATAATAGTAATAATTTCAGACCGAAGTAATTATTGATTATTAAAATATTCAAAACAATTATTTTAGCAAAAATAGTACATTTTTTCAAATTATTCATGTTCATATTGTAATGAAGCGCTGCTTCGTTGGAATCAACGAAGTCGCATAGCAGGTCGCGTACCTGGATGAGGTTTATCTATAGCCCCTTTTGACTAGCTTCAATCATGGGGATGGAGTAAGAATTCCTGCTACTTCAGCACAAATAACTGAAATGTACGCGAAATACATGATATATACGGAAATGAGAAAAAAGCAAGTGAAAGAATGAGACTCTGGCGACCCTTATTGGCGAAAGAACCACGATTACCACGACCAACTCCATAATTTGAATTATTCACACACTCACACACTTCATCCACTCACCCACATACCCACCATCCATACCCCCAGGTACACACGTACACACGTACACACATACACACACACCCTCAGGTACACACTAAGTAAGTCTCAATATGGTTGTACGAACTATAAACCAAATAATTCCATTAAAGGTTGCTACAATGTAAGGATTTGATTATGGACTTTCTCTATACCCGTTGTACAACCCTGTGTTTGGAATTAAAATGAAAGTATTCAATAAATTGTTTCATTGGATCAGCTTTTTGAAAACTGCTTGTTGGCTGTCTGTAAACACTGACCCTATTGTTGGTTAAAAACAAAAAAAAACTATAATACTCAAACTATCAACAGTCCAAATATTATATAAATAAAAACTTTCCTAATCTTAATTAACAAGATTCGACATTACTTTCTTTATTTCATTTGTATCAATTAGACCATACGTTCTTCATTGAATTTCATCGGCAATAAAATAATTACGATTTTTTTTATATCTAGGACAGACATCAGCATCTAATTCATCAACGGATTTCAAATGACCACTATAGTTTGATGAAAGACATGATTTTGGAATATAATCTTCAGATGATTGATCATAATATACGGAAGATGGAAGTAAATGTATCATATTAAGAAGTTCTGCTGTCTTAAATGGCCTCAAAAGTGCTAAAATGTTATCAAAGAATGAAGCAACGTTAAATATATGAATTCCTTTCAGTTTCGCTTCTTGAGGAAAATTCAAATAATTTCCAAGTGCTCCCAATCCCACTCTTGTCGAGTGGGTCCTGCTCACACATTGCATATCAAATAGAATTATTATTCCTGATGGTGGACCTGCCTCGTATAAACCGTCATCAACGGTCGGTAAGAATGATGTCACTACACTTATATTGTTGAGGTGTGTAAGTTTATTGTTTGGTAGTTTATGATACATTAAATGCTCACCATCAGGGATTACCGACAGCTGAAGGTATAACTGAGTATCTAAACATTGTTGAATGTCTTCTGATAACAGATCGCGATCCTTATACAGTTCTGGTCCATTTATTTTTTTTTCGATACACTTTTTCCAACAGGTTTAGTTTGTCCAAAATTGGTCGCTACATTTAGAAACAAAATTAATCATTTAACCGTAACTGTAATTGGCAAACTGGGAAGGTCGGCATCCAGATAAAGTTTATATCATGCGGGATACTTTTCTTCGTTCTATTGCATCATTCAAATTCTATATTAAGTCATAATTCATCACTAAGATATTTGATAGGTTATCTGTCAAATTTAATAAATGTACCTAAAAAGAATTTAATGTTTTTGTTTTATGTATTATGTTCCCCTTTTTTTTATGAAAAAGAGAGATTTTATTTTAAAAATAGATTTTTATCTTCACTGAATATCATTTGAAAACAATTTCTTTTTACATTTCGAAAAAAAACAGGAAGTTTTACTTGCCAGTTCAACCACACGTCTCTACATCCGCACACAAGCATACACACGTACTTATACACACATTCACTCTCCCAGTTGTATATATAAAAAGTAACGTACTCACCCCATAATGTTATAGCATCCCGCTCAATATCTCGTCCACTTAGTCGCTCATCGTACTTATCCTGATATTGCGATTAAACATGCAAAGAACCGCTCCAACAGTCAAAGGCGGTACCATTTAATTAAATCACCAGATATCGCAATTCGCCTTTCCTTTTGGTTCCCACAAAAATAATGCAACTCACCTTGTTTTCACGCAGCAGGAAAAAAAATTAGTCCACTTTGGTTATACAGGTTTTTATTTTTATCAATTAAACAACATTAATGGTAAACAGTATATGCCCTTACACCGGACATTTGGTTCAAGGTCGAACTTTTTAAACAAATCTCACAATTTCTTAATGATTTTCGTGATTAATAATTTTGACTTTGGTTTCCTTAATTTTTTATACATTTACATTAGTTGATCGAATATACATTAAATTCTGATTTAAAGTAGTTTGTTTGTTTTTAATAATGAATATTCGATATTAGCAAAATTAGTAAAACTTAACGTTTTGTTTCTGACTCATTCACGAGAAACCATAATAACATGCTTTTTGTGTAAACCAGAAATTTCATGCACTAAAATTGTATAAACCAATATCTCGATTTCGCATAAGTTAACAAGTTTTACGCGACAAAGTTTAAATAAATTAATATTAAATGATTACACCGAACACATTAAAAAGCAAAGTTCCATAGCTTGAAACAATTTTAGATTATTTATCACTATCTAGAACTTTTACTGCCAACTCATCACCAATGTCAAAATTCACCGTCTCAATTCAGTATGAAAATTGAGACTCGACTAAGAGTCACAATAGAAAACGAAAAATAAGAGAGCGAGGCCGCCTGTTAACTACTATTTATATACAATTAATAACGATCGATAAGGTAGTTTGTCTTTGGGAAATTTGATTTTCGTTACATCGTTAGTTATTACACCCATTAAGGAATAAAACTGCTAATTTGTAATAGAAATTTTAAAAAAAATTTAAAGGGAAAACATTGTTTACGAAACAATTGACCGTATTATAATGTAAATAATGTTATTATGGATTAATGATAATACACAACCGTTTTTCTATCAACTTTACGATTAATGATTGTAAATCACAAAGAAACTACATTGGGAAATATTATTAATTAATAGTTGACGGTAGGAAATCTATATGGGTTAGCGGAACTAGGAATACAATTTGAAAAAAAGAAATTACATTTGACAAGTATTACCCAACGGTTTTTTGTCCATTTTTATAGCGATTGACGAATCTAAACCAAATATAGGAATTCACATTAGAAAATATTACACAACTACTTGATGATAACAGATTTTTGTGGCGGAAACTATAGTTAATGATGACTAAGGATTGAGTACACAAAAAAAACATTATGGAAGTTTCAGCTAATGCCAAGTGCCAACCTGATGTATGTGAATCTATAAATCAGGGAAGTATCCAACTGCGTCGTCGACCACCAGGCTACTTCGTTACAATATTTGGATGACTTAATTCTTTCAATAGGGTTTTGCTGACTTGATCTTCAATACATTTAATTGAAATTAGAGTCTTTTCAGATGTCCGTATAATCAATGATAAATAATAATATAGTGTTATGATTCTACATAAAATTTTATTCAACCTCAATTTTCGATAAACTATATTTCAAAAATCAAATCAACGCTACATTATTTCTAAGAAAAAGGGCCAAAACATAACATAAAATATATCGAAAATAATTACGTAGATTTCTGGAGCTTTCTTTGTAAAGAATGGATTTTCCTGGATTTTCCATATACGAGAAATTAAGCAGAATTATACATAATAAACACCTTTTGTAGCATGAGAAAAGTTTTATTTTAGACTGCGATGATCTAAAATTGAATTAGACTGCGATAATGTAAATAGTTTAATTGGAATGTGATTATGTTAAATAAATATATAAATAAATAAATATAAGAATTATTATTTTAATTGAAAATAAAATTTTAAATGTTATTTTGTAGAAATATCTTAAGTGTATTATTTTGGACACTGCGTTTATCCTCGAAATTTTTACAACCAACAGTTGGAGTTCCTGAAGCTATTGATTGATTGATTGATTGATTGGACTGTAGGACCAAGCACTAGGCGAGACTCCCGGATTACGGCCGGGCCACTTCCTACAGTCGTTTTACATATAACAATAGGTAAGTATAGGTAGGTAATTGTAAGTTAGGAGTGAACGACCTGGTTACAGACACCTGGCAAATCGTATCTAGCTACTACTGTTAGGAGACAATCACAAGGACAATCACTTATACATATAATCTGCAATCGCCAATCAGCAATCCCGTATCTAAAATTTCTCGCCTGCAATCTCCAGTCGGAAACCTGTTATTCATGTAATTTATTAGTATAATAGGATGATGACTAAATTGTAGTCCTCTGCACTCTCCAATCTGAATTCATGTTATTATATTTATGGTTAAAATTATTTATGGTTATTTATGGTTAAAAACATTTATATTATGTACATATATATAAAAAACAAAAAACCCCTTTGAAAATTGAGTGAATTTCATATAAAAAAGTATTGGGATTGAATTGGATAAAAATATTATCTTTCACTTGATGTTTTTATTTGAAATGTATTTATTTAAATTTTATAAAACATTATTTTATATAATATAATTAACGCAAGAATGTTTTGAATTTTTCTTGAAACACAAGAATTAATTTAACAAAAACAATTAACCCTGCTCGTTGATATCGTTCAAAAATCTTATTGGATTTTATGGATAATGTTTGGATAAATAGAAAGAGATAAATCTATCACATAAAATTATGTCAACAAATGAAATTTTAAACTGAATTTGAAATAATAACTAAATTTCGCTAGTTAAAGCTCTAAGTAGGTTTAAATTTTACACAAAATTGAATAGCACAATAACACCTTTATTTAGTTTTCTAGTAAAAATCAGAGTTAATAAATTTTACATTTAGGGAAGATTACATCTTGGTCGCCCACATCTTTCCATTTTTGAAAGCAATCTTACCTTAGAGTTTAATTATTAAAACCAACACTTTAAAACTATTATATTAGATATAAAACTGATTATTACAATTAATGTTTTCACTACATTTAGTTATACTTATATATTTATCATTTAAGAGATTAATTTAGTTTAAAATTCACACTGTCACTTATAACAAGTGTTGATAAGACGACCATTCACCATTGTCATATATATATATAGTAGAATTTTTTTGCCAGCGAATTTCTGACAGCTAGGACGCAGCAAGAGATAAAAGATGACACAAAAAGTAAAACAGAGATGTATTATTTATTTTGGGATAAATTTGTTTTCAAAACAATTATATTAGTTAAATTTCTACTTCTAGTTCGTACCATTTGTTTGTTGTGATATTTGTTTCCATAGGCGTCGTTATTTTTATTATAATTATTTTTAATTATCAAAATTTTGTTACATTGCCTACAAAATCATTAATATTTTTACTAGTTTTTGGTTTTCTATTATAATTGGTTGAATTTCAATAGTAATATATTAATTTTTATGAGTTTTTCTTGTCCATTTCGATGGGACCCCAATAGTATTTTTTTATATTTTAATCGATACACTGAATGTGCAAACAATATGCGCATGTGCATGCGCATGTGCAAACAATATGCGCATAACAAACAAATTTTGTGTTCGCTGGCAAAAAAATTCTACTATACACATATATACACATGCACATACATACACATACACACATATATACACGTACATACACACATATATACACATGTACTCACATATATATACATATATACATACATATACATACATGTACACATACATACATACATATATACACACATACACACATATACGCAAACATACATATACATATACATACATACATACATACATACATATACATATATACACACACATATATATATATATATATATATATATATATATATATATATATATATATATATATATATATATATATATATATATATATATATATATATATATATATATATATATATATATATATATATATATATATATATATATATATATATATATATATATATATATATATATATATATATATATATATATATATATATATATATATATATATATATATATATATATATATATATATATATATATATATATATATATATATATATATATATATATATATATATATATATATATATATATATATATATATATATATATATATATATATATATATGGGGCATTTCACGTCAACTAAGTGTGAAAAAAAAAAATTTGTTCCTCAAAATTTGGGAATAGGTAGTACTTTATGAGAAAACAATTATCAAATTTTTTCAGATTTTTTGATTCACACCATGGCCGTCAGTGGCGCTCTCAAAATTCGAATTTTTGTTTCGATCACAAACTTGTGAATTTTCTAGGAAAATGGGTGCGACTGAAAAAAAAATGGAATAATATGATTTTGTTAGAATTTTGACCATAGATTACGATAAAAATATTTTCAAAATTTTTTGGGGTAGTTTTCACCCTTATTTTAAGGGTTAAAATTTTAAAACCGAGATTTCGAGAAATATGTCACGATTTTTTTTCAAATTTTTTTTTTTTATTTCTTCATTCTTTTATCTCCTTTCGATTAATTATTGTTTGGTGATGGGCATCGACCAGGAACTGCCCCCAAAAAAGACCCAAAGGTGAAAAAATGAGGTTTTAGCGTATTTTCTCATTCTTTATGAATTTTTATCTCGATAACGGCAGATCTTAACAAAAAATTATCGTAAATACTTTCGTCTTAGAATTTTAAGTAGAATACGATAGTATTTTTTAAATTTCAAAATTGGATAATTTTAGAAAAGTTAGCCGCCATATTTGATCCGCCATTTTGTTTTTTTTTAATTTAACTTAAGATTCGTAATCAACAACCCGAACAATCTAAGAATATATTATTTTTTTTTTGTTTATTATCTCACTTACTGTCCTCACGAAAAAACAACAACAATTGCATTTAATTTTTCAGTTGCTTCAGTTGTTTCAGTCAAATCGAACACGGCTTATATACCACGACTTGTTGATTAGATCGTTTCTTAATTTAACACTACAAAAATCAGATAAATTCTATAACCTTTTTAAAAATGTTAATAATTTTCATCGACTAAAATCACTACGGTTTAATTTCATTTTAATTTTAAATGAAAAAAAGTAATGAAAATAAACAACGACACAACAATGTTGTATCGAATTGAAAACCATAAATTACGAGAATTTCAAGAGAAAAAAAAAGAGAAAAAAGTTATTTTCCTGATTTTTTCAATCTTTTAATTAGAAAAATTAAATTATTTTTAAAATACCACCATTATTATATATTATTATTTTTTCTGAGAAACTTCAAATCATACCTTTGAATTGAAAATATTCCAATTACTTCTTTACTTACTTGAGTTTAATTGATCTCAAAAATCCAAAATAAATTTAAATTCCTTTAATGTAGTCTAATGTTAATACATATAGAACTACAAATTGACCAAGTGTCAGCCATTGATTTCACTTTGATTGGAAACAATCAATAATGACTATACAATCGTGACTTAGGATGTTAATTAGAATATAAATGTTCCCCATTCTATGAATTCACACAAAGTATTGTCTAGAAATTTAATGCAAAAAATCCCATATAATGTAAAAGCATTTCCATAATATGGAGTCTAATGACAGTGGAAAAATTCAACTTAAGTAAAAAATAATTAAGTGATGAGGAAGTTTCAACTTTGAAATTGTCATCGCCTCAACGGCGTAATCGATAGCGTGTCTGCCCAAAGATTCGAGCCGGGCACTGACGAGGGTAGGTTCGAATCCGATCCGAAACACGTAAAAAATGTGAATTGTAGTTTTTTTCTGAGAAACTTCAAATCATACCTTTGAATTGAAAATATTCCAATTACTTCTTTACTTACTTGAGTTTAATTGATCTCAAAAATCCAAAATAAATTTAAATTCCTTTAATGTAGTCTAATGTTAATACATATAGAACTACAAATTGACCAAGTGTCAGCCATTGATTTCACTTTGATTGGAAACAATCAATAATGACTATACAATCGTGACTTAGGATGTTAATTAGAATATAAATGTTCCCCATTCTATGAATTCACACAAAGTATTGTCTAGAAATTTAATGCAAAAAATCCCATATAATGTAAAAGCATTTCCATAATATGGAGTCTAATGACAGTGGAAAAATTCAACTTAAGTAAAAAATAATTAAGTGATGAGGAAGTTTCAACTTTGAAATTGTCATCGCCTCAACGGCGTAATCGATAGCGTGTCTGCCCAAAGATTCGAGCCAGGCACTGACGAGGGTAGGTTCGAATCCGATCCGAAACACGTAAAAAATGTGAATTGTAGTTTTTTTCTGAGAAACTTCAAATCATACCTTTGAATTGAAAATATTCCAATTACTTCTTTACTTACTTGAGTTTAATTGATCTCAAAAATCCAAAATAAATTTAAATTCCTTTAATGTAGTCTAATGTTAATACATATAGAACTACAAATTGACCAAGTGTCAGCCATTGATTTCACTTTGATTGGAAACAATCAATAATGACTATACAATCGTGACTTAGGATGTTAATTAGAATATAAATGTTCCCCATTCTATGAATTCACACAAAGTATTGTCTAGAAATTTAATGCAAAAAATCCCATATAATGTAAAAGCATTTCCATAATATGGAGTCTAATGACAGTGGAAAAATTCAACTTAAGTAAAAAATAATTAAGTGATGAGGAAGTTTCAACTTTGAAATTGTCATCGCCTCAACGGCGTAATCGATAGCGTGTCTGCCCAAAGATTCGAGCCGGGCACTGACGAGGGTAGGTTCGAATCCGATCCGAAACACGTAAAAAATGTGAATTGTAGTTTTTTTCTGAGAAACTTCAAATCATACCTTTGAATTGAAAATATTCCAATTACTTCTTTACTTACTTGAGTTTAATTGATCTCAAAAATCCAAAATAAATTTAAATTCCTTTAATGTAGTCTAATGTTAATACATATAGAACTACAAATTGACCAAGTGTCAGCCATTGATTTCACTTTGATTGGAAACAATCAATAATGACTATACAATCGTGACTTAGGATGTTAATTAGAATATAAATGTTCCCCATTCTATGAATTCACACAAAGTATTGTCTAGAAATTTAATGCAAAAAATCCCATATAATGTAAAAGCATTTCCATAATATGGAGTCTAATGACAGTGGAAAAATTCAACTTAAGTAAAAAATAATTAAGTGATGAGGAAGTTTCAACTTTGAAATTGTCATCGCCTCAACGGCGTAATCGATAGCGTGTCTGCCCAAAGATTCGAGCCGGGCACTGACGAGGGTAGGTTCGAATCCGATCCGAAACACGTAAAAAATGTGAATTGTAGTTTTTTTCTGAGAAACTTCAAATCATACCTTTGAATTGAAAATATTCCAATTACTTCTTTACTTACTTGAGTTTAATTGATCTCAAAAATCCAAAATAAATTTAAATTCCTTTAATGTAGTCTAATGTTAATACATATAGAACTACAAATTGACCAAGTGTCAGCCATTGATTTCACTTTGATTGGAAACAATCAATAATGACTATACAATCGTGACTTAGGATGTTAATTAGAATATAAATGTTCCCCATTCTATGAATTCACACAAAGTATTGTCTAGAAATTTAATGCAAAAAATCCCATATAATGTAAAAGCATTTCCATAATATGGAGTCTAATGACAGTGGAAAAATTCAACTTAAGTAAAAAATAATTAAGTGATGAGGAAGTTTCAACTTTGAAATTGTCATCGCCTCAACGGCGTAATCGATAGCGTGTCTGCCCAAAGATTCGAGCCGGGCACTGACGAGGGTAGGTTCGAATCCGATCCGAAACACGTAAAAAATGTGAATTGTAGTTTTTTTCTGAGAAACTTCAAATCATACCTTTGAATTGAAAATATTCCAATTACTTCTTTACTTACTTGAGTTTAATTGATCTCAAAAATCCAAAATATATTATATATTATTGAAGCACTTGGTTTGAAACACATTTTAGATAACTTTTATTGAGTAATAAGACACTTTAAATATGGTAAATTATTAAAGTAAAAAATATATATATATTTATCACGACGGAGAGTTTTATCCACGTCCATCTTCTTTAAATGCGCTCGGCCAGTTGGAGTTCCTGAAGCTATTGTGAAAATATTCTAAAAAGAAATGCTGTATTGTTTTCCACTTTCCTGTTGTAATGGAACGATAGCAGAGTTGAATACTTATTAAAACCATATGTTTTTGCTTACTAAATGGTGATCCGATCTAGAAGGTGTTTTAGGAATCACGTTTAACGAATTAAAAGTAAGGCCAATTCGAGAAGGTTGAAAAGGTTGAAAAACGTGACAACAGAAAATACTCTTTTCACCAATGCGTTTGGTCCTGCTAGAGCAAAAGAGAATCTACAAGTTTTGAAATGTTGGCATAAGTAATGCATTATGTCTCATATGAATGAATGTTTCTACTCATCGTTGGGTATGCTCGATTTCTTTTTCATTCCACAATTACAATTTGATGATCACAATACATATTTATTTTTATCCACGACTACTAAAGAATATCTTATTTGAGATATTATTTGAGATGAATACACAATGGCGCACAAAAAATCGCTTGAAGCTCTTGATCGATCTTTGAAGGATTTGCGTGAAACTACCAGACCATTTGGAATGGATTAATGTTTTTTGCAGAACATTTCAGACAAACATTACCTGTAGTTCCTCGATCAACACCAGCAGATGAAATAAATGCTTGCCTGAAATACTCCGACACGTAAAAATACGGCGACAAGTAAAAAGGTTAAAATTAACTACAAATATGCAAATCCTGCTTCAAAACGATAAATCCGCTGATATATTCTCACATCAATTGCTGATGGAAAGGCACTGGTTGTTCTAACCTCGGGACGAATTTTACTGCCTTATAGCTTCTGCAATTTAGTGCTATCAAAAGAGGAATTGGTTGAAAAAGTATTTTCCAATATTCAACCTAATCATAAGAATCACGATTGGCTGAGTAAACGAGTCATTTTTGCGGCAAAAACAAAGACGTCAATGAATTTAACAGTATAATTCAGTCTTATATTTAAAGTGAGGCAGTCCGTAGACACTGTCATGAAAGCAGATGAAGCAATTAACTATCCAACAGAATTTTTAAATTTAATTGATCTGCCAGGGATGCCACCGAATGTACCAGCCATTTCAAAAGTGAAGATGTCCTCATTGTTTCCATACCTATGATACCAACTTCCTATTTCGATTAGCATTTGCCATCACCATCAACAAAGCTCAGGGCAAAACATTAGAAGTGTGTGGTTTAGATCTAAATACCGATTGTGTGTTCTGTTTTTTTAATTTCTTATATTTAACTAGACTGAGCCACTGCAACGCGTGCTACCCGGTCGCAAGGAGAAAATTTAGTATTGGGTTCGTCTTTATATAATTTCAATATCTCGTATACTTTTGGTAAAGAATAAAATATATCATTAAAAACTAACACAATAAAACATTGTTATCTATTTCTCTTTATGATTTTTAAAAATAAACATGTAAATGTGCAGATTAAAAATTAAAAGTTATAATCAAATTCCTTAAAATTCATTTAAGCAAAATTTTGATAACGTATAAGTAGTAATGTTTAAAACATTTTTTTTTTTGCAATTTATTCTCACTTTTAGTTTAGTGAAGTACAACAATTTACAGTTTCTCAGCTCTAGTGCAGAATTTAACTGAGAATTTATTGTATATCATTTCATAATTTTATAATCGTTATGGATATTAAAAATATGACATTGTCAGTATTGTTGTTATTTACATTTAGTGTACAAATAAATGGCTTAAAAATTCTGACTGTATTGCCTACACAATCAAAATCTCATTGGTTTATTGGATCATCAATAGCGAAAACGTTAGCAGAAGTTGGTCATGAAGTTACTGTTATAAGTTGTTTTCCACTAAAAAATCCTCCAAAAAATTATAGAGATGTCGGTATGGAAGATTATCTTGAGGCTGGTATGTATATTAATATAAAAACATAAAAGTTAATAACTCAGTAAGCGACTTCATTTTTAAGGACAACAGGCAACACGAAAATTCAATCCAGCCAATCTTCCATCTATAGTTATAATGTACTTTTTGCGTTCAATGGTATTACAATTTACTGAACAGGTTCTTACACATCCCAACGTCATCAAATTATTAAACGATAAAACGGAAAATTTTGATTTAGTGTTGGTTGAATTATTTGTCGCACCAGCATTATTAGGATTTGGACAACATTTTAATGCACCTGTGATTGGATTTGCAACAAGTGGCTCAGCGAAATGGACAAATGATGTAACTGGCAATACTGCACCATTATCGTATGTACCAAATATATTTACCGATACTACAAGTCGAATGAAATTCTCTCAACGATTGAAGAATGCAATGTTGACAACGTTAGAAAACTTTTTCGACTTTATATTTGAGTCATCACAGAAAAAACTTTATGAAAAACACTTCCCGGATGCAAAAAAGTCGTATTCAGAAATGGTAAAAAATGAAGTTTCATTGGTTTTTCTTAATACGCATCTTAGTTTGCATCCAGCAGTTCCGTATCTACCAAATACGATTGAAATCGGAGGAATTCATGTTGAACGAGATATTAAACCACTTCCAGAGGTATGTCCTATCTCAAATTTAGTGATTTTGAAAGTATCGTTTTAGTTTTAGTAAATGAAGATATATATTATGTAAATTTATTAAATTATTGTCTTTATTTGGCACGATATTTTTGACGGGCTTCCACGTACAATTTTTTTTCTTTAAAAAATTTTCCATCTTGTTTACTAAATCGGGAAATTCTATAAACTAACGCTCAATCTGTTTTTTCCTAGTCTTATCAGTCATTTTTTTTCCAATGAATTATTTTATTAGATCCTCTGTAGCTGTTAATGAACCGAGGCTTAAGCTTATCAATTCGAGATACATGATAAGGTATACACAAATCTATCGGTATAAATATATCAGTTGTTTAAATGTGAATATGTTTTGTCACTCTTACTCGCTCAAATCTAGTTCAGCAAAATACATACATAAATTTAACCCAATGTTACTCACCTCTGGACGGCCGGCAGCCACCAATTTTTTTTTACAAATAAATAAAAAAATATGTTAGAAAAAAAAATATGTTGAATATTTATACCATTGGTCGATACAAAACTAAGAATGCAAAATTTGGTTAATATCAGTGAACGGTATTCAACATCATTAAAAGAGTCTAGTCGAACTCATAATTAGAAGAATAACTAGCCAATACCAATTTTGTTCAAATTGTTATTTAATTTTAGGATTTGAAGCAATTCATCGAATCCGCAGAACATGGTGTCATCTATTTTTCACTTGGGTCAAATATAAAAAGTTACCATTTTACTTATGAAATTCAACAATCATTCGTTAAAGCATTTTCGGAATTAAGAGAAAAAGTTATATGGAAGTTTGATAAATCTGATGTTGATAACTTATCTGAAAACGTTCTAATCAATAGTTGGTGTCCTCAAAACGATATTCTCGCACATCCGAACGTAAAACTATTTATATCACATGGTGGTCTGCTGAGTTTAACGGAAACAATCTATCATGGAAAACCAACCATCGGTATTCCGTATTTTGGAGATCAAAAAGCAAATGTTGCATTCGCTGAAGAAAAAGGATTTGGATATAAATTGAATCAAAATGAATTAACATTTGATTTAATTTCAAAAGCTTTGAAAACAGTGTTATCAAACAGAAGGTGGTGTTTAAGTGATGTCAAACGTTTGTTGCCATTTTTATTAAATGTTGTTTCATTCCAGTTATGCTGAAAATGTGAAACGAGTTTCAAATATTTTTCATGATCAACCGATGACACCAAAAGAGAAATTAATTTATTGGGTTGAATATGTTATAAGACATAAAGGTGCACTACATCTAGAGTCACTAGGACAAGAATTAAGTTTCATTGAATACCATATGATAGATGTGTTTGCTTTTATTTTAATGATCGCGATTGTAAATATGTTTATTATTTTTGTTTGTATAAGATTTATCTGTAGGAAAATATTTTTGAAGAAAGCTAAAGTTGAATAACATATCGTTAAATATTTGTTTGTAAAAAAAAATTCTGTGTACAAAGTATAAACTACTTACCGTTCTGTCTGTAACTGTTTTTGAAAGTTACAGAAATATTTGTTTTACGAGAAGATGCAAAATAAATTCTCCTTATACTCAGTAAGACTGGAATGGTCCCAGAAACAGTTTTTTGATCCATTTTTCAAACAACATCGTTGGAAAACACAACAATACAATAAACCCGTTCACGTTACCCGTGATGTGTAACAGTTCTGCATCCCAACTTATGTCTGTTCTGTTGAGATACAACAGCTGTTTTTATTGAACTTCTTTTGATGAAACATATTCAAGAGTTAGAGATTTATATGCGATTGAACTGATAAGCTTTATAGTGATAATGGACAAAGTCGTGAGGGTCTTTGGAATACATATTTTTATAATTAAAACCACGCGAAATCATTAGCAATAATTAGCCATTAGTTAAAGCATTTGATGGATATAAGCCTGCACTATTTATATCCAGAATAGTGTGTTCAGAGCTACATCAATCATAACACACCATACAGTGTGCCGTGGGAGTAGGTTTCGCTTTTTATTATCAGTGCACCAGGTGATTTCAGGATGAGCAAAGTAAAAATTTATAAAACGTAATGAAACAAAATAAAAGATGGCTAACTATTAACCTTTCAAAACCGTATTCATATCTCTCTCCTTCCAAAATCATTACTTTACCACACACACACACACACACACACACACACACACACACACACACACACACACACACACACACACACACACACACACACACACACACACACACACACACACACCTTTTTTAGAATCAAACTACCATTTTGTTTTCTAAATCTAAATTATCAATAATAGAAAAAGTAAAAATTTTATGATCTCTGCTCATCACTTCATTATATGAAAAGAGGAATCATCAATCTTATTGCAGAAGAAAGGTAAATGGTTAACAAAAACAAATACTTGAATTAAATTACTTCGGTCTGAAAGACCTAAGTATTACATTCATGAGCCAAAAGTGAAATTCTTAGCCCCACTTTTTTTGGCATCTCTCGACGTTTTAGGACCTACTGATTCTAAAAAAACAAAAAAAAAAGGAAGTCTGTCTGCCGGTCGTCCGGCCGGCGGTCATTACCTACGCTGCAGGGAAAACCGCTGGAGGGATTTCAAAAAAAAATTTTTCTAAAAATAGGTATACTCAAGGGACATGTCCGAAAGGACGCTGTGCTCGAAAACTGTACCGGAAGTGTGTGAAAAAAATCATTATGTGTGTCAAAAATAGCATATTTTTGGCTTAAAAAACGTTCATTTTAAGTGATTACGACTAGGAACATTAAATTTGGAGAAATCTTGATGGTCGGGATTGGTATGTGAGATCAAAAACTAGATTATTGCATTATAAGTTTGTCAAAAAAATGTTGTCAAGTGTGTCAAAAGAAAGTGTTTTATTTAGTTTTAAACCCAATTTTTTGGAAAAAAATAAAATTGTTTGTTTGAAATGAAACTACTTCGGTTTTATTATTATTATTGAGAATTATGGCATTATAAGTTTGTCAAAAAATGTTGTCAAGTGTGTCAAAAGAAAGGTTTTTATTTATTTTTTACCCAAATTTTTTTAGAAAAAAATAAAATTAATAGTTTGAATGACATGATATTTTATTTTTATTATAGAGAATTATGGTATTATAAGTTTGTCAAAAAATAATGTCAAGTGTGTCAAAAAATGATTTCATTTATTTTTTTAGCCAATTTTTTGGGAAAAAATGTAGCTGTTTTTATCACGTAAATGTAATTTAAAATAAAATTGGACATGGAAATTTTTGAATTTGTTATAGTTTTTGAAACATTTTTGTAATTTTTTTAAAAAGTTTGTATATATGATTTTATAATAATTTTTGCAATATTTTTAGAATGTCGGAAAATGTTTTAATTTTTGATTTTGTAAGAATTTTTGGAATATTTTTAGAATTTTGAAAAAAATTTTAATTTTTGATTTTATTATAATTTTTGGAATTTTGAAAAAATTTTTAATTTTTGATTTTGTAATAATTTTTGCAATATTTTTAGAATTTTGGAAAAAGTTTGAATTTTTAACAAATTTTGGAATATTATCGGAATTTAGAAAACGTTTAAATATTTGATTTTATTCTAATTTTTGGAATTTTGAAAATGTTTGATTTTATTTAATTTAACAATATTTTTGGAATTTTGATTATAATTTTCCGGCAACGTATTGATGTTTCGTGTTAGTTTTGTAATAAATTTTTAAACAGAGATCAAAAATACTTGTACTTTAACAAAGAGTTATGTTTGATATACAGTAAAACTCGCTTTTAGCGTACACCATATATAGAGTACACTTGGTCTATAGAGTACAGCAAATTTTAGGTAGATTTCATATAAAAATCTACCTTTTGCAATGTCCGTCATCTCGGAATTTCGGAAAAATTTTGATGCCAAACGACTATATATGTAAAGCGGAGACGGAAAAACAAAAAAAAAAATATATATTATATATATATTATATATTATTATATATATTATATATATATATATATATATATATATATATATATATATATATATATATATATATATATATATATATATATATATATATATATATATATATATATATATATATATATATATATATATATATATAACGATATGAGGTATAACGGAATTTAGCGGCACTCTCACGGTCGCATTTTTCGACCTAGACCAAAAATTTTCTGAGCGTGTTGCGGCAAACAATTTCTTGGATAAGTTCGACAACTGGCCATATTCGGGTACAGGTTAAGAGTCTAGAGCCTTAAAACTGTCAAAAACAAAGCGTTATAACGGCCGTTTGGGGCAAAATATGTAAACAAAATTTATAAATATTAATTATTTGAACATATTTCTATCATTTTTTAAAAAACCAGACATCTGCAATAAAAGGTTCTTTAGCTATCTGCAATAAACTGCGTGAAGTACAATGGCATTTAGCGGCACTCTCACGGTCGCATTTTTTCACTTACGCTAAAAATATTTTCTGGGACTGTTTGCGCAGTCTCCTGAATATGTTTTACAATTGGCCATATCGGGGTACAGGTTAAGTGCCTAGAGCTCAAAAACTGTATAAAATAATGTTTATTTTTAAAGTTTGTTTAATGCTTCTGTTTTTAGTTAGTGTTTTTTATGAAGTAATCTGATAAATCCGATTCTAATTTGCACACATAACTATCTGATCCCGAAATCTACCTATTTCTAGCGGATATACCTGCCGCTCGCACTTTTTTTCTTACATCTATAAAAATTTTACGAACAAATTATCCTTCTTATAAGGTACCTCGGCTTATAAGGTTATAACGTACACACGTTTAGTCCCGTGAACTATTTTTCTGTGTAATTTGCCCAGTTTATAAAGTACGAATAGAAAATAAAAATACAAAATAAACATAAAAATTTAAAAGTCGTAAGTATTCGGTGCTTTACGATATTTATTATTTTTTTACGAAATGTTTCTGCTTCCTTTCATTAATTTGTTGTGGTTCATGGGTTAATAATTCGCAAGTAAGTGTTGAGAAAATATTTGCTAATTTATCAGTTCGAATTCTTTAATGCAATTTCATTCATGTTTTATGAAAATGCTAAAGGTGCGATACGGCCCCAAATCAAATTAAAATGCAATTGATCACTTTGGCCAATAAAATAAAATGTTTGGCGGAAGTCGATCAAAAGAAGTCTTTCTCAAGTTAGGGTAATGTTTGGATTGTGCAAAAAATTTCTTCGATTGTGCGCAATCGGTTAGAAATTGAAGCAGTTTGTTTGTTCATTGAAACGAAAAAAATTAGATGAGTTAAATTTGACAAAGTAGAGGAAGTCGTTAAAAATGGTCAATATAATGAGCTCTTAAAATGTTCCTCTTAAAAATATTGCCCTACAGTCTACACTGTAAAGTTCAAATTTAGGATTTTGTAAATTCTAGTGTATTGAGCTTTAATGATAGAGCGAAAACACTCATAAGGCTTGAAGCCACATACAACAGAAACAGATACAGATTTACATACAAATTTTACAGAAATAGAATTTTTTTCTGTCAAATTTGAATGAAATTCTGTTTCTGTTGTATGTGATTGCCCGGCTTTAGATGTCGTTCATTTTATTTCGAGGTCGTGATAAAAAGTTAAAGCAACTACCATAAGCTATTGTTTCAAAAAACCTAGGTAACTACGATCGTATACTTTGACAGTAACTGATAAAAGGGAGTTTATTAGACGCCTCAAACTAAATAGAATCTGAGCATGATGATTTATAGAAATTCGAACAAATTTTTAATTTTTGGTCTACGGGAGTGACGATAATTCCTACTCTAGTCCCTGCTATTTACATATATATATGAACTAACGTTAGATATCACATATCATTGACAATAGCAGTGAGATATTACTAGCCAAGTCGTTATCTTAAGGGTGCTGCCAGATGAACTCTATTGTGATGGAATATATAAGTACCTCGGAGGTAAACTGCACTATATGTTACTAGTAAATTACATAGAACATAGTGCAGTTTACCTCCGAGGTACTGATATCTCGATGATGGCACTCTATTTTATTTTTTGAATAAAAAGTGTTATGTTATAGGAGTTACAATATGTGTGACAAAAGCACATAGATACCTGGTAAGATAGCGTCTTTCCGGGCGGGCTTTATTCGTTAACGCATTTTCCCAAGATAGGAAAACGAACGACTTGTGCAGTGTACTATCATCTGCAAAATTATTAATTGGGTTACTGATGATTTTCATTTCATATAAATTAAAAATAAAGTAGTGACAAAACTAAGCCATCAGCGTTAACTAATTTAGACGCAGAAGAAAAGCCATCGATGAGAAAGTTTTGAATAAACTACGCAACTGCGGGGTTAAATCCGTACTCTACGCGCTTGTTGATCAGGTTTGCAGCCCGGATTTGATCAAATGCAAATTGACGACCAAATTGTAATTAAAGTGGAAAATATTATTCAACTTTGCCTTAAACAACAGAAAATTACTGATTATTTTTCAGTAAAATAATTGTCCATCAATGCTTAATCTGAGTAGGCACATATTCAAACATTCTTATTCGAAAATATTAACATACATATGTTTATGTAGCATCGGTTTGATTAGCTTTAACATGACTATTTTATGATAATGAATTGTTTTTAAGCTCTTCCTATTTTTTTTTGATCGCTTTTATATCAATTAACATGTAGTAAATAATTTAATATGAAATACAATGATATAATGAGCATAACTGGCTTATGCTAATTGCTTATGATTTATTAATTTTTCTGGATATAACGTACCATGGTGTATAACATACGCTTACTTCGGTCCCTTGACCGTACTTTATAAACGAGTTTTAAAATACAAACTTGTATGGGATGTAGTTTATGAGTTGACGGATGACAAAGAGAAAATAATAGGCGTTTACCATGCAAAGGATATTCGTAAAATCTTTGTTTTCTTTATGTTTCTTTCTGAATTAACTCACATTTCTTCCTTTTGTGCCCGGCTTGAGACATCTCATGGGTGCTGGGTCTGCCTCACGATTTGTAACAATTGATTTAGCATTGCTGCATTTCATAATTTAACATTCCTACAAGGGTTAATAAAATTTGTCTTTAAAACCAATTACCAAATTTTTTTCTTAGGCAATTTTTTAAACATAAAGAAAACAAAGATTTAGTGAATAGCCTTTGCATGGTCAACGCCTATTATTTTCCCTTTGTCATCCGCCAACTCATAAACTACATCCCATACAAGTTTGTACAAATGGTCCAGTAATGGTCCATTATTGGCAGCCAGTAATGCAGTAATGGGCGAGTACTGGCAACCACGACTGGGCCATTAACATAATTTCACTGGATGATAACTTCGGTTAATAAATGGTTGCCATTCATGGGCCAGAGAAAAAACAACAGCAATGACCCATTCAAAGTTGTACAGTTGGCCTAGTAAGTAGTAACGGACCAATAATGACCAGTATTGTAGTAATAGCCAAGTGCTGGCAACCATGACTGTGCCATTAAAAAAATATAAAATATGTAAATTTAAATAAATTAAATACGAAATAATTTAAAATAAAATAAAAATGACGGTAAAAAATTCAAAACTTCCCATACAACTGGCTCAGTAATGATCCACATTACTGGCGACCAGTAATGCAACAATGGCCGAGTACTGGCAGTCATGGTTATACTAAAAAATCTATAAAATAATGAGAAACTTCAAACCATCCCTTTGAATTAAAAAAATTCCAATTACTTCTTTACTTACTTGAGTTTAATTGATCTTAAAAATCCAAAATAAATATAAAATAATATTTTCATATGTAAATTTAAATAAATTACATATTTACAAAATAATTAAAATAAAATAGAAATAAAAAAAAATTTAAACATCTATCAACCTTTTCAATATTATCATAGCCTTACTGCCGAAAAGCCATAACTAAACTATATGTGAAATTTTTTTTTTATGTGTCTATATTTGTCTATATTTTTTCTATACTATATGTGTTGTCTATACTTGTTGTCTATATTTTTTCTATACTATATGTGTATTTCTTAAACGGATAATACTCTAATGAAATTTAAAACAAACGACATAGATCGGCAAATTCATAGCTGCAGTAAAATAGCCAATAAATGTTGACCATTAACGGTCCATTGATTGGCCATTTAATGTAAAGTGTACTGGTTATATTCTATAAACTATAAATCGGCCGATTCATGGTTCCAGTAATGGAACCAAGTCGACCAATAACAATTACCATGTACTGTTTACCTTTCATGGGCCAATGCATGGCTGTTCAAAGGTAATTATATACTGGCTCTTTTCTTTTAAACATAGAATGGGCGATGAAGGGTTCTAGTACTGGCCCAATAACAATAGCCAAGTACTGTTAACCGTTAATGGGCCAGTGCTTGGACGTATGTCAGTGTCTGGCAAACCCCGCTTGGGATGACCAATTCTACGCAAAACAATTACTTTAATAAATGTTAGTGCTAGTTTTGCTGAAAATCAAGTGAGAGCATTGATCTGCACAAAATCCTAGCGAAAACGGTTTGTCCGGGTGCAAAAACACGAGGCGTGCAATGAAGATTGTAATATCGAATAATAGGCTTAACGAAGATGCTTGAGAATTTTATCTTGTACCCTAGAAAGTCTGTTTGTGACAGTCATTAGTGATGTTTGTTTATCACTTAACATGTTCAGCTCTCGCATTAAATTATATGAGGACCCATGGCTTACCATGTGTTGCCCAAAAGTTAAGAAATATGGCGAGCAGCCTGTGGAGCTATGTATGGTATTCCTTAATGCACTACTAATTTCGTCTAAATGTCTATCCCACAGTCGGTGATCGTCTTTGATATAGGCTCTAATAGCGGAAATGATAGTCCTATTTACTCTTTCCGAAGCATTGGATTGTGGTGAATATTTAGGAGTGAACTGGTAGATAATTCCAAAATTCTGCAACAGATCAGCAAGTTGAAAGGATTTAAATTGTTGATCATTATCTGACATTAAAAATTCTGCTATACCGAACACACTAAAGACTTTATTTTTTAGAAAAGAAACGACCCCAGCAGTAGTAGTACTTCTAAAGTAGTACGTCTATCCACTTGATCTTAAGAACTTTTGGATGTTGAAGATATCCAGAGAATGGCGCTGTCCAGATGAAGATTGACTGCTAGTGGCGTTGTTAAATTACTGCAGTTAATGGAGAAGCGGAATACTGCTGTGTTTGAAATTTGTTTTATCCGTATAACATAAATACATAATACTTATCTACTTCAGTAGATAATTGGAACCAGACCTGCACTTTCTAGCTTCAGGATGAAGCGATGATTCAATCAAATTGATGCATAAATTGTGTAATATAAATAATACTTTATATTAAAAATCACTCCATATTATGTACAGCTAATTTAATCATACTCGAACTATTTTGGAGGAATCCGAATAAATCGATACAAAAACGTTCTATGCACTATACAAAGTATTATGATTGTATTTGTTTAATTAAATTCCACTTTAGTAATGATTGAGTTTAAATTTATTATATAGGTTTATATAATTTGTATCAATTGAAATTTGTTTGGCACCAACGACTTAACTCAATGTATATTACAGTTTTTCATAAAAACATCAATTTATTATATGATACAATATGGCGTGACAATTTATGTTACGAAAAATCTAACATTAAGTTTTTTTTTTGTTTTTCAAATAGAATATTACAGTTTACTCTGATTTATAAAAGCAAATAACTTCTCCTCTTTTACACCGGCGTTTATGAAATCATTATATTATTTGCGTGCTGCTTAGTGAAACTCCAGTTGGAATTACCGGAACTGTAGTTAATGCCACAAACTCGTCTCCAAATCCACATTTCAAAACTCCCTAACCAACTAATTTCCTACAAGAGAACGCTCCACGCAAAGCACTTTATCATTCTTTTCTTCAATACCATGTCTATTTTACTGTTTAATAGTATCCTCTTCGCTCTGAAAGCCTGCTTTTCCATACCAATCCTTTCTTTTATTTCTCTTGTTCCACTCCAGTCTTTCGTCACCTCAGTTCCCAGATATTTGAACCTTTCCACCTGTCCTAGCCTTTCTTCACCTACAATAATGTTTAGCATTTCTTTCTTTCCTATTTTCATTACCTTTGACTTTCGCATATTAATTCTAAGCCCCTAAACACTATCCATATTCTTTAGATGTCTCAACATTCTGTTGTAATAATGTAATGTAATAATTAGTATAGCCTTAACATGCTTACAAGTGTCACAATTTCGAATATAATCCTCAACATCAAGCTCCATAGTGGTTGTTTAGAATTAAAACTTGCCTTTGTGATTTACATCAACACATTATGTTCAAAGTCGGAACCTTCATTTTACAATAATTAACATCACACATATATTGAATTATCTAAAAAAGCATAAATTAATTTAAGTTAAGAATTTATATTACAAATATGTATACTTATCTTTTAATTCCAAATTATCCAAATATAACTAGCATAAACATAAAAACAATAATTACAAACGTCAAAACAAAACAAAAACTTTGACTGTACCAACAAGAAGTGTACTAAATTTATTAGCTACGTTCAGTAAAACAAATTAGTACTAGAACATGAAATACAATTGTACTTAATACAGTAACAAGTAGATTAAATTTTATTTGTATTAGTTAAACTTCTAGTATATAAGCCATGAAATTCTGTATGTTAATCCTATTCAAAATTCAACTGTTTAAGAACAAACAATAAAAAAAAAGAATTAAAAGGTTTAAATAAAAAGTTTTATTAAATAAGTTCAAGTGAGATTTCAGAAAGAACCAAAAAATAGAAGCAAGTGATAATTAGTGTCGAAAGATTATAATTTGGTTTCTATTAATTTAACAAGTTATTTTCCAAAATATTTTTCAACAGGAAAATAGCTACTTGGGCTGAAGCTCTTAACTTAGTTTGAACAAGCTTTCTCAACCATCAAGAGATAGCTACCGGGGCAGAACAGCTAAATTGAAATCACCGATTCTCATCTGATCACGAAGTTAAGCAACGTTGGAGGTGGTTAGTACTTCGATTGGTGACCGCTTGGGAACACGACTTGTTGTTGTGTTTTTTTCAAGCTTTCTCTACACCACCACCACCATCAAGAGATAGCTACCTGGGCAGAAGAATTCAGTGGTCCAATGATATTGCCTCTGTAACAGATTTAGTGTTTTTGCAAATCTTAAATGCGCATAAGAAGGTGGATTGTGTTCTTCTTTAAGCAAGTTAGGAACCAATTTTTCGGGTATTACCACGATATTATCGCCAACGCTATTGGTCGAGATATAAGCAATTCTAAACTCACGTCTTATTTGTGCTTTGCATACTGATGCTGATCCAGACATTTTAACACCGGCACACTTCATCATTGGTCATCCTTTAGTTCTCATTCCAGAGAAAAATATCATGGTCAAAAAGACCTCCAAGCTAAATAGATGGGAAATGCTGCAACAAATGAGACAACATATCTGGCAGAGGTGGCATGTAGTATATCTGACATCAATGCAGGCGAGGTCAAATTGAACTGATGCAAAACCCAATTTGAACGTTAATGATGTTGTGTTAGTCATTGATATAGAAATTTACCTCGTACAAAATGGTTACTCGGTTGCATAGAAATGATATTTACTGGGAGTGATGGAATGGTTAGAGTAGCATCAGTAAAAACTAAAAATGGAATATTTCGTCGAGCTATTCATGCTTTATGCAAGGTTCCTGTTGATTCGGATGATTCAAAGTCGGGAAAGATGTTGGACACTGGAGCTTGGTACACAAACATTTAGTATGGTTCACAACAGTTCTGCATCCCATCTTCCCGTTTTTTACTTCGATAAAATTTTTTTTGTGTAATTTTTTGAAGTTTTTTCAGTGTTTTTTTGCACACTACAGCAGTGTTGCCACTTCCCGAACTTCAAATAGTAGTATATTTTCCGAAAAAATAGTAGTAGAAAAGTAGTAGGAGAAATTTTGGCTAGAATGGTAGAAAAATATCAACAGAAGAGTATTTATTTCCAAGTTATAATATTTACCATCACATTATTTCTGATTTGTTTTACAAAATAATCTTAAGATCTTATAAAATTCAAAGTTAGAAAAAGATAAAATAAACTTTTTAAATTTATTTAAGATCAAAATAAATGGTGTTATGTATAGCCTGGCATATGGGGACGTAGTGTAGTATAGTCACTGATTCATTTAGTTTTTATTTCCTCTCATCTCTCAATTTTGCCTATCACGCATAGTTCACAACAATTTCTCGTTCATCCGTAATCTATAGTCATATTTTCGTATAGTTTCCGTTACACATATACCCTTTTAGCACAACCCCATTAACAATAATATTTTGTTTTGCAATCCCCTATTATCGGTTCACACTGCGTTTTCACCAGCGTTGCTTCACCATACTACATGAATTTGAATTCTCCGGACCTTTAACCGTAGTTGCCCTAAATGTTTTCAAGCCTCAAACCGCTGTGCATATTTCTCCAATCGTCCCAGTATCTAAAAACTATTATCCTACAATCAATTTTGCAATTGTCTTCAAGGCATATTGTATTTCTTATGTAGATGTTTTTACCAATTTCTCTTTCCGCTATGAATCTAGATTTCACTGTAATACGGTTGTAATTCATTGTTTCGTAGTACGTGATCATCATAAAATCAGTTGAACCTACGTTTAATCCATTCTAATATATTAATATTTCTTCCAAATGCGTTGTAAGTAACTTATTTCGTGAAATTAATTTGCAATTTTACGTATTACAAAATTACAAAATAGCAATCAGTGTTTGGTTTAAAACGAAAAATGTACTAACATTTCCCCTTCAACAAACTTTGTAGCTCAATTTTCGAGGTTAAATGACTATATAAGAAATGGAAATGTCTCGCTCTTACTCTCTTATTTCATTTTGATTCTGATTGGAACTTGTGTTGTGTTTTGACGTCTACGTGTTGAGTGTTTTGTGTAGTTTAATTTATTTAAAATAAAAAACTAAGATATATAGTTCCTGACGTTAATAACAAAATAAACCAAATTAAAAATTACATAGGCGATAGAAAGTGCATTTATAAACAACAGGTAATGCTTATTCTGTTAATTCATTCATGTTAAGGATATGAAACAAAAACGTCAAACAATCTGAAATGTTTGCCGAATTACGATTAGTTGGTTTTTGGTCATAATTTGTTCGAAGAAATACACAGGCTGATGATAAAATTCATCTAGAAAATTAGCCTACTTAATTAAAATGTTTCCACATTCTGTGACAATTACCTAATAAAATAATAACATCCTAATACTATTTATATCAAATTCTGTGATAATTAGCTGATAAAATAATACCATAATAATTGTTTTTATATCCAACTCTGTGATAATTAGCTAAGAACATAATACCATAACAATAGTTTTTATATCAAATTCTGTGATAATTAGCTAAGAAAATAATAACATTTAAATTCAATTCTGTGATAAGATAACTAAATACCAAAATATTAACAATAGAGCCGCATGTGTATTAAAATTCTGTGATAATAATTGTTTTTTTTTGTCAAAAAACCTGTTAACGGATAGAAATAATAACCTGATAATTGTATTTATATCTAATTCTGGGATAGAAAATTTTTCAAAAATGAACTGTTAACTAATAAATTTATAATGCTATCAAATGATTGCTGTAATTCGGGAATAAGAAATTGCGTCCAAGTGAAATGATCCATTGAAGGTGCCTGGATGGTAAATTCGTTCGGAATTATAGTTTATATTACCTAACTTACCGCATGCTACCAGTACATCTCGCGTGTGGAATACTTTGAATAGATTACCGGAAGATCAGCAACCTCCGTTATCATTATTCAATTTTGCTGTAACTGTTGGTTTTTTTTTTTGTTTCTACATTCCTGTTATCCTGAACATTGAATCACCGTTATTTTGTATGCATCATTTGCACAATATTTATCAGCAATCGCTTAGTTATTGCAACGCAACATTTACATAGTATTTATATCAATTAATCATCAATCGCTTAGCTATTGCGACGCAACATTGGTGCAATAGTTTGACAAATTTTACAACAATCGCCTTAGCTATTGCCTGCTGGGATATTCCATACTATACCTGCTGGGATGATTCACTGCTGATGGAGGGCTAAACGCCAGGACTACGAGGCCTGTTGGATATGACCATGGGGTGAGTGAATTTAAATAATTTTTTTCCTTTTCTAATGTAGAGGTGTGAATGCGCGGGAATGGGTGTATATATGGACGAATGCGGGCGTGTTTATCGATGTGCGTGTGCGAAATCAGGTGGTGAAGGTATGCGAGACACCATAAAACAAGTACTACACGAAGAAGTCAGTTTGATTTTTGATGAATTAACTTTATAGATATATTTATATATTAAAACTAAAATACCACTTGCAACAATGGCGATAATCAAGAATACATTTTCATTTAGTGTATCAAATATCTCATTTTGGTTAATGTTATATTCAATTGGGAAGTTCATGTTATTTCTATCCAAACCAACATCGAATATAACTGTTGTGCAAATTCTATTAAATAATTTACTGAGTAACAAGTTTCATTGCAAAATATTATATACGAATTATCGACTGATACGATTTAATTATATTATTTTTATTACGACCTACGTTAATGAAAACCGAGTTTTTTTTTTGAAAAACATCTGGAAAACCCTTTCGTTAGAAAATATAGCCCGATGTATATGGCAACGAGTGAGGGTTTATTGGTTTTAATCGACGACTGGCGTCGCACATCATCATTTACAATTTGGTTCATCGATACAGATAAAAATAATATCATTTATGGAACGTTTATGATAGTTCATATTTCTGCATGGAGTCTAATCTACGGTGGTAGCATACCTATGGGTTAGCTGGAGTTCTTGGATTGAAACAAGTTGTTTTCGAGTTTAATAAGGCTTAATACACCGATGTCATCGCCATCATTCGAACTACGACGACTTTGTAATACCATCCGACATCCAGTATTTATTGGATTATCATTAATTTTTTTTTTGCTACGAATTGTATGACATGACCTCGCTATATGAGTGTGTATGTGGTCGTGTAGGGTTGTAAGAAAGTGTGAATGTGTGGGTGGATGTGAGCGCGTATGCAGCGTAAGTGTGTGGGCGTATGAGAATGAATGTGGGGGGGTTGCACGTATTGTTTCCATTCGTATTGTTTTCACTTCTGTTTATTCACGTAATTTGCGTACATTTCTGTATTTGTGTTGAAGCAGCAGGTATTAATCTATCAAATCCACGATGGCTGAGCTTTAGTCGTTACGGCGTTATCAATCTCCAGGTACGCAGCCTGCTATGCCACTTCCTTGGTTCGCCAATGAAGGCTCTTCATTACAATGGTTTAAAACTAATATGAAAAATTTTTATTATTAAATTTTGAACATTAACTTGATTTTTTTAGTTTCACCATCTAATTTGCAAAATTTAAAAGATCTTGGTGCGGTTCAAAAATTCCTTGGAGTAGAAATTTTAAAAAAGAAGTAGATTTGTTGAAATGTATAAAATAGTAGTAGATTTGGCTTTTTTTAAAAAAGTCCGAAGTAGATAATTTTGAAGTAAAGAAGTGAATAAAATTTTAATAAGGGAAAATAAAAAGATAAAAACGTTACAATTGTGGGGATGACATACGTAACAATAGCACAAAACAACAGAGCAAAAAAGGTTCTGATCTAGTTAAAAATCGTAGGGTCGACTTTAGAGCTAGCATTGATTTTCGTTCCTAAGATATGCAGATTTCAGATGTTTAGGTACCAATTGTTTTGCTATGCTGAGATGAATGAGGAGTGTTTTAGCTTTTATTCCACCTTCATTTAACATATCGAAGTCACGTGGTTTTTCTTTTTTGTCAGTAAGTGGTTTGAGATATAGTTCTTATTGTCGCTTGATGAAAATGTTTCCTTCGGAGGAACAATATATCACAACTTATTTTTGCAATTAATTGTAGTGACAGATATTGAAAAATTTCGAAAGAAAGATATTAAGCTTGATTTTTTCAAGCGGCAAGGGTGATAATATTTTGATGTACTAACAGCTAGAGTAAAACGAAATGTTTTAGAGATTGAGCTGCAAACTTTTTTTTTAGTTGTCCATGTAAATGTTTACATACATTCTCATAAACTCTAGACTATTTTGTTACATAGAGTGTAGAACTAAAGTTGTTTAACAAATTACGTACACTTTATTCTATTTTTGTTTTCTTGACAAATATTTTCCTAAATGTAAATTTTATGCAAAAGAAGCACATTGACAATCCCAAGATAACTACTAAACATAAAAATCCAAACACATCTATCATATGGTATTCAATAAAATTCAATTCTTGACCCGCTGATTGTAGATGATGTGCACCTTTATGCCTTGCTACATATTCAACCCAATACACTAATTTTTCTTTGGGTGTCATCGGTTGATCATGGAAAATGTTTGATGCTCGTTGCATATTTTCTACATAACTAAAAAAATATAAATAAAAATTCGTTAAATATTAAAACCAATAGCTTTGTTACTTAAGCACCACCTTTGATTATTTAAAACAGTTTTCAAACTCTTCGATATTGACTCAAATGTTAAGTCATACGAATTCAATTTATATCCAAAACCGTTTTCTTCAGCAAATGCTATATTGACTTTCTGGTCGCCAAAATATGGGACCCCGATTAACGGTTTAGCATGATAAATTGTTTCAGTTAAACTTAAAAGCCCTCCATGCGATATAAACAGTTTAACATTTGGATGAGCTAGTATATCATTTTGAGGACACCAACTACGGACTAACACGTTTTCGGGTAAGTTTTCTATATCCTTTTCTGACTTCCATATGACTTTTTCTTTCAATATAGAAAAAGCTTTAGCAAAAGCTTGTTGACTTTTAACAGGAAAGTGAGAACTTTTTATATTCGATCCAAGTGAAAAGTATATGACCCCATGTTCAGCAGACTCAATGAATGTTTCCAAATCCTAAATAAAATTATTTAAAATTATTTGATTTAAATATACTTCTACTAACAAAATTTACCTTTGGCAGTGATTTAATTTCTTTTTCTACATGAATCCCTCCAATCTCTATTGTATTCGGTAGATACGGTGCAAGTGGGTTTAAACTAAAATGTGTGTTAAGAAGCACCAATGAAACCCCTTTCTTAATCATTTCTGAATATGGTAATTTTGCGTTGGGAAAATATTTTTCATAAAGTTGTTTTTCAGATCGGTAATACATTAAACTTATTAAATTTTCAAATGTAGCTAATAAAGCATTATTTAGTCGATTTTTAAAAGTCATTCGTCCTGTGCTATCTGCAAATTGATTAGGAACGTACGATAATGGTGCTGTATTTCCAGTAACTTCATAAGTCCATTTTGTCGAACCAGATGTAGACAATCCAATTACAGGTGCATTAAAATATTCACCAAACCCAATCAATGAAGGTGTTGCAAATAGTTCGGTTATCACTAAATCAAAATTATCGTTTTTATTGGTCAACATTTTATGAACGTTAGGATTAGTTAAAACCTGTTCGCTAAACATGCGACCAATTATATGTAAAACATACATAACAACTGTACTTGGTATGTTGGTCGGATTGTGTTCACTGTCGTCCTGGTGTTCTAGAATTACAAAAAAAAAAATTAATTAATTTTTTAACATAATTTTTATTTGATTTTCCTACTTTGGGCCATCTCGAATAAGCCTTCCAAATGCACATCTTTGTAATTACTTGGTGGATTTTTGATTGGCCAACAACTGATTACCGTAACTTCATGCCCTGCTTCTGCTAACGTTTTTGCTATCGATGATCCAATAAACCAATGTGATTTTGAAGGTGTAGGAAACACAGTCAAAATTTTTAAACAATTTATTTGTTCAGAGAATATAAACCAGAATACTACTGACACAATCATTTTTTTAAACTTTGTCATGATGTTTACTATACCAATACCAATTTTATTAAAACTGAACTCAATTCACTTAATTGTTTTCTTAGACTTTGCTTAACTCTTTGATATGTTTGACTGAAACTGAAAATATTGAATTGACATTGAAAATAATGTTCATAAAAAGACTTTGATTTATAATTAAATTACTATATGGTGAATGTTTAAGCAAACCCAGAGTCATTCTAACTCAACTACCCATTTTTAGTTAGATTACAAAACCATAACAAACATTTCTCATTTACTATTACAAATGAGACAATGACACGTAAATTATCTATTTGCCTTCGTATGGTTAACTGAACACAACTTCTTAGCTATTGCTTGTGTTTCATTATCTTATTTTATTTTAACTGATTAAATTTCGATTATTTTTATCAAGTTTTACAGCTATGTCATGATAACAATTTTTTGTTATAAAAATACTGTAAAAACTAGAAATTAGATCAAAATGATATTGTTTTTTTTGTGTCAACATGAGATTCATCTAATTCTAGTCTAAGTTTATGAGGCCAACATCCCAAAACAGTTTAGGTAACACAAACAGTTGCTACACTATAACAAATATATGTTTGTTATCATTATTTTAATCTTCTGGAAATATTTAATATTTTATTTTGTACCCAGACCGGATTGCAATAAATTTTTTAAGCTTTCTTTTTAAATAAGTGAAAATAAGCAAAATCATAACAATGTCTGTATATTCACTTAATATAGCTTCAGTTTATCTGACTTGTCCATATAACAAATTGCACTTAATTTTATAAACGCTTAGATAATCAAATTGCTTTTTATGATAAACAAAATCGCCAAAATCAGTGTCTAGACTCTAGACTATTCACACCCATCAAATGTTAATTTGAAGTTGGAACTATTTCGAAAATCAAAAAAAAATATTGCTTCTCTTCTCTTCGCAAAGTTCAGTCTAATCGAAAAAATAAATACCGTGGGTCAATTTTGAAATATTTTATGGTAAAGTGGAACTTTCAACTTTTATATTGTAAAAAAAAGAAGGCAGTCTTGAGGACTATCGACAGAAGTGAAAACTTAAAACTGTGAAATAGCTGTGTTTTTATCGTCTAAATACAACAAACTCTTTACTTACTTTATCACATACTAACTCACAGCTATTATCTGAGTAAAACATTAAATTCAATAAAAAGAAAAAACCAGAATATAAATCAAGAGAATGAGAATAAAATTATTTATAATATATTATCATTAATATCAACAATACTTAGGTTATTCGTACTATCCATTGGGTTTTCTTTATTGAAAAGTATAAAGAAAAACACACAAATCAAATATGACATAAACAATTTTTTTATTTTACTTAAAAATACAACGAAATCTGTACTTACTATACCACACTTACACACTGTTATAAACCGAAAAAAAAACAATTTCAAAAAGAGCAAATTATAAACCAAGAAAATAAGAATAGGCAATAAGAAAATAACAAATAATTACAATTTATCGCACTCTCTTTTAATATTTATTTAGCGTGACGATAACTCGAATATATAAATATTTCTCTATACAAAATTGCACAACGCGCCTAAAGAAGTTTTCACTTCAAAAACTTATAATATGGTTGACCTACGGTAGCAACCCCATCTTTAAAAGCTTTATTTCTGTATATTTTTAACCGTGTATTCAAAAAGCATATTGTAATAAACTTCGTCCAGAAAGTTAACTCCTTTTTCAATATTTTACTTGTATTGCAAATTGTATTGCATAAATTAATGTAAATTAAATTTGTTATACAAATGTTTACATTAATGAATTAAAAGGAGGTGTGGTCTATTGTTTCTAGAAAATACACTGGCAACAAAAACTGAGTTACCAGACGTTTCTGCTTATTTGTTTTTGAATATAAATAAGCGAACAAAATATCAGATAGTCAGTTTTACTTTTGCAATTAAAAATGTTTATAAATATTCGCAAGTATAAGGAATAATCGGTGGTACTTGAGCCTGGGTACTAATACTGAAAGAATCTGAACTTAGTGGAATAGTAAATACAGATTTTACGATTCCGAATATTATTGATTCAAATTGTGGAAAAGCGGTGAAGTTATTGTACATAAATTGGAGACCCTGGAATTTATTGTAATTAAAATCAGAAGCTGTTGTAATTAGTTGACAAATAAAGTTTGAGATTTTGTTAACCAAAGATCCGTCTTTTTACTGTCGTATTTGCTCAATAATCGAAAAGAACCAACGAAGAGTCGTTACAATATTGTGTATTGTTTTTTAATAAGCCAGTGAATTATCGTTCCACCACACATAAATCAGCTGATATCGGGTGAGCCGTTCTCTTGCATATTGATTTTAAAGTAAGCCTGGGTTTGAATTTCCGGAAATCTTTCGGACGACTACCCTGTTCTTAAATTAAACACTTTTTTAAAAATAAAATTTTATTTCACTTTTACTTTGAATTCATATGCACAATAAAACTTCTTTTTATGAGAAAAAAAATTATCAAAATCAGACACAAGCTTGCATGTCAAGCTTACAAAGCTCTGATCAATCTGATTCGTGTTTCATATGTGGCGAATTACCCAAAATTTAAAATGGCTACAATAGTAATTTTAAATCTGGAGAAATATTGTTGGTCGGCATCTGTTTGGAGAACATGTTACGTAGACTGGAGTATGATAATGTAGAGCGGTAAAGTTCCCGATTTGTTTAATGTCTGTTTTCTCATAATTCACAATTTTGCTTGCCATACATAAATCATAATCGTTTCTCATCCATCCACAATCTATAGTCATATTTTCATATAGTTTCCGTTACATAAATTTGTTCTTAGCATAAAATAATTAACAATAATATTTCTTTTGCAATCGCCTATTATTGACTCACACTGCGTTTTCACCCGTACTACTTTACCACACTACTAAAATTTGAATTCTCCGGACACTAACCATACTTGCTCAACGAAATTTTCAAACCTCAAACGGCTGTGCATATTTGTTCAATCGTCGCAATAGCTAAAAATTATTATCCTACAATTAGTTGTGTATTCGATTTCTTATATGGATATTTTTTTTTGTTAATTAATTTATCTTTCCGTTATGGAGCTACATTTTGCTGTAATGCTATAATAGGCTATTATTTCGTAACACATAAACATCATAGGATCGGTTAACCTTATGTTTAATTCATTTTAATATTTCTTACAAATGTGTTGGAAATAACTTATTTAGTTAAATTGTCTTACAATATTATGTATTACAAAATAACAAACAGTTTGGTTTTAACGAAAAAGGTCCTAACATTTATTTACATAATATAAATTAATTTCCTTTCATCAGAACCACTTTTTTTTCGAATTTTTCGATACTAAAGGTTGCTATAAAAAGAGATGACTATACCATCTCGGTCTCTTAGTCTAATTTTATCGTCCTATTGGATTGAAAAGAGTTTTTTTTTGACGTCTCTTTGGAAGTGGTCGACATTGTTAATTTTCGTGTTTTGTTTCCGGATATAAAAAGTTATAAAATGTTTTAAAGTTCAATTCGGTGTTATTTCTTTGTTTTTGGGGTACGTAGTCCTGCACTTATTTAGATAAAATTATTAGATCGGTCAAAATACTACAAGAAATATAGTGATACGTGTTAATAAATGGTTGACTTCATTAGTCTCAGCCATAAGTGGAATTTAAACCACAAAAAAATATATTTTTATGTTTGTGCCGGTGTCCTTGTCATTACCGTTTGTTTTTGGTAAGATAGTGTTGTGAAACTTTACTAAATTATAATTGTGTTTATAGTGATCTCAAAAAGAAAGAAATAAAATCCACTCGCAGTTTGGAAATTAAATATTCATCAGCGTCGGCAAACCTAGAAAAACGGGTGAATCGGTTCGCGGCGTGGTTATAAACCGGTCCAAGGTCAGGAAATCACTGTTTATCATTTCCCCGATTTGTGGAATGGTGGCCTTGCACGACAGATCAGTGATCAGAATCCTGAAATATAATCCGAACTTGGGATTTTTATGAATTAATTCTCGTTGGCATTACTGTTGGTTATGAAAATAATTGGTCGAATCAAAGAAGTAAAATAATAAAGCGGATGACTACATGAAACAAATGCAAAAAAACTTGCAAACCAAACCTTGTTGGTGGTAGATTTATCTAAAATACGAGGTCACAATAAATTATACTTGTTTTGGTGTGTCGTCATATCAGAACTGATTTAAAATATAAATAATTATAAATATTTACAATATAAATGTGAATCGTGTAAATTAAATATAATTAACATTATCCATTTTCAATTCAATATGCAATATGCGTAAATAAAAACAAAAATTTTTAAATTTTATATCTATCCTAGATGCAATAAATGATTTAGTTTTATAAGCTGTAAAGAAAGTCATAGTTTAAGAACCTACCGTAGAGAATAGATATATAATTCTTATCGATACTAATTAAAAATATTGACGATTTAAATCAATAAAACTCTGTTAAATCTAGCCAATGTTACTTTCTGTCCATAATTTTTTTTGTGGTGGTTTAACTGTGATTACTATAACTAAACGGGAGGCTCGACAAACAATCTTGTGATCAACTGCATGTTTGTGTTGGTAAACCACAGTTGAAAATATGAAGAAAATTAGTGCATGAACGATATCTATAGTGTTTTGCTAAACTCCAACAAAAATTACCCTGAGATCGTGCGAAATAGATTCTGGCCTTGTATTGCAAATATTACATACACTGGAAACAAGGATTAGACCAATGTTCAATGTGATGGCTTGTTGTTTTGCTTTCAATAATGAAGGATAGCGGTTATTGATGATATTGGAAATAATAGAGAGTGAATTGAAGAATTTTTTTTTTATTTCATCACAGCTTGGTAATACATATTTCAACGCAACAGGGTATCAAATTTATGCTATTAATACATAGTTCAACGCAACATGGTATCAAATTTATGCTACTACTACATATTTTAACGCAACATTGGTATCAAATTTTTGCTATTACCAATTATTTCAACGCAGCATTTGTGTCAAAGTTTTGCTGTTGCAGCCGTATATTATACATATTGAAACACATCATTAATATTAAAGTTTTGCTGTTAATGACATATTTCCAATCAACATTTATATCAAATTTTTGCTATTACTACTTATTTCAACGCAACATTGATATCAAAGTTTTACTGGTGCTGCTGTGTGTTATACATATTTCTACGCAACATTAATACAAAATTTACCTGATTTATGTCCACGCAACAGTAGTCAGAATTTACATTATTTATTACTACAATTAAGTCAACGCAGCATCTAGTCAAAATTTATGTTATTTATTACCTGATTTATGTCAACGCAACAGTAGTCAAAATTTACATTATTTATTACTACAGTTTCCTGATTTATTTCCACTCAACGTTTGTATTTTACCTATTCCCACTTAACATTGATATCAAATTTGGGCTGGTATCAAATCAACATTTACAACATATGCCACCTCAACATTGATATCAAATTTTCGCTGGTATCAAATCAACATTTATATCCAATCATCCATTTTACATATTCCAACTCCACATTGATATCAAATTTTTGCTGATATCAAATCAACGTTTATATCCAATCATCTATTTTACATATTTCAACGCAACAGTGATATCAAATTTGGGCTGGTATCAAATCAACATTTATATCCAATCATCCATTTTACATATTTCAACTCAACATTGATATCCAATTTTCTTGATACTTTACCTGTTGGATTGGTCATCGCGGATGGAGGACTAAGGCCGTAATACGTTGTAGCCGGGAGGATTTAATCATGGGGTGAGCGAACTTGATTTATTTTATCTATATTTTTTTTTCTTTTACATAGAGGTGTGAATGTGTGTGAACAAGGGTGTGCCAGTGATCGAATGGGGGCGTGTTTGTCGTTGCGTGTGTGTGTGACCTGGCGGTGCGTGTAGCGAGACACATTTAGTCTGAATTGGAAATGATTCTATTCTACCTATTATTACTCCGAGGTAATACTTAACATACCAAATACCTTTTCTTTTATTATATTACCTAAATTTATGAATTTATATTTTTAAGTAAATCAACAATCATTCTCAAGTAACCAGTAATACAAACAAAGAAAAATACAAATCCTTGTCATGTTTTTATGTTTATTAACCATATTATACATTAACCAACTGCAAACTACAGGTATTGAAAATAACCTGGTTTGGACATGTTTGTTTAACTTACAAATTAAATTATAACTTTTTGTGAGTTGTAAATATTTTTTTTATTGGGAATTACTTATGGTTTTATAAATTTTTGAAAAGTGTTATGAATAAAGAAAAAGGGAAATGAGCAATAAAGACTTTCAATATAGCGTGTGACGTTCTCCAGTGCTCTAAGATCTGATTCACGGTGTACCAGCAATGGCAGTGGTTTACGGGCTGTATCATATGGGGCAGATGACAGCCATACAACGAAATAGTGATTACTACCACTTGCGATACTTGCGGCGGGTCTTAAAGCTTAAGTGTCTTGATTGGCAGTCTAAGTGTGTGGGTGAATGTTAGCGTGTATGAAGCGTGAGTGTGTGGGCATCTGGGAGTGATTGTGGGGGTTGGACGCGCTGATCGGGGTTCTTTCGCAAAAGGGGTCGCCAGAGTCTCCATTTTCCACTTGTTTTTTTTCCATTTCTGTGAATTTTCGTAAATTGCGTACATTTCTGCATTTGTGCTGAAGCATCAGGTATTACTCCATCATATCCACGAGGACTGAGCTTTAGTCGTTACGACGTTAAATTTCTCTAGGTACGCATCCTGCTATGCCATTCTCATTGGTTCGCCAATGAGAAAGCTCTTCATTACAAACATCTGGAGAAATATTGTCCGGTCGGCACCAGAAGTTTGATTATTGTCAAAAGTTCAAAAAAATGTATGTGGCTTTTTAAAAAAAAAATGAAAAGAAAGTTTTAAAACAAAAAAAAAAAATATTGCGACGCTGATGCATAGGCTGACTTCACCACAGCTCTGGAAACAAAGGGTTTTGCATATACAATGAGCTAATATCTATCAAATACTTTAATTAAGAGCTAACCAATGTTATAAACTTCGTAGTTCTAATTATAAAAATATTAAGGAAAGCAGCAGTATCCCAACAGACATAAATTCTGTTGTACGAGAAAAAGTAAAAAAAAAAATTTAACCGGAAGTGACAAACCGGAAGTTAGGATGCAGAACTGTTGTGAACCGTACTAAATGTTTATGTACCAAGATTCATCCAATTCGATTATCAGGTACAGATGTTATTGAGCTTCCAAAATAACAGGTGCTCGGAGGACCCCTACCACTTTATTTACTATCGCTAAAAAAACTAATCAGTTCCTTGCCATACATATTTGCATCTTTTGGCGATGTGTCATCAAAACTACTTAACGAACGAATGTTGTATGCTTCCAACAAACATTGAAACAATAAACAGGTGTACGGGAAGACCCCCACCACTTATCCCAATACTGTCCAAAAACTAATCAGTTCTTTGTTATTTCAGTCTTTATCTTTTTCCAAAGTGTCATTAAAATTGATTAATGAATGAAGTCTGTATGCTCCCAACAAACTTTAAAAACAAAGTGTGAAAAGTCAGCAGTTGTATGATAGACCCCCCGCCATGATCAATGTGTTCCAAAAGTTAATAACTATCTTCACACACTAATTGGAACCTTTTCCATAAGCTTCATCATATTACTTCATTATTGTAGGCTGTAGTATGCATAAACACACTGAAAAAAATGGAAAATTTACAAAATAAATTTTTTACCGGAAGTGAAAAACCGGAAGTTGGGATGCAGAACTGTTGTGAACCGTACTAAATGCTTATGTACCAAGATTCATCCAATTCGATTATCATGTACAGATGTTATTGAGCTTTCAAAAAAACAGGTGTATGGGAAACCCCCCACCACTTTGTTCTTTATCGCTCAAAAACTAATCAGTTCTTTGCCATACATGTTTGCATCTTTTTCCAAAGTGTCATTAAAATTCGTTCACGAACGAATACTGTGTGCTCCAATCAAACATTGAAAAAATGGTGTCACAGTAAACAGGTGTTCGGGAGGACCCCCACCACTTATTCCAATATTGTCCAAAAACTAATCAGTTCTTTATTATTTAAGTCGCCATCTGTTTTCAAAGTGTCATTAAAATAAATTAATGAACGAAGTCTGCCCGACAAACAATTTCGCTATTTGTATCCGTAAAAAGACTGAAATGTTACCGGTGACTGTTATCGGGCACAAGTGGTAACGTAACTGATTTGTTACCGTATTTTGGTCAGACAATAGGCAGTAACAGTAACCAAACGAGGACCGTGTCGGTAACATTTCAGTATTCGTACGGTTACTATTGCAGTTACTTTTTAGTTGATTTTAGTAATTTGCCGGGTAGAATTACGGTTATATTTCTGTTACTAGATGGTATTTGTGTCGGTTACATTTAGGTTTCTGTTGGTAATTTGACAGACACAATTACGATTATATTTCAGGTAGTAGATGTTTTTGTCGGTTACATTTTTGGTAATTTTTAGTTATTTGACGGGCACAATTATGGTCATATTTCAGGTATTGATCGTATTTGTGTCGGTTACATTTCGGTGGTTTTTGGTAATTTGACGGACACGTTGTTTGGTAATTTGAAGTATTAATTCTAACATATTGTTGTTATTTTAACATATTCTTATTATTTTAATTCTCTTAAAAATGGTTTAATTAAACCGAAATTAATTTAGATATTTTTATTATTATTTTAAAATTAATATTAATATGTAAAATAAAACAATTTTTGCGAAATAAAAACAAGAAACAATTAAATATTATTAAAACACGTTTCGCCAAGGAGTAACGTCTGCTAACTGCTTCATTACAATATATAAAAACTGTGTTTGAGTTTTAAAATATAATTTAAGTGAGGATTTCAGTTTTCACTAACATTTTTAATGTCGGGACAAACTCGGTCGTATTTCGATAATTTTCGTTGTTTCCAAATGAGAATTTAAGCAAAGATGAATATGTGCTAGTGTTATTTAACCTGTTTTTATTTTGTTTTGTGTTCGTAGTTCGTCTTCGTCATGTTTACAGATAAAACTTTTATTTTAGGCGGTGACATTGGGACCGTAGAGGTACTGTTGGTTACAAAATGTTTGTCGGGCTGTATGCTCCCAACAAACTTTAAAAACAAAATGTGAAAAGTCAGCATTTGTATGGTAGACCCCCCCGCCACTTTGACCAATGTGTCCCAAAAGATGATAACTATCTTATCACACTAATTGAAAACTTTTTCATAAGTTTCATCATAATCACTTCATTATTGTAGGCTGTAGTGTGCATAAAGACACTGAAAAAACTTCAAAAAAGTACAAAAAAAAATTTTACAGGAAGTGAAAAACCGGAGGTTGGGATGCAGAACTGTTGTGAACCGTACTAAATACTCATGTGCCAAGTTTCATTCAATTCGATTATCAGGTACAGATGTTATAGAGCTTTCAAAAAAACAGGTGCTCCAGGGACCCCACACCATTTTGTTCACTATCGCTTAAAAACTGATCAGTTTCTTGCCATACATGTTTGCATCTTTTTCCAAAGTGTTATCAAAATTCATTGACAAATGTTTTATGCTCCCAACAAACATAAAAACATTGTGGAAAAAACCACCTGTTGTATGGTGGATCCCCAAACCCTTTATCCAATGTACTCCAAAAGCTGATAAAATCTTTCTCATGTTATTTGAAAGCTTTTACCAACGTTTCATGAAAATCGATCAGTAATTTTAGGCTACAGTAGGGATAAACACCTGGAAAAAAAATTTTAACCGAAGTGACAAACCGGAAGTTGGTATGCGGAAATATTGGAAACTGTACTAAAACCTTATATACTAAGCTTCAGTAAGATCATAGTCTGGGATTAAGTTATTCAAGATTTAAACTTAGAGGTGTTCGGAAGACCCCCCGCCATTTTGTTCAAATTTGAAATGAATCCAGATCTTCCATTTCCAAGTGAGCCTGTATCATTTGCCAAAGTTTCATCAAGATCCTATGCAAAAAGGATCATCAAGATCCTATGCAACTATTCCATTTGTACGCAGTTCGGACAAAGAAGTCTCTCTGCGATCTGCCAGTATGACAGCGCGGGATCTTTAACGTTTCACTGGTTGCGGCAACCGATTGCCGTGTGGAACGGGGGTAAGAATAAGTTTGAGGTATGATGCCACTGATTTCATCTGAGCACTGTTGATAACGATATTTGTAAAAAACAACGAGGTCAGCAACAGTGCGACGATGTTGTAGGGAATCAAGTTTTGATGTCAAAGCTCGATCACCCACAATTCGTATAGCCCGCTTTTGAACATTGAACAAAGTCCAAGAGGGCCAAGATAGAAACAGAACCAGCACCCCAAACTTGACAACAGTACTCTATACAGGGAGGAATATAGGACTTATAAACATGGAGCAATTATTAAGGAGTGAAAAATGTTTTGCATCTATTTAGGAGGCCGAGTTTTTTAGACGCGCTTTTTGCCATCGCCGTTACATGATCGTTCCAGAGTAGGCCATTTGAAACTGTGACACCCAATAAACGAATGTTTTTACATTCACCTATTGGTTCATCACACATACTGAATAAAATATCTTTGGGGAACTCGGTCTTTAATCTGGAAACAATCAACAGCTGTGTTTTGGTATAGTTGAAATTGACAAGGTTTTGGTCACCCCAGTCGGCGACTTTATTCGGAACTTTGTTCACGTTTATGGCAGCGGCTCTCCGGACAGGATTAATTCATTCGTGCATTTTACCTTTTGAAGGAAGGGGCTCGAACGACTTGTGCAGAGTACTATCATCTGCGAAATTATTTATTGGGTTGCTGGTGATTTTCAACAATTCGTTGATATAAATCAAAAATAGGGTTGGGGACAATACTGAGCCTTGGGGTACACCAGCGTTAAGTAGTTTAGACTCAGAAGAAAATCCATCTAAGGAGACTGAAATGTTTCGATTGGATAGAAAATTTTGAATCAGCTTCACAACATTGGGATGAAAACCGTACGCAACGAGCTTATTGATTAAGTTGGCATGCCAGACTCGATCGAATGCTTTGGAGATGTCTAAAGCGATAACGTATGTTTCACCACCTTTATCAAGTATGCTTTTCCAACAATGTGCTACATAGTTTAATAGATCGGTAGTTGATCTTTTGTTTCGAAAACCGTATTGGCTGTCGGCTATTAAATGATTTACTTCCAGAAATTTTGAAATGTGTGTATTAATATAATGCTGGTAGACTTTGGACAGGACCGATAGTAAAGCTATTGGCCTATAATTTGAGATATCAGACTTTGGTCCCTTTTTGGGGACGGGCTGGACATTTGCCAACTTCCAGCACGAGGGAAATATACCAGATTTATAGGATTGGTAGAATATTTTAGTTAAAGTTGGTGCAAGTTCTTTGGAAAAGGTTTTTAAAATAATGGGTGGAATATTGTCCATTTCTGATGCTTTGTTGATGTTTAACCCCTTTAAAAGTATAGCGACTATTTTGGGTTTGAAGTGAAGTTCATTCATATTAACTCCTGAAGACTGGATTTGGGGTATTTCTTTAGGAGTTTCCAAAACAGTGGAGTTCAGAGCAAAGCGTTCAGCAAACAAGCTAGCTTTTCTTGTGGGATCATTGACGATTAAATTACCATCAATAATAGGGGGAATAGAAAATTTTGTACCAGAATTTAAAGAATTAATGGCACTGTAGAAACTCTTGTCAGAAACAGACATAGGCGTAAGTTTTGAGGCTTTCGCTCTGTCAATGTCAGACTTTTCGTTTGAGATAATCTGGTTAGATATTTTGTTGGTCTTTAGATAATGGAATCGATTAGTGGGAGTTTTGTTATGAATCCAAATATTAAATGATCTACGTTTGTTTCTAAGTGCTGTTTTGGCAGCTTTCGAATACAAGTACTTTTGTTTGGGTTTTACTATGGAGAAAGAGACAAATTTATTGATAGCAAATTGGATGGTTTCTGTAAAGTTTTGAGCAGAAACATTTACATTGTCAGTGTAAAAACAATGACGGTCGAAAGAGAAACCATGGAAAAAATTTTGAAGACCACTCTTATCCATTTTTAAGTAGTGAAATATTTTGCGGGGCTTGGGAGCTGTAGTTTTAGGCAAATCAGTTTTGATAACTGATGAGATTAAATAATGATCAGAATTTCCAATACTACCTTTAGCGACATCGACACTTGTAATATCTGGCATTGTGGTAAGATAGAGATCTAAAAGAAAATTATTATCACCGCCATTACGGGGAGTGAAAGTCGGGTTTTTAACAATTTGGAATAGGCCCTGAGACGCGGCAAAAATTTCTGCCAGTTTTCCACTATTGTCAACATCGTCGGTCGATTTGGAGAATTCCAACCATGATTTGTTGTGGACGTTGAAGTCACCGGTAACGATAACTTCACAATTAGGGGACTTTGCTCTAATCTCGTCCACAATTTTTGTCAGTATATTCAGAACAATACACCTCAAAGATTATACAAACAACTACTTTTGTTTGATGAAATGAAGGACCATAATATTGAAATCAGAGTACGAAAACTGAAACGCAATGTATATTTCGTTCTTAGTGATTTTTACGGATGATGTAACTGTTGCAAGAATTGAGAACCGCTTATACAAACTTCTATCATACAATTAATACGTAAATTGTGAAATCAAATATTTCTTTTAATTTGTTGATGCTTTGAAAATGATTAATATGTTGTGAAATGTTACAGTTCGACGTTCGTTATTCTTATAAGCACAAAGATCACAATTATATCGGATAACTAGCAAAGTTAGAACTGCGGAATTGAAATTTGATTGTTAAAAAAATTATCACTTACTTAAATACAGTAACACCCTCTACAATTCTATGATTAATTTTATTGAATAAGCTTGACACTGAGTTAAATTTTTAGCAGCTGTTTAACACACTTCTTCACTAACGTAAAATAAATAATTGACGTTCAAATGTAGTTTTTTTTACATATTTGATATATTTAACATATATATATTTTTTTTAATCAAAATTCAGATAAAATTTTAAAAACAAATAGATCTTCTTTTAATTTACTTCTTTTCTTCCATCTACGAGTGTTAAATTATATTAAAAATAAGTTAAAAATAAATGAGTATACATATATGAGTACTTGCTTACATATATTTCATAGGCCAATCTGTGATCGGTACATAGAGCATGTGAATTCGACAAAATAGTGTTTTATTATTAGTTTGATAGTGCAGTAGAGTTAAGAAACAAGTTTTATTTGAATTTAATTGTGGTTATAAGTTTTTTAAATTTTTTATAATTTTTGTGTTATTCGACATCTTTAGTTAACGAAGCCGAAACAATTCAACGTTAAATTTTTTTGTAGACATTGGATGATAATCGATTTTTTAATAATTAATTGGTCAAAATCATGATGAAAAACAAAAATACAATTTTGTCACTATTTTTGTTGTTTCTATTTGGTGAACAGATAAATTCTTTGAAAATTTTGACTGTGTTACCATCACATGCAAAGTCTCATTGGTTTATTGGATCGGCGATTGCGAAAACATTAGCAGAAGCCGGACATGAAATTACTGTTATAAGTTGTTTTCCAATTAAAAATCCACTAACAAATTACAGAGATGTTAAGCTGGATGGATTTCTGGAGGTATTTGAAAGTATGTATGAAAATGTAGTGAAATACAATTTTAAACTATATAAGACATATTTTACAGAAGACCAAAAAAAGGGTAGTTTTGATCCAACCACTATGCCAGCTGAAGTTGTAACGTATGCAATGCGTGGAATGGTTTTAGGTTTTAGTGAAAAGGTATTAACACATCCTAACGTCATCAAGTTATTAAACGATAAAAATGAAAAATTTGATTTAGTGATAATCGAACTGTTTGCAATGCCTGCATTATTAGGGTTTGGACCACATTTTAATGCTCCTGTCATTGGATTTTCAACGTGTGGTTCAGCAAAATGGATACACGATGTTACTGGGAATACAGCTCCATTATCGTATGTTCCAAATATATTTTCGGATACTACTAGTCGAATGACATTCAATCAACGATTATATAATACATTTTTAACTTCGCTTGAATACTTGGCTGATGTTGTATTTAATTTATCGCACAAAAAACTATATGAAAAATATTTTCCAAATGCAAAAGTGCCATTTTCGGAGATGGTAAAAAAAGGAGTTTCGTTGGTGTTTCTTAATATGCATTTTAGTTTAAATCCACCTGCTCCATATCTACCGAATACGATTGAAATTGGTGGTATTCATATTGAAAGAAAAATCCAACCACTGCCAGAGGTAAGTCTTACCATTAACAAAATTTATCAGTTTATTTAAAGTTTGATATTTTTTTAGGATTTAAGGAAATTTATCGAATCCGCAGAACATGGTGTTATCTACTTCTCGCTGGGTTCAAACATAAAAAGTTTTCATTTTCCTTACGAAAATCAACAAGCATTCGTTAAAGCTTTCTCGCAATTGAAAGAAAAAGTTATATGGAAATTTGATAAAACCGATATTGATAACTTATCTGACAATGTGCTTGTTAGTAGTTGGTGTCCTCAAAATGATATTCTAGCACATCCGAATATTAAATTATTCATATCCCATGGTGGATTGTTAAGTTTAACAGAAACCGTTTATCATGCTAAACCAATTATCGGTATTCCTTATTTTGGTGATCAAAAGTTAAATGTGGCATTTGCTGAAGAAGCAGGGTTTGGGTATAAACTTAAGCCGAACGCGTTGACTTTTGAAATGATTTCGAAAGCATTGAAAACAGTTTTATCCAACCAAAGGTAGTCTGAAGTGGTTTCTTCAAATAATTTACATTACATATTTTGTTTTCGTTCCAGTTATTCTGAAAATGTGAAACGAGTTTCAAGTATTTTCCATGATCAACCGATGACACCGAAAGAGAAATTAATTTATTGGGTTGAATATGTTGCAAGGCATAAAGGTGCACCACATCTACAGTCAGCAGGACAAGATCTGAATTTTGTTGAATACCATATGATAGATGTGTTTGGTTTTTTATTTATAATCGTGTTTTTGGTATTACTTATTGTTTTTATTTGTTTAAGATTTATTTGTCGCAAAATGTTTGTAAAGAAAACTAAGGTCGAATAAAGTTGTTCGCGTTTTAATTTGAAAAAATTGTTTTCTCCATGCACGGATTTGATTTGAAAGTAACACGAAACACTGCTTTATTTTTTGCGGTGCTCTTATTGGAATTTTTATGGAAAAATAAAATTACCAGATACCAGATACATGACTTGATAAATAATTGACTAAATGTTATTATTAGCAATATCAATAACATACCTAGCCCACTTTAAGTCCCTTTTGTATTCACTTTGACATTATTAACATACATGTGATGCTTACAATGTTGAACTGCATCAGTTAAATCGTTGAAATAAATATAAAGTAACAGAGGTGCCAGGACCCTACCCAGAGGAACACCATAGAACATTTTATCTTTTTATCTGATACACATCAGTACATCACTAATTAATAAATAAATAATTTACTTAATCATAATACGTAATAATTTAATTGCATAATCTTAAAACCAATAAACTTATATTTTTGACCTTTTGAATATTAATAATAATAATGATAGTAATAAATCTTTATTTTAATCATAAACAAATAACATTACCAATAATATACAATAAATATTAAAAATTATTTAAACATAAGTAAATTAAACAAATATCAAATAATAATTATATTTGTAATTGATGTCTTGTAAGAAACGAACACTTGTAGTAAAAGCCAAAACAGAAAAACGTGAAAAAAAATTCTAAATAGTAATATTTCAATAGACAATAATAAATTTTTTCGGCAAACGGCTGCAAAGTTTAACTTTACTGCCGCTAGGGAGAAGACTAAAGTCTTACGTTTTTGACGTATAATCAAAGCGGCTGTAAAGTAACGCCATTTTAATTTTTTTTTACGGCGGCAGTGAAGTAACTTTCGTATTTTTACGGCGGCAGTAATGTAATTGTCATATTTTTACGGCGGCAGTAAAGTAAATTTCATATTTTTACGGCGGCAGTAACATAACATGAGATTATGAATTTGTTCAAAACAGCATGCATTTCAGTTCATTTTAATGAATTAAAATCAATAAAAAATAATTTCAGAAAATATATTACCTAATATTACCTTTTTAAATCATATTTATAAAAAAGTTTGATGTCATAATTTCATATTTATGTGTGTACGGGCATAGTGAAAATATTAATAAAACAAGTATACAAGATTATTTGAAATCATTTTTTGTATTTCGTAGTATTTATAAATATTTTTAGAGATATTTTATGTAGCCAAAAAATTTAAAATGTAAATTTGAGCCAAAATTTGAGCCACTACTAACAAACAAATTTTACTACAATCATCAACGTCGTTTGTAGTTTCTGAGATCAAAAGAAAATTTTAACGTTTTGCTCAACTGTACTTTTTTCTAGTTTTTGAGTGAAAAAAAATTTCCAAAAACATTCATCATTACTTTGAATTACTTTACAAACGATTTCGAACAGTTTTGTATACTGATTATCAAAATTATCACTGTGTAGGGGATTCCCCTGTTTGTTTTATGATTTGAGTGATATTTATTACAACTATAAAAAAAACAATTTATTACAACAATCAACGTCGTTTGTAGTTTCTGAGATCAAAAGAATATTTCTTCTTTTTGCTCAACTGTATAGTTTTAGTTTTTTTGTAAAAAGGGATTCACCTGTTTTTATGATTTGAGTGATATTTATTACAACTACAATCAGAGAAAATTACTACAAACATTAACGTCGTTTGGGCTTCTGAGATCAAAAGAATATTTCAAATTTTGGCTCAACTATAAATTTTTTTATTTTTGAGTGGAAAAAAAATTCCAAAAATACTACATACCATAAAATACTACAAACGATTTCGAACAATCTTGCATACTTGAATTATCAAAATTATCACTGTTCGTAGGGGATTCACCTATTTTGATAATTTGAGTGATATTTATTAAAAAAATTACTCCAATCATCAACATCGTTTGTTGTTTCTGAGATAAAAAAAAACATTTAAACTTTTTGCTCAACTGTAAATTTTTTTTCAAAAGATATTTATAATTGCTCCAAAATACTACAAACGATTTGAAACAATCTTGAATACTTGGAGTATCAAAACGTTTACTGTGAGAAGGGGAATTACCTGTTTTAATGATTTGAGTGATATTTATTACAACTACAAATAAAAAATGTTTACTACAATTCGAAATATTTTTCTGTACCCAAACAAATCAAAAATGTACGGTTGAGCAACAGATAAAAATATTTTGTAAAAAAAGATGATTGTAATAAAATTTGTTTGTTTGTAGTTGTAATAAATACCACTCAAATCATTAAAACATGTGAATCCTATACACAGTGATAATTTTGATAATCCAAGTATACAAGATTGTTCGAAATCGTTTGTAGTATTTTATAGTAATGATGAATATTTTTGGAAAATTTATTTTCACTAAAAAAATAAAAAATGTACAGTTAAGCAAAAAAATAAAATATTCTTTTGAACTCAGAAACTACAAAAGACGTTGATAATTGTAGTAATTTCTTTTTGTTTGTAGTTGTAATAAATATCACTCAAATAATCAAATCAGGAAATCTTCTACACACAGTGATAATCTTGATAATCCAAGTACATATACAAGATTGTCAAAAATCGTTTTAGTATTTCATTGAAATGATGAAAGATGTTGGAAATTTTTTTTCACTCAAAAAATGAAAAAAATTACAGTTGAGCAAAAAGTTGATATATTCTTTAGATCTGAGAAACTACAAACGACGTTAATGTTTGTAGTAATTTTTTTTGTAGTTGTAATAAATATCACTCACATAATTAAAACAGGTAAATAATTTTGATAATTCAAATATATATACAAGATTGTTCGAAATCGTTTGTAGTAATTTAAAGTAATGATGAATGTTTTTGAAAATTTTTTTCACTCAAAACTTGAAAAAAGTTACAGTTGAGTAAAACGTTGAAACTTTCTTATCTCAGAAACTACAAACGACGTTGATGAAACGACGTCTTTTTGTTCAACTCTAAATTTTTTTAGTTTTTGAGTGAAAAAATTTTTTCAAAAATATTTATCATTACTAGAGAAAACTAAAAACGATTTCGAACAATCTTGTACAATTGGATTATTAAAATTATCACTGTGTGTGGAGATTCACCTGTTTTAATGATTTGAGTGATATTTATTACAACTACAAACCGTAGTTGTAATAAAGTAGTTTCCAAAAAAAATTTTTATTTTTTTCCCTTATGTTTGGAACCCGTTCACACAGGTCTCAAAAAGCTAACATTTTTCGAGAGAATCATCTTAAACAAGAATGTAGCTTGTAAAAAAACAAGAGAGATTGGGTTTTTATTATTATTACACACTTTTATTTAACTTGACATCTGAGAGCTTTGATGGGTGGAATTTTGTGATTCATTTTTCAGTAACTTCCCATTATGTGATTGATCCCAAATTGAAAAGACAAGTTTGTTGAAGCAGTCAGTACGTATTTCTAAAACTTTTAAAGCACAAAACTTTATAAAACTGAAGAAAAAAAATTCAAATTTTTTTTCACTCTGAAAGACTTTAAAGAATTGCACTGAAATCCCCATAAACTGGTTGACTCATTTTGAGCGAAGGAATTTTGGTAATACTGTGTATATCATTATAATCATAGACATCATACATGTTTGTGTCATTTTATATGGATAAAAGGCCTTATAATGAACACAAAACAAAAATAAAAGTATGACATTTGAAAGCTTATAGACCTTTTTTCTTAAAGCTCAAATCGTTATTTTGCTGTATTTGACAGATTACATACAGCAATGATAATTAGAAATCAGTTATTATGTATGAAAATATGAAAATCCATAAGATCTGAATATCCCATTCTCTACGTTGGAATTTCGCTCATACTGAGTATATCATTATAATATATGACATATTACACAATTTTGTTATTTTTATATCGAAAAATCTTTATTATACCAATCTCTCTTATACCCATCGTCAAAATTGGAGGAAACTTCTGGTGGTAAGAATCAGAACTAGTGTACCCATATAAATTTTGACATTTAGTTCATTTTGGTATACATTATCAAATTTGTGTTTACATTGGTAAGTTTTCAAGCCGAAAAATAATAATTTAAAATAAATCTAATTGAAATATACATTTATAATACTTGTGTTTTTCCAGGTGTTTTGTTATAATTACAGAAAAACTACCAGAATTGTATATAAAAAGAATATTAAAACAGCCATCACGGCAACACAAAGTCCAGTTCACAAAAGAACTTGGATATTACATTGTGGGGTAAAATAAAAATCTTAACTAAATCTAATTGAAATATACATTTATAAAACTTGTGTTTTTCCAGGTGTTTTGTTAAAATTACCAGAATTGTACATAAAAAGAATATTAAATGTATTATCCTGATGAATGGAAAGATGATGTAAGAATCGATGCTTTGTTCGCTCCATTCAGAGTTCGAACATTAAATCCTGTTAATTACGATTCTAAATTAAAATTTTAGAAAAATGCCATAACAAAATATTGTTTGTATAATTTCCCCTTTATATACGCAATATAAATATAAAAGAATTGAAAAATACATTTCAGCGTAATATTATAATTCCTTATGTATTTGCAACGGTATTAGAGAATATGTTTCAGAAAGAGGAAGTTAAATTAAAAAAAATGATTTCATGGAAATTTGACAGTATTCATGGAGTTGAAGGAGTTTTAATTCGTTGATAAAAAAGTATTTCAAAGAGTCTCAATAATTTAAAAATTTAATGATACAAACAAAAGATGATTCCACAGAATATGTTTTAATTGAAAGTTTAAAGGTGAGTTTTTATTCAAGATTCTGTTGTCTCGAGGTTTAATTTCTATTCTTATCTGTAGAATGAAGCAACAAAAATCCAAAGGGAAATGGAACATTTAACCGAATCTGTTATGTCCTTAGCCGATGCTATCGAAAAGCTTACCAATTCCAATTTAGAGTTTAAATTAACAAATGAAGGTGCATTGTTAGCAATTCAACAGTTAGAAAACGAACAGAGTCGATAGATAATTACTCAAAAATTATAATAAAATTCGGTGCCACCGCACAAAAAGTCACACCAATCAATGAGCTTGAACGTTCTTTTTATAATCTAGAAAAAACAGAAAAATATTTTGTTAATTTCTTTGAAACTAACTTTTAAGTTTTGATAAATAAAAGAATATTTTAATATGGTACAACTTTATAATTTTAATGTTTTATTTAACATTGACTGCCAACAAACGACTAACTAACAATATAATATCAAATGATGATAATGATACGGACATAATAAAAGTAAGGTAACTGTACAATAATAAATTACAAAACAAGTTGATTAATACAACAACTAAACAAGGTGATTCTAAAGTTTACATCATTATCATCTTAACATTAATATAATTCATTTTACATATTTTGATTTATCATATTTATTGAAAATTATTGATAAAATTGAAAATGAATTTAAAGATTTAGACACAAAAATATGAGAGTTGATTAGAGATGGCAAACGAAATTCAGCGAAGTTTCATCTTCGTTAGATCATATACAAATACTACAATCTCAAATTCAAGATACAACGAGTGATGCTAAAGTGTTGGAAGCTTTTAAAATTGGTTCTAAAACTATCAAAAAGTTGCTTTCTGATTCGAGAATTACGCTGGATAGCGTTGATGAGGCATTGGCGGATGTCCAAGAAAACCATGAGGTACATGATGATATCCAATCAACGTTGGGCGGTGGTAACACATTCAATACAATTGATGATTCTATTCTGGAAAAAGAATTAGAGGAATTGTTATTAGAAGATGCCTTCCCTGATGTTGTACTGTCTGATATTAATAAAAACGACGGAAATGAAAAGGAGAAACCAAAGGATGCAATATTAAATATGGATGACTTGATACAACGTCGTATGAATGAATTAAGAATTGAGTTTGGTGATGGATGTTTTTTTTTTAAAAAAATAAAATTCAAAAAACTGACTCAAAAAATGTATATCGCTAAAAACTATAAAATAAAAAAAAAAATAAAAAAAAATTTTAAAAAACACACTTTTATTGAAAATGAACTAAAAACTAAAAAATAAATTTTGCATTGACACAACACGATGTTCCGAAAAACAAAGGTTATATTCAAACGTTAAATCTTTTATTAATAACTATATGTTTGCTTTCAAACTATAATAAGGAAATAAATATTTAAATATCTTTTTAAACAATTTAACACAGATGGCAAAATTAGATGTACAGACTAGAATACTATTTAACTAGAAGTTTTGTTAGATAAATAATTTTCCGTTACAGTTTTTTACAAAAAATAAAAGTGGGTGGCGTAGTCAATATAGAAGGGCACTAAATATGTAGAAAATGTGCTAATTCTTAATCTTAATTAAGTAATAAGTATAAATACTAAAACTTAATTCAACTATTTTAAAGGATTATAAATCACTTATAATACAAGAAATGTGATGTAATACGTTCAATACGCTGACTGCGCCACCCACTTTTATTTTTTGTAAAAAACTGTAACGGAAAATTATTTATCTAACAAAACTTCTAGTTAAATAGTATTCTAGTCTGTACATCTAATTTTGCCATCTGTGTTAAATTGTTTAAAAAGATATTTAAATATTTATTTCCTTATTATAGTTTGAAAGCAAACATATAGTTATTAATAAAAGATTTAACGTTTGAATATAACCTTTGTTTTTCGGAACATCGTGTTGTGTCAATGCAAAATTTATTTTTTAGTTTTTAGTTCATTTTCAATAAAAGTGTGTTTTTTAAAATTTTTTTTTATTTTTTTTTTTTTATTGCTATGTAGTATAAACCCAATACCAACTGAGTTATGGCTTGTTGAATGTAGGTAGACTATTGTTCATCGAATGCAAAAATCGAAACATTCAACGGTAATGATAAGTTTGAAATAGGTGGTCTATAACGTAGGTGTTTTTGTTGGCCACAAAAAATAAGAAGCGACTTTATTTTTGTTATAACTTGCCCTAGTTCAAGGAAATTTTATTAGGAGTCATTTTAAAGGTTTTTAAGTTTATCAAAAAAGATTTAACGGCTTTTTCCGAATTTTCCGACTACTAATGAAATTCCCTTGCATTGAAACTAGGGCAAGTAACAACAAAAATAAAGTTGCTTTTTATATTGTGTGGTCGAAAAAGCAACAAAAACACCTACGTTATAGCCCACCTATTTCAAACTAATCATTACCCATTTACAATTTACTTTATTTATGTAGCAGCAATACATTAAAAAACTTTAACCGGTTTGGGAGGCTTGGATTTGAAAAAATTGGGGTTAAAGGAACAGAGAGTTTTCGTTATTTCTCAAAAATTTTCATTGTTTCTCAAATAACTCAACGTTCAATGTAAAATGCAAAATACAAAATGCAAAAATGTAACTGTTTTAGGTAGATTTCATATAAAAATCTACCGATTGCAATGTGCTCCACCTCGGAATTTCGGAAAAATTTTGGTGGCAAATGGTTTTTAACGCTCGAAGCTCAATTTAGTAGCAGGTCAGAACTTTTTGTCGCACCCTCCCCCAGAGTTGGCCCAACTAGATAGCGATATCATTGCACAACCTGATCCTAATCGTCCATATGACTCAATCAAACAAGCTATTCTCACGCGGTTAGGAAAATCAAACACTGACCGCATTCGTACCGTGCTCCGTGGGATGGATGTTGGCGATAAACGCCCATCCAAATTGTTGCGAGCAATGAGAAGTGAAGCTAAACAAAATTTTTCTGATGATACACTGAGAGTTCTATGGAGCGAAAAACTTCCTCCTCTCATTAAAACCGCTATTGCTCCTAGTAATGACGTTCTTGACGCTGTAACCGTCACTGCATATGCTGTATTCAGTGCTTTGATGACTCAATAAATTTTCAAAGTTGCACAACCTTCGCAACACATTGAATCTTCTAATGATAATTCTGCTAAATCAAATTTGGAAATCTCTTTATTGCAACAGCAATTTAAAAATTTAGAACTCCAAAATAAAAAGCTGGAAATTCAATTATCGGCAATTAACCAAACTTTATCTAACTCTTCTAGTTCAAGATCTAGAACTCCCTCTAGAGGTAATGATCGCAGATCGCGATCTAGCTCAAGACCTCCACGATTTTTTCAGGGCATTTGTATCTATCACCATCGATTTGGTGACCTTGCTCAAAAATGTCATCCTGAATTTTCCCGATATTCGTTAATTCATTCTCTTCTAATTCAAAAAACTAAATGGCTCGCTGCATTTAGCTGAATGCGGTGCCTGCCACAATAATTACCGTTTGATGGTGTATGATACCATCACTAATATTAAATTTCTTATCAATTCCGGTGCCGAGATATTGATAATTCCAGCTACTACCGCTCAGAAGCTCAGTGTGAAATCAGACTTCACTCTTATTGCTGCAAATTCTACTACCGTGTCTACTTATGGGACGAAAACTTTAATGTTGGGTTTTGGTCTTCGACGTTTATTCGTTCACTTTTTTCATCATAGCCAGCTTCTCTGTTCCGATAATTGGGGCCGACTTTTTGAGCAAATACGGTATTCTGGTTGATATTAAACAGAAGCGAATAATCGACCCACTGTCTGATATTTTCACATCAGCAGTCACAGCTCCAATCTCTACTCCTTCATTATCCGTTCTTATCAATGATAAATTTTCTCGTGAAATTAACGAGCTTTTAAACGAGTTCAAAGAATTAACCTTTGACTCGGGTCTCTCTTCAGCTGGAAACACAATGTGACACATGCGATTATAACTACTAGACCACCAGTCGCCTGCAAAACTCGCAGACTAGTCTGACGATCAGCAGTGCCAGCTAGGCCCTAGATAGGAGTGAAGCTAGCACTTACTAACGTCATAGAATTGTTTTCCTGACCGTATGCCCGATTCCCGTTCTATCGACTTGGCTCAGTCTAAAACGATCGTGGGTTTAAATCGGCAGTCAGGAAACCCTAGATGTGAGCGGTTGCTAAATGGAAAAAAGCAGATTGCAGTTCCTACTTACCATATTCCTACTTACCGTTTCCGTTCATTTCCGTTGAGCCATGTTCTCTCTTCACCAATTATTCTACTAACCACCTATACATCAGAGGAACAGAGCCATCACCCCTTTAGCGTGGGTATGAACCACACTATGAATGTCATCCCTACCCCCGCCATTCTTCTCGTTTGTTTATTAGACCAAGGTGACCACAGAAACATGCGGAATATTGTTACCCAATTATAATTCGAACTTTTGTCAACTCCCCAATGTCATCCAGATATCAATAAAACGCCAGATTTTATTCTCAACGTTGTACGTATATTTGTAATTTATATTATAATTTTTTAGTATTTTCTTTATCATTCACAAGTAATAATTTTCTTTTCTTAACCCAATCACTTCCAAAGTAAAACACAAAATTACTAACATATTGCACTTCTATTAATTTGCAGAAGATGAATTATCAGATAAATCTGATACAGAAAATGATGATTCAACCCAAATAGTTATCCATTATTTTGTAAATTTGCAGTAGAGAATAGCTTGTGTAATAATAGTTCAAGAATGTCAAACTCAATAGCTATTATTCTGTTGAACTAGAATTCTAGAAAATAGCTGGTCAAGAAAAATAATAGAAACGCAGTTATATTCTTAACGGGATACTAATTAACACTTGCCTTTATTTTAATTTTAAAAAATATCGAGGGGCTGAAATCTCACAGCTCTGAGATATCAAGACTTTGGTCTGGGTTAAGGATTTTGATATAGTTTTCGGCAAAAAACTTTTATGAGGACATGGTTTTTAGTTTTGGGTAGCGATGTATATCAAACATAACTAGGCTTGCCACCTATACGTTTTTGGAGCGTATAATACGTTTTTTTTATCAAAAATATTTGTGAATACGCTATACGTACGTTTTTTGAAAATATTCGAAAATATACGCTTTTTTGGTTATAAATAGTTAAATTCAGTTATTTTCATAAATACGTATCCTAAATGAATTTTTCCCTTATTAACTGTAATGAATTGCAGAGAAAAGTGGACTGAATATTTTAAAATCAACACAAACGCACTTAAATGACTTAAAATTTGCAAATTTGTGTTTGCAGGCCAGTTAATAATTTTAATTGTTTTGTTGAACGCATTTTTAGCGTGATGGGGAAATATATGCACTTACAAATCAAAAGGCTTCATACCGATATGGTGAAATCAGAATTATTCAAGCATTTCAATTACAGATGAATTGCACTGAAGAAAAACGATAAGTCTAACAAAAAATTGATCGAAGCAGCAAAATCGAACCAAAAATACAAATTTAAAGCTTACATTAAAAATTTGGTTCATTCCTATACCATTTGGTTACTATTTATAAAATTTTTAACTATGTTATTATATGTTATTTAGTAAATTAAAGTAAGACATTTTTTTAATATATTTATTTTGTTTATATTGTTATCGTTTTACTTCGGTCTGAAAGACCTAAGTATTGCATTCATGAGCCAAAAGGGAAATTCTTACCCCACTTTTTATGGTTACGTATGGTTCGTATGGTTACGTTTTAGGACCTACTGATTCTAAAAAAGGAAAACAAAAAAATGTATGTCTGTCTGCCGGCCGGCCGTCACAACCTACGAAATCTAGAAAACGGCTGGACGGATTTCAAATTTTTTTTTCTAAAAATAGGTTTACTCAATGGAAAGAGCCGAAAGGACGATGTGTTCGATAACTGTACCGGAAGTGTGTCAAAAAAATCATCAAGTTTCTCAAATCAAGGAAATTTGCAATTTTTTGCTTTAAAAACTTTCATTTTAAGTGATTACGAGTAGGAACATTGAATTTGGAGAAATCTTGATTGTCGGGATTGGTATGTGAGACCAAAATCTAAATTATTGCATTATAAGTTTATCAAAAAAAGATTGTTGCCAGAAGAAAGATTTTTATTTATTTTTTTACCCAATTTTTTGTAAAAAAAATAAAATTGATTATTTGTATGATATGAACTTTTATTATTATTATTGAGAATTATGGCATTATAAGTTTGTCAAAAAAATGTCGTAAAGTGTGTCAAAAGAAAGATTTTTATTTATTTTATTACCCAAATTTTTGGAAAAAGAAAATTAATTATTTGTACGACATGAAATTTTATTATTATTATTGAGAATTATAAGTTAGTCAAAAAAATAATGTCAAGTGTGTCAAAAGAATGATTTTCATTTAGTTTTTTAGCAAAAAATAAAATTAGTTATTTGTATGAAATGAAATGTATAATGAACATGAAATTATTATTGGGAATTTTATTGCATTATAAGTTTTTCAAAAAAATATTGTCAAGTATATCAAAAATATGAATTCATTTATTTTTTTAGATAATTTTTTGGAAAAAAAATTTAGCTGTTTGCTTACGTAAATAAATATAATTGAACATGGAAATTTTTGAGTTTGTGATAGTTTTTGAAATATTTTTGGAATTTTGAAAAGTTTCAATTTTTGATTTTGTAAGAATTTATGGAATATTTTTAAAATTTTGAAAAATTTTAAATTTTTGATTTTATTATAATTTTTATAATTTTGGAAAAATTTTCAATTTTTGATATTGTTATAAATTTTGCAATATTTTTAGAATTTTAGAAAAAGTTTGAATTTTTGAATTTTAAAGAATTTTTGGAATATTATTAGAGTTTAGAAAAAGTTTAAATATTTGATTTTATTCTAATTTTTGGAAGATTTTTAGAATTTTAAAAAAAAAATTTTATATTGTATATATATTTTTAGAATTTTGAAAAAAGTTTCAATTTTTGATTTTTAAGAATTTTTGGAATATTTTTAGAATTTTGAAAAATTAAAAATTTTTGATTTTATTATAATTTTTATAATTTTGAAAAAAGTTACAATTTTTGATTTTGTTATAATTTAATAATTTATGCAATATTTTTAGAGTTTTTGAAAAAAGTTTTAATCTTTGATTTTGCAATAGTTTTTGGAATATTTTTGGAAGTTTGTTTGAAAAAAGTTTGAATTTTTGATTTTATTTAATTTTTACAATATTTTTGGAATTTTGAAAGAAATATGAATTTGTGATTTTGAAATATTTTTGGTTTTTGAGTAGTTTGCTGATTGTATAATCTTTTCACTAAATTATGTTCATTTATGATCAGTTATAAATTTCCGACAACGTATTGATGTTTCGTGTTAGTTTTGTAATACACATCTAAACAGAGATAAAAAATACTAAAGTACATGTATTTTTAACAAAAGTAACAAAAAGTTATGTTTGATATATGAACATCGCTACCCAAAACTAAAAACCATGTCCTCATAAAAGTTTTTGCCGAAAACTATATCAAAATTATTAACCCAGACCGAAGTCTTGATATCTCAGAGCTGTGAGATTTTAGCTCCTCCATATTTTTCCAATTAACTTATAAAATAAATAAAACATATGAGTAAAAAAAATTCTTTTAATTGTTTTATTTTAAAATATGTATGTATACGCTTTTGGAAAAATTCAAAGGTGGTAAGCCTAAACATAACTCTTTGTTAAAGTACAAGTATTTTTTATCTCTGTTTAAAATTTATTACAAAACTAACACGAAACATCAATACGTTGCCGGAAAATTATAAAATTTTATAAAATTAAAAAATTTTCAAGATTCTAAAAATATTCCAAAAATTCTTACAAAATCAAAATTTAAAACTTTTGCCGGAATTCCCAAAATATTGCAAAAATTATTATACAAAATCAAAAATACAAACTTTTTCAAAATTCCAAAAATATTTCAAAAACTATAACAAATTCAAAAATTTCCATGTCCAATTTAATTTTATATTACATTTGCGTCATAAAAACAGCTACATTTTTTTTTCCCAAAAATTGGCTAAAATTAAATGAAATCATTTTTTGACACACTTGACAACATTTTTTGACAAACTTATAATGCCATAATTCTCAATAATAATAATAAAATTTCATTTCAAACAAACAATTTTATTTTTTTCCAAAAAATTGGGTAAAAAAATAAATACAAAATCTTTCTTTTGACGCACTTGACAACACGTTTTTGACAAACTTATAATGCCATAATTCTCAATGATAATAATAAAACTTCATATCAAACAAACAATTAATTTTGCTTTTTTTTTCCAAAAACTTAGGTAAAAAAATAAATAAAAAAATCTTTCTTTTGACACACTTGACAACATTTTTTTGACAAACTTATAATGCAATAATCTAGTTTTTGATCTCACATACCAATCCCGACCATCAAGATTTCTCCAAATTTAATGTTCCTACTCGTAATCACTTAAAATGAACGTTTTTTAAGCCAAAAATATGAAAATTTGCTATTTTTGACACACATAATGATTTTTTTGACACACTTCCGGTACAGTTATCGAACACAGCGTCCTTTCGGACCTGTCCCTTGTGAATACCTATTTTTAGAAAAAAAAATTTTTGAAATCCCTCCAGCGGTTTTCCCTGCGTAGGTAATGACGGACGGCCGGCCGGCCGGCAGACAGACATACATTTTTTTTTTTTTGCTTTTTTAGAATCAGTAGGTCCTAAAACGTCGAGAAATGTCAAAAGAAGTGGGGGTAGGAATTTCACTTTTGGCTCATGAATGTAATACTTAGGTCTTTCAGACCGAAGTAATTCACCCTTACACCAACTATAAAAATTAAGAAAACTTCTTGGTTTAACAACTTTAATTAATTTTTTTAACTACTAACTTAAGAAATCGTCATTATTTACTCGTATGCCCCAATGAGAAGTAATTTTTCTCAAGCTAGGTCAATAATAATAACAAAACATTACCTAGGTTAATAATGACAAATTTTCCTTTATTTTTAATTAACAAAAAAACACAAACACAAAACACAAACAATATTTTGAAATTAACAAAAAAACACAAACAAATAATAATTGCATTCCTTTATTTCGTTTTATTTGTATGAAACTAAACTTCCAGGCTACTTGATATTCTAAGATATTTAAAAAATGAAATAGAAAATGACTAATATCAAAATCTAATCAAAGCAAATATGATAATTAGTGTTAGTAGTTAAAAAAATTCTATATATACCTCGGTTGAGAAGACTAATATAGACCCCGAACATTATATCCCTCGGCGCTACGCGCCTCAGGATCTAAAAGTTCTCGGTCAATAATAGCTTACTTCTCAACCTTGTTCTATAATGTACTATTTATTGTTTACACTTGATACCCAATGTTTATAATGATGCAAGTTTTTGTAACACTGGAAAATCTTGCTGTTGTTTTGGGTTCCTGGTTGAGTGAATCTGAAATTTTTAATAATTGGTTACCTCACTTGATGAAATTATAACAATTTTTGTAATTCTTCCTGAATAGTGTTCTTTATTGGTTTCTTGAACAGTTGAATTTGAATAGGACTAACATTCAAAATTTCATGACTTATATGCTAGAAGTTTAACTAAACTTAAGATTAGTTTATTTGCAGATGATGAATTGTTAGATATAACTGATCCAGAAAATGATGACTCAAGTGATGTTTACAACAACTGCAGCGACTCATATTAGAATACTATTTCATACTCAAGACTAAAAGGAATTTGTTGAATATACTTTATTAAAATCTGTATATGATTCTATTAATTTTGTCATTTAAGTTTAATATTATATATTTTAATAGTCGTTCGAGTAGATCAGCTTCAATGTACATGCAATAAAAAGAATATCCATTGAAAAAAGAAACTTCATTCAATATCTGTTAATATTTATTGAGCGCGCCGTATTACAGAACGGCAACCTTTTATTTGCGACTGACGGCATTTGTTACAGAAATAAACTGACTGACTACATTTTTTCTGATTATAATAATATTCTTCACCTGTATACTAAATTTCAGATTTTATAAAGTACTTGCACGATGTAATGTTTTTTTACAACTTCAACGCGTGACTGACGCGTTCGGTTACAGGATTTGAGTGACTGACGATCATAAAGCTTATTTTTAATTAATATTCTGCTCTCAAACGAATTTTCAGGTTTTATAAAGTAGTTGCAAGATACATGGTTTTTTTACAACATTGGAGTCCCACTCCAAACGCTAACGAATCCAGCTGACTGACGGAAGTCGATTTCTCTACTCAGCATATGTGACATAATATTAAAAAAAGTAGGGTCTGCGTCGGACCAGACGGTGGAAGTTATACTTCTTTGCCCATTCGCTCGCACACAGACAGACCTATCTGTCTATACATTAAAAAAAAACAAAAATATTATTCAAAAAAAAAATGTTATTCAAGAAAAAAAATATTATTCAAAAGAAAAAATATTATGCAAAACAAAAAATATTATTCAAAAAAAAAATATAAAAAAAGAAACATATTATTCAAAAAATAAATAAAAAAAAAATATTATTCAAAAAGTATAAGAACGTATAGTTATTAAGTACTAGAAGATACACCCGCACGGCGATGCCCATGCTTCCCAGATAAAGTGGTTGAAAACTGCTTATTTTTTGAGTAAATTGTCCGATAGTTTTTTGTTATGTCATTTGATTTAACTTATTTTATTAGTAATATATAAAAAATTTGAAAAAAATGTAATAGTATCATTTTGCAGTCAGCAAAAGCCATTAAGTAAATGTCTCTAAAGCTATAGATAAATTTACATATTAAATGTACGTTAAAATTAAAACACATTGACAGGCAAATAATAATTAAATAATTTTTATAAATGTAGATGGCAAAAGATTAGGGTTAGAAAAAAGTTAAAATTTTTTTCCAAAGATTTAATTCAAATAATTCAATGTGTAACGAACAATTAGGTGAGCGTAAATATATTTGTTTATTGGATGTCACAATTGTCAATTACTTACTCCGAAGCCACCGTACTCGTCATATAAAATATAGGTACACTGGTTCATTGCTATTGGCTTAGCGTCCTATTTCATGTAGACTTATAATCATTTATCAATCCAGAAATTTTGCTGTTCTGAAGAGGGTCGTATTGCAATTTGCAAATATATTTTATCGATTGTCTGCAATACTCTACTCCATTGATGCATACGCCGGCCGATTAAAAAATACCACCATTTTTAGTGAATATTTTCGTTTAATGGGTTTAATTGCTTTATGGTCATCGTCTTATCTCGACATTCCTTCCCACAACTTAAAACAAAAATTGGAAAAAATAATAATAAGACTAATTTCATTTGTAAATTCAGACATATATATTATTATTAAAACAGTCAAATCACAACATATGTTAACATATTTGCATATATTTTATAGATCCCTTGCAATAACAATAATAGTTTTGAAAGTAATGGAGAAGCATATATCACTCAATAAGTAAAACACTTTAAATCTGTAACTTTGATATTGTTCATAATCTTTTTCTTCGGTACTAAGGTTCTAATGCTAATTCTTGTTGCATCAATGTTTCTAAGAAGAGGAAAAGAAACGTCAATTTCCAATTTTTGGAACATGTGAGGGCAGTTCTGCTAATGCAAGCAGGCTTGTTTAATCATATATAAACAATGCTTATATGTATCGTATTGGTGCTAATGCATAGAAATATGTACATATTTTATATAAGAACATATTTGTTGTAAATTAGAAATATGTATTTGTTAAAAAATAATTTAACATAATTTTCATATAAATGTACACATTTGTTTGTTACATTATACATTAACTATTCATTTTAATGATAATTCCGAAAAGTGAAAAAAAAAAATTGATCAAAGATAACTAAGCGAATAATGTTTTATTATTATAAAATATGATTGATTTAGTAATTTCGTCTTTATTACCATACAGCATAAGGTTGATTTACTAATTTCGTCTTTATTACCATACAGCATAAAGGTTAAAATATAACTTGAAACAGCGTGACGCGGTTTCTCGTTTAACACCCCATCAAAATATTTACAACGAGCGCAAAGAAGTATAACTTCAAAAATCAGCCTTTATAAAGTGCTTGCAATTTTATGTCGCTCGCCTCCCCTACTAATATGAAACTTTGCTTGTTTTACGGGATAGAATTACGGGCTAACTTCACAAAGATGTTTTTGATTGGCTAAAAAAATTTAAAAGTTTATTATAAAGTCCAGAATAAATTCAACGTTAGTGTCAGTCAGTTTAGTTAAAATTTAAACCCCCCGGTCGTCACGAGAAAGTTGTTGGTTACCCGTGAAGTTACCACTAATCAAGTGTATCAATTATCAAAGAAAAAGTTTGTGCTTAGAAAAAATAATCTTTTCTCAAAAGATTTCAAAAGAAAAATATTTTTATAGTAAAATATCTTGTATATTACTACATTTTGGACAATGCGGTATTTTACGTATAATACCACGTATTCATGGCTTCTTAACAGGGGGGTCGTGGCCCTCTGGGGGGCCGCGAAAATATTACCAGATTTTTTTTTAATTCAATGCTAAAGAATTTTTTAAATCAAAATAGTTTTTTTATTCGCCTACATATTAAAGTGTTACTTTATTACTGTGAATTGCGGCTTTAAAGTGTCACTTTTTAACTATTTATTTTGTTGTCATATAGTTACGTCCAAAAAAGTAAAAAGCATTTGTTTTTATTTAAATTCTATGAAAAATAGAATTTTTTATCAAAGCAACCCTTAAATTCAAAATGTTATTATCCAATTCAAATAGTTGTTATCATTTGTTGTCATGGTTATACAATAATTGAGAAAAAATAACAAATATTTTGTCAAAGGTTACTTGTTCTACATATTTTTATTTTAAAATTTATGCAAATTTATAATCCGTGGCATTTCAAAAGTGGCAGTTGTTTATTCCGACATATGTTTTGTGACACTTTTATGCCACACAAAAAGATCCACAAAAGTATGCACTTTTTTAGGACTTTTATCCGTCGCAATAAAAGTCTGAAAAAAGTGCATACTTTTATGACACTTTTATGCCACACACAAAAGGTTCACAAAACTATACATTTTTTTAGACTTTTATTGCGACGGATAAAAGTCTCAAAAAGTATATACTTTTGTAGATCTTTTGTGTGTGGCATAAAGCGTCATAAAAGTATGCACTTCTTTCAGACTTTTATTAACGAAGTAATAAAAGATTGATAGAAGAGCAGCTGTTCGGTGGAAAAAAAAACAACGAAGAAAACAAAACAAACCATTATGCTAATGAGTTGAACGATTTTTGTTGTAATTTTCAGGCAAAATACGACACAAAGCTGAAAACAAATGAATCCATATGTATGATTTTTATAATTTGCATTGGTGCGGTAAACAAACGATGCCGTAAAACACTGCCAATGAGATTATCTGACAAATCGGCGGATAAGAATAAATCCAGTACTTGTTCATCAGCAAATGGCTGTCCTACTTCAGCTGGCACAGATTCCGTTTTTATCAAAATTGATCGTGGCATAACTGGACCGGTACGACGACGTAGATCGTAAAAACGGTCACCTGATGAATCGCTGAGTCCACTTGGACTAGATGATGCTTTTGGCCGATTGAAAATATCGATGAAATTTAATCAATTTTGCAAATTTCATAAAAAAGGCAAACGATTTTGCAAATTTTGATTGAAGAAAAAAAAATTTTCCTACTCCTATCACAGTAAATTATAAATTACATCGCACTATCCATGACATGTAAATTGATTATTTCAAATAGCGTGCGGTAAGTAAAAAAAAAGCGTGCGGTAAGTAAAAAAAAGCGTGCGGTAATGGATTTTCATATATATATTACCGCACGCTTTTAATAAAAAGAAAAATTTTTATTTAAAAAAAAATTTGATTTTTAAAAATTAAATATTTCAATTCATTTTGACACAGAATAATGCAAAGCCTACCACAATTTGTAAGCTATTTGCATTTAATTTATAATTAGTAGTTCATTTTTTCAAGTAATTATATGCGTTTGGGCATTAAAACAAAGTCGTAGGAAAAGTATATAACAAATCTCGAGTTGTAAAGCATTTTCCATGCTCGTGAAGATACTGCACTCGACGCTACGCGTCTCGTGCGCAAAATTTTCCCTCGCATGTAAAATGCTATTTACAACTCTAGATATGTAATATACTATTACATCCCTTTGCTTATTCATCTTTGAAACACACAAAAATGATTCGGTAATAAAGTACCGAATGTAATTGGCTCGTCTTGTCTTGCCGATGTTTCAACTGCAAATGATTTGCATCAACCGGTCTGATTCATTTCAAGGTGTTTGAATACACGTAAAAATAAATCATGGGTACACTGAAAAAAACATGTCCTATTTCCAATCGAAATGCAATTGTCTCAACCTCATCGTGCGGTCACATATGGCGAATCAAACTACGAAATTGCTTCAACAACTCTACAATTATAAATCGATGAAGTTGAGACAATCACACGAAATATTTATGTGAAAATAAAATATAGTCCAATTAACCTCAAATACTTAAACTTTAAAATGAAAAATTCATGATATAAGGCCAAAGAAAAGTTTTTTCAGGGAAATTGTTATTATCTTTATTCAACTACTGTTATATTGGATATAACACTTTATGTTTTAAATAAACCTCATTCTGTTGTTAGGAAAATGTTATCGTGTAGTTGTCCCAATCACAGTGAAATTGTTTGCAAATAATTTTTCTTTGCATGAATAATAAGCTGCCAACTTCGAGATGAGGTTGTCATGAACTTCAATTTTTTTTTCAGTGTATAGTGGTTATTCTTTCCGCCTTTTAAGAAACTTTTCTGAAGGTTTTAACAAAAATACATTTTTACAAACTTTTATTACACTTTTATAAGAATGTCAGCCATCTTTTCCGAGGACTCGGTCGTTTGCGCAGTCCTCATAAAAGTTTCAGGTTTTATCATACTTTTATGATGAATTTAATTTCCAAAAATCAAGAAAAAAATTTTGAAAAAATAATTTTTCAGAATGCCCGCCGAAAATTTGGGGGGTGGAATATCATCAACTTCCACCATAAATTTATTTTTGCATTAAAAATAGTGCGAATGCGATTTGTAAGTCGCATGTCTATTTCTTTCATAAAATATATTCATCCATTTTTTCTTCTGACTTGGAAAAAATTTCATTGTTGTTCGATTCTGTGCATATTACAATATAACATTTTGACGCGGAGAAAAAATCAGTGAAAGAAGCAAACAAATATTAATCTAGATGGATAACATTCGAAAAGAAATAAAAGGGAATAATAGATTTAGACTGTAAGAGAGAGAGAAAGCAACAGCTCTGATCTGTTTCATGTCTAATAAAATGCTCTTAAAATAATAATAAAAACTCAATAAAACGTTCATAAAAGTACAAACGCCTCTTAAATGTTCCATAAAAGCAACAATAAAAGTGTTATAAAAGCATCTTAAAAGTGCTTGATAAAAGTATCTTAAAAGTTTCAAGAAAGGGTGATACAAACGTTTTAAAAGTATGATAAAAGTTAATAAAAGCATGTTAAAAGCTAGGCCCACACTTTTGAAGGGAGGTAATTAAGGTTTTAAGAGAACCTTTCAAGAGTCTTTTAAGAAGTCTGTTAAAAGCAATTTTTTGATATTTTTGCGCCCTATTTGGTTTTTTGACACTTTGAAGAACACTCTTAAAATGACTTTTAAGAGCGACGATTTTTTTAAGGTGCTTTTAAGAAGTATCTTAAAAGCGAAAAAAGGGGAATTGTGTTGCTCGGGGTATGTATGTTCATCTGATCCCTCATAATTTCTAAACTACTAATCACAACTTAACAAATGAGGTATCGTCTGAAGCGTTTTGATCTTCTACTGGTTATAGGCTTAATGATGATACAATAAATTGAATATGCTGATGCCTAGAGGACATAAGGTCATGACCTAAAAAAAAATTTAATTTAATGATACCGTGTTGGGTATCAAATGAAAGGACTTAATTAGCACATGATATCTAGCACAAAATATCTATGTTGTTACCTTTAACTAGCGATTTGGCTGCACCTGATAATTAGGAATAATTTCATAATGGCTAACACTCTTATTGGATGATCGTGACCGTTTTGTTTATTGCAATAGTAAATACTGTTGTATAATTGTGTACACGATAACGTATGCGAGCTATCACAGCTATCAATGTGTCCTCACAATTACATTTACGATCATCGTTTCGATGTTTTAAGTATTGTAAGTCGCTTTATAATCGAGTGAATTGTTGAGTGGATTGATTGTAGTCGATTGGTCTAATTTTCAGTAAATCGGGTTAAAGGCTTAATGATGACTTAATAAATTGAACAGCGCACCCCCTAGAGGACATAATATCATGAACTAAAGAAAAAAAAAAAGTTCAAAAACTTAAACCCGATTTCTGAAAAATCACGCTCTAAAAAAAAATAAAACAAGAAAATACTCTTATCTGAAATTGTTATGTACAATATAAACTATTCAATATTTATTGTCTATTGAATAAACAACTACACATAAATAATTTTAATAAATTTAATGCAGATTCATAGTGATTTTCAGAGAATAGCCGTAGTCGTATGCCACCTACCCTAACAAAACAATACATTCTAAGAGTATAGTAAGTGATCATCGGCTTTAGGGCAAAGTGCATCTCGCTATACATCATCTAAAGAGTGCTCAAGAGAGATGTATAGCATGATGCCCTACAGCGGATGATCACTTACTATACTATAAGAATGTATTGTTTTGTTAGGGTAGGTGGCATACGACTACGACTATCCTCTGAACATCACTATGAATCTGCATTAAATTTATTAAAATTATTTATGTGTAAGTTGTTTATTCAATAGACAATAAATATTGAATAGTTTATATTGTACATAACAATTTCAGATAAGAGTATTTTCTTGTTTTATTTTTTTTAGAGCGTGATTTTTCAGTAATCGGGTTTTAGTTTTTGAACTTCTTTTTTTTTATGCAAATAGTATAAGAACAACCACAGAAATTTTATTAATAGATTTTGATAAAAGCATTAATTTCTTTACTGTTATTAAGAACAAATATGTTGCTTTAAGCCAAATAAATAGTTGACTACATTGGTTTTTATTATGAATCAAATCAATATGTTAAGCATTGAATCTCACCACTTAATTCAATAGAATTGAATGTCTCCAGATACCATGTTGAGCGTGTTTCGTTTTTCATACATTCATAATGATTATTTAACGACCAGTTCTGAAAAATAAAGGTTTAGCAGGCAAAATACAACTTAGCAGCAATTGAAACGCAGTCTCAGAAGTGAAATAACACTAATATTTTTAAAATAGTCATTTTAAAAGTAGATATTTCTTAAATGGGTTTCGTATAGGCTTATACACAAGTTTGGTTCTTTGTTGCCGATAAACGGCAATTTTGTCTACTTCCACTGACATCAAAGTAGTGGTGTTGACGAGGTCGTGAATATAGCTGTCGGGATAGTGGATCAAGACACCTTTGCAAATCTTTCAATTTTGGGGGTTCAATTTTGAAGGCCTTATGTTATAGTATTGAATACAGTAAAATTTATTTGCGAATAAACTAAGATTCTGCTTAAGATATATTTAAAAACTATCAATTAATTATTGTTATCATAATATGTCCATAATAGGCCAGTAATAATAGGAGAAAAAATTAGAAAAAAAAAAATAATTCGTTACAGCAAACTGACAGCGGGATATAAAAAGATCTACACTTTTTGTACGGACCATTTTTACCCTCACCTCAACATTTTTCGAAAAAATGCGAAAAACCGATTTTTTTCTTTTTTCTTGTTTTCTTTTACAAAAAAAAATTTATGAAGTTCAAATTTTGGAAAAAGATATCTCCATTTATTGGAAAAAGGCAGCATTTTTTTCGGAGGAAAATATTTAGACGTTGTTGTTAAAATTAATTTTTTTGAAAAAAAAACCAAATTTTTAACTGCGATTCCTCTTAAAACTACGCCGCCTAATGAGTTCAGTTTTAACACATTTACTCGTTCTTACGTCTATTTTTGATAAATGGTAAAAAAATGGTACTCTGTTATGAAAAAAAAGGCGGGAAAATTGAAAAAACCGAGAAAATCGCTTTTTTTTCGTTGTAATTTGCATATTTATCGTTGAATAATCGTTATTAATTAATAAAATCATTTAAATTTTTAATGATAAACGTAAACGACGATCATTTGGAAATAAATTAATGAATAATTATATGCTTTCGTTACTTTTAGTTTATTTAGGTAACAAAAAAGTAAATTTTATTCTTCAAACATGGCGATCTCACAAAATACCTTTTAGTTTTCTTTCATGTTTTTTATATTTTACAGATTTGTTATTTACTTAAAACATACTAAACCTATAAGGACAATTGTTATTTTTTGTTTTTGAGAAAAACACATTTGAATATAGGTTGATTTTTTTTGTACTTTGTGCCATACACTAAACCCAAGTTTACTGATTCTATTAAACTTATTTTGGGTTTAGAAGGTGTAATATCCTGGTGTGCTATACAATTGATACGTCTTTTTTTATTTATTTTTGGGATTGCTCGCCTTATGGGGGATTCGTTTATATAGCACCATTTCCAGTTTTTACCACCGCGTATCAATTTTTTTTTTATGGGTTGATCGTTTCACACACACACATTGTCACACACAAAAAATTTTTCTTAACCCTTCATCCTGAGATTAATTATTAATGAAAAAAAGGTTTGAATTGAATTTTAAACATATTTAATGAGCAACAAAAAATAATCACCTTAATTCTAAAGCAATTTCACTTAAAGCTTATAGAGTTTTAATTATTTAAATTTTAAATATAAATATATTAGTTAATTTTTTTTTTCTTTTCTTTTTCTGATTATACGGTATTATGGAATATTTCGATTGCTTGATAATTTAAATTTGTAATATAATTGGTAATATAATACTTGTAATTTGGTGTCCTTGCAAGGTGATGATATTGTATGATGATGATAATGATGAGAAAGTTGAACGAGTTTATGCTTATATCTGGATAATTATTTTTCGTATACGAGTTCTGGATATTTGAATAATGTATACCCTCCTTATTTGTTTCTAATGCTGGCTTACTTTACTTCTTACTTCGTTGTTGCACAAAACCAAAGCTTAACGTTATAATGCAAAACTTATAACTTGTATGCACATTTTTTTTAACATATGTTTGTATTTTTTGTTTTTAATTAATTTAATTTAATTTACAAAAATAACTAGCTTTTAGAACAAGAAACAATTTTTCAAACAAAAATTGAATTGAATAATTTTGGTACAGTTACAACATTTGATATATTTTTTTTTTGTATTAATTAATAAAATTATTTTCTTGTTTTTATATTTTTTGTTTAATATTATTTAATTATACAACCTATCGGTTTGAATTTTCAAAATACAATCCTTATCTCTAATTTTATTTTTAAATTCTACCTTATTATTTTTCCGTTCCTAATTTTTTTTTATATATTTTTTTGAAAAAAAAAACTCTTCTTTGACTGTATGTGCACACACCAACATTTTTTTGCTTTGGTAAAGCTAATTCGTTACAGCACAGCATAAACTGAAACTTTTATGAAAATAAACAAAAATTTAAGTTGATGCTGAAGACAATAAAAAAAAATATTTCTTAATGCCTATAAATTTGTTATTGCAATCATTCATCTGCTTCAAATATTTTCTAGCGTAAGAGTTTAATGATAAAGACAAACGAATTAGCATCAGAGTTTAAGATCTTTTGCGTGGTAAGTACCTAAAGGTTTTCCTGATGGATCTATCAATTCATAATTAACTGAACCTACTTTCCTACTAACGATCGCCTTAGAAAAGGAGGGAGCAAATTTTCCACATATTTTTTTCATTTTATCACTTTGAGTATGGTTCCTGACATACACGACTTGTCCGGGTGCAAACTCTACCGTCCTAACTCTTAAGTTATATCTTTGGCTATGCTGTTTATAAGCTTTATCTAAATGCTTTTGGACATCATCATGAATTAGTGCCATTTTATCACCACCTGAAAAAGGAATTTGACCCTCTGCTATTGCACCAATATTTCGGAGAAACTGATAATTTTGACCGTGGTTTATTTTGTGATAGCCAAAAAGCAGAAAATGTGGCGACTCTTTGACTGATTGATGAATAGAATTGCGTAATGCACAAGCAATTTCGTCAATATGTTTGTCCCAAGAAGTGTGTTTATCCTGAGTTATGTATGACCGTATGGCTGCCAAAATCGAACGATTAACACGTTCTGCTGCATTTGATTGTGGAGAATAGTAGGCAGTTTTAGAATCAATTACTCCGAACTTTTTAAGCAAAGCTTTATATTCCTTGCTTCGAAATTGTACTCCATTATCGGTGTGTATAGTTTCTGGCACTCCATAGACCATGAAGACGTCGTCACGCAAAAAAGTTACAATAGACACCGAGGTCGCAACCCGAAGAGTCTTAAGAAGTACGAATTTCGTAAAATGATCGAGTACGATAAGGATAAAAGTTTTACCAGATGATGATCTAGGGTACGGCCCTAATAGGTCCACGTAAACACGCTGCCATGGTCTTTCAACTATAAATTGCTTACCCATTAGAGGTTTCATTATATGATTAGGAGGTTTTGACATTTTACAAATTGTGCAATTTAAAACATACTCTCGAACTTCTACTGACATTTTGGGCCAAAAAAAATACCTTCTCAAGCGTTCTAAGGTTTTCGCCACTCCTCCATGAGATGCAAGGGTATCATCATGCTCGCGCCTTATTAGTGAACTCGTAAGTCCTTTAGGAATCCAAATTTTCCATACTGAAATGTCAGATAAATCATCATGCTTCTTTGGTTCTAACCTAATCAATATTCTCCCGTTGTGAATTTGAAATGAGCCATACTTGTTTGGATCGTCTAAAATTTTGTTTTTTAATTGAATATACTCGTCGCAATCAAAAGCCTTCGAATTTAGGTCAAGCAGACCATTCATTTTCTCTGTACAGTTTTTTATTTCTTCCAGAGTTTCACAAAAACTTCTTGATAATGCATCTGCGACCTTATTATCGGCACCCTTCTGATGTTCTATCTTGAATTTGTAGCCCTGTAGCTTGAGGCTCCAACGGGCAAGGCGTCCGCTCAAGTCTCTTTGACTCATTAGCCATTTAAGACTAGCATGGTCGGTTATGAGTGTAAACTCGTGGCCCTCAATATACGGTCGGAACTTTTTTATAGCGATTATGGCTGCAAGACACTCTAGCTCAGTGACGGTATAGTTTCGTTGTGGTTTATTGAGTTTTTGCGACATAAATGCCAATGGCTGTTCGCATTCTTCATCATTTTTTTGAAACAGTACCGCCCCTACACCCTCTGTGCTTGCATCACACCGTATGAAAAAGTGTTTTGCATAATTAGGATTAACAAGTACAGGTGCGGTTGTTAATGCTACTTTCAATTTATTCAGTGACTCTTGTGCCTCAGGTGTCCATACAAATTTACCTTTCTTTAGACAGTTAGTAATAGGTGCCGTTAAATCTGCATAATTGTTAATAAATCGGCGATACCACCCGGCCATCCCCAATAGTCTCCTAGTTTGTTTAATTGTTGTTGGTGCTGGAAATTCTACAATCGCTGAGACTTTGTCTGGATCAGTTCGTAACCCATCTTCTCCTATTAAATAGCCCAGATATTTAAGTTCACGCATTGCAAAGTGACTCTTTTCGACATTAATCGTTACACCGCCATATTTCAGTAACCTGGCAACTTCCTTTAGCAATTTAAGATGTTCCTCAAACGTACGACTAACAATCAGCAAGTCATCTAAATACACAAATACATTTTCATGCAGTTGTGTAGGGATGACTCGATGCATTAAGCGACACATTGATTGGGCTGCATTACACAGTCCAAATGGCATCACCTTAAATTGATAAAGAGGTCTACCGGGTACTGTAAATGCGGTTTTCTCTTTAGAGTCTTCTGACAACGGAATTTGCCAGAAGGCATCCTTTAAATCTAGGCCAGATATAAATTTTGTTTCACTTAAACGTCCAAGTAATCCGTCTATGATAGGTAGAGGGTAAGCGTCCTTTTTAGTAACCAAGTTTAATTTTCTGGCATCGAGACAAAGCCTATTTTTGCCGTTACTTTTTTTCACGAGGGTAACTGGTGAGCTCCAATCACTCCTACTTTCCTCTATAACATTTAGTTGTAGCATACGGTCAATTTCTGCATACAACTCGGACTGGACCGCGGGAGATACTGGATAATATCTTTGCTTAATAGATTTACTTCCGTCTATTAATTCTATTCTATGGGTGTACAAACTCGTTTTACCTAGTCCATTTTTCTGGAACGAAGGAAACATTTGTTTGACCAACTCTAGTTCTGTTTGCTGAGTTGTATTTAGAACGTGGGAACTAATGCTGTGAGTACTAATTTCACAAATAGGTATATTAGAAAACAAATTGAACTCCTTCCAGAAATCTATACCTAGATATATCGATCCTTGTAAGCTTGGGACTACGCAGAATTTAATGGATTTCGTTTTGCCGTTAAATGTAATTGGCAACATAACATACCCTTCAATTTGACTACGGTTACCATCTGCAGTTTGAACGTATGAGTTCAACCGATGAAGTTTAACGTCTAAGTTATCAATCATTTTTATAGAACCTTTACCCAAAACACTTACAGATGCACCACTATCGAGCAATCCTTCAAACTGTTTTATTCCAATGTTAAATTTTAGGTAGGGTCTTGGATCGTTGATTCTAGTTGAAAAACGGATGGATGAAATGCACGCTTTTAGGAATGTTTTCTTATTTCTGAAGTAATTTTTGCACCGAGCTAATCTTTTTGACAAAGTGGGAGAACTATTTTTTTCGTTTTGATCAGTCACGTGAACCATGCTGTGGTTTGGCGAATTATTATTGTTTACGGGTGTATTATAGTTGGGGTTATGAGTGAGGTAGTCATCTTTAGGTGGCAATTGAAAGGAAGTGATTTCAAAAGAGTCACGAGTATTTACATTGGCGAACCTCTCCTGTCCGTAGAGAAAGGATTGGTTACCCGTGGCGTTTGAGAACGTGAACTCCTCGCGATAGTTACGTTCTTCATCAAGTTTCCCGATAAACGATTCTGACATTTAGAACAATTGGGTTTACGTACGTCTACAGCTCCGCAACCATAACAAAATACATTATTAAACGCTTGAACACAATCATGGTAAGTATGTCCTAAGTCCTTACAGTTCCAGCATATTAAATAATTGTTCGTACTGCGTGCTGCAATATCATTGGTAATTGCGGAAATATTAGGATCTTCCATAAAAGGTTGCTGTGGAATTCCTGACGGAAATTCTTCCATATTAGAATATTCGATTTCGTTAACCACTCTACGTCGAGATCCAAAGTCGCCTACTTTCCTCGGGTCATAACCAGTTTCTTCCCAAACGTTCTCAAACTTATGGCATCTTAAACGCAGTTCTTCTACATTACGAAAGTTATAGCCATATGGCAGAATAACGCTTTTTAATGCTGGATGCATATTTTGACACAACCTATGTATTAGTTCCTGATCTGATAACCTAACCCTTAAGCGAGCATTAAGTTTTTGAATAACAAGCGAGAAATCCGAAAAAGATTCACGTGTACCCTGAACTCGGTGGATTATTTGTTCTCGAGTAATATTTTCTGAGCTAAAACTACAAAAAAAACCAAGAAACGAATCTCGTAAGTGTAACCAAGTGGAATCAGGATTATTTTGCCGAAATATCCAAAACCAATCTTCTGCTCTTTTAGAAAGGAATAAATGAAGAACTTTTGGTAATTGTGCTTCAGGGAAACTATCGTCAAGAGCCATTTGTTCAAGTCTATAAATGAAATCTTGTGCGTTCATAGATTCGCTACCATCAAATGACAAATTCCATCGTTGTTTTATTTTGTAAAAATTTTTATGATCGTACCTTGTGTGCGATACCTGAGAACCGCCTGCTCTAGACAATGAATGATCTTCTCCGACTACCCTTGTTGTTTGGTCTGGAGCTGCTGACAAATTAAAGTTTATGTCACGTGGATTGGAAAGATATCTGTGTTTATCAGATTTGTTTATATTTCTTTCATCTGGTTTCGAGGGATTCAGTTCAAATACCAGGTTTTCCGGAGGAAACATACGAATTTCCTTTGGTGCTTGGCAGTTCTCCAGATGTTTGGCGGAACCTATTGAATGACGTGGTACTGCACCTTTGTTTACATTTATGTTCGCATTTGCTTGGGCCACAAAATCTGTCACCAAACTACTTATAACCTTGGAAGGATCATGTTCCTTAGCGACAGAAGTTCTTACTCTTGTACCTTCAGGGGCTAGGTTTTCATTCACGGAATTTATTTTTTCACGGGAACTAATATTTCCATCACTCAAATAAGGCGGAGTACTGCAAAGCTCTGGACTACTCGGTTCTATATAAATGTTTTCAGAAACGTTATGTGCTCCTGCACCTTCTTCATGTTCCATTAAAAGCTTATTACACCAATTGAATGCTCTTCGCAGGCTACTAATAATCTTTTCTAAGTCTCCTATTGCACCGTACGAATTCAATAAGCGCTCTGCTCGCTCTTTAAAATGAATTACCTTCGCGGTAGCAGTGACCACAAAAAGTTTGGGCGGGTCCAAACCAAATTGTTGTTGCTGTGCACTGAGTTCCTCAAGTTTAATACGGCAAAGAGCGTTTTCGATAGTTGGCGAGGAAGTAACATGAGAATATTTTGGTTTCAAGTTCCTATCTCGAAGTTCTCTAGTAAGGGTCTCAATCAACTTACCACACCTCAACTCATCTGACAGAGATATTTTCCGCACCTTGCATTCAACATCAATCTCGCTCGAGTCAAGGTTTGACATATACACCGTGGGATCCATAATAGTTATATTCTTTTTTTAAAATTGCAAACAAATCAAATTGACAACAAAAATATAGCCAATAATATATTCAATCCCGATTTTATAAAACCAAAAGTTTTTATAACGATTACACGCGAATTACAAATTTATATTTCAAACTCCTTATCAAAACAAAAAAACAAAGCTGTATATAATGTTACAAAAAACAAAATGTTATGTTTCAATTTACACAACTTTAACCAACCAATTAAATAATTATAATTAATTGATGTCAGCAAACGCCAAAAAAAGTTTTCTTTCTCAAGCAATTCCAAATTATACAATTATCTAATTTATAATCAAATAAATTTTAACCAAAACACAAAATACAACGATAAGGTAGTATTTTTTTCCTATAAAATAA